>JAOWBP010002559.1:26290400-26334595 GCA_028571105.1 Tragopan temminckii | reverse complement strand
AATCGAAACTGATAGGTTCCTTTACAATCTGTGTACAGTTATTTAAAATTGTTGTAGAAAAAGTTTACAGAAAGATTGAGTGCTGTCAATTACTGCTCATCAGTATTGTAGCTTTTCTTTGCTCTTGTGCTGCTTCACTTCTCCCACTCTTCACAGTATATTTGCAGGACTGAGAGACTTTATTTGAGAATAGAACAGATAGTTTTAACCTAACTAGAGTGAGTGACGTCAGCTAAGAAACAGTGAATGTAGTAAACAGGGTAGCCACATACATGAGTTTTATTTTTGGTGTGACAGAATATTCCCTTATGATTTCTATACCACTGGATTGTCACTTTATTTAATGAAGAGTGTCTTATTTCATAGTAGCTATCTTTAAAATCTACCAGTTGTGTTATTGGTTATTTTTGCTTCTCAAATAATCTTTGGGAACTTGTGAACAGGGACAAAACAAAATAATTAGTTGTCTTTTCCATTATGTTATCCTCCTTTTCTTTTTCTTAAAACTATTATTAACAAAACATAAAATAAGACTCCATACTATTGGGAAAGTTTGCAAGAAATTTAAATATTAGTTTAGGTAGTAGAGAAGTATGTTTTGTGTCTATTTATTATATGCCCTCCAAAATACCTTAACAATGTTTGCAACGTGTTAATAGAAAACTGAGACCCTTAAGTAATGGGAGATATGACTTTTTATTTGTATTCATTAGTTCTGTATAGTTTCATTCTATGGGAAGGCAATTATGTAAGTGAACTATTAAGTACCAGTCTACAGAGGATAATATGGATTCCCCTGATGATTCCTTTAAGACGGATACTTTAGATTATGGGCAATGCAGAACTCATTGTAAAGTCTGTGGTATGTTTTGCATATCATGCTGGTAGAAAAGCCAACTGTATCACTCTGATGAAGCCAACCTACAAATCAATTTCCCATAAATGAGAATTAATAGAACAACCAATAACATCCTAATTTCTACATGGCAGGTAGAGTAACACTTAAAAACTTTCTGCATTACCAGGTAAATACACCATTCATTTTCACAAATGGAGTCTGTTTCAATTCACAGCTGTTGGATGATTATTTGACTTGGAGCAAAGGCAGCATAATTGGGTAACAGCTGAAATGTGCTTCATTGAAAAGGGTTGAAAGATCCATTGCTGGATTTCCAGGAGTGTGAATTACAATTCCAGTAATATCAGAAGCAACTAATTCTATTCTTTAGAAGTGAGGACATAAAAGAAGTTTTAGGTTTTCTTATTTCAAGCTTTAATTGAGGCCTAGGTTGTAACTCATTTTCATCCCTGAATGGGTGGTAAAAACATACACAGTAGGTAATTCACACCACCTCAAAAACTGTTAGTGCCATAAGAAGACTAATCAGGGTAAGCTTCCAGTAGCAAATTATCAGCTACAAATTAAAACCTTGCCGCATGTCTGCTTAAAAACATTATTTTCCCTACTAACGTTTGTCTAGATTAGTAACTGTTGGATTACTGTAGGATACAAGGAATAGAGAGTGATCTCAGCAATTCATCAAAACAATGTTTCAGAAGTGAATTGCAGGCCTGTTTTAAGCTCTTTTGTTTTACAGTCATAGTAATTTAATTCTTGAAAAACTAGGCTTTTTAGTGGCACACAAAATATGTCAAGGTAGCATTTTTTGCAATTAGTGAGTTTATTTTATTTAATTTGTGATGCATCAGTCCAGGCTATAAACTGAGGTGCAAAATGGCAAAGCACCTACACTTCTGGAGATGTGTATTCAGGAAGTGATGCATCCCAACCACAACGTAAGACCTTTTGCTTTTCTAAGTGCACACTGTCCAACAGACAACAGTCTGTAGTGAGGAGAATTCAGCAAAATTTTCAGTTGCTTTGACTTTGCTTCTGGTTGTAGCAGATTTTCATTCCCTTTGTGATAATTTTTTGAGTTCATCCAGACCTTGAATCTTCATTTCTAGTTTTCTGTTGTTTGTCTAGTTTTTTGTTGTTTGCAATCTGTTTTTACATCAGATTTGCAGTCAAAAGAAAATATAATTCCTCAATCCCATTACTAATGACATGAAGTTTAGATGGAAAGGAAGTGATCCAAGTTAAGGATCGTGTATTGTTTAATATTAAATGTCATTAGTTTGATCGTATAGGTCAGTGTTTCTTTTATGTAAGCATTCTATTTAAAAATAAAGTTATTAAAGGGGGAACTGTTGAATACTCTTTTCCAAGTTAGTTCTACTGTTTTCTTTTCTATCCCATGAGTTAAGTGTGCAAGAAATATTTGCACAATGTGTTTGTGCTGATAGGGAAGGATTTTTGATACCGAGAGCAGGGATGTTACAAATCACTGGAGGTTTGTTCTCAGCCTAATTGCTCTGAGTAAGTCAGTGTGTGGTATACGCTTGTTTGTTATTGGTGTTTAAGTTAAAAGAACAATGACCCCTTAAACAAAGGATTATCTTATACTCTTTGCAACCACTTTGTGTATTGCTGTACATAATGTAAATGTGCTAATTGAAATTAGAAAAGGTCCTGAATATCTTTCAAAATGCTCACTTCATGTTCTGAATCACATTTTGTAAACGCAAATTCCACAGGATGCTTTAGCCCATGCTTAAATGTAAAAAGTCTTTTGTTAAGCTTTAACTGGGGCCATGTGCTGTTTTATACTGTAGGTACTCATGATTAACATTTTTGGTCTCTGGTGATAAAAGTTATATAGCTTATTGGTGCAGGTAATTGCTTTTATCAGTGGTCTATGTGACACCAGTGCTAGTCAGTACAGCACCATTGTTACAGATGGTGTTTTTCAACTGGGGTAGCTTGCAGGGAGGGGAAAAAAAAACAACGAACTTTAGCCTTTGTACAAAGTCAAATCAGAAAATAAAACTTATATATGTATCATGCATGGAGAATTTCTGTTTTGTATTTCATACCTTCAGATGCTTAATGTTGTTCCTGACTAGCAACATCGCAAAAAATTCCAAAATAAGTTTATTCTCCTTCTGGTTCTTTTTTTTTTTTTTTTTTTGTATGAAAGCAGATAGCACTGTGTAATTCCCTGACAGTGAAGTTTACATGATGTTTAATCAAATCAAAGTGAACCTGAGCCAAATTAAATGAGTTTATTTGTGTACATTGCAATGTTCCTCTTTTATTAAGCTTTGTATGTCTTAGGACTTTTCATCAAGCTAGCATAGAGGTATAGGTGAGTTCAGGCAACCAAGGTAGTACACGCTGGGTTTATTTTTGAGGTTCCTGACTCTTTTTCAAATGTGTTAAGTTGTGCATGAATGCTCATTAAGTCTTCTAAGATAACTGTTTGGTGCGTTACTTGATAGATAAAATATTAAACTATTCTTTAAAAAAAAAAAATCAGTAAAATTGCTTGGAGGAACAACAAATTTGTACATCAGCCCATTCTTTATGTACTAAAGTGCAATTTAGAGGACTGAACTAAAGCAAATGTCATACCTTTAATTTCGTAAAAAGTTATGTACAAGTCTATTATTCAAAATAATCGCATATCTGGGAAATTCACTGAACAGCTACCTTTCTGCTCAGCGGGGTGCCATTTTATAGACTTTAAAATTCACTAAGTTCAAGCAGCTTTCGTTCTCAATAATACATGTGCTAAATATGTCACATTAAAAGTGCTTTTGGCATGTAAATGATCCGTTTTCACATAGAAATGCTTTTAAAAGAATCTGAGCTCACTTTTTTGGAAATTATAAGTGCATTGAATTTCATTGTCCTACAGAACCATGTAGAGTTGATCGAAGTGAACTACAATGACAAACCAACCCTTGTCAGCCCTTATATTTATGTATCATTTGAGCTGTCAGAAGTATATATAGTTGCTTTTTCTTCTACATATTTTCTACTCGGTTTAAAAAAATAAAATAAAATTCAGTTTAAGGAGGGGGAGGTAGATTTGCTTTTCTAGGCCTAAGTGCTCACAAGCACTTCTGTGTATAAAAAGTTAACGTTTCCCTGAAAGACTTGCAGAACATTAAACTGATTTTCTAAGCTTGTTAATTTTTTCTCAGAACTCAGCAGTACTTCTACCACCGCTTTAATGTTGAAAGATAAGGCAAATGTTTTACAGGTGATTTAGGATGCTTATCCTCCAAAGAATGAATTCTGAATTCCTATGCATAATATGAATAAAACTGAAAGCATAATCTGTCTCTCACTACTTCATTATACTGCTGCATACTGAACGAGTTCTCCATACTCTGTATACTGCAAGGCGAGGTCCTTTCATGATAAATCGATTGTATCTACTCCCATTCCCTGTAACTCCATGTAAGGGACCTTGATAACATCAGACACATCCTGTTTTTAAAAATCTTTTGTTCTTTTTTTTTGTTAGAATAAATAAAGTAACTTGAATGCTGCTTGAAAGTCATTATGTTGTTATTCTGGTTATCTATAATACAGTACAAGGCTCCAGGACTCCCACAGATATTTAAGTAAACAAACTATCAAAAATGCTTAGTTCTTACTTTAAATGCAGAAACAAAACTTGTGATATGTCTCAAAAATTAAACCAGAAAGATTTGGTTTCAGGAAAAGGGAAGGAAAACAAAAAAAGGAAGAAAATATGTACTGGTTTACAAAGTGCAAAAAGAAAGGAAATATAGTTTTTTTTGATCCAGTGGAGTTGCCATGTATTGGAAACCCCGTACAGGCCTGTAGCAAAGGTCACTGTGTTGGCATTAATCCTATGCTAAAACCTATGTATATGGAGAGGTGCAGAAATCCATCACCTCTGTTTTTAAGATACAGAGATGAATAAGTAAGTCATAAGCTGTTGCTCTAAGCAGGCTATAGGATTCCATTTAATTCTGTTTCCAAAAGAGACAAGTGGATTGATTATATGTTAGATATATATGTATATGAACATTTTTGTTCTGCATAATTCAGAATGTAAACAGGCAAATCAGCAATGAAAAATGGGGGATTGATGTTATATACAGTAAAAGCAAAGGCTAAGTTTCTGTACTTGGTAAACGTTTGATTAACATCTTAAATTAGTGTTTTGTGCAATTATAGCAATGTAATCATAATCATTTTAGCATTTTGTTTTCTATATAACACAAGAATTTAAATATTCTTCTGTCTAGTGCTCTCAGACAATAGAAAATGGAGACCTGAGGAACTGAGACTGGTAATGAGATAATGAGCTGGTTATCAGCAGGCATCCACTCTGGGAAGTCTGCTTCTGGAGGAACACTTGGCAAGGGCATGCTGGAACTATCCATTTTACTATGCAGATGTGTTTCTAGATGTCAGTGAATACTTCAGGCATTCAGGACTCTCAGATTAGCTATTACATATTCTACTGTCTTCCAACCTTGTGTAATTATTTCGACATCAGCTATGACTTTGTCTTCCAGATACTAAGGCATAACAAGAAGTGTAATGCATACTAACCTGGTTAATTCTGGTTTTCCACCCAAAAAAGGCTTAAACAATGTTTCTTTCAGATCTGGATCTGAACTCATGAATTGAACATAGGCACATCTCTTGTAAAATAGATGATCTTCTAATTAAAGAAATGCTTTTCAACTTTCACTTAGGAAAATATCTTAAGTGTTCAAGAATGGACTGACTTTGTCTAAACATGTTTGTAGAACAAAGACGTCTTAAAATATCCTGAAATATAAAGTCACTTCTTCAAAAATGCCACCTTTATATATGAAGAATTTATACATTACAGTTATTAGAAAATACAATTGATTATTGGCTATTTCTTATAGCTCCCTTCTGTGTACTCATAGGCCTTATGGAAATGCCATACAGAAAAAATAACAGAAATAAGTCTATAAAAATTGAATTGTCTTCTTACAAGTCTGAGAACGGATAGACTTTAGTAAAGAATTTGAACTTTTCTGTCTTTTTCTAATCATTTAGCATATTTTATCACAAATCCTGATGTATTTTTAATTTCTTGGGGTATGCAAGCTATGAAAAGAAATATTGTAGCTTTAAGTAAATTCTGTCAAATGTTTTATAAGGTTTTCCAGCTCAGACTTGCTGCCAATAGGAAGCACTTTATTGAAGATAGAATTTATGTGAAGTCAAGACTAACTTTGTGTCTGGCATTCAAAGCCATTTATGGGGAATTTTGAATTATTGACATTTTAAAACTTTTAGATGTTGTGGATACAACAATGAAAGCACTGATTTACTTTTCAACTTTCTGAGGTATATTTTAATAAAAAAGAAAGTGAAAACATTGCCTAACTTTGAACATAAAAGAAATCTCAGTCTCATTAAGTCAACAGTAATGCTCTCCTTAACTTCAAAGGAAACCATGATTTCACCCAACATATCTAACAGTTCCATAAAACACACAATGAAAATCACTTTTACAGTATTGGCAGACTGACTATGCATTTTGTATGCATCTCAGTGAAAAAAGGCACAAGTGTTCTGACTTATTTACAAATGCATGCAAGCTGAAAATTAAAATAGTGGAAGGAGAGATTGTGTTATAACTCTTTGGGTGTATGAAGTGCGCACTACTTCCATTTAAAATGAGACTTATAATCTACTCTCTGAAATTACATTTTATTTTATTACAGTTCTGTTATTTTGAGTACTCTCGTATTTACTGGCTTTGCAGTACAATCCATGATTTCCCCTATGTTTACAGTGCACAGGTGAAAGATGCACACCAGCAAAAAGCATCCTGGTGATTTCAAAGGTGAAAACATAGAAGCACAGGTACTCTACAAGCACAATAAATGCAGTCACCTACGGTTGAGTGAATGTGTATTCTGTTAGACACTTTCCTCTGGTAATGATAAAGTCTAAAGCCATACCTTTAAAGCAAGCTGTGAGAAAAGGGAATGAAGTGGGCAGGTACATTTTGGTAAAAATTCAATCTTGTTCAATGTACAACAATCTTCAAGTACTCTAGAATGTAACTGAAAGAAAGGATATGGGAGCAATAATTTCAAAGCTAAAGACAAAGCTTATCAACATTTCTTATAGAGAAAAAGTGAAGAAAACTCACCAGAAGGCTAATATTTTCCATCACTGGCTCTGATGGTATCACACTTTCTTCATTGTAAAGAACAGATTTCTAGTAAACCTCTCAAACTATTCATACATTAATTGAATTCCTAGTGTTGCTGGCCTTCTGGCACAAAATTTTCAAGCTCTACTCATGTATCTGAATATCTTACTTGTATATAAACAATTTCCTTTTCATACAAAAAAGGTTCTCAAACATATGGTGAATTATAATAATTTTTATCTGATAATATTTTCTGCTCTGAAAATGACTAGGTACTTGGATATATAACACTATTTCAGTTGAGACCTTATACTTGTAATTATTTCCAGTTGCTTTTCTTCTCACAAAGAGGTCTTAACACATCTACATTTTTACCTTTACATCAGAAGAGTCATCTGCTTAGGAAAAGCTTTTCTATTCTCTACTCATAGCGTATGTCCGTCAACAGGTTTTTAGTAAGAGGGGTGTGGAATGATGATATGATGTATCATCCTGCTGAATCTTACCAAGACTTTTTTCTTAAAAAAATAAAAAATAAAAAATGTTGTAAGCAGCGATCAGAGATTCTGTGACCATGCCTTTGTCAGCTGAGTGCCAACCAATGTGTTGTTACTGCATTCTCACTAGGTATGTTCACACATACTTGTTTCCTCATTGTGCCTCATCGTTTATTTACAGCCTATGTTTCCAGGCCTAATCTCTCTATCTAGAACTAGTTAATTTAGAACTGGGAGTAATTCTCAGAAATTGGTTCTCTCTCAGTTGTTAGTTATCACAGCCTGAGACAGGCTGTCTGCTTACATGAGCACTGCTAGTAATTTCAGCAGAGAGCCAAGCAAACCATTATTGAATTACTTAGTGTGGTATTTACCACTTGCCCGTAAATAACCTAGCCTACTTAAAAAATAACAGAACTCTGGGTCGTGTTGTCTTTCTATTTAGAAAAGTTTTTATTTATTAGAAAGTATAAGCTATATTTCATCTCAGTACTGTCAAATACTAGTAGTATTGAGGGCAATCTGATATGGGTAACATAAGGAAATGAGATACCCAATGGAAACTCAAGTACATACTTTTTAATGTAAAGGTAATTTTGCATTTTGAGATTTTTTCATTTTTTTCTTACAGAACTTGAAAATGTGGTTCAAATGTATTTTGAGAAGGCCAAGATATGAAAAATAGAAGGTTACACAAAGTTTGTGTTTACTATGCAATGCCCTCCAAACACACACGTTCTATCAGTAAGAGCACCAAACATTTTTTCTGGTGCTCCTATTTTGAAATAGAAGCTTTGGTTGCTTTCTGTTTGCTGCTTACAACAGAATGACATCTGCTGGAAGAGGTCACTAGTAAAAAGGTGTTAGCAACTGAGAGAGAAGTTGAAATCCAATCTGGATAAACGTATGTTTGATTCTTCAGCAGTTATCACCTAGACTTGTATTTACAGTAGATAGATAAGTAGGTGAAAGCAGTATAAAATAGTACTACCTAAACTGTATTTCAAAAGTGATCTTCAAAATCATAAGAAAAAAAACCTGTGCCAAGTTGAAAGGGATATAAGAAATGCAGTTTGAAATGCAGTTGTATTGATTCTACTCTTTCTGAGAGTAGAATTTGATTAGCAAAAGCTGTTTTGTTGTGAAATATCTTGAGTTCAACATAATAACACTTAACACAGGGAAACATTTCTGTGCAATTTGCAAGGATTCCTGGGAATTCCTTTAAGATCTGGAGCAGGATGTTTCCATGTTAACGGGTAGCCTGGTGCATTATGAATTAATCAGTAGATTCATTTGAATGCTGCTAAGGCCTTCACATCTTTGTTATATTTGGTTCAAGGAATTTACATCAGATAATATTTTGTCTAGTTGCTGGACCAAATGTCTTTGGTACGTTAATGATTTTCTGAAAAGAAGTGCTGGATTCACCAGGAACAATCCCTGGTATTGTGTCCCACACACTTAATTTGAAGGCTGCCTAGAGTGCTGTTGGATAATTGATGCTGGTTTAGTTTCCCAGAAAGGATCTTAAGCCATTCACAGCAAAATCACACTGTTTACCAAACAAGCACATGGTGACTGGAGATGATCAAGGGATATATGTGAGCAGACTTGCTTCGAAACTCACTGCTACTCTAAACTATATAACTAATACAGATTTAACTTCAGAAACAAGGAGTCTGAGGAAAAAATGTAGTTTCCTTAGAGTGACTGTAAAATATTAATAACTTCCAAGTTTATAGGAAATGTATTAACTGGTCTCAGAAAGGAAAAACAAGTATGAAATATCCTACAAATCTGAAGTTCTCTCTTTTTTTTTTTTTCTTGATACTGGTAATAATGTGACCTTGTGAATCATTTGAAAGGAGATGATATAGTATAACTCATAAAAATACCTACATAGTGGATGAAATTATCAATGTACACAAATTGTTGTTTCTTTCTGTTTCTTCTCATCTGCTATTATTTTATAATTTGTACTCCTGACCTTGCTGAGAGGCTAAAGTAAAGAGTAAATTATTAGGCTGTCTGCTTTGATGCTATGTGAAGTATAAATATATTAGTAAATATAATTATTCTCTTTAATACTGATTTTCCAGTTACTATAAATGTATCCTTCCTTCTACCCTTTGTAAGCATATCATACTGCCTGTTTCCTTTTACATATTTGTTTTCATCATGATTCATTCAACTGACAATATCTCTAAAAGCTTTAGTCTATATTCTGAGATATCCAGAACTTTCCCACATACTTTAATCAAGTCAAAGTGAAGCAATGGACTTCCCTTTGATAATCTTTAGGAGATTTTTCAGTTCTCTCTACCCTACTGATATGGCCTGTTGACTTTGAACATACCATGTGTTCATACAACTACATATTTGGGGAATCTATTGTTTCTAGGTAATATTTTCTAGCCTGCATATATATCTGTGGCTGGATATCTTAATATATTGATATCTGAATGACATATCAGAATGTAAAATGGTTAAATTCCTTCCTTGAAGTAACCAGACATAGCACTCAGCAGAGAAAAAGAAAAGGTTTCTGCTTCAGGCCACAGAACAGCTCCAGAAGAATCTGCAGAAAATGTCTCTGCGAACTTAAACTTCACAACATATTTATGGGGCTTCATCAGAGAAAAAAAGAGCTTTTATAGATAGAAATATCTATTAATGTATTTTTGTCCAAGACACTGTATGATTGCACTGAGCCATAACCTGTCCATAGCTGGATATCTTTCTAGACACAGCCTACTTTTGATGGGGAAAAAAAGGCATATATTCCTCTGTCTGTTTTTAAGATTGCCACCAACAGCTTCAGTCATACTGCTGTTGTAAGACAGAAGAATAATGTGGAGAAATTAGTAACAGAAATAGTTTGTCCAAGGAAGTCCCTGGAGCTAGAGAGCAAAAAGCTGTTTCCGACGCTGTTTAACTCTTCTGACTTCATGCTGTCAGTCAGTATTAAGATAGTTTCATGTTAAAGCTTTGAAAAATTCAGCAATATACAAGGAAGATGGAATCCATATTTAACAAAAGAATGGATTTAATAGCAGAGGCTGTAGATAAAACATTAAAGGTTAAAATTACACAGAAGAACAATAAACTTCACAGCAATACAGAAAACAGTATAATGAACAGAATAAACACTGAAGTAGCAGTTGAAGAGTAGTAAACACTACTGAGATATTAATCAAGAGGGACTGTTGTTTATGGCTGGATATGCCTTGAGTCAAAGCAAGATATAAACTAATTTGTATAATATATTTTTTTTCTAATATTTTTCACAGTCACCAAAATGAATATTTAATAAAACAATTAAAAGGCTTCTTATCCTTTTTTGATATGGTAAGAAACTAAGAAACAAAGGCCCATTACCAATAGTTCATCTTTGTGGGAATACTTATCATTATTTTGACATGAATCCTGAATTATTATTGAAAGTAAATAGAGAAACAAGGTCTCCAAGCTCTTGTTTTTTTTCTTTTATTGCTGTCATTGTCACTGCATATTCTGTGACAATGAAACAGCTGATAAATTAAGGCTTACAGAATCAGATAATCTCTAAGAGTCCTTATGAGAACATCTTTTTCCTTATGAAATTATGCAAAGAATACATTTCACTTCTCTTGTTCTTATATCTAGACTTTAGACTCTTTAATGCTCTAGATTTCGAGGCGTTTAACTACTCAAAAAGCTAGATTCTGTAAGTCTGCATTTACTTTTCGAGGCATTTAACAATCATTAACATAAGCTTTTTTTCCCCAAGGATTTTTGTTTTTTTACTCAGGGAGAAATGAAAATCCCTGAGAAAAACAAAGCTGGCAAACAAAACAAAACAAACAAAAAAAAACCAAACAAAAACAACAGCAACAACAACAAAAAACCTACAAAACCTACCCAAATCTACAAAAAAACCCACTTCCTACCTACTACAGAATTCAGGGACAGGAAGACCCTGGAGCAAGGCTTAAATAATACTGCCCTTCAGCAGCACATTGTTGCCTCTGTATAGAAATCTGCAGGAAATGAATCAGCATCTAACTTAAGGTGTACATTTCCAAAGGCCTGGGGATGGAAAGTCTTTCCATAATGGAAGTCCTCTCTAAGAGACTTGGGTGACACAGAGACACTGTAAACTGGATTTCATCCTTTTACTTCGGGAACCACGTAAGAATGTTTTTAGGCCAGCCAAAGATGACATGAAAGCTTCTGTCTGCAACTGGTCTTTTACAAAAATAAAGCTAGGTCATCTAAAGCAGTTGCTACTGTGAGATGACAATTGTGTTGATTTTTTTTTTTTTTTTTTTTTTACTTCCCAAATCAGGAAGGAAGTAGCAAAAAATTAACACCAGTTATAGCCAAGAAAATACTGTTTAAAATAAACAATCCAGATTTTACATATGTACCTTGTAAGTGGCACAGATGGATGCTTAGCCTACAATCAGAAACTTTAGCCTTCAAAACACAGGATGTAACTTTCATCAGGCTTTATTGTCCCTTTTCTAAATGGGCAGCAAAGATGCTGAAAAGATAATTCTCTTTGTGGTTTTAGTTCATGGCTCCTTTTAGAACCCAAGGTAATGAAATAGTCTTGTGAGAGACAAGAGTCTTTCATCTTTTTTTAATTTTGGAGAAAGTCACCTTAAATTGTAATTGTTTTTATAATAAAAATAAACATGCCACCACACATTTGGAAACCCATATGACTATTTTATCCCCAAAGAGACAGTGTTCAGAGGAGTATAATATTTGACAGTCGTTAGCAAGCAGAGAAGTCCATTTTTACGCTACTAGTATTATCCTTTCACCTCATTATAAAACAAGAGTTGTCATATCAAAATTGAAGACTTGTCAACAGAATGGGGAAAATCATTTTTAATTACTGTATGGATAAAGCTTGAGGATGATAACAAATGGAGGAGGGAAGTGTGATAACTGAAAAAATTACAGACAATTCTTGAATTACATTTTCTATTTTTAGTTGTTGCATTTCTATTTGTTTCTATATAAACAATCAAAAGATATGCTGTTCAGTGAGTGCAAAGGATACATTATTTTAAAATATTTCCACTGTTATTACCATCTGTGCTGCAGCCCTGAAGTTAACTCTGGAATGAATATACTTTGATTCTGGATTTCAGAAAAGATTTAAGGGTCCGTAATCAGCAAAAGTCATCATTAAAGAGATACTCACATTTTATAAGAAAATCAGATCTATGAACAACTAGTTCTGAATATAGAGTTGAATAATGGACTGTGCCTCTGTGTTTCAGTGGGTTCTTACTTGCATTGAGAAGATATTAATACCCTCATTACTGTATATTAAATAAAATTATAGAAAGACAAAAGCAATTGAAAGCTTATTAATTAAAAAAAATATTTTTTTTGCTGATAAAAATGTGTTTACAATAGCACAGGATTCCATTTAATCTTTCTTTTTCAAACATGAATTATTCAGTATTACTAAAATACTTAATAAATTGAAGAAATAAAAATTAGTAGTAATTAATAATAGTACACTTACTGCAGCAGAGATCCAAAATTGCCATTAGTTTCTCAGTATCAACATCTACATCTTTATTATGTTCCATTAGTGTTTTATCTCAGTTCCCTCACAGTTCCTCCTTCAGATAAGTCTGTAGCGTAAAGTAAATGGGCCACATTAATATGCCATTTCCAACTTAGCCAGGGCACCTACAGTGTACGGATAGCCATGACTGGGTGTACTTTCATTAGTAGCTTCTAGGTGTAATATGATCTTTTTTTAATAATTTTATGCATATAACTTTTTACTCAACTTCTCACTTTGTTATATTAATTATTAGTATGTTAAAACAGGATTTAAATGTGAGTCAATATACTACTACGTGTTTTTTGTAGATTTCCTTCTTAGGGAGTTCTAACTAATAGCAATAATGAGATTTCCACAATATTTCAGCATATGATTGAGCAATAAGGATTACAATTTGAATCAAGAACAAATGCTGCAGAGATGTAGAGAAAAGACAAATTAGATTTCCAAGTACTGCATTCAGTATAGAAGCTTAAGACAGCGTGCATATATTAAGGCAATTTATTAAGAAAATGTGATACATCAAAGTCCTCAAAGCTTGAACACTAGATTATTTTCAGCCTTTGAATTAAACCATTTCTAAAATGTAGTTTTTGCAGTGCTGATATATACTGGCTGTATATGATATACTGAAGGATAACCTTCCTTCAAATCAAGAGCGTTCTTCATGATTTTGCAGGCTGATTTGTTAATTCTCCCCCCACAGTTATTTTCCTTTGCTTGCATTTGGGAGTCTGGGCCTTTAAATTCCACAAAACCAAAGAAATGTTCTGACTGTTTAAGCTTTGCACTGCTTGTTGTATTTTCCTTTCTATTAGCTGGTAAATTCTGCTAGCTGTGGTTTTTCTTAATATTAGTTTTGTTTTCATTTTTCATTTCTGGAGCTCTGAAAGTCTTTTTAATGAGTTCAAAACATTTTACTTCATTTCTTGGAGCACAGAAAAATTGAGGAACTGTGAAAGACAGTTATTTTCAGAAGTGGAGAAAAAGGCTGGACAAAGATATGATCTGCCTGCTTTTTTTCATGGGCGTTTATCCAGTCCAGCTGAAGTTTATTAGGAACTCATAGGTAGATGGCATGAGTAAAACCAAATCTCATCCTGTTTCACAGAATGTGAAAAATTAGAGCCAATTTTTGAAAGTCTTTTGTCATTTTTTT
Organism: Tragopan temminckii; assembly: GCA_028571105.1. Lineage (NCBI taxonomy): Eukaryota > Metazoa > Chordata > Aves > Galliformes > Phasianidae > Tragopan > Tragopan temminckii. Next base: position 26,320,330 of record JAOWBP010002559.1, on the reverse strand, counting down.
GAAGGGGTGCCAAGTGCCTACTGTTCCCCTACTTTCACTGATTTAAAATCAGTAAATGTATTCCTTCTAATTAGTATTTCATGTCAAAAACAGGAATCCTTTGAGAGTGATCAGAATCAGGTTTCTTCCCAGGGAAAGGCATTCATCCCACTCTCCATGAGAAGGAATGAAATCTAGGTCTCCTACTTCCTAGCCTCAAGCCACTAAGATGTTAAAATGAAGCATTGCTACCTTCTTTATTATGCATATATTGAAAGTGTGGGAAAGATAGTCATTCTAAGTCAAACTATAAGAAAATTTCTGAAATAAAATTCTTTGGGGAACTTGGTCAGAGAAGCATTAATTTCTGGATCTGAGCTGGGTATGCACGAATGAAAACATAATGATTCAGAACTGCCAGAATGTCCAGATGGCACCCAAATCCTAATCACAATCTTTGTGGTACCATGTACTCGGAGATTAGCTGAGGAGGGCTTTGCAGGGTCATGTCTTAGTTATACACGTATGAGTTCTGACTGCATCCTTGTTTCTTTGAAGCTTTTAAACTTAAAGCAGAAATCAGCAGAAATGGCTAAAATATAGTGTGCTCACTGAGAAGTCACTAAACAACCTGGGGAAGTAAACTACCAAAATCAAATAATACAGTGGATCTTTTAAATGGGTGAGTTGATGAGTTCAGTTATGCAGTTGATGTAGAGGAGTTTATAGAAAGGATAGTAAAAAGAATCTGCTGTAGTGGGTAAATATCAATGTTTTCTTTGATTTCTCTGTACGTAGTCAGAAGATAACAGCAGAACACATGCTAGCCCTGCCCTCACCTCACCTGTGCTTGCTTTGGGATTAGGGATAGGGCTTCTCTGCTGTTGGAGACAACACTTTGCTTTAAAGGATGGATGGATTAATGGGGAGAGCCATTGCTGGCCTTAGTAGCTAAAACACTGTAGGAAGGAGATAATTAAGATTAATATGGAAGGACTACTTCAGAATGATTAGTGAAAAACTAGTCCTGCTGTTGGAAAATAAAGCAGGAATTTGTGGACATTCATATACTCCTCAGTTTGTGATTGCATCCACTGAGCACATCTGTCAAACTGAATCAGTTTAATCTATTAATTAGCTTTATCTGTTTTTAACTAGTTTTTTTTTTTTTAATTTTTAATGTACAGGATGTGGCTCTAATGGGTGACTGAAAATCTTAAATCCAATTTAGTCCCTGTTCCCATGTCTCATTCACTAGATTTTCTTTTTGTGTTTCCACTTGTAAAGTATTTTATAAGTTGTGACTATTCTTCATAGCATTACTTCAAGGGAAATTAAAAACATAAATGGATGTATTTGCAGTAAGTGTGTCAAGGCCAAGAGGAAAACTCAGGCATTTCTTGTTCTTATTAATCAGCTGAATGAAAAATTAACTGTATAAAATGAAAATTATAAAGTAAAGAAATACCTATTTCATGTATGATTATGGAACATAATCAGAGGCTAGGATGCTGACAGGTGTGTAAAACCATCAAGTCACTGTTTGGAGTGATATTTGTCCATATCTTTGGGCACTGGCAAAGAAATGGAAGGAACTAGAAATATAGCATCTCTGCAAATTAGCAAATAAATCAGAATCAATAATGTGTTAACTTTTTTTTATTAGGATGTTTTCTTTTAATAATTTAGAGTTTTTTGAAAGGATGTCACTGTTTACACAGACATATCCGATGTGTCTGCATTTGCACTGGATGAGTGTTTAGCACTTTTAATGCAATATTTTCATTACATTTGTGATCCTGTCACTTTTTTCTACGTAAAATTATGATGCTGTATTGTGGATCTCTAAAGCTCTTAAAGATAATGATAAAAAGTCAAATTTATTTTTAATTCCTTTGACTGCAGGGGGATTACTTATGCAAGGATCTGGTAACGTTAGGAACAAAAAAAAAAAGGGTCAAAGCATGCTCCTCTGAAAGACATCTTTGTGATTTCAAGGATCCCATTCGACATTACTAACAACAACACTAGTACCTATTTCCTACTTGAATATTAAAGCACCTAAGTAGTTCATTTTCCTTCTTTCTTGCAATCAAGAAGAAAAAGTGATCTCCCTATTTTGTACTTAGTATATTTGAGAATTGTCTGATGGCCATATATTTTTTAATTAAATAACGTGAAAAAGCAGAACACCTACTTGTGAAAAGGTGTGTTTTTTTATGGCAGCCTATGTCAAAGCAAGTGATCTTGCCAGAACTTCAAAAGAAAGGCAACAAGATGTCAGTTGTTTCTTCATGTCTGTGTGCTTTTCCACAGACTTTTAAGGTTAAAGCAGTCCAGATCATTTTGGCTATTTATCAGCATTCCCCCTTCATTCTTGTTGCAGACCTTTCATTCCTGTCAGGTACTAACAAAAAATATCTTTTATACAGTTTTGTTTTAATCTAAGTTAACCATTGCGATCCTCTATATTCTCATCTTCAAATTATGCTTGTATGCTTCCTGATTTTTCTGCATCTCAATCATGTAACTTCTCATCTTTGATGTTTTTTTTCTTCACAATTTCCTCACCTTTAGGGGAATTTCTGTTTTCTGTCCTCTTTTTCACCCCTTCAGTCCCTTATTGTTACTCTGTGTGATGTTAACACGATACACTTAAACATGACAATTCTTTAGTAATAAAGAGACACTTGTCTAAATCAGGAATCAAAAACCCCTTTTTGCAAGTTACTGATCTTTCACATAACAAAAGCAAAAAAAAAAAAAAAAGCCATCTTTTGATCTAAAATGAACAAACAATATGTGAACAAACAAATGTGTAGGACAAGGTAATTTTAAAATTACAGATTTTTGCCTGTAAAGCAGAAGTTCTTGCGTGCCTTAAGTTGTGAATGTATACTTTCAGGGTGACCTCATCTTGACTTCTCAGATCAGTGTTTGAGGATTTCATGTAAACACTTGATTGTAAATATTGCACATGAAAAATGAGGTTATACATTTTTTTAACAGTAGTCCATGCTGCTCTATAACACAAAGCCCTGTATAATAAACACATTTGTTCTTTTACACCTGTGCAATTTTTCAAACTTGCTTTACTGACTCAGCTATGTAAATATTTCTGTTGCTCCCTCCTCTGTTGCAGCTGGATCCTTGGCTTACAACCATTTATTTATTTATTTTACAGCTTACAGAAGAAATATTTTAAAATCACACATCAAATTTTACTGACATGAATACTTTGTTGTAAAATTGCATATATTCAGTACAGAAATGGGAATCCTTTATGTTGCTCAAGAGCCATTTCTTAAGGTCTAAGGTGAAAGATTTCCAACTGAATTGTGCATTTCTATAATTAGTTATTTGCAATAATACAATATATAATATAATACATAATTACTGACAGAGGCTGAACTCCATATTTGTGTTTGTTGCTTCTATGAGAATATGATTTAGTAATTAAATTTGGAGCAACTTTTGGAAGAATTTAGTACATTTTGTTACTTAATATTCATCAAATTAGGTTTTGTTTATATTTGCAAACCTTTAGTAGCATTTTATTGATCAAAATTTTGCCAATGACAACAGTTTGGGGAAGAATTTCTCATTTTTTTGTCTCTCAGTAGGGAAGTTACAGGAAACATAATTGTCTGCTTTTGCATAATACAAGGTACCATTGTGCATATTTTCATGCTCTTAAAATCAGTAAAACAGCTTTATTTGATTCAGTTCTCTCAATGTACTAGACTAAGAGGTATTCAGAAGAGATGAGAGATGAGGTTTTTTTCCTCATTAATAAAGTGATTGTAGTTAAAAATATATATATACGAAAGTTTCAGAAGCTTGGTGTTATTCAAGTATGAGCTTAATCAGCTTGTGATTATTCTCCAACACATTTTTGTACTGATGCCAAAGACTGAAAACTTGCTGCTTTTTACCCAAATGTTTTGGTGACCAATACACACAGCGAGTATCTGGTTTTCTTACTGTGACATAACTTATTAACTCGTTTTGTCTTTGAGCAAAGTAATTTAAATTTGCATTAGTAAATATTTGGACCTGCTGTGAGCCTTAGGGTAATGAAAGGGTTAGTGGAAAACCAAGTTCAAGTTCTTATTCAAAGTAGGACTAATGCCAAAATAAATGGGACGCCCCATGTCTTTTTCTAGTGAATCCCCATAACATCCGCAGCCTCTCTGGGTAGATAAACTGTGGTGAGCCCGGGAGAGCACTATTGAGATGTTAGCACTGGTAGGTGTAGGTGAGCTGGTGAAGAGGGATAATCTAACAGCAGCCCTGAAATGGGGTTACAACACTGACCATGTCAGACTTTTTACTAGATATATAATATCAGGCAGCTGCCCCTAGGAGGTTAAGCTTATGAAGTCTGGATATTGCATTTACTGAAAAAAAAAAAATTGTAAAAATTTAGTTGTTTTAATGTAATATTAAATCATACATATTTTTCAGGTTTTATTTTTTCCTGTTTTTAGCACTTTGTGTTGCTCTGAGCCCAGACTATGTCCATTCTTTGTTTTTGGGACTAAGCTACAGAACGTTATTCTCACCTTCATTATCTGCAGGGAACAGAGCTGGTCTCTCCTGACCTGTGTTTAGACGCTGATAGGAGAACACTCACTGTCATAAGCTGAAACCATGAAAAGGAGTATGCTTTCGGCATGTGCTCAAGCTCATCCTCATCCCAAGTTGGGCTAGTATAGCTGTAGCTCCAGCAACTTCCTTAGAAGTGTATTCTAAGGTGCAGTCTAAAGTGTCAGGGACTAAATTCATTGCTGCTGAAATAATGTTTTGATTCAAATTCATTCTGTGGTGAAGAAGTGGACTCCTCCATGCATAGTGACTTGATCTGTATATATTTATTAGTCATGCAAAAATCATAATAGGCATTTCCTAACTATCCTCATATTCAGCTCACTTTAAGATAAATCCCTTTTCCTCCTTTCTATTTTTTATTTTTTTTTAATTTATTAAGTATTACTGTGGGGATAGGAAAAGGACAACACCATTTGCAATGCCATTTTCATATAGTCACTCTTCAGGTTACTGCTGCAAGGGTTGCTCTGAAAGTAATGCCTCCTATTTTATTATGTTTGTCCATGATGTCTGAGGGGGATGTTGTTGATATGGCAGTAGAGGTTGAACCTTCCCACCAGTTTTCCATTACATTTTGCTGCTATGTGGCAGAGGGGCAGTCTGACAAAATAGTGTCTATCATAGAAATGGATGTGAAGCAAAGGGCAGGAAATACTCTATTAGGCAATACTAGAGATATTTTAAGGATTGTTATGCACTCTGAGTTATTTCTTCAATGAATCTCAGCAAAATTATGTAGCACAGAAGTTATTGTAATTGTGGCACACACAGAAAAAATGTTCTTGAACTTCAAAATTCTAAACTGTCTTAGTATGAACTTCTGATGCTAAATATATCCTAAAAATAATAAAAAATATATTATTTTATGTCATCAAGTGCTTGAACTTTGTACAAATTACATTGCTTTACTTAACTAATTTTTTTAATTGATCCATTACTTGTTAGATACAGTAAAATGTCGCAGTTGTTTTAGTGCATTTTTATCCAAAGGTAAGCTTTGGAAAGTGTTGTTTATTTCATTTGTTTATTTTTGTCATAATCCTTATAGATGCATCATAGCTATTTTCCAAGTGTTCCTCAAGCTTTATTTTTAATGTAGAGATCCTAGCCTAGAAAGCTTACATTTAAAAGGTAAGAGGAAGAGGAAAAAGATAAAAAGTATAAAAAGCAAGTTCTTGCATGTGGGTCGTCAATGCAATAGGTACAGAAATAGGGAAAGGCGTGCTCTATTCCTATATGGTATTCTCTGTTGGAACAAGCCTGACATACCTAGATGCTGCTAGAGTCACCTTTGTTCTTTTTCTTCTCTCTCTTCTTACATTCACACTGCAGTTTATTCTCTCATACATTTTTCATCTTTGAGGACTTTAACTTCCGTTTTCTCTTTTACCTGTATTCCCTGCACCCTTGTACACTTCAGTCTGATTTGTTTGCAGCCATCTGGGGAATGACTGCTCAAGTCTGTGAGGCCTTAGCCAGAGATCCCTAAGCTGCCACAGACCATGTCAGCTGTAGAACTTATGAAACATAGACATTTGAGCACAGTTTTACACCTGGAGCAGTACAGTGATGGACAGGGTTGATTACTCCGAGAACCGTGCTTCATTAAAGCTGCTGTTCTGCTTTTGGGAGCCAGGCTGTTGGTGTTGTGCAGTGGTGCATTCTGACATCAAATGTACTAAACTGCTCAAAGCAGTCTCATGAATCTTGTTCTCTTGCAGCATATAGTTACAAAGACATGTCCCTAGATGTTAAATAATTATCAAATTTTGGCCACAAGAGACTTCTTATTAAACATTCTGAACAGAATCAGATTTTTTCTTCACAGGAATTAGACTCCTAAACACATATCACTTGTTCAGTGTTCCCACACTTAAAAATCTATTAAGTGAGTCACTTGTATGAAGAAGAGTGACATAGCATGTGTTGTACCACCACACACAGGTTAGACTGGAAAGACTGAAGCCTGGGAAGTGTGAGAAGTGATCTGTGAAACCCTGCTGATTCGAGAAGGAACTCATTCTTTAGAGGATTTGTCATACTAGAAAGGATTGAAAGAAAAGTTTGCCTGGATTCTCTGTTATGGGGTCTATGTTTAGAGCTCAGAAAAGAGGGTTAAATTCAGGCTGAAAAAGCAGTAGATTGTTACAAACACACTGTAGGTATCTAAGCAGTCACTCACTAAATCTTACTATGCTTTGGTGGAGCTATCACATATCTTAGGCTCAGTTATAGCATTCTCATAAAATGAAGAAACTGGAGTTTTTTTTTTTTATTTTATTTTTATTTTTTTGCTGTTAAGAGGCAAAGAGAAAAAATAAGGTTGGAAGAACAACATATAGACTTTCATAACGTATAGCATCCCAATAAATTGGGAGGCTCGAGAGGAGAAAAGCAGCTACAAAGTCATCATTAAGTACCTTCTGAACAATGAGTTTACTTCCATAGGAGGCAGAGGAATATTTTGAGTTTTTTCTATCCCCACTGCTCACCCTCGGTTAGGCTTGAGAGTGGTGTTCCTCTTTGTAGCATGTTTGTTTTTAAACTTTTTTCCCTCCTTCTATTTAATACAACTGCATATAAGCATTCCTACTTTTTTACAGTCACTGTAGGTGTAACTGCTTTAAAGATACCAAAGGTTAGTGTTAGCCTAAAAGATTTGTCTTCAGGCATGTTAAATTAAGAGAAGTATTATAACCCTGTCATGAAGAAGGGTGTCTGCCTCTCCACAGTCAAAGTGAATAGACATTGTTGGTGGCAGAATGCGAGTGTAAAGACAACCTTGTTTGTCACTGCCTAATCAGTACTCGTGGGTGACATCCCTGACGATATTGCTGCAGGTTAAGTAGTTTTAATGCTGTCTTTTGTTAGTTTCTGTTGTTGTTATATTTTTGTTGTTCTTTGGGAGTTTACTTGTCACATATGACTTCAGAATTTTGCCAAATCTTTTCTTGCACTTTTACTCATTTTTGGGTGGAGTCATTCAGGCACAGATTGTTTTACGTGTATGCTACCACACATCCCATCTTTTACATAACAATAATCATTTTCTCACCGCAGTCAGCATTTTCATGTTGAGGTAACTAATTTTTGGCTAGTAATTCTTAAAGTTGTTTGGCGCCAGAATTAACTCATTAAAATATTTTTAGGACAATTTAATATTTGCTGTCCAAAACTAGCCAGATAACAAACAAACTAGTATTTATTCAGACAGTGTATTTTTGAATACAAACATTGTCGTGCTGTATTAACAGATGGAAAAAAAAGTTGGAATAAATAAGCTAGGCAGGATAGGCTGATAAAGGGCTGGATCTTCAGTGATCAATTTCATTGAATTTATCATGTATTTTTTAGTTGCCTGTAATGGCAGTTGAATGAGATTCAGTATGTGGTTAGAAAATAATTTAGAAAAAGCTGCTTTTACTTATTTTCACTTCTTTTTCTTTTTGCTTCTATTGTAACTTTCCATGTTTTGTGGTCTGTACCTTTACTAGAAGAAATAAGTATTTAATGTCCAAACACTCTTCTAAGATTGTACTACTTTCTGTATTTTCATTAAGCGTTTCCTGGACATACAGACACTGCCATCATATTGGATTCCAAACCAGAAGTAAGCCCCATAAGTCCTCTAAAAGAATTTCCCAAGACACTCAAAAGAACACAGATGTCATATAACAACTATTTGTCCTACATTCATAGTAATTCACACTTTGACAAATAGTGCTGCAATCAGTTGCTAACAATGAATGTGTTTGACTCTCAGTATGAAAGTGAACATTAGGCTTTACTAAAAACTGTGTAATGAGTCAAGCATAGTGACAACTAAGTTTAACAGTTACAGGCTAGCAAACACTGAAAGTTGGCTTGAACTACTAAGTAGTTAAACACTGCTTTAAATTGCAATACTTATATTTGTCACTCTTCTGTTTGCAGATACTTGTTTATGATAAGACAAAAGAAGGAATATTGGGAGTAGGAAAATATCATTATCAGTAATATGTATCTTATTGTTGTTATTATGATGCAATTCAATAAGTTATGAAAATATTTTTTTCTTCCAGAGGTTTCTGATTGATCTGTTAGTTATTCATGACCCTCAGGGCAAATAGATGCATCTTCTTGCACAGTGGCTTGTCAGTAGAATAATGCCAAAGAGAAGGGTTTATAGTTATAGATGTTCATACAGGAATCTCTATATGTGCTTTGATACATTCTGCCAGTTCACACAGACTGGTGATCCACAATGTAGTGGTTAATATATATGCCTATCTAGCTGTGTTAATGTAGGTGAAAAATAAATTATCTGCCTGTTCTGAACAGGATTGAAATTCATGCTCCAAAATGGATTGGTGCACAACTGTCATTAATGTGGCCGTCTTCTTCAGATGCATAGATGAGGAGGCTTCTGAAAAAATACTGTCAATTCATTTTACAGTTCATGTTCCTGAACCTGATTTTTTTAAGCAGAAGGAGCAGGCACAGCCTGGCTGACCATAGGGCTTTTGAAATGCAAAAAATTTCAGATTTACACATCAAAATCAATTAGACCAATGAAAGGAAAGAAGGAAATTAAAACAATCACAAACTGTTATACCAATACCTTAAGATATCTTTTCATTTAAGAGAATGGCTGGGCTTTTGCAGCAAACTGGCGAGAAGAGAGGATTTGCCCTTTAAGTCAACAGAAAGCCTATTGCTTTAATTCCTTATTACTGCCTTTTTTTTTGGCCTTTAGCATCAGTCACAGTGTTTACCAGTCAAAGTCTCAAACCATACAGCAAATATCAATTCAAGAGCTACTTAATCTATGGAAAAGTAACTGAGACTGTCTTTGTATTTGACTGAAGCACTGTGGGGAACTAAGAACTGGATTGACAAATTAGACAAAAGATATTACTAATCCTATTCACTGTATACTGTTAAATATGTATGAAGAGGATTTATAACCAGTTCCTGAAGAGTTATTTTATCACCAGTTTCATCTGTAAACAGTAAACCATAAACTATTTTACATCAGACTTTTCCCTACATTTACTTTCTACATTTCATTACTTGTATTCTCTTCAGCTTACAAAGGAAATGACTTATGAGGAATCTGCCAAGAATTAGTTTATTGCCTCTGTAAATATTGAAGTATGGCTCTTACAGTAACTTTTAGTATTACCATTTTCAAGTTTTCTTAAACTGCCCAAATACCAACTTAAGTGATCTTGAAATAAAAAATCTTTGAGCTCAGGGATGTTTTATAAGCACAAGCAAAACTAAGACAGGCAGACTTCTGTTGTTACATGGTTTGATCAAACATGGAATGCTGTAAGCCTTCGCTTCAGTTTACCATCTAAATGCTGATGTATGAGAACAAAAAGAGTAGGTTATGGAAGATCCATATACTTAATAATGTGTTTGGGAAGAAAAAGAGAAATGAATCAGAAGGTATGACCTACTAGTTTTAGACAACATCTGGACTTACCATGCATTCTAGAAAAACAGAGTCTCTCAGAGTTGCTTGAAAAAAGAATTTTGTTCTGATCTAAAGCCCACTGAAGATAAAATAAATAAATAACAATTCACTGATTTTGAAGATTTGATTCAGACTCTGCATTTTATAAATACGCAAAAAGAAAAGCATGTTTATTCAGATGAACCTAAGGGATTTAAAAATTAGAGTCTCCTTAAAAGTCTATATTGTCTAACTTTCTTAATAATTTTGAACCTATATTATAAGTGAAATCACTACCCAATTCTACCTGAAATGCTTAGAACTGCTTTTATTGTTAGATGTTCAAGCAAAATTTACATTGGTACCTGCAACAAAGTTCAGCCAGCTGAATTAAAGTCATTAATGCAAACACATTATTCATGAAACAAGATTTTTTTTCCTTTCCCAAATCAATCATTAAACAAGAAATAATTTAGTTCGCAGCAAGCAACCCCTACTTGCTTCATCTCAAAGAAAATTAACACACTGTTATACACACTGTTGCCAAAACACTCTGTTGCTTTATGCACTTCTCCTAGGCAGTTCCCTGAAATCTAGCAGAACATTCCAATTCAAGATCAGCTTTCTTTGGATCTGCTCTTTCTACCAAGAGACCATCTTTGTTTGAACATAAATGAATTGAATATGAGCTGACTGGATACAAAAGTCACCTTAGGAAATACAAACACCCTCCTTTTGTCCCTTGAATAACTTCGGTAAGGTCCTATGCTCTTTGTAAGCATGGCATAGTATCACTGAGCTACAGTATATTGAAAGTTTTTGTTCAACCATTATATCTGAATATGCACACTTATCCCTTTCACTGTTGTGCTTCTGAGACATATAATCACATTTTTAGATTGTTTTCCTGATAATATTTTCATTCTAAAAATTTGAGTAATTTTTCTCTCTCCTTTTTTGTTTCCCCTCTGTATTTCTCTTCAGATAGACTAGCTAAATTAAGTGAAAAATTTAACTGTATAATACAGCCTTACTATAGGCAGAACAAAATGAGTATGATCCGATGAGATAAATCACTGAAGGTTAATAGCTTTTTTAAAATCAATCTTCCTTACAAAGGAAAAGGGTAAATGGCTTAGTGGATGAAGCCTTGGCCTCTCACCTCTGTGACCATAGTTCAACTCTAAACTGTGAGGGTCCTGAGTTACATGCTTTATTGGGCTGAGATCAGTCTCTAGTGGGCAGGAGTCTGTATTACAAGATTCATGGATGTATTTTTCATACAGGCAATAGCAGGACGTTAGGCTGATAGAGACTACTCTGTCATTTCCCTGAGCAGTGTGACTGACACACCAAAGTTAGTGTCACTCCAAGCGAAGTGTGAGAAAGTCTCAGCTTGAAGCCCCCTGCAATGTATCCATGCAATGCACTGATAAGAATGCAGCATCTAGAACAGCATGCAGACATGTAATACAATACAAATAAATACAGTGCTATCCATTTAACAAACAAAATTAGGTGACTTTTTTCATAATAATTAAGAGATTACTAGGAAGCTTTAATAATTTTAATTGATCATTTTTCATACCAAGGTCAGACAAAGAAATAATTTATCTAGCTGTTATTCAGAAAGAGGGCAAAATTTCAGAGAACAAAATAATTGAAATGTCAATTAGGAAGTTTAAGCAAAAGTGAAGAAATTTAGAAGGAAAAAAAAAACATTTCTCAAATAATTTATTAGCATGTTAATCAAGTTTTAATCAGATATTAGTCTGATAATTTATGTATTCCCATCAGTCATGTGCATGAAGTGACTATTAAATAAGCTTTTTTCTGATTTAGTTTTAATAATGTGTTTTAATAGAAAAGCACACTGTGTTCTGAGTAGTAAAATGAGCAACCCGAACTGTCGACTGAATAAACATACAAGGCACACAGACAAAAAAAAGCTTTCAGTTAAAGAAACTGTCATAAGCATGATTTTTGTAAGCAAAGATAAATTCCTTTGGGACTCAACTAAAAGCAGAATTTCTTAATCTTTTGGGAAATTTTATTTTCTAAGCCAAAACAATGTAGGAAAAACCTGTTATTTATGTGAAAGGAAAGTATTTTGGTTTACCTGTTTGGCCTTTGCAGCATGATGCAGAGAGTCTCATGTGAAAGTATTCAGCTGTGTATCCCTGTGTGTTGTGGATGTATGTGCATAAGATTAAAATCAGATAAATAAAATGTGCATTTTTTGCTATTGAAAGACACCGTGCATGCTTGTGGTTATATATAATTAATATATAAACGCAATTTGAAAATAATGTGGATGCTGAGAATTAGAAAATGAGTATATGTTAAAACGTGCATACATTCATATGCTTCCATGCTCATCCCAGTGATTTTTAATGATTATTGCTTACTGTTAATTCAAAACACCTTCAAGTCCCTTTGTTTTGATCAAAGACTTTTTCTCCCCTGAGACTGATGGATGGCTTTGTAATTTGTGAGGTAATATGTTAAAGGTCATGAGTTAATATGTCCTATGGAACTTGCTCTTCTTCTTGCCTTCACTTACCAAATGGATGAAAGGAATAGCTTTATTTTTCTATGTATTAGTAACTCATGCTCCTATATATACTAAATTTATGTGCTCGTATTTATGCATGTGTTTACGTATGTGTATCACAATGTGTATGCATACATACAAATGCACAGTCACCTTTAAGACAATTTTATGCAATACTTCTTTTTGTAACAATGTGACTATAACTGTCTGAATCGAGTATTATTATTATCCTTTTTAAAATTAAACTACCCACAAAACATGCATTTACTTTCAACTATAGAAAATGCTAATAATGCTTTTAGAATGGTCTTTAAAAAGTCTAATTATATCATTTAAAAACTGAGAGACCAAAGGGCAAGCTAAATTCTCCTAACATAAATCAGACTTTTTTATTTCAATGACTTTAAAAACCTCAAATGCAGTAATTTTAATAGCAATGAAAGAATGAATAAGTCATAACTCCGCCTGATCACATAACTGTCTATAACTGTTATTAAATGCTCCAAAATAAGTGAACTCATTATGTTTCTGCACTGCTTTTAGCTAATCTGAGATTCTGCTCACTTAATCATGCAGAAAAGGCTTTAGCACAGTTTTAGACCCTCAGCAAGGTCACTTCAATGGCTTTTTTTTCCTGTTCTGCACTGATCATTTAAGAACAGCACTTTGACCCGAAACTGATGATCTCTCAAATAAGCTTCAATGCTTAACCCCAAAAGGGCTGTGTTTCAGATGTACATTTGCACAGCCTATTGTCATATTTGCTGCAAACTGAGCCAGACACTCTTTTCAAGGAAGGAGGAAATGCCAATCAGAATTTGTAGATGTCATGTGCGTGATGAAAGTACATTTTATGATACCTTCAGAGACTGAAGTAGTGATTTTTAAAACACATGCTCCTGCTATGAACTCTTTAATGAATTCTAATTGGCTTTAAAGGTATGGCAATTAAATAGTGGGTTCTACTATATGTGTCTGTTGGACAATATATAAATCACACATGTAGAACTTACCTAGAAATATAATTCATTTAGGCACAGTAGCCCGTTTAGACAGCTCTTCATACAGTAAAACTATAAACACAACCAAAAGCTAGGGAGATCTTTTGTGGGTAAATGTTACTCCTTTTCTTCATTGCATCTGTACTACAAAAAAGGTACTTTTTAATGTCTATGAAGTGTCTTCAGACATCGGTAGCAGAGGCCAAGTCCTACACCACTGTTGCTAATGGAAAAACTCTGTTATTGATTCAGTGGCAGCAGGCTTGGGCTTTGACTCACAAATGAAGGCTGTAATTCTCAAATGCTGGTGCACAGACTGAACTTTACTCATCTGATTTGTGCCATTGATATCAACAGGATGACTTCACCTGAGTAAAGTTAAAGAAAACTTAATCCTGCAGGCATTTATTTCCTGATGTACTCTTCCCTTTTTCCCCCTGTGTATGCACACAGTCAGAGAGAGGCATCACACAGCCTTAGCATAGATGTAGAGTGGTTACCAGGTCTGCTGTAAAGGCAATCCTTTGGATCCAGAAGCACGGTGTTCTCTACATGTAGTGAAGAAAAATGTTCTCTATAGTGATATAAGACTGCTTAAAAAAATAATAATAATAATACCTTCTTCTCTTTTTTTTTCTTTTTTTTCTTTTTTTTCTTTTTTTTTTTAATGCCTTAAAGGGAGATTGTTTGTGTTTGGCATGGATAAGAAATCATTCACATGGTTTTCCCTCCTTTTATGAGGCTTGGAATTGCAAAATCAAAATTTTCTTATGTTACATTTGAATATAAAAGAGGATAAATGTAAAAGAAATTAAATCCTCAGGAAGTGCCACTTCTGCATTAACCACTGCAGCTTTTTCAGCTGCCATCAAAAAGCTATAGCTGTGCTTACTTGCTCTGGGAGCCAAGCACAGGTCCCTCACACTTTCCTGTGAAATGAAATTATCGTATTTTCTACAGACATAAAATATACTTTCAATTGTATAATTTCTGGCCATTCAATGCTGCCTGGACTCAGAATCATAAAATCTGGATTGTAGACCTATTATGGTTCTTCCCCAGGGACAGTGCTGGTGGGAAGGAACACTCCTTTCCCAGTCCTGGAACTGAGAAAGGGAGCAGCATGCAGTGGCATTCAGACTGCTTGAATAATAGCAAAGACATGTAAAATGGTGCCGGCACTCCCTCGTACTGTGGGATGATGTGTGCCTGTACAAAGGAGGTGTGTTTTTCAGCTGTATGGAAAGAGAGCATCCCCTGTACTGCCATAAATCTTACAGCCATCATGGCTTCTCTGGGCCCTGCTTTGGTCAGGTCTGTTAGGGAGCTGCAGCTGATTGTTTAGAGTAGGTCTGCAGTGTTAAACCATAAACTCTTCAAGTCAGGGACTGCTGAATGTTTTACTGTACCTAAGCACAACTTTTCCCTGGCATACAGACACTACTGTACTGTACGCTTAATGTAAAGACAGTATGGATATTCCTAATGTGACATCATGGCTCTTGATTTTTTTTGCAACTCTTCAAGATCCTAAGATTAAAAGAAAAGTTTTAGGAGTGCAGAGTGTTTAAAAATAATAAAAAAGAACATGTATTTCTTGCACAATGTTCTACTTTGGCATATGATAGATGAGTATTGCTGTATCTTCTGTATCCTATTGAAAGATTTGCATTCTGAATATTCCATAATAGAACAACAGGTTCACAGAAAACAAAACAAAAAAAACCCAACATCTCAATAATAGAACAACCCTTCAAGTAGACATGGAAAAACAAAATAAAATTATATTTTAATATTGTTTGCTTGAGGACAATTAATATTTAATTAAAATGTAAATTTTAGTTCATTCTATTTAGATAAATGATTGAGCCTTGAATCAATGCTCCTTTTCTCATTTTAGATAAGAAAGAGTACAAATACAGGTTTGAGGGAGACAAGCTCAAATGTGCCTCAAGAACAAGAAGGAATTTGCCCAGTTCCCCCTATAGAAGCATTGTGGTCAGAGCGCTGTTTTTATGTTTCTTTTCTCTTATCTATTCAGGAACTCCAGAAAAAAATGCTTGGTGCATTGTATAACCATGGATTTGTAGTGCCCTTTGCAATTGTTGTGCCCTGTCCTATATTCTGCCCGTGAAATAAGGCCACTGAAGCACTTAAACAAGTCAGATTCATACTGCCCTGTTCTGCATATGATAAATTATTGTGACACCAAGGTACTGCCACTGGGCAGGGCTGCAGAATCACTGCTGCAAGGAGAATCTTTTATATTTTGAAGTCTGTGTTCTCATCTAAACAGGCTTGTTCTTCACTGTGAAAACAAAATCCAGCTGCTTAGCAGCAAGAAGAGTCACAACGGAATAAATAAAAGCTAAATATTACTATTTGAATGGCAAATGAGGAGATTTTCTACGTGCAAGCACAAAGCAAAATCCCTTTCTAAGCATTTCAAAATCTATGCAGTATCTGCATCCAGATCAGAATTGTGTAAATGTGATCCACATTCCTAATTCACTAAATCCAAATCCTAAAATCTGATGGTTATGTGTGTGTCATGTGGGTGGGGGAGGAGAAATTCTACCACATTTCATCTCCCTATTTTGTTGCTTGAGTCCATTTGAGGTTTAGGAAATATTTTAGGGATAGCCAATGAGCAGTTCCACAAGTGAGACTATTAAATCTATTTGGTTAAGATTTATGAAGACATAACATTATGTATGCATATTTTTATAAGTGCTGTGTATTAGCAATCATGTTTATAACTTCTGGTTTTGGCACATTTTAACATGAATTATTCAGTATGTGAATTTGTTTTAGGATATTATAAAATATTTCCTCCTAATCAACATGTTTGTAAATATGCAAGCTGACCAGTGAATTAAAACAGTGTAAGAGACATGAATCTGTACTCAATAAAGTCAGTGAGAGCTTTCCCAGTCGATTCCATAAGGAACTACATCAAACTTCAAAATAATTTTTTCCCCTCTAAAGGATTAACTGTAAAAGCTGCAACAGATGATGTTTTTATTTTAATGCGGCAAAAATGTTCTGCCATGCAAAATTCTAGCTGTGTAATCGGTTGGCCACTCCTAACTTTTTCACGGTAATTTTGTTTGCTGTATTGGAGCAGCAGAACTGAATAGACTGTAGGATACTGAAACAGAGGCTATGCATGATCTTTGACTGATACTTTCAAAATTTATTTCTCAACGGTATTACTTTTGAGTTAAATTTGGCATCTGAATCTTTTTCACACTACACTGGAGAACAGAGTTAAGTTTTGAAGACCTTTTTGAAACAATCAATCTTATTTAAGATCCAAATCCATGGAAATTTAAATTTGTATAAAATGCATTGGTTTCACATCTTCCAGTAGCACAGAACTCAAATATCAATATTTGAAAATATTTCAAGTGAGTGAGAGCTTATTTGTAAGCAAATTTGTATTGATTAATGGATTTTCTGTGGCAGTCGCTAAAACTACATTAAACATAAACTTTTATTATGATTTGCATATTGTTTCCTGTAACACCAAAAAGAGTTCAGGATCTCCTCAATCCACTCTGATTCCAGCTTGAAGATTAAGAAACTGTTGAAAACCTCTGGCAAGAAACATTTATTGTACACATTTGTAATGTTTTATAACATGATGCAGTGGCGTTCAGATACTGCTATAGCACACTGGTGTCTACAACATTTTAAATCAAATTACAGATAAGCCCAATTGAGAAGGGGCAGTATGCAAAAATAAGGCAAGAACAGGCAAGGATGCATGGGGTCCAGTTATTGATTGGATTTGCAGAGAATCAGAGGTCTGCTGAAGGAAACAGAAAAAGGAGTATGAGAAAAACACTGGGTTAAAATTGAGTGAGTAGACAAGACTTCTTTCCCAGATACAGAAACACAGAATTTAAAACCTGTACAGTGCATTGTATGCAATACAGTATTTGAAAATGCAGTCAAACAATCAAGAAAATACAAAAGGAATGTGATTTCAGTAGTACTCTAGTGGTCTTGAGGTTTGTGTTCCATCAGTCAAAGGGAGCAAAATTTTTAGAGGTATCTGTAGGAAAAATGTGTTCATTTTTTTATACTTACATTAAAAAAACTTAAAGCAGGATACGTCTTTAAAGGCAAACAAAAATATTTGATTTTTTCTAGACAGCAATATTTTGATGAATTCTTATGAATTAGGATATTTTAACCTAAATTACTGATTATCTATCAATCTCCCACGAATATTTTTTTAAATAGTTCATATGTAGTATGATGCACTGAAAGAGCATTGCATATTACCTTGTCAAATATTGTGAATATTTTTTCCACAACCTGAAATTAGGGGAAATATTTTCAAGCCAAAGATTCTTCCCAAGCTCTTGTTCATAAATTCACCACTTCCATAGTTGTCTTATTTCTCTCCTTCTAGCATCATCTTCCTCTACTGGGAGGGGAGGCTAGACGACCAACCCTAATTTATTGTCTCCTTTCAACAGAAGATACTCCTACACTCCTTTTATCAGTCAAAAGTCTAAAGGGATTAGGAAATCTAGACAAGATGCTGTAGTACTTCAGAGCAAGTTTGCACTCCTCAGACAGTATAAGACTGCTCAATAGTTGTTTTGCATCCCCCCAAGGTCACTTTTTGCTTGAGGGTGTATTTTACTAGAGTTAATTGTAAAGTCTTGTGTTACCTATTTGCCTAACTGTCACTCTAAGTAGCATAGCCTAAATGACCTGCCAGGAGACCAAGCACGAGAAGAGAATATCCAGGGTTTTGCTACTGGTGTAACTCAGTACAGCATTTTGATAGCTTTAATTTGAAGTTACTACTGGACCTATACGTGTACAACCTCAATTTTGGAGATAGTTGATAGTTGTCTTTAAATAATCTTTTCATGCACAATATGTTACTGTAAAGATAAAAGAGATGTTTCCAGTTTTGCTTCTCCTCATGTGAGAAAAATAAGTGAATTGTGCCATTCAAGCAACAAGTAGTCCTTATACAAGGAGCGTATTGCTTGCAGTTTTATCCCTGGAAAATATAGAGAAAATATTATTTAACATAGAGTGAAAGAGTCTTTTCTCCCCACTCTGAAAAACAGAGAATAGAAGAAGCCTCTTACCTTCTTTAAGTTTTATCTTGAATATCATCAAATACCATCACAACAACTGGGTAATGTTAGACATAAAGGAAAAAAGGAGTAATTAATCCAAGCCTCCTTCAGATGATGATGTCAAATCCATAGCTGTCTGGATTTTGGTATGAGCATGAAAAAAAAAAGGGAGCCTAGAGGGTTTTCTATGTTTAATTTCAAACCAAACTTGATTTTCTAGCTTCCAGTCATTTTTTTGAACTTCCACTTAAATTTCTGTATTTTGATAAAGTATTTGCAACCACAAGAGTGTAAAGACATCTAAGGTCAATGCAGATTAAAGTTTATATGAAATTTAGGAAAAATCCCTGGCCCAAAATTCAGGACCTGTTTTGAGCCTTACTGAGGATCCATCATTCATGTTATAGACTGTGGTGATGTTTATTTACTAGTAAAGAAATTGGTGCTCTACAGATAACTATTATTTTTCAGACATATATTATTTTTGTCTAAATAATAGCGTGGCACAATGAATGAATATATAAGCTTCTCCATAAGTAGGGGATAGATCATTGAACTAGAATGCTATTGGTCGTGATATTCTTTTGTTGTGTTCTTTTTGTGAGGAGTGACAGTGTTCCTATCCGATGTCATTTGCAAACTAATTATAACTTATAAATATATTAGTAAATATTTTTGCTGGTCATGAAAATATGTTAAGCAGCTTGAAGGATTACAGGGAAATGTATTGCCATAACTCTAGAAATCTCCATGCCCACCTGTCCCCAAATTCCCTGAGTAGTCAACTAGCTGCAGGTGAAACCACAGAAATAGCCTAGTGTCTTCTCTTTCATTTGTTTGCATTTGAATTTCATATTTTGTCCAAGGACAACCACGTGAGTAAACTATGAACAAGGGATTTTTTAACAACATCACCAAGCTTTGAAATGAATCCACCTGTATGATTCTTTATCAAGTGGTCTCTGAAAACCTTCAAGAACACATATATTCATCTTGCAATGGACTTGAATTCGTCCTCTAAGATATTTTTATTCCCTTCAGTTAGTGCAATATATCTTCTTATTTGGATGAGTTTTCCACCGTGGACAGGAGGAGATCATTCTTTTAAGATGTATCTTTGATTTAATATATTTTTTTTAATTGATAGAGTGTGATTTCTAACACCCATTTTGATAGATACAAAATCTTGTCTAAGGGATATTTTATCTCACAGCAAACATTTTGATCTCCACTGATGTGGTCATAGGCTAATAGAATTTAATCTAAGCCCTAAAAGGAAAGTAGACTTAATTCTGAAGACTCTCACAATAAAGTATACAATAGGAACCCTCAAAATGCTGCGGGTCAACCAGGATCACTACATCCTGTACCTTTGGCAATTCTAGCCCTCCTTTGTCCATTTCAGGAAAGGTCACACTTACTGCCACTGCAAGTTACAGTGTAGGAAAAAAATCTGCATATTCTGTCCATGTGTCCATATTCTACGAATCAATTATTTTTTAAAAAAAGCAAAGTTAAATTCACTTTGATTTATGTTCAGCTGAGTTATTTTAGAGCTGACTACCGGACATCATGCAGCCTGTGCAGGGAGCCAAATCCACAGTTCATTATTGCTAACTTAAGGAAGAGTTTTCTGTTGCATGTTGTGCTTTCAAAGGAAAGGGAGTACCAAAAATTGTTTAAAGAATTTATCCTTCTTGCTTTTCTGCTAACAGTAAAAGTATATGGTTTAACAGAGATACGCATCAAAAATCATGCTCAGGGAACTAATTGTCTCTGTCCATGTGATAGATAACGTATGTCAGCTATTTTTACTAAGTCTTGAAAATGTAAAATTCCTACCTTTTATTCCTTTCCCCACCCTTCTGCTTTTGTAGAAGAAAGGCCAACTTTCCTTATATGTCCACTGTTTGTTAAATTAATTCATGCTGCTACACATGGCTAGTGTCTTTAGACATAATATCTTTTTATATATATATATATATATTTTTTTTTTTTTAATGACTTGCCTATCTTAATGGCATCACTAACTCATCCTGTTTTTAGGAATACACGGAGACAAAATGCTAATGTGAAGTAGAAAATGGAATTAAAAACAAGGTGTCAGGGCTATGATTCATTGTTAGCTTAAGAAAGTCCTGGTTTTGTCATGCTTTCTCCTTCTCCCTCATCTCTCCAAATCACCAGATTTGTCAGTGCTGTTTCAGAACAGTATAAATAGTCTCAGTGTAAGAGACTTATGAGTTTTTTGTTAATTCTGAAAACTTATTAGGAATTAAGTGATTAGTGGATACACAAGTACAATGTTGATAAGATTGGTCAGGTTTCTTACGTGAGGTATATTGTCATTATCTGCACTATTTAATCATTATTTCTGTTTTGCAATAATATCAATAAAACCAGTTGCAATGTTTAAATAAAAGACATTCAGAATCATATCGTCAGTGGAAGCATATTTAAAAAAATGTCAACTTTCATTTATGCTAGTGGTAGCAATCCACTCAAAGTGGGTGCAAATGGCTAGCAAGTTCGATATTTACAAACGCCTTAGATATTTTAACATTCGCACTCTTCCTACCTGCCACCGCAAATTTGAACTAGATATTCCAGCTGCTGTCAGATCCAAAAACAAGTGTGTCCTTCATCATGAGCACCCCTACCAGGAAGAGCTGGCAATATATCTTTCCCCTATATTCTCTTCCCAGTAGCTTGCAATTAGTTGATACACTAGAAAAGGGATGACTGCAGAATGATAGACCCGCTGATGTTTTTGCCTCGCCTGGTGGAGTATGCGAGTCTTTAAGGGAAAGTTGGGTGTCAAAAGTGGAGAAAACCACACCCTCGCTAAAAGGAACAAAAAACTCTAAGAGAGGGTGTGTAAGTTCAGCCTTATATTATGTATATATGAATAATTATGTAATAGTCTACAGTGATGAGTAACAGCTTAAATTTCAGTGTGTCAAAGGCAATGTATTACAATCAAAAATGTCTTCTGTTGATCCCACTTCAAACCACCAGCTTCACTTACACAGCTTTGCACTTCATGCATCTTCTGATTAGACAGCATTTTATTCTTTTTTAAGGAGTCATTATAAGAGCTTAAAGAATAACATCTAAATTGGGCGATCACTGCTATAGTCATAAGTTTCTGATAGCGTGCATGACTGTATTAATAGCTGATACAATTCCTCATAATTGTTTGGGTTCCAATAGGATGCTTATTCTGTCAAAAACAAGTTTGACTTCAATTTTTGCAATTTTGCAAACACTCCAACAGTTCTGCTTCTTTTTACACATATCAGCAGAACCTTTTGCTGTTGGCAAACTATCATTTAATGAAACATCAGGAAATATGCTATAACATTCATCTAAATGAATCTCTCGTGCCTAAGTGGGTAATATTGAAACACAAATATTTTCATGTTTGGGAGAGCTTCCCTTGAGAAAAGCATACATAAAATGGAAGCTCTGTGAGTAATGAGTGACAGTTTCTTAAAGGTTAATATTTTCTTTAATCTATTTCCATAACAGGAGAAGAGAAGAAAATACTGCGCTAAGCATAAGGTGTGCTTTTGGGATTAGAGAAACAATCTCTGCTAGTATGTATATCTCAGACCACAGGGAACAATATGCATACCACAAACACATTTTTATTTCATTTAATCAAATATAGAAGTGTCTTAAATATTTTTTCCATGTTATTAAAAGGATTGAGGATTCTTTAGATTTTCTTTTTTTCCTCTTTTTTTTTTTTTTTTTTTAGGAAAAGTAAAACTGCCCTTAATGCTGGACTAGACTCTGTGATTGTCATGTAAGGTAATGAAACCATTAAATGCACAGTATTAAGAAGAGACGAGATGCAATTAGCCAAGAAATTACTCTGATCTCAGTGACATTTTCAAAAAATCATAATACAATATACATTGCAGGACATGATTGACAGTCTAATCCAGTTTTGATGGAACGTAGTCCACATACTGAGAGTAAAGCAGTACACGGCCAGATAAAGCTCACAGCTGTGAATCCCTGATATGTCCTTACAGTCTTGTCACCCAGGAAATTCCTCAGGTTTAAAAGATGATGAAAGTATCGACCATTAATGACAGGATCATCTCCTACCCTGAAATAAAATGTACTAATCCCTTTTGCTAGGTCTATGAATTCCTAATATAAATTATATAAACTGTAGTAATTCATCTCTGTTAGCACAGTTGTGTTTGGAAATTGTACAGCAGTCTTTGCCCTATTTGAAATGCTAGATGAAAGCAAGACATGTTCGTTTAAGCTGCAGCATAAAGTAATTTAACACTGGGGACAGAATAACTTCTGGATAATAAGCGGTAGATATGTAAAAGAAGGAAGTTCTGAAGTTCTAAAGTGGCCTGATGGATTTATGCCTGATCTTAGAAAGAGGCCAAAAATGTAAATATAGGAAGTATGGTTAAGTGCAGGTGCTTTGTTAGACATTTGTAAGATGATTTAATGATTGAGTCATACAGAATACATGCTCTGACTTCAAAGAGACATACAATGGTCATTTATGTCTTACAAATAATTTGGATGGTAACCTATCCATCATTTTAAAATACAATAATGTGGATCATACTGGATTATACTGCAAGAAAAAAAAAGTTAAAAATGAATTTGAAGTGACATTAAAACACATTTGAATTTCTGTAATCCATTTTTTATAATATATAGGCTGTAAGTATCTATCAGGCTGGACTTGCAGCTTTATGCTCATATGTCATCAACACCTGCAACATCACGCAGACAAACAATCATTGATGAAGTCAGATAGTTATCTTTCTAAAGGTTGTTTCCTGTGTCTGCAAATAATACAAAGCACAAAACTGGATATTTAATATTTTTCACACAAGTCATGACAGCACAAACCATGCAAGGTTTTTAAAACAATATCTGGAATGAATGGATATAAAATAAAAGTTTCATAAAATATATATGTTTTATCTATGTGTTTTTCTCTCATGCACAATGGTATAGGCTAATTTCAAGAGTAAATACAGCACAATTTTGCTAAAAAATTATATTTACATTTTAAAAGACTGTAGCTATTGAAATAACTGTTCAAAATATTCTGCATTTGGCAGCATCTCTATATTCTGATTCTGAAATCTGCAGTGGAAATCACTGAATTGCATACAGCATAAAGCAAAGTCTGATGTTATTCAGTACTGAAAACACTTTGGGAAGCAGAACAAGGGAGAGAAAATTATTTTGTGTTTGGATAGCATTGTTTTTGACAGTTACATTCAGAATTATTGAAGTATGATTAAAACTTAAAACAGAAGTTTCTGCAACTTGAGGAATTAAAGATATCCCATGGGCATGATGGGTTACCACCAATTCAAACTTTTCAAATTTCAGCATATTCCAGCCTAGCTTAAAGTATGAGCCAAATCACAACAGTTTGCATGTCTACAATTGCCTCAAAGAACCTTACCTCTCAAAAAGGAGAATCAGCAGAGATCTATTTTATTTTAGTAATATGAAATGTTCAAATGAGAATCCAATACATAACATCAGAGCAAGCCACAGAAGTCCACTTTGAACATCTACCATTGCTTGCATGCGAGGAAGTCAATAATGCCACATTATGAGTCAGACTGAAAGAAATGCTACATTTCCATCCTTTGATTGATTTGATTTATTCAGGATGGGTGGTACTCAAGATGATTCCAACTGGGTTTCTAAGAAGCTTATCTTAAATTCAGGGTTGGGTTTTTTGAAAGTTTACTAGACATTGCAATTTAACACTAAGTTCTGTTTAAAAGATCTTTGAATCCCAAATAGCCTCTCAATAATTTTCATTTATCCATGTTCTATTTACAGAACTCAATACTGAGATTTTTTTTTTTGTGTGTGTGTGTGTGTGTGTGTGATCTTATTGGAAAAGGTCTTGAACATTTTTAAGTGATACTGATATAAGGCAGAATCACAAAATGTGTTTAATGGCTATATTTTATTGAAATGGTGTATATATAAAAATACAATTTATATTACTATCATGCTAATAAATTGTAATGATTAGTATCATGCTGATATACTGTAATGTTGATAAGAAAACATGGGAAAAAGAATGTTCTAAAAATTAGCAGCTTGACACCAGTAGTGTGTCAAGCACTTTTGATATCACTAACTTCCGTAATAACCACAGGCTCTCAGTGACTCAGAGGAGCTTTGCACCCCCGTGCACCCGATCCTAAGCCAGAAACATTGAAAGAGGTTAGGAGAGTGAATTGTAAGGCAGGGCTGCTTCTGCTGCTGTTCAATATCTTCTGTAAGCCTATCATGAAACGCTTCTTAAAACATAGGGAAGCTTCCTCAGGGAAGATTTTTCATTCCTGTTCTGAGTCAGATACTCTGCAGTCTTAAAACTCACTGTTGTAAATTAGCTTTGAATATATCTTGCCTACGCATTTTCACGTCACTAGGTTCTGTCTTTTTTTTTTCTTTTTTTTTTTTTTTTTAATTAACTAAAATTGAAGTAGATTTCATTCAAAGTCAGGGAAAAATGAAAGAACGGCTGTTTTTCAGGACATAGTTTGTTCTTGTAGCATGGGTTCTCCCAAGCAGATGTGCAGGGGAATGAACAAGAATGTTCTATGTGTTTGTACAGTAAATGCATTTACATTTAACAATGATACAGTTGTATTCATTTCTAAGTGTGACTGTCTTTATTTGAGGTAACTGAAGATTATTGGCCCAAATTGTTTCAAATTGTTTTTGATTACCTATGCTCTAATCTTTATATGAACAGATACTTAGAACTGCCTTTTCTTTTTCCCATGAGCACAATGTGATTGTGGTTTTTATTTTTATTATTTCTTGGGGAATATAATAAAAGAAGATGACTTCAATTTTAACTGCTTTAAAAGTAAACAAATATGTTGAGCTTTTTAAGAATAACAAATACATTGACACTTTTGGATGTCTTCCTGGGTTTCAGTACTTTGCCATTTATATTCAATTTTTAGGCAATCAGCTTCAATTCTGTCATAGTAATTTATTAGAGAACCCCAATTCCTTCGAGAAAAATCAAAACTGATGATGCCAACAGGCTCAACATAAGAATATAATGCAAATGCTACTACTTTGCTGTGTGAATGTTTAAAAAGAGACAGGAGAAAGATGCTACTGAAAGGAAAATGAATACTTTAGTTGGCAATGTGTTAACTGTACAAATTTTGTACTTTGTATCATTTTGGGTAACTAGATATGTATGCCATATTATGCCTAAAATTTTAAGTTTTGTTTTTTTTTTTTTTTAAATAGGATTGTATGTACACATTGAAAGTTAAGTGGACAAATATCATATTTCCTATTTAGTTCCAACATCAGTTGCACTTCATTTCATACATTTCTGCTTTTATAAGATGTTATGATCTGTTGTTACTTCTGCAGCAAGATCACAGTAACATAAGCTATTATTTGTTACTAATTTTTGAAAGATTTAATTCTTTTTATATCACTAGCCTGATAATAAAGAAGACTATAGATACTGCTACTGACAGTGGTGGAGTAACTGAAACTGTCGTAAGGCTAGATCTAAGATGAGAAATGTTCTTTGTACTTGGTTCAAAAGGCACTGTGAAATGCTTCTCTTTGGTCCAAACTCCTAAGCAGCTCCCTACAAATGTTATTATTTCCGTTTAAAAAAGCAAACATCTGCAAGATTAATGTATTCTGAACTGTTGAGCACATAGATACATTACAACACAAGAGTTGTTGATGTTAAACTGAAGGGAAATTTAGCAATGGTATCTAGTCAACATTAGATGATAATAGGTCATAGTTCTATAATACTTCACATTTTCAAAACTCTGTATAGTTTTATGAAAAGCATCACATAAATATGAAAAGCAAAAATCACTCTCAATATGAAAGGAACCTGTGTGCTTTTACAATTAAAAGAATGCAGTGGAAGAACTGAAGGCAATTTTTGGAGAATTCGTGTGTGTTTGAAAAATGGTGTTAGCTGAAAGGAGATGTTAAATATTTTCCAAGATTTGAAATCACTTTTTTTGACAGATCTGTTATGGTTAATTAATTACTTTCATTTGCTTTAAGTTGTATGCGTGAAGATGAATAGTGCAAGATAACAAGGCGAGACTGTGTGAGGAAGACCTTTGGTAGTCTATACAGTGTGCTGCCTCATTACAGAGCTAGCTATCTGCAGGAAGCCTGACATTGAAAGGTACCACGCATCCCATAACGCCCTCCCTTAACTGTGATGATTGTAGCTTCTTCCTAAAAGTGATGATTAGGCGAGAGAGAAAAGCAAAACTGAATGCTGTATGAATATTTCATGTAAATGTAAGCAGGCACTTACTGGACGTAGACCTTGATTGATGCTAGAGTGCCTCTAAATGATTTGACATTGAAGGGTTTAGACTCCCCTTTCCACAATGACTGCTTCAAGAGCTGCAGTTAATAGTGGAATATAGCCGTATTTATCTGAAGAGCTCTTTACTACTGGCTGGTATTAAACAAGACCACAGACCTTGTTTGACTAAGTGAATCTAGATAAAAGACTTAGTGGATATCTAAATGAGATAAGATAGTTAAGGTTCCTTCTCCCTTCACTTTCTGAAACTCGATTCTTGGTATCCCTTTTAAATTTCCCCCTATGCTAAAGTGATTCAACAATTTGTGAGAGGGCTCAGCCACAAATTCTGTTACAAAG
The DNA here is from genome assembly GCA_028571105.1 of Tragopan temminckii. Lineage (NCBI taxonomy): Eukaryota > Metazoa > Chordata > Aves > Galliformes > Phasianidae > Tragopan > Tragopan temminckii. The sequence continues at coordinate 26,292,927 of JAOWBP010002559.1, read as the reverse complement.
CAGGTGTACAAAAAAACACCAAATGGAAATGTCTAAACAATTTCTTACAAGGAGGCAAGTAATTTTAAAAGGTACTAAATTTAATATAATTATTCATCCAGGAAAAATAGCTGTAACTTTAATATCTCTCCCAATAGGCATTTCAAATTAGCATTGAAACACTGATCAAAGAGGAAAAAAATCTGCTCTTTAAAGGACTGACTTTCATTTGCATTTGTAGAGATACAAATATTTCTGTAGATATGCTTACAAGGAACTCGTATTTTTGAATTGTCCTTTTGAAAAGGTTGTGGCCTGTAATGCATTACTTTAAATGGAAAAGTAATACTTGCAAGCTGTTTAGAAGCTGAAATCAGCTTTGTAAAGGAATCATGTTTCAAAATCAGTCACATGAATGAAATATCTTTTCAAAGTTGACACTGAGATGTTTCATAGTGAAAATGAAATGATGGTCATGATAAGTCTTTTCAACATCTTGGTAACAAGCAAATTAGCCCTACTTTGAAAAAAAGCTCAGTCACTACCATTCACTTTCATTAGAATTGTGGACTATTCTTTCCAAATACTTATTTTTTTAAGAATGGTATAATAAAATGTCTTGTTTTGAGCTCTGCTTCATCAAGGCAGAAATCTTAATTGATAGAGTATTGAAGGAAGCAGAATGGTTTCTCGTCATAAGTTGAAGAAGGCAGAATATACTCATATGCAAAGCGTTCAACAGTTTTACGTTTACTTTCCTCTTCCTTGAAATGTGCATTAATAGGATTCCATGTCAACCAATAGTTTTTATTAATTGCAAGTCTTGAAATAAAATACTGGAGGTGAAAAACAAAGGAGTTGTACTCCTCATGGAGGCAGGAAGGCTTGGAAGCAGGGTGAGTTGCCTTCTCTGCCATGGCAAAGCACTTGTGAGTAGTTTTGGAACTGGTGCTTTCCATGTCTCTGTAGAAGTAAAACATGCTTGTCTATACGGCTTCCCCCTGTGCCTCCAGAGTTCTAGTATTTTACATATCAGGAAGGCAGTTAAAGCTGCTATTTCTCTTTATTCCATCTATCAAATCCAGTACACCTTATTAAAGAAGACTATAGGACCCCTTTTTAATTTGCCACACAAATTCCCTCACATGCACTGGGAATTGGCCTTTCCCAGGCTTCCACACATGACTGTCCTGTAAGCTCTATTCGTCTGCAGGACTACCAATAAGATCATTCCTCAGGCTGTATGAGACAAGAATCAGCCAACTTGTTTTTATTCATTAGTATCACAAAAGTTTGAGTGAATTTTCCACATATTTTTCCAGCAAATTTTTAACTAGACCAGCAGAAGTTTCTTGGTTTTATGATTGATGTCATTACAAAATTTTTTTGTTCTAGATTCAGACACTTTTCTCTTTACTTGTGTTTTGCCAACACATATCCAGTGTTATTTTTTCTTGTGACAAATTGGAAAAAACAAAAGCAAAGCAAGATTTCTTCTAAAAGGTTGCATTGCACCTTGGCTCTTTATAGGATAATTGGCTGCATGTAATCAGACATATTTCTTCTTCATCACATAGATCTCATCTAAGCATTCTTTCTTGTGAAATAAAGGGACTAGACTTTGTTTCCTGTTGTAGTTAGCAGGACTTTTAGCTATTGTCTGTGACAGCAAGTGAGTTCAGCCTTATATATTTCCCAGTTTTCTATGTATTTGTTTTAGTTTAGAAATTTATGTATTGCATAAACTGTAATGTGAAGTGATCGGTGGTGACTGTAAGGGAGAACAGTAGGAGCCGCCACATGAGAGCCACTACAGTGTGTTTTCATTTTTTCCGTTAATACAGTAAAACTGCTGCTAACTCTGTGCTGGTTAGTAAGGTTCTGAGCACTTTCCAGCTGTGAATTGTCCTTATGTTCTTGCACATGCCCAGAATTGATTTTGTATGTTACTAAGCTGGCCATATATTTTAAGAGCACTAAATCCAATATGTACACTATTGCCCCAAAGAAACATTTCCTATGACACAAATTAAGCTTGTGTGGCTAGATAATGACCAGAGTGAAATAGCAAAACAAAAGAAAGCCTCTATAATGTTACACTCCTGCTTGTTTCTAAAGGATGATAGCATGCTAGTATTGTGCACTGGAGACAGGAAAGATGAGTAGGAATACAAAGTAGCATGGAGAGGACTGAAAAAAAGGAGGTTAATGATAACTAGATGATTTTGTTATTAAAATAACAGGGATTTAATCATAACATTTCGGTCAGTCATGCATCTGACTTTAATCACTGTGAACTTGTACTCACATCTTTCTGCACTGAAACTAATGGTCTAATTACCTATGGATGCAGACTGTTCCTGTGTCTCCTGAGTGCACAAATGAAGTTGCTCCGCTACCTGCTGGACCTACAGCCGATGGTTATTCAGGCAAGAGTAGTAGAATTTTGATGCCACAGTTAGATATTTATGAAAGAAAAAAAGGAAAGGAAAGGAAAGGAAAGGAAAGGAAAGGAAAGGAAAGGAAAGGAAAGGAAAGGAAAGGAAAG
>JAOWBP010002559.1:26156360-26290300 GCA_028571105.1 Tragopan temminckii | reverse complement strand
GGGAAGAAGCATGAGATTTATCTGATGTTTGGTTGATGTACGGCTATATAAAATCTTAAGTAATACAGATAATGTCACACAATATTGCAACATATATTTTCACTGGAATGTTATAAGACAATAAGGCATAAATGGAAATTAAAGGGAAAAAATCTGAATGGTTGTCAGGGAACACTTCTTCATTCAGAGAATCATAAACATATGGAATGGTGTGTCAGGCAAAGTTCTGAGATAAGAAGGGAGTAATTACAAAATGGATTTATATCCTGAGGTATAAAGTACAGACAATGGAAAAGAGCTTTAAGTCACGTGATTTTTAACCCTCACTAAAAATTAACCCTCGCTAAAAAGAAATGCTCACAATGATCGTACTTAATAGGTTCCATCCAATCTATTGCAGTTTGCCTTTTCTTTGATCACTACTGGAAAATAGACATATGTAAGTTGTCCACTCATATTCATGCTCACTGTGTACTTTTCATGCATATCAGTATATCAAAATTCAGTCATAGAAATTGATATGTTCCATAACTCTATCTATACTGAAATTACTTGATGTAAAAATAATGGCTACTTAAAGCATATGAATTCTTGATACTGGAAAATACTCAAAGTAATTCTTCTGAAGCTACGTGTAAAAATAAATAATTTCAACTGATAAATGTATTAAAAAAACAGCATCCAGGGCAAATAAAATCAATAAACATATTTTCATGTGTGAAACAGGTAATTAGAGGAACAGTTACACAAAAATACAAAATAAAACAACTTGCCATTGCTATTCCAAGGGAGAGTGCGGATAGCAAGGGCATCACTCAGTCTTTAAACCACTTCAAGAAATTCAGATAGGAGAAAAAACTTTTGTAGGACATTTACTTTTGAGACTGAGGACTGTGATAGTGGATTCACAGATTCCAGTTTACTCATTATCTCCCAATTTGTATATGCATAGGCTGGAGTTAATTGGTTAGAAGAGGAGCCAATCTGTAGCCCTCATATGTAACTGGCAAATCCCATTAGAGGTGTGCTCAGTGGATTGCCTCTTTCTGACATCTCACTACTTTCCAGTCTTACTGTTGTCTTCAATGGACTGAACTCACTATGTTTACCTCAGATATTTTTCCTTGGACAGGCAAAGAGAAATTGAAGTGTACTGTCTAAATGTAATGATAATGCATGTATCTAAATGTTATGTAAAATATATCCAAGTTTCAGAATTTTTTCTTAGCTTTCAGTCTAGTCCATGTTGCTATGCTGTGAGGCTGCATCTTGGATGTGTAAGGCCTACCACAAAGGTGAGGTACCAATGAATAATGTATGGATGTTAATGTTAAGACAATCTTCTCTTTAATGTAGAAGTGATCCTACAGTGCATGAAGAAAATTACTATGGTGTATGAAAATCACTATCTTTCACCTATAGCCACTTGTCTAGGACTCTGGGACAATGAGCATACTGATTGGAATTGCCCTTTGTCCAGACAGTAACTTCAGAAATCCTTGTAAATGGGTGACTTTATTTTCTACATAACAAAAATTGGGGTGAAATATAGAAACAGAATGGGAATATCTCTTATCCTGTCCTATCTTAAATGAGAGTGAAGAAAGATGAAGCTTAGTAAAAGGCTTTTGTTGTGGTCCTTGAAAAGGAAAAAAAACCTCATATTTTTCAGGGGAAAGGAATTGTCCAGTGAGACAAGCTAACTCATGCTAATGAGCAAAACCCTGTGGTTAAAATAGGAAAGAACTAGATTTAACAAAGACAGCCTGTACAGTGTCTGTGCCTATCACTAAGACATCATCAGTCATTGTTATCCCATAACTGTAACAAAATCTGTGCTTAAAACAGCATGACAGGAATCAAAGACACCTGTATTATCAAAACGTGACTAAGCTTACTCCAATGTTATCTCTCAAATACCTATGGCAAAATTGGAGACAGATTTCAGCACTGCTTTTTAACAAGTAGTGAAGGGCAAGGGTCCAATGAGTAAATTATTGGATGCAATTCCCTTAGTATTTCAAGACTTCATCAAGGAAAAGGCTGAAACTCAATTAAGGAAGCAGCAATGTTCAAACATAGTTTGACTCTGCTCTACTTCCTCAGTTGCAGGTTCAAGTATTTAAAAAAAAAAAAAGATATATATATATATATATATATATAAAATAGAATGCCTTGCTGGGAGAAACTGTTAACTCTGAAATCAAGCTAAGGAAGTCACATCTGTTTCCTTCCATCTGAATGGTTCTACTGGACAAGATATTGCTGGGGGTATGGCAAAGAATAGGCTTCTTACTTCGACTATTATTGAGTGAAGGGTAAAAATTTTCTGGGCAGCAGTCTGAGCTTTTGACATCAGTAGGAATTTGGTGCATAAATAGCCTTTAAAATGGTAGACATAATCAATATTTTAAAAGGTTGCTGATGCATTTCTTACGTTTTCTTACAAATAACTGTTTTATTGTTTAGTTTGGAGCTTTGCTTGATAATTTTTGCTGTGAATATGTTATTTATTTGAATGTTGATAGTGAGAGATCAGCAGAAATGTTGTTTTTTAGATGAAAAATATGGGCTAAATTTAGATGGGACCTAACTCAACATTTATCTAACAAAATGGTAGCAATGTTTCAAGGCTTCAGAACTAGAGAACTGAAAGTTTAAATTGCAGTTGAGAGGCTGAGGTCCTTCACAATTCCATGAGTGGTCATCTTTTTCTTAAATATAAAACACAAGGATAAATGTGTTCCAAAATGAAATTAGAAATCAGAGACCCCACTCAAAATTTTGATTAAGCATGAGACTACTAGAATGAAGACTAAGTGCAGATATAGCCAAATGGGCATCCTATTGTCAATCTCCAGTATAAAAGTAATAATTGAGTTGTGGTTTTTTTTTACAAATTATATATGACAAATCACAGAATGGCTTTGGTTGGAAGGGACCCCAAGGATCATCAAGTTCCAAACCCCCTGCCACAGGCAGGGCCACCGACCTGCAGATCTGGTGCTAGACCAGATTGCCCAGGACCCCATCCAACCTGGTTTTGAGCACCTCCAGGGATGGAGCATATACAACGTTTCTGGGCAGCCTGTGCCAGCACCTCACTACTCCCTCTGTGAAGAAGTTCCCCCTGACATCCAAAATCCCTCTCTTATTTAGTTTTTTTTTCTTTCCATTTTTGAAAAACCGTACCAAATGCATGCATTAGTAATTCTGATTCCAATTACTATCTTGCGGAGTTCATAAGAATAAAATGTATGTTAAAGTGGAATCTATATATTGGCACTTCCAGTTTCAGTCTGCTCCACTGATAGTATTGAGAGTTAAAATCTCTTTCATGCCTATTTAAAAAAAAAATGTAAATAGGACTTTTTTTCAACAGTAGGAAGTGGTTGGGTATCCATCAGAAAGCAGCTGTAACAATTGACTCCACCTGCACCTGTCCTGCTTTAAGATCTTTGAGTTCACTAGGATGATCAGGTTGCGTATGTAATGTGTTTTCACTTAAAATAATACAAGAATGTATTCAGTTTTGATTATCCAAAAAAGCAGTAAAGAAATCTTTAAAAATGATGTCTGTATTCAGCTCTGGAACTTGTCATGGACCAAAAAACAGCACCAATAAGGGGAAAAAAAAATGGGAGAATGAAATATACAGAATGAAAGGGTAGCTAATTTAACGCTCTTTTCATGATGGCTTCTGAGGACATGCAGTATTTTCTATTATTATCTCTACTCTGCCTCTAATTTTCAAAATCTCATTAATACATAAAACCAGATTTCTGTTTGATTTCTGCATGGCTGCTTGTCCAGTGTTCTGCAGCTCAGAATGAAGCATAGCAGACATCAGTAATCATCATTGTGTAGTCTATTTAAACTATAAGCAGAACTGTGATATGAATGGAAGCTAGGATTTAGCCTTAGCAAATAGTTCCATTGAAGGGGGAGGAAAAAAAAAAAGGTGATGAAACAAAGTGATATTTATTCTTTGGTTGCAAAAAGAAGGCTGTTTGTGCCAAACAAAATGAGTGCTTGAACAAGATATAGTCAGACTCTAATGCATATGAATTGCCTTGTACGTATTGCTTGATGGCACACCCGTGCATGATGTTGTTAGTGTCACTCTAGGCATGTTATGGATTTACTGTATTACATACAATGCAATTATTGATTTACATAAGTATTGCTATTTTTTCCCAAATGTAACAGATTTTAGCTTGAAAGGACTATAAACTGAGAGACTTGCTATAGTTTAAAATTGGCAGCTGGTCGGGAGATGAATGCCAGGCAAAGTGAGTGTACAGGAGGTTCCTGCTGTTTCCTCAGGGAAGCATCCCTGGGTGAGACATCTGCTGTTCAAACTTCACCACACATTTTATCAGGTGGCACTGTCAATACCTAATCCAAATTTCTTCTGTTCTAAAATGTTCTAGTGGAATTAAAATATTAAGTTGCAAGCTGCCATTAAAATTGTCTGAACTATACAATTTCCCCCAGAATGCTTCATTAAATAATGTATCTTTTCACTGGTATTGTGGTATTAAACAGTAACTTACTTTTCCATGCATATTCATAATTTTGTTGTATGTATGATAAAATCCAAATCCATCCATTCACATTCTATTCAAAGCACTTATGCAGCACTCACTACATCAGTCTCTGAACTCTTGGTTTGCTTATCTGCCTAACAGTTCTTTTAGGTCAAGTACAATTGAAGCAAATTTAGTACGGAACTTAGAAAGCTAAAATTGTGTACATGTGTGTAAACACAGAGACACACTTCCCCAGTGCCTAATGTTGAGACATTTGCTTCCCACAGTACATTCCAGACTTGTGAATGGGATTGCCTACAGCAGGCGTGGGAGGGAGATAGGCATCCTTCTTGTCTTCCACAGGCAGTGGCTCTGGAATATTTTCCTGCATGACAATGCTGCTTCAGCAGAAGAGGTAAAGAATGTTCCCACCCCAAATAAGCCCTTGCCAGGAGATTAAATAACTCTCCAGAGGTAGGAAATGAGGAGGAGCTGAACTCCCTCAGGAAGGGAAAGAAAGTAAACCCGTTTCACATGTCCTAACAAGAGCCCTAGCCACTTGGCCATTTTATGTAGGGAGCACGTCCTCTCTGTGCTTTAAAGTAACAGCTGCACTTGGTGAGGATTATTCTTCTGTCTGCATACCAGATGCACACTCACAATGAGATGGAGCCTTCCAGCTGTTTTAGGTGGATGACCCTCTAGTTTCTGTATTCCAGCCAGGCTTAAATACAAGCTTGGTGACAAGCTGCATAGTCCTACTAATTTGGAAACACCATAAAATCACAGCTTTAGGCAACCAGAGAACCTCTAGTACTGCCAAGTAACATGCTGATGCGCTGCAGGCACCTTCAGGGTTAAGAAAGAGCTAAGCAGGAGTTTTCAGCAACACTGTTTTTGAATGAGATGCTGCTGTTATCTGTATGAAAATAGGGGGAGCAGAAGGCTAAGTGATGATATTGAGGGTGTCCATGGCAATGAAGAACGCTGGATCCAGAAGGCTTAGGTTCAGCTACTGCACTATTTTATTTTAATTGCTTAACTATTAAAAATGTTTCTGTGGAACAAGCATAGTTGCTAGAAGCAGTTGGTGATACATTCTACTCATTTTGGTGTGTTTTAGAAACACCGTTAGCATAAATCTTCTAGTGTGATTTGCACTTCACTTAATTTTATAAATATATAGACAAGCCTCAGTCTGCACATCAGAACCAGGAATGTTTTTGTATCAAGAACCTCAAATGAGAAAATCTGTAAATGAGTTGGCTGTTTTCTCATCTGTTCTGTGCCCCTCTTGCTGCCCCTTCTGCTGTCTAGAGAGGAAACTGCTTTTTTTTTTTTTTTTCTCTCTCCCAGGTTCTGTCTCACAACTGCTGCTGCTTGACTGATGAATGGAGGGACACGGTAGAAACAAACACAGCCTTAAGTCTGTAAAAGTCAGTAAATAAGAATACTCCAAAACATTTTTGGGGGGGGGGAAGGGGGAGGAAGAAGGCAGCTGAAATCAGAAAGTGATTTTACTTTATAAAGAAAATCACATTTTGATCACATCAATTCCCTTTAAAAAGTCTTCCACTAGCTTTAGGTTTATTTTGGGCATAGCTCAACTCGTCATCCTTAAGTCTTTCCTTGGCTCTAGACAAGGCTCACTCCCCCATCTCTTATCATATGTTCAATTTGTTCAGTGTAAGCCCTTCTCAGTGTGCTTTCTATTCTTATTTTTGAGAGCTTTTTCCATGTCTCTTTCCAGTTTCTAGAGTCAAGTCAGCCAACCTTTTCCAAGTCTTTTCTTAGTACATGTGTCACTACAAAATAGGAAGATATACCAGTAAGGCAAAAGCCAACATTTTCACCTATTGTTTATGAGAGTTGCATCAGTGGTTTAATGGAATATCTGAGAATCGGATCCCTTCAATTAAAGTAAAAAGAAAAAGCGTTTTTCTCTCTGTCCTCCCACAGTGTTCCCTGTTTTTTTTTTTTTTTTTTTTTTTTTTTTTTTTTTTTTTTTTTTGTGCAAGTATTGAAGATGGTACTTGTATTGCTTTCCTTGTTGTGTACATAGCTCAAAACAAAAATCCAGCAGCAAGTAATTGATAAACTGCACTTAAGGCTCACTTCCTGGATGTTCTTTTTTCAGTGAACTGTTTGTAAAGTATATAAAAGGGATGATGAAAACTTAAATTAATTTTAACTGTAGATTTTATGTTGTGAGTTTGATAGAACTAGAATGAAATGATATTAGTTAACTTAGCAAAATGTCCCCTTCTCTGCTGGGCCCTACTAAGTGTATCCTAGTTTGCCTTATGGATTCTGCTTACTATCTCTGGTACTTCCTTGAGTTGAAGTTACCTTTCCAGCCCTTCTTTTCTACCCATTTTCATACATCCTGATTGATGTCATATATTTAAGAGGAAGTGATTGAAGAGACAGGATTCTCAATTTTTTCTTTTTAGAGAACTGGAATCTTGAAAGCACTGATGGTGTGTAAGACATGTGGACTCTCGGAATAAGCTGTTTAGTGTGTTTATTATGAGAGGAAAATACTAGCTAAGATATGAAGGAAACAGTTGTATGGACCACACTCCATGCAGCTACCTCTAAGCACCTCAAATTCTGAACTTTTATGTCAGGGGAGGCCACCTCAGGTCAATTTTAATCAATTTTATGTTACTTACAGTACTGAAGTAAGGAAAGAGCCTCACATCTATACAAATCAAAATGAAATAGGAATCAAACTCTCATACAAGCCTGACAATGAATGTAAAATCAGGAGGAAAGTGTTTACTAGCCTTTTTGCAAGTAGATTTTTTTTGTTTTCCCTATTTTTGATGGATAACTAGTGCAGAGAGGGTAAAATTACTGCTGGCTTTAAGCTGATATCAGAGCCACCTCTTTACTGTAGATCAGTCTGCCCAAATTATTGGCAGTAAGGTAACGGATAATCTTCTTTTCTTCAAATTATTAATATTTAGATGATAACTAGACTATCTCCTTCAATAACACAGCGCTTCATGAAATATTCAAATCCCATTCAAAATTGTACTGCTTGTTATAGTCAAATAAAATAATTTTAATGATGATAATGTCACTTTTCTAGCTTAAACATTAAACTCCTCAACCAATAAAACACCCATACGATCTTTTTAAGAGTAAGATTACTTAACCTAAGGCTTTTTAGGTGTTTGCAACTCCATTCTTTTAGCACTGTTCTCAAATAGATTGTGGTTTTTATCAAACACACACCCACTCTCACCATCTGCTGGAAATTTATAGAAAGTATAAGAATGTTAAGGTAGATTTCCTCCATTTATAAAACTGAGGAGACATTAAATCAAGAAAAAGGATAGCTTAAGACTGCTGTTTCAATTCTGAGAGTTTTTCTAAAATTTAGTAAGGTGTTGATAACCATCTAAATCTACAATTGCAACACTGACCCCAACCAAGAACAAGATGGAAAGGGTTAGTAAAAGATATGATGGACTTTCCAGCTGTGACTGCATTACTGAACAAAACTGCTGCTGTAAAACACATCAGCTCATTTTAAAAGCAGCAGTAGGTGCTATATACTAGAATGACAGAACAGTTAAGGTTAGAATAGACCATTAGAAAATATCTAGTCCATCCTACTCTGCTCAGAGTACAGTCAGTTACAACAGTCTCCTCAGAGGCTTGGAAATTGAATTTTGAATGTCTGTAGGGATGGAGAATCCATGACCAGCATACCCAGGGCCTTTTCTGTAAAGCTGCTGTGTAGCCTCTTGTCCCCCAGCCTGTACTAGTGCATGTGGTTGCTTACTCTTGCCCAGGTGCAGCACTTAAAATTTTTCACTGTTGAATTCTATGAGATTCTTGTCTGCCTATTTCTCCAATTGTCAAGATTCCTCTGAATAGCAGCACGTTACTCTGATATATCAACCACTTCTCCTGGATTTGTGCCATGGGCAAACCTACTCAGGGATTGAGCACCTTTACCTCATCATCCTGGTCACTAAAGGAGATTTTAAGCAGTATTGGCCTCAACATTGACCACTGGGGTATGTCATTAGTGACTGTCCTCCAGCTGAACTTTGCAACTCTGAATGTATCTCTCCAAGGCCAGCAATAAAGCCAGCTTTCAGTCCACCTCACTGACTACTTTAGCCAGTCAGTGAAGACATTACAGCATCAAAAGCTGTGCTTAGAGCTGAGATAAACAATATCCACTGTTTATTCACTGAGTTAATCATCTTTCTGTATGAAGTTAGGAGATTGGTGAAACATTAATTTCCCTTCATAAATCCATGCTGATTACTACCAATCATCTTTTTGGCCTTAATATGTTTGGCTACAGATTCCAGTGCTTTACTCCATCTTTTCCAGGGACTGAGTTGAGGTTGATGAACTTGTAGTTCTCCAGTTCCTTCTTACCCTTCTTGAATTTAGAAGTTACATTTGCTTTCTTCCCATCCTCAGGAACCTTTGCTGCCTGCCATGAACCTCCCTTAGAATTCTTGAGCGCATTCCACCAGAACCCATTGGCTTATGTACATCCAGATTTAAAGTGTTCCCTAACTTTGATCCCAGTGCCAGAAGTCACAAAGCTTCCATCTTTTGCCATCATGGGTCTTTCTCTGTCTGCCCCTCTCCCAGTACAAGTGAGGATTGAAGATGTTGTACCTGCAGGATCTCAGAGAAGATCTGGTCTTTTTCCTCTCTTCTGACACTGTATTTGCATTCTGTCAGCCTCCTCCAAAAGCTCCTCTACTTTGCAGACTCACCACAAGCACTGTTTCCAGCAGGTGAGGACACCCTCTCTCTTCCTCATCTTTTGCAAGAGACCCCAGGCATTCCCAGATGCGGAGACTGCATCCTCTGAGCTGAAGCCTCGAATGTGCTAGCATCCAGCAGGTGCTGGGAACCATGCCTTATAGTATAGGACCACTACATCGAAAAGCATTTGAATAAAAGCTCAAATATCCTTTTGTCAAGAGTAGCTGACAACAGAGTTTTCTTGAAGTGACAGGACAGCAACCTGTTACTATCCTTGGCAGCAGAAAGCACTGCTAGTTTCTTTAAAGGATTCACAATAGTTCCTTAATGATCCTTGAAGATGTTCTGAAGATTTACAAGATCTAAAAAAGTCTGGAAACTGCTGCACAAAGTGCTGTGTCTGTTAGTTGCCTCTGGTAGCTGCACTCAAGGTCATGGGATATGCTCCTGGAATGCTGAGGTAAGAATGGCATGGGAAAACCCACTGACAACTAGGGGAAAGTAGGAATGGTGAACAACAGGAGTTCTCTGCTTTTTGAAGAACAGTGCAAGGGCTGGTCCCTAAAGGGAAGAGGGATTGTGTTCGTTGCTTTCACTAGTTAGTGAAAGAGTAAATCATAGCTCAGGAGAAGAGATACTGGGAGCTAGCAAGCAGATACTATATAATGAAGCTTTAATCTGGATGAGAGTTTCCTTTAGGTTTGGGAAGGTGAGACTCTTTTCTGGTAACCTGAAAAGGAGGAGAAATTGATGGTGCCCCTGACTTTTCATAAAGGATGATAAACTGATCAGTAACTTAGGATCTTGGGAACTGTACTTGCATCATGTTTGGGCAGCTAAATCAGAAGGGAATAGTTCCTCAGTACTTCTGCAAGGCTGTTCAGGTGCTGGAAAATCCACTGTTGATGAGTTCTGAGCAGCTTCATGTCTACATTTTGCATAGGTTAATCTAAGTCTATAAACTTTGCATTTACATACAAAAAATTGACCTTGTTTGTGCTCTCAAAATACCAGTGAACTGATCTCTGTACATTGCAGAGTTTATCAATTCAGGATCTTAACCTTCAGGGACTCTTTTGTGTCTTTAAGAGATACAGTTTTCCTTATATTTCTTGTGAAACAGGGAGCTGAATACTTGCTTGATTTTTATTAAAAAATCCCTTGGCTTTCTTGACATTTCTAGCAGGTAATTTCTAACTTATTTTTGTCTCCTCATTCATTTCATTCATATAAACACAAACTTCCTACACATCCTGTTGTGCATCATGCATAGAACTTTAATTATCATATGAATACCTCAGTTTATGAATAGCATACATTATTTAACATCAAAATCATGCCCCACAGTTCTTCTGTGCATGTAACACAAAAAGATATTGACTTTGAAGGTTTCAGTAAAAATTGAATATAGATACCATTTGTTTATTTTAAAATGTCTTTCCAATATGGACTAAGTTGTTCCAAATATTAATAATGAATATTTACCTAGAAAAAATTGCAATGTAAGAACTTTACTAATTAATATTGTCCTTCAGGCAATAATAGCAGTCCCTAACATAGTTTCAGAAAATGTCTGCTGCCTTCTATAAGTATGCATGGAGCACAATTGTGCTGCCATTGGTCAAATAAGGTCTTTTTTTCTTTGCTTTGCAAATGTCCAGATGTTGTGTTTTTTTTTTTTTCCTCACCTGCGCAGCTGACTGATTTAAAGTATTTTATTTCTTCTTTCATACCTCTGGTAAAGACATAGAATGTTCCCTGTGATCCTCTACAGTACATTCTGCACTCTGTACACCAGCTCTACTGAAGAGAGTGAAAGTTACACATCTGTATATTTAAAGACAATATAGTCCCTCAGCACTGTGTTTTAAAATCAAGCAGTAAACATTCATCCCAGTTGGAAGCAGAATGCATTTAAACTTGTTAAAAAGACTTTTACAGAAGCTGGCAGAATGAGTAGGTAGTATTTATTTTAATTATTTATTCTTTCATTTATTTCTGAAGTGCAAATCAACCCTTTCCATCTTCACAACCTCCCCCAAAAAAGACCTGCTGAAAAACATAAATTGTTTAGTACAAAAGCAATATTGACAAAAGTGGATCAATATTTTTTTGCTGTTGTTGAGATTATATGAAGATAATTCTTTATTATCTTACATAATGCTGTGACTGTTGCAAGCATTCAAAACTGTCACAGGTGAACCTGTAACTTCCTGATTTCAAAGGGCCTTTGCAGAGGTTCCCTTTTTGTGTGAAAACACCTGGCCTAACAAGATCTGCAAGTGTAAATTCTGACAACTGTATGTGCAGGTGATAGTGTTTAAAACATATGTATACAGCTGCTTTTGGGTACACAAAGGCTTTCCAGTCTCAAACCTTCAACACTTTATGCCTTTTAAGAGACAGTACATAAATCCCATGTAATTGAAGGCCAAAAAATCAGTCAGAATGGAAGGCTTAACTTGGAATACATTGTGCAATGGGTATTTTAGCATGCACAGACTTCTGCAGAGACAAGAATTGCCTGCCCCTTGATTTGAAGAATTTTTGCTTGTTCCCAGTGTCTGAACATGCTAAGCAAGAGATGGAGGGAGCATGCTCTTTCTTTTCTAATATTACAAGAAAAAAATTATTTGAAAATGACTAGTTGCTACTTGCATATCCAAATAGAATATATGGTACCTCAGTATTGGGAAACTGATTTAGGGGTGAAATCCTAGCCCTGTTTTCTGAATTTGCATCAGCCTTTTAAAATATACTCTTGTAGTTTAACATCTTTTCGTTATAGTTACCTTTTTCAGCATTCACCACCTTGTTCATGTTTTACACAATGTCAGATAGCAAGTGTCAAGAGAAATTTTAAATTATAGTTCATTTACTCTGGTTAAACATAAAGAAGCAAAAGCAATTACCTGAGTGAAATGATAGAATTAAAGATTCTTCTTGCAACCTAGTTAGGTATTTAGTGTTTGATGAGCATTGCAAAAGATAAATATATTTTTCAGAGAGGATTGTATCAATCTACAATCATGAATGAAGGCCACTGAACAAGATTTAGATATCAAATGTACGGTCTGCAAACAATTATCAGTTGTGGAGCAGGAGGCTGAAGTTAAGAATATAATTTTTCTTTGTTCCTCAAAATACTTTTTTTTCTTTACTCTCATACACCTCTTTTTACACTTCTTTTTCTTTTTATAAAGAAATTTAGTATTTCTTACTGAAAATATTCATAAAGATTGTATTTTAAAGGAGGTTCTGCAGTTGTTCTATAGAAGATGTGTATATATATAATCTGGCATAAATGGAGCAAATGCATTTTTACTGTGATAAATGTTATAATAAAATGTTAATTAATCTAGTTTAATTATAATCTTACTACATGCTAGAAGTTGAAATTTAGTGGATTGGTGATTCATTTTGACTGATCATAAAAAGTGAGCATAGGCTTATTGTTGTGGTGACTAGTCTAAACTGTATGCCATGTGCATCTGTAATTTAATCTGTGATTCATACTATGTGGCGCATTACACATAACAAAATCTTTTTGATTGTTAAATATGGAGAATTTAAATTCATCTAAGTCTTATAAATATCACATGCTCTATAAGAATGAGTTATAAATTCAGTGCTGTCATTATTCTGACATATCTTCCTGTAGAAAATACTGTTACCAATATTGAATTTAGGCTCACTCTAAGGTTACAACACAGCAATAGTTGTGCTGCTCTGGAAAAATGCATTAGAGAAGAGCAGATACTCATCATCAAAATACTGAGAATGGCATAGTAAAGGAGGAGAATTTTTTCCTTTTTTTTTTTTTTCTCCTGAATATTGCATCCTCTTTTTTACTAGTTTCTGTTGGGCTTATTCATATTTGCCACTGACACTGTTGCAAGCAGACTGGACTTAATGCCTTTTTCCTTCTTGTCTGGCTGCAACACAAAATCTGCATGAATGTGAAGAGATTCAGGGGACTTTGTTCTTACTGCTGCTCATGTGATGTGCTCTGGCTAGTCCTAGATCTCTGGCCTGCCGAAGCATCTAGAGCCAGGGCTCCAGATGCTCCTCGTTCTACCCTTGCTGCTAGTGGAATATTTCATATTCAGCCTCCATAGTTTGGGTCAGGAGGAGAATATGATGCTGCTTTTGGTATTCTTCTGAAGCAGAAGACCTTGCTGGAGTTGACATGTTCTGACCCAAATTGAGTAGAATTTTCATATGAAGATATCTGGTATGCACTTGCATTTTCTATTAGGAAAAGATCATTAAACTTTAAAGTTAGTGTTCCCTTACAGAAATTAGAATAAACTCTCACAAGATGCAATAAGAGATTAAAAGCAAGTGTGCAGATAAGA
The DNA here is from genome assembly GCA_028571105.1 of Tragopan temminckii. Classification (NCBI taxonomy): domain Eukaryota; kingdom Metazoa; phylum Chordata; class Aves; order Galliformes; family Phasianidae; genus Tragopan; species Tragopan temminckii. Next base: position 26,276,661 of record JAOWBP010002559.1, on the reverse strand, counting down.
GTGTTGGGTCGCTGGGTATATACGATAAGTTTGTAATACATTTTAGAAAGATAGTATGTGAATTATTATGTTATTTTTTCTAGACATGGAATCAATATGCACCTACTTTTCAGTTCCAACCTATTTTAAGAGTTACATTTTTTTTAATAGCATTTGAAAAACACGTTTTTATTCCTTTTGTCATCTGTATAGGTACTCAATTCTTTTTGCAGTGAGTTTTCTATTCAAGCATGCATGACGTTACCTCTGCTCAATCACTGGCTCTGAATGACTGCCTTTTTGAAAAATATAACAAAAACATCCTAATATACTGAAGGTTTCTTAATATTTTGAAAGATGTAATCAGGGGCCAATACAAGGGAAATGCATGATTATTTTGAAGAAGTGTGATTGTCATGTTCTATCATCTGTAATCAACTTATATTCTTTCAAGCTTTGAAACATATTTCAGTTTTTAATGTTGTAGTTTGTGTTAAATCTAATGCTTGGTGATGGTTGCTTTTTTTTTAATTGAAGACAGGAAAAATTATGACCAGCTACTTATATACATGGGATAGTAAAAGAAAGAATCTGATGATGAGAAGAAAACGTGATGGAGCCAAAGAATTTTAAGTTCTGAGTTGCATTAAATATAAATAGCAGTGTTGTAAACATTGTATTACTGATTAGAAAGTGCTTTCCAGCCACTGCCATCTGCCTGTTTTTTTTTGTTGTTCATAAGGTTTAGTATTTTTCTGGGGTCTAGCCAGCCTGCTTGTGTTTAATAATCTGCTATCCTTTTATACTTTACTCAGCAATCATTCACATTCTGTTGCAATACCAGCAAAACTTTAAACAACTACTTCTCATGTTTAATTCATGCTGGAATTATTCTCAGATAGTGTTAGAATGCACCCATTCACTACAACCTTCTTAAAATAGCCTTTGGATATACAAACTTACAGATTCTTTGCTCATTTTCCCAGAAGGAAGCCTTCCACTGTACTGTATTTTCACTGCGCATAATGCAAATTAGGGGAAAAAGAGAGAGAGAGCAGGTTCCCATGTAGATGTTCTACACCTCTTTTTCATGGCTGTCAACATTAGTCTTTTACCTAGTGTACAGTGAAATGTATACTTAAGGAAACAAACCTGTTAATTTTTTCATAATAAATAATTTTTATTTACCACCTCTAGTCGTTATACAAACATAAATCTATTGATATAATCTATTGGGGCTAGTGAAAGCATGCAAAAACTACAGACCACTTTCTTTTGAAAGGCATTTTGCCATGTTTTTTCAGGTTAGTTAAAAAACAGCTTTCTTTTCTTCCTTCTCCTGCAACTGAATTTGATCATGCGCAACAGATTATCATGTCAAATCATGAAGATTTTTCTGAGATTCACTGATTTCTATTTTACTAATTTTCTTCAATGAAATAAAAGGGAGTTAAGTACCTAATTTTTATCTGTGAAACAAGACAATTCACAGATCTTAGTTCAAGACATTTATTTGTATGGAAAAGTATTTCTAAAGAAGCAAGTGCAGTACTGTAGAATGTCTGGCATCAAGAATCTTTGATAGTAGATGGTAGGGAAAGTTCAGATCCATTCTACACTGTCAACTCTGTCAGCTCTGTAACTGCGTTTGCATTTAATGGAATTTGGAAAGATGACTGTCTGTGCAATCACTTTGAATATTTCGGATATATCATGGAGGTGATTTGTATCTTTGTTACAAAACACATATATATATGTGTGAAAGACAAGTTCAACGGTCCATGAAATGATGCACAAATTTCAAGAATTTACATGCAATTTGGGTCATATTTTCATCTTCACGCATCTGCAATTGTTAAAGAAATCTTCCCCCTTAAAGTAAAATAAACTTGCAAAATACATACTTTGCCAATGAAGACAAAATCTTACAGAACAAGTTTTTTTTTTTTTTTTTTTTTTTTTTTTTTTAAATGAGGTAAAATTGACAAAATTCTTGCAAAGTAAGTTCTGTGGTTTATCTTAACCATGTTTCATTTCATTTCCTTGTTTTGATTGTTCTATAATGTTAGTGATATGGAGCTGTTGGAATATTAATTTCTTTTTGTGGAGTTTTTTTTTTTTAAATTTTAATCAGTTCTGGAATAGGTATGTGGACTTTCCAAATTCATTTTATAAAGTATTGAAAATATTTAAAATAAATATTGAAATCTAAACACTACAAAGAGAATATCACTATATATGTACAGATCAAAACAGAGACAGAACTGAATGTCTTCTACAAAGATTTGACATAGGAACAGGATTTGTTACCTCCCAAAGAATTTGACATTTATGTTGGTTTAAAATTTATTTAGATTCATTTACTATCTAGAAATAGTTGTTTGAAATTATGCAATTTGAAATTGTTTAAAAATAAGAAGGTTGGAAAACAAGAAAAGAAAATATTTTGGAGGAAATAGAAGCATAGCTTAGAGCATATGCCACTTTAATTTAAATCAGGGAAAATTTTCCTTGCTGGCAAATTCTTACGTAGCTTTCTATCTCAGGATTCTTGCACTTTTCCTGAAGTTCTTGGAAGCCTTCATCAATAGGAATAGAATTCTGAACTAAACTAATATGTAGCCTGAACACATGATACTTTGAGTAAACTTTACAGTGAATAGAAGATTTGTTTTAGAAAGAATTGCTATGTGAGGTTAAGGCTTGGTAAAGGTACTGAACCAGCTACTAGGTAAAAGCATATTACAGTCTTCTGTCAAAAAAGAAAATCTCACTACTATTCCACCACCAGCAGCAGCAAGAATAAAAACAGTACTGTAGTGTAGTTTTACACAGTGTGTGTTAACAACCAGTATTTTCTGGTTGTTAACTTTGATCTGGTGGATGTTCATGTCCTGTGTCTTGCCTCTGGGTTTAGGATGCTGAAGACGTGGGCTGGATGTACAGATATTATTAGAGGACCTTCCTTTTGCCTCTTTTTCAGCTTTTCTTCTTGCTCTTTTAAATTCCCCACAATGTTTTCCCACTGTCTGGGAAACCTTATTTAGTATTTTCAATGTCTTTTGTTCACTGTCAGAGTCTTCCTTATTAGTGCAAATAAGGAAAAGAAAATGGTGATTCCCCTTCCCCCCTCCCCCCCTTTACTACTTTAGCTGTCTTCTCAACTGAAATTGCTAGCCACTTCTCTTCTAGATTATTTAGAATCATTCGAATTGGAAGGGTCCTTTAAAGATCATCTAGTCAAACTTCCATGCAATGAACAGGGTTACATTTACAGGGTTACAGTTAGATCAGGTTGCTCAGAGCCCTGTCCAGCCTGACCTTGAATGTCTTCAGGGACAGGGCATTCACCACCTCCCTGCGCAATCTGTTCCAGTGCCTCAACATTCTTATTGTAAAAGAATACTTTTTTGCTATATCCAATCTAAATCTCCCTTCTTTTAGGTACTGAAAGGCTGCTTTCAGGTCTCCCTGGAGCCTTCTCTTCTCCAGACTGAACAGTCTCAGCTCTCTCGATCTGTCCTCGTAGAGGAGTTATTTCATCCCTCAGATCATTTTTGTGGCCCTCCTCTGCATGTGCGCCAACAGATCCACATCTCTCCTGTACTGAGGACTCCTTGTCTGGACGCAGTACTCCAGGAGAGGTCTCACCAGCACAGAGTAGAGGGGCAGGGTCACCTCCCTTGACCTGCTTGGACTTTCCTTTTCTGATTGATGTACCTGTAGAAGCTAGTTCACTTATACTGCCTGTTCGGTACGAATTCTTTATGAGAAGAATAAACTGGTGTTGCTTAGTTGAAGCTAGTACAATAAATTGAAGTCTAACAGATGAACATCTGGGCCTTGATGCAACTAACCAAAGAGAAAAAATAAATAAGGATCAGTCATAATAAGAAAGCATCAAAAATTGAGAATTAATCAGTATAAATATACCTATCACCTGCATATAACGTTGTGGCTCCAGCTTCTGCTTTTCTGTTAAGATGGCATTCTTACCTATGAGAAGTTGTCTTCAGGAATACAAAGAGTAGAAGGTTGCAAAGGGCTGCTAACTGCTTGCCCCTTTTGTGAGCAGTTCTTGGGAGGCAGTTTCTTATCATCTCACTGTTGATGTATTTCTTATAAAATTCTCTACAGACCTTCCATGCCAGGTAAAATGTATCAAATTTTTACTTCATGCAAAATCCTTCTGTGGCATTTATTCTATACTTGTGTGAAAGTGCTCTCAGCATTTAGAGGGAACAATGGACAGCATTAAAGATAAGTGATTTGTATTTAAATAACTCTATAGATGCAGTAAACCAAATAAAAATTTTTGAATATTATGGACCAGTCCTTTAGATTATGTAAACTGTCTTCTGCTTCTCCCCAGCTGAGGATCCAACTCATTGTCTTCAGATTGATTAATGCAGCAGCAGAAATGCAGACTTATATATCAGTTGAGAATAATTCAAGTGGATAGATGATTCAGAAGGAAAATGCAACAGCTCTGTATAGCTATTAGTAGGTCTCCTTCAGTTGATCATCTCTGAAAGAGTTAGAAACATGTTACTTCCATGTGAAGAGCTCTTGACTCTTAGCAGCCAAGAGCACTTCACATGAAATGTGAATGCAGGTTGAATGTTTATTCTTTCATTAAATCATTCTTTGCTATTATCAAACCGGTGTATTGTTGTAGGGTTTCCTTTTACTTTCAGCTATTTCTAGGTTTCAATACACGTGTGGTTTGCTGTTAATACTTGACTAATTATACTATTGTTGGTGTATTAGCTTAATCTAAGCCTGTCACCTTGGCTTTCTGTTGTCATGTATCCTGCTCATTCAACAGAGTCTTCAAGGGATTGGGCCAAATAACAGATGTTGAATCTATCACACTACTGCTTAAAAATATCTAGGAAACAAATTGTAATCTAATGAAAACTCAACACTTGTTTATGATATTGAAAAGCATGTTGGGCATTAAGAATAAAAAAAATGACAAAAGTACAATATTTTTTGTTTCCTTGAGAGGTTGGAAGGTGGCAAACAGGTGCTTGAAATCGAATAATAACTGTCAGGTTTTTTCAGCTTGACCTTCAGATAGAGAAAATAAACATTTTGCTCAGTTCTTGTGAGTGCTGTGCTTTCTCAGACTGTAAAGCAGTGTAATTGAGCTGAAATGCAAATTACTTTATGTTTAGATACATGATGTTGTGCTAAGTCCTGCTGTTTTTCTCCAGGATGTGCATGACATCCTTGGTTTCTTGACAAAATCTCTGAATGTCCTACTCCCACAGATCTTTCCAATTACTGTTCCTTGATTACTGAATTGAAATCCAGGATTCGTGAGGCTGAAGAGACTGATGAACAGAGAGAATATTTCCCATTTTCTCTTAAATACTGCTTGGTGTGTAGAGCTGTTTCCTCACCAAGGAATGTCTGGCAGTGCGGACAGAGAACTGATGTTAGGCAGGAGTAAGTTAGAGCAGTGAAGAAGGCAAAAACACGTGATGAACTGGATTTATAGAAATGAGTGCATGAGATACCTTTCTCTCAAGCTAGCCTGTTCTCTAGGGAAGGTACTCTTTTCATTATCTAGCATAGGAAACACAGGTAATGTTTCTATTACAAAATGAGAATGCGTGTGACATTGTATATTTCTTATCTGATTTAGGAATATTGTCTGAGCAAAATTTGTGGGGTACTTGCTGAGGTCCAGAAGCCAAGTCAAAGCAGATCAAGTACTCAAACAAATGTGGTATTCTTTATGAAAAGTTTGCTTAATGTGGGTGCCCAGATTTCTGCTCAGCCTCTTTGAGAATAAAAAATAATAATAATAAAAAAATTTAAAAAATATTTAGTAGTAATAACTGCACTTGAAATGTTTCTTATTTGAAAGATTAAGTGTTCTCACCATTGCTAGTTAAAGTATTGATGAAACCAGAATCTCGCTAGCAGTAAGTTTTAAAGGATAAAATATTCTTCAAGGAGATGCAGCCTAAATTTCAGGTAAGAATCACCCATTATACAGGAGTAGTAGTACTGACTGTAATGTGTTAGCCTGAGACATAGCTGAAGCTCCTTCTATTTTACTTCTCTGGTAATTGCACTTTGATAAGAAGGTCTAATTCTGGCAGCTAAATGCATGTGATGTTGTAATTTAGAGTAGCATGTGACACCATCCAGTAAACACTGGGCACAAATCTTTCTGCTGTGATCCTACTGTTGACATGCAAATACAGTAAGACATATGCTTTGTTTGATTTTTCTTTTAAATACAAATCAAACACTGTAAACCTTTTAAAAATGTATGCTTATGAAAGCAGAGAGTAATGAAATAGAATATGAGCATAGTTATGGTAAATTGTGTAATATGCAGTAGTTTCAAGCTGCTCACACGTCACTTCACCATAACATTTGCAGTGTAATGAAACAGTCCACAAATGATTAATATTCTTAAGTGCTTTCCTTTTTCTCTTAAGTGCTTCCAGGCAGAAAAAAAGATATATATTGCATTATCAGTATGTCTGTATAGTTAGTGTCACAGTGTCTATTGATTTTTACCTTCTGTTACAAATGCACTTTAGGAGGTTTTATCTGTATATGATAAACAAATTGGGGTACACATCAGAGTTAGAACTGTATTTGGCATAAACGGTGGTAGTGTCATTGACTTCATTTAAGTTATGCTTATATACATAGGCTGAGTATGTGGCTTGTCTTCCCAGTGAACTGAGAATATCCAGTACAAGTAATTTGTTATCTTCCCATCATTTAGTTGTCTCTGGGGATTCTACTTCTGTTCTACTCCCATGGCTTTCACTTGTATTTCTAAAGATTAAAAATACTTTCTCTGAAAAGAAAATGTAGCAGATCTTGAATATTGGGAACTCATTATCTTTTAGAAATGTCTGCAACTTAATTTTAGTATTCTACCTTTATATTTATGTCACGTTACAAAGGGTTATGGTTATATGAAATTGTTTCAGTCTAAAAATGCGGTATGTCTTTGACAGCAGCCCTTCATGTGGTCTGACCTACGGGAAGAAAGATGAGCACTGTGTTTTCAGCAGTGCTAATATACAGACATTAAATACTAGCATGGTAAACAAAAGAGTTCTGCTAAAACTAGGGTTTGTATAATCATTGTAGATGAGCTCCAATAAGACTCAAGTCACAGTCTCTTCTGCAAAACTATTTGTATTGTGGAGAGTATCACAGGAGCTTGAAGGGTGGCCAGAAGATTAGCAAAGTTGATTTTCGGTTCAAGAAACAAAAAGAAAGTTTCTCATTCTTATGATTGCTGCAAGAAGCTTGAAGCTGACCTGAAATATTTTCAAAGATAGAGATTCTGAAATCGAAACTTGTACTTCTGGGGAGAAGGAGCAGGAGGGTGAAGGGGAAAGAAAGAAGAAAAAAAAAAAGAAAAGGAAAACTCAAGATGATTAAGCCAAATCTTAGCAGGGCTGAAGCATCATCCTTATGCTGCTTTTTCTGCATTTGTTCTCACCATAGATTCAAGAAGAACTGGAAAAAGAATCAGGAGAATTCTGGCAGTGAAAATATAGCAAAGAAGCAAGCCAGTCTTGGCAGATGTCAGTTAGCAGTAGGAATGTCAAATTCTTGTTGGTGCCCTCTCATTAGGTAATGGTGCCTGTTCCAAGTGAAGAGACTGAAAAAAGTTTTGCTACTATTACTGTGGAAAGGAAGAGGAAACTTTGTGCTACTGAAACTCTATTCATACATGTACTCTTTGTAAGCTTGATTTCGTTTGATTAAAGGTCTTCACTGTGAAAGTATAAAATACATGGAATAGCATTAGTAAATAAAGTTATGTTTTAAAAATTTAATTTTTTTAAATATATGTATGTATTAATGTATGTGATTATTTCATGAAAGTAATTGCTGTTAATTTTTTAGAGAATGAATGGAAAATCCTCCAATTTTCAGGAGAATATAAAGCATAGTTGTTGAGAACAATAGGACTGAAAAGGTAGGATAAGAAAGGGTTGGAATTTGAGTTTGCAAAGCAGCTTGTGAAGTAGTAGCTTTCTCAGGATGGACTGTGAAGGGGGCCCAATAGAAGCAATGTTGAGTGGAAGTTTCTCTGTTAGAAAGTACTAATTTGTCAAATGTCCGCCATGCCGGCCTCAGCAATGTACACAGTTATTTGCGGATGAACCTGGAAGGGAAAATGGGAAGACCCTTCATTTAATATAGCATGAGCAACCTTGAATGACGTTACTTCAGTGTAAGTGAAAGTTGAAAGCACTCTTGCTTGCCAAAAGTTTAAAATTGTTGATATATGTCTCAGTATTTCTTTTATAAATTTGTCTAAGCAACACAAACATTGTAAGATACATATTTTAAAAATATAGCAAAATTATTACTACTCCACTGTACTAAAGAAGAGAAGCACAGAAGTTACAAGGTAACTTTATCACAAACTATATGCAACAATGCACTGTCAGACTCCGATTCATAATCATTAATGGAAATAACAACATCTGTTCTCTTTGGTGAAACCATGTTAAGCCTTGGAATTGACAGAGCAATGAAAATATAACTATGAGTGCAATATTGTCTAATGACTAAGTGCAACCTGAACTTTCATGCACAATCATAAAATTTTGTTGATATTGTGCCCAACAATGTTTTATCCAAAAGGAGAAGAGATATAAAATCAGCTTGGCAATGGGATGCAGTTATTTTACATTATGTTGGCACTAGTCCTTTTTTTATTTTGGAGCTTTTGAAGATGCATCTAACATGAGGATACTTTGAAAATACATGCTATTAGCCAAGAGCTCAAACCATAAAAATGTTGTATACAATTAATATATTAGTGATTAAAAATAAATTTATATAAAATGGGAACTAACGGGCACCACATCATAATTCACATTTTAAAACATCCCATAACACTGATGAAATTTTACATGATGAGCAAAGGACAGAAAGACACACATATAAACATCAGCTAAAGTATGTACTAACGCACAGTCTGACTATACATCTGCAAGGATACTAATTCACAGAGTGAAGTTTGTATCTGTAGAGGAGCTGTAGGATATGTTACATTTAATTACTTTCCCTGTGGTTTTAAATTGAGTAGGGATTTTAATAAGTTGGATTAGGAACTGTAGCTAATACATCGTGTTTGCAAAAAGACTCTTTTTGCTTGAATCAATCCTGTAGCATTTAGCTTGTGAAACTTGCTTCTTCTAAAAACAGTATAAAGGTTTGACTACATAAAGGTTTTTTTCTAAAGCACATGGAAATCAATCAAAATATAATTGATTTCAGTGATTTTTGAATCTATGGTTAATCAAGAATGGCTACTACTCAGAAACAGCATAATAACAGTCTAATAATGTCTAAAAGAAAGTATCATGCAGGTTTAGAAGTATGCAATTTTTATGAATTTTTCCTCTTCTCTAGACCTTGGTATTAGTCAATGTTGGATCAACATTACTGGGTCAATGTTGAGGGCCAGTGAAGTTTTGAAAAGCCAAACACTTAGCTTTTTATGGTAACTGATCAATAGTTTGGCAGTTTTGTTGGCATGCAAAGAATGAGATGGTGTAAATAAAGAAGTTTAACCTTTAAATTGATGTCAACTGTAGAAAATCTATTGTATGATTGAGAAAAATTGTTATGCATGTGGTGCTCAAACTGTATGAGAGGCAAAATCTTATTTATGTTTTATAGAAAGAATATTGAGATTTTCTTTAGGAGTGGCACTGAAGTTGTAGTGGAAATGCTGAGCTGTGGCTCAAACTAGTGATTGAGCACCTGGTGGGAAGGCAGGGCCAACCCAGGAGAGCTCAGGTGCATGTAATGCACCCGAGTGACCAGAAGGGCTGGAGTGAGAATCCCCCTTCCCAGACCTCATTTATGAGTTGGTAGTGGAGGAGAGGGTATCTCTCTGGAGATCCCTGTGTACCTGATACCTTCCAAAGGTAAGCAGATTCTTTCTTTTATTTCTGTGTCTATGGCTGCTGCAATTGAGCATATCCTCACTTGCTGCAGCTTAGGGCTTTGCTACTATGCTGTTGTTGCTATGCTTTCCTTTGCATTATGGAAGTATTGAGTAGTATTATGATGTCTGTATTAACTATGAATGTGGTTACTTTCTGATGATTAAACTTCTGTGAACTAGTTCACATGTACCATGAATTCTAACACTCAAACCACTTAAATTTGGTCTCCTGCAAAAAATTAAATGTAGTAACTGCTCTTTTCTCCTTCTCAGTTGAAAATTCTAATAAATATGTAAAAAGGATACCTGATCATAGTCTTCTGATCAATCTTTTCTCATTTCTTTGCTTTAAGCTTTTGTCTTCATTAAAAAAAAAAAAAAAAAAGAGAAAAAAAACTGTGGCAGAGACTTGGAAGGAGCTCTGTTACACATATGAACTGCTGTGCTGAGATCAGACCAAATTTCTTCTTGCTGTAATTCCACTGAAGTCACTGGAGCTGTCATAGGGGGTGAATGTTACGTTTTTCTCTTTGTATGCTGCTGTGAGAATTAAACTTCACGAATTTTTGTGATTTTACCAGCTGGGCTAAAAATAATGCAATGCACAATTTATTTTCCACCTTTCAAGAGAATGTTCATAAGATGATGTCTTCAATGGGAAATGGAATCATGGGAAAAGTATTGATAGACACTTTTCTATGTATAAAAGTGAGCAAGCTGAATACACTTGCTAGTAATTTTGAAAAACAGTTAAGTATCTGATCTATGTAGGTGACCATTGCTGGGGAGCACGTAATATCCATTGCACAAATTTTCTAATTGGAAAATGAATATGCTCACCTTTTCTCTTCAGTAAGATTTTTACATTTCTAACTCCTAAAAGGAGAAGTGTATTCTTTTAATTAATTAGTAAAATATTTCAAATATTTAGTAACTTGGAGTTTTCAAATGAAGTTTTTCAAACTGTAAAAAGCACCTATAAACAATACAACAATATCTTTGAGTCTTTCTTGGCCTAATTTGTATATCTATATTTTAACACGTGTAAACTGATATTCCTTGCAAATTTGAGGTTTTTTTGCTTTTTCTTTTAAATTTAATTGAATGTTACTATTCAGTGAAAGCTGTATAAATGCAAGCATTGTAGTTTTTATTCTACAAAAAGCAATATTCTTTGTTTTCTTTTGTTGAATATCCTTATCAATTCACAGAAGACTTAGTTGATTTCAGGAAGCAGATGCTGAGTCTTGGGAACAGATTTTTTTTTTCTAATATTAACATCTGGAAGCATAGCTGTCTCCACTAGTGGTGAGACTAGTGGCTGTGCAAAAGCCTTCAGGGCTAATATCGTGAATTGGCCTGCTCAGGGAATTGCTAGAAATCTTTCTCAGGAATATTTCTCTGAGCTGCTGCTGACATCAAGGAATTTTTCGAGCCTCTAACCTCCATTAAATGTGATGATTAAAAAAAAAAAAAAAAAAAAAAAAAAAAAGGCAAATAATTTTTTTCAGTAAGATATTCCCAGAGAGCAAAATACTATTTTCTCTGGTTTATTTAAAGATCTTCCATAAATAAAGTGACTTGGAGTCTGATGAATTGATTCGGAGCACCATTTACCATCTCATTCCTATTAATTCATGTATTTCCCAGAGTTGTGATGATAACAAGTTTCATTTCTGTTGAAAGCAATGAAACAGAGAAGATCGTTATTATAAATAAGTCATTTTTAAAAGAGCTGTTTGTAAATATTATTAAAAAATCTTTGCATTTGTAATCTTTGGCTTATGAGTTTTAGAATTTTACTTAAATGTTACTGTGTAGATCATAGAATCACAGAATGGTTTAGGTTGGAAGGGACCTTTAAGATCATCTGGTTCCAACCCCCCCTGCTGTAGGCAGGGACACCTCTCTCTAGATCAGATTGCTCGAAGTCCCCATCCAACCTGGCCTTGAATGCTTCTAGGGTGGGGGCATCCATAACCTCTCTGGCCAACCTGTTCCAGCATCTCACCACTCCCAAAGTAAATAATTTCTTCCTAATATCTAGTCTAAATTCACCCTCTTACAGTTTGAAGCCATTTCCCCTTGTTTTGTCACTACATGCCCTTATAAAGAGGCCCTCTCCAGCTTTCTTGTAGGTGCCAGAAGTTCAGTAGATGTCAGTGTTTCAGACAGTGGGTAGCTTTCCAATTGTGACAACTGGAGCCATAGCAGCTACATTAGTAAAATGACTGCTCCAGTGTGGGAAGGATAGGGGAGGTTTGGATAGAGGATCATGTACTTTGTGCATTTGCAGTGACCGTTCTCTAACCCTCAGGGAATTCTACTGTTTCACATAAACTAGAGTGCTCAAATATCTTACGTTTATAAGTTATAGGGAGTGCATTACCCGTATCTGATTTGTTGGTATATTTTCTGACAAATGTGCATGTGTTGATTTTTAACCTTTCAAGGGAATTATAGTGCATTAATTCTTGTAGATGAAAATGGCATAGGCAATGTGTACTCCAGATAAATGATGTGCTAAATCTAAACTATGTCTTTTTCATAGCCGTGTTTCTACTCTTTTTGCATTTCTATTTTAAAAGTATAGTCATATCATTCACATCCGAGTTCTCTCCCTACTTCTGTCTCCTGATTTCATTTTTTCACCACAAAAGATCACAAAGGTTGGGTTGAGCACATTCCTAATACAGTGACACCACCTTCACAGTGTGAAAGTTGGGTTGAATTTAAACTGTTCTTCAGAAATAAACAAACCTTCCCTAACTCTGATTTCTATGTAGATTTTACACTTTGATATATCAAGTCACTTCTTAGGAAGGAGGTTAATAACAAGGTTCTGAAATTTCAGTGTCTAAGCAAGCTGCTTTTGTAATCTTCTCTCTGTCTTACTGCTGTTCTAATTATCTTTTTTATAATTATCGTATGTTTTCTCTATGAGAATAAACAGCCAGGATTACAAATATAAAACAGTGACAACTCTTTCCTAAACTACTTATGCATAAAAAGTACTTGAGATATTCAATATACAGGAGGTCATTGAGCAGTGGTATCCTTGCATAATTCCTATATTGCAACCAGTAATACCTGAAGGAATATAACTTAGGGAAACTGACTTCACACCAATATAGCTATGGTCATGATGAAGACCTGCCATCTTTTGTTTATTAATAAAATAAAGGTCACCCATACAGCTTCTGTGTGCTTTGCTGAATGTCTAAATCTTCTCCATCAGAAAAGCCTTATAAGCATCATTTTTTTATATACAGCCATTTTTTTTCCTTGCATAAAGTATCTGCAAAGCAAAATTGTTCTGTAAGCTCAGATAGCTGAAAGCTTCCTGAGCAAAACAATTGATTTCAGATACACATTTGAAAAATGAAGCAAACCTACGGTTGTAGTGAAGCAGAGGTATAAACATCTATGGAAGGGTAAACTGTGAAGTGGAAATTATCTCTAAGTGGCTTTTTGGAGCAAATGTATCATCTTCCCAAGTTTCTGTAAGACTCCACAATATTAATATTATTTGATTAACTGCTGCATGATGGATAAAAATTGCTAACCTTACTATGAGGTTGCAGTTAATACTGTTGTTAATTATAAGTTTTTTTTTACATTTTTTTTTTTTACTTCACACTGATAACATCCTCTAGAAAGTTACTTGAATGAACACTTATTATAATATTATTATTCTTGATATGTGTCCTTTAAAAGAATGGTTTGCATTTGGAAACAGGGACTCTGCATAGCATTTGACCTGAGTGATCTAACAGTGCTTTTGCCTATTTCTAAGTTGTTTGCATTCACAGTATTAATTATTTTGAGATGTAAAAGGGCATGCAGCATTTGTCTTCCATCAGACATCCAACATTAAAATCGCCAAAGCCACAATAATGACTGTGGAGCACATTTCTAGAATAATTTTGTGCTATATTAGAGGAAGAAACAACATGAACTAAGCATCTGAACTGCCAGCAGTTCTGTTTACTGAGAACACTAGCATATTACATGTATATTTGCAAACATGTTTCTGAAAATGTGTGTTCTTTCTGCATTGAAGTCAGTTGTAAATCCCTCCAAATATATAAATTCATACATATAAATATGAATTTTATATGATCTGCAATTTGTAACATGCAAGCAACACTCAGTAAAAATTCAAGTAAACAAGATGTTTAAAACTGCAGCTCAATTAAAATTTTTCTAGGTATTTCTTTAAAATTCGAACTCTGCAAATACATCTCCTGACTGTGGGAAAACTCAATGAAAACGATGAAGTTTAAACAGTATTAAATAGCATTTAGTAGTACATCTTTCTGTAAAGACTGATATAAAATGAGAGCTATATTAAAACAGAATACTTCATGTGAAAAGAGCTTTTTTGCTTAAATCTGTATGAATCTACTAATAGCATCTCAATAAGTGCTGGTATTCATTCCATAAGTGACTGCTAGAAGGCTTATGGAAAATCTATGGTAAACAGGATGTCAGGAAGAGTCTCTGTTCCTACATAAAATTTCAAAGAACAGTCTTCACAAAAGCTATACAAGAACTTGTGGATTTCAGAAGTGTTGTTCGCATAGAATTCTATCTTATCACTGGGATAAAATATTCTTCAGTTTAATGTTCCCTATTTTTAAAAAGAAACTGGAGAGTCCTTTTTCTGCTTTCCTTCTTGACTTTGCAGCCTATGTTTGTTATCTGTGAAAATTTTGTTTTTGCATTAAATAAATTGGAATAATAATAAAAGTATAAAAAAAGTGAGAAGTATTGGTAAAAAACAAAACAACAACAACAAAATGGTAAAACAGATCTGAGTTAAATGCTTAAAGATTCTCAAATCAACTATTTTATATAGTAGGCACCTCATTTAAAATATATGAAGAAGCTTAACACCATTTCAATTTGCTCAGTGTTACTTGATATTAGGAAGGACAGAAAGAGCTCATAAAGTATTTCCATTAATAAGCTTTCCTTCCTGTATCCTTCACCTTTCTGTTATCCTTCACCAGAACACCCAATTCATATTAGAAAAAAATAAGTTAACAGAAATCAAAAGCTATACAACACAGATGCTACTCCAGCCATCAGAATCAGGTCAGTTTTTAACTTCATTAAATTGCTGTCATATGGTGTCTGCTGACATGCATCAGACTTTGGAGTGTCTTACTCATCAGGTATTCTCTAAGATTGTTAACAAGACCAGCAACTCTCATCAGGGGTCCCCAAAAAGCAGCTAATTAGGGGACAAAGGTTGCTCAGATTGTGACAATTACACCTGTAGGTCCCTGTAGAAACACCAAAATCTTGAACAAATGTATGTTTGGTTGCTTAGTGCAAGAAATAAAGAAATAGTCCATTAAAAAAAATGAGAGGCAGAAACTGTCAACCATTTGAAAAGCTTTACGAAAATGATCATCCAATTAGTGGCTATGATCAAATCAGGCATGAACTCTCTCTGGATGGCTCCATAATTTTCCTTCTTGCATGGTGTAATTTCATATAGCTCAAATGAACTCGTGAGAGGTAATTCAGTTCCAAACAGTTTTCTCATCACTGCTAATTATACTAATACATTGAAATGCCTCCTACAAAATGCATGAGCCCTTTAAGCCACCTCATTAATGTGATATAATTTTTGCCAGAATATATATCAAACCTATTATCACCACAGGTTTTCTTTAACATTTTTTTTCAAAATGTCTGTCAAAAAGCTGAAAAAGTAGATTTCTTTCGTCTACTCTCAACATAATTAACTGTTTCTTTGAACCATGGTTATCTATTGTGATATTTTCTTTAAAGAGTACTGGCAAAATACAGTATGATAGGGGTATTCCTCATACCTACATGTTCTTTTTCCTTGAGTATTTGCTTCCTTAAACTCTTTTTTTCAGTTGTAGCTGATTCTTTAAATGGCAAATGATGCATGCAATAATGTGCAAAAATGAGTTATACAAACTGAAAGCAGGGGTGTAAAAAGAAGCATCATCTGAGGCTAAAATAAAGACAGATTTTATGGTATTTATGTCAGTTAATTTAACTGCTGGTAGGGGCTTTTGTTGAAACATGAGTTAGTTCCAGTGTTTAACCTTGCAGCATTAATTTATGCTTTATGGCATGAGTACTTCATCACTCCCTCCTTGGGAAGACAGTTATCTCATTAGCCAGAATTTAATGAAATGCAAGGATACACTTCTTAATTTCAAAGATTACTATAACACAAATCAGGTGTAAATCTTGGACTGACTGTCCCTTCCCTTTTTACATTTGAAAAAATAGATTCAGTTTGCAATCATATAACAGAAATTCTTTTGGCGGGATAAATTACACTATTGCTATTCTAAAGGCATTTCTCATCTGTGAAAGGTAGTTTAACTTTGCATTCAGTAGTATTAGTGGCATTTAAGGTCTGTACAAATCTAAAGGTTTATAACCCATTGTAGCTGCTATGAACAATTAAAAATGCATGACGTTGGTTTCACACCCTTGGGGAAGGGTATGTTGCACAAGAAGTATGGAAGGAAACCTGGATTCATTTTCATAGAACTGTATCTAGATCTGTAGGAATTTGAGCATGCATATTCTCTATTGTGTAAGACTAAAATAAATGACTAGAATAAGGTAAGTTTTTACACTGGTGCCAACCGCCATATCCAGAATACTGATAAACACACAGTGTTGTACTACTACTGCCTTATAGTCTCAGTTATTTGAAGACAGGGTGCTCGGACGTGGCTTAACAATGTTTTTCATATCTTTTTCTTTTGTTATTTAACTGTTGTCGTAAATTAACTCAGTTTCTTACTGAAATCTCCATCCTGCAGTTCTCTGCATGGGAGAGTACTTCACTGAACAATAGCAGAATCTAGCAAATTCATTATGCAAAATGTTTTTTTTTTCAGTGAAAAATGCAGGTGCTATGTTTCTGTTCATAATAGCAATTCTTTGTTTCAGACTCAAAGCAGGCAAATTTACTAAAGGTTTCTGGTCTTATATAATGTTAATGCATGTAATGCTGTAACTTAATATTTACTTACTTTATGCAACAGTATGAAGACATAAACACATTTTCCCTAATGTTAACAAATAGTACTAGCAATGCTTTGCAATTATATTTAGCTACAAATAATGTCCCACGTTTTAGGCTGAATTCTGTCTATGAGCACCTGATGGCATTACATAGAACGTGAACAAGGAAATTTAAAAAAAAATAAAACTCAGAGCAAGTCTTACATACTTGTAACAGGCTAAGGCTCCTGATTACAAATATTGATGGAAGGAAGGAACATTCTTGTACATGGTGTAACTCTAAGGAGGGCAAAGGACACATAAATTAATAACAATTTTATAGCAGGTTTTTTGTTTTGTTACTTCTTTATCATTAATATTTTCTACTATAACTTTAAGTCTGTAGCAGCCTGAAAAGCAATTATTTTTTCAGCAGTTCAGGAAAGGCCTGTCTGCTTCCAGACTAGAGTGTGGCCTTTGCTTTCTGTAGCCATAATTCCTCTATCTGCTTTCCAGAAGCAACCAAAAGTTTGGTGTGACCAGGTCACTCTGTTTGTCATTAGATAGACTTTGAAACTGGACAGTGCAGACAATATAGCTGTGAACTTCAAGAAGTGCCACTAAAAGCATAAAGCCAGGCAAGTCAAATACTCCTTGAATAAGTATTTACACTGCCTTATAGCATATGGATCTACATACTTGTCCATGAGACTTTGGTATGGAAATCCTTGCTGTTGCTCTGTCTCTGTAGAGCAGTATGTATGAAATAAGCTGCCTCATGTTGATTCAAGACAGTTAAGGAGAACATGCATACAGAATCTAGGGTTTCCCATACATTTTAAATGCCTTCAGAATCTTGTCAGAATAAATCATTGCATTTTCCTTCACTGGATCTAGTCCTGTCAGGGTGAAGCCTATGTATTGTGGCAGGGACTGTCATGTCATTTATTATGTTTGTTTAGCGCACTGGAGTAGAACCTGACTCTGCCAGTTAGGTGCCACTACATTAAATTGTAATAATAATAAGGTACTGTGGAGAGGGGAAGATACTGAACAAGAATGCTGAAGTGTATCTGTATTCATCACTGCAAAGTCCAATAGAGTTATAAAGAAGACAGAACCTCAGTTGTCAAGGTTTTACCCTCTGCAATAAACTGCATTTCCACACTCCCACCATAAAAAATAAACATGACCGCTGAACCAATCCTCCGAAGTTCATATCTGTTTCAAAGCAGTTTGGCTTTTTCATTCTAGATGCAAAAACTATTTCAAACATTATTGCTTTATGCCGTATTTAATATATTGCTTGACTATGCATATATTATTTGGTGCCAAAGAATGAATTGATCCCTGAAGAATTTTAGTTTTTTAAGAACACCCTTTTCCTATACTCATCTTTCCCTCAGACAGAAACTGAGAGAATGGGCTGCAGGGAGAAGTGCTTTTAAGAAATCTCAGGAAAACAATCTAGAGGAAAATTTGCCATGCTGTTGAGAAAGGGAGGGGTTGTACGGCTGTCTGGAGGGACCTTGAGAGGCTGGAGAGATGGCTTGACAGAAACCTCATACAGTTCAACAAAAGGAATGGCAAGATCTTCCTCTTGGGGAGGAATAATGCCATGAACAAATGTAACCAGCTTACAAGCATCTTGCAGGAAAGAACATGGGAGTCCTGGAGCGTACTAAGTTGAACTCAAGCTAGCACTGTGCCTTTGCAGCAAGAAAGGCCAGCAGCATTCTAGTCTAGCATTAGGAGGAACATTGGCAGAAGGTTGAGAGATGTTATCCTTCCCTTCTTAACCTTGGTGAGGTCTCACCTGAAGTGCTGTGTCCAGTTCTGGGTAAGAGAAACATGTAGTAGAGAGTTCAGTGAGAGGTCATGAAGATGATGATGGGTCTAAAGCATAAAGCACCTCTCCCATGAAGAAAGCCTGGGGGAATTAAGTCTGTGCAGCCCAGAAAAGAGAAGTGTGAGGGGGATCTTATCGTAATCTGTAAATGTCTAAAGGGAGGGTGCAAAGAAGATTGATCCAGGCTCCTTGGTGCCCCAGAGCAGGACATGAGGGTGGCGAGCACAAACTGGAATACAGGGCATTCTGTCTGAACATTAGGAAGCAGTCCTTTACTGTGCATGTGATGGAGCACAGGCAGAGGTTGCCTAGAGAGGCTGTGGAGTTTCTTCCCTTGGAGATCTTCAAAAGCCATCTGGGGGGCTCTGCTTGAACATGGCCTCCAGAGGTCCCTTCCCTAATTGACTGGGAAAGATATGGCTGAGTGTACCTTAAATGTCTTCAACTATTCGAGAAATCTATAAAATCAAATACCAGGAGGTGCAGCTTTTCTTCTGATGCTGATTTGATTGTAAATTCTGAAAAATGTGTGCCTAGGACAAAAGTATGAAATAATAAAATAGCAGTGGTTATGTGAGCTCTGTGACTTTCGTAAGAGTATGAGTAAATTAGTTGGACTTGAAATTGAGTACTAGTGTTTGTTATACCTGCTGATATACAGACACAGTTGTTCTATAAAGGGTGATTTTGTTTTTCCTCTCTATAATAGATTAAAAAATAGTAACGTTTCTAATTAGATCATTCAGTAGAGTATATGTGTGTTAAGCAAAACCAAACTTAGTGATCAAGAATTTTTTCACTGAAGTATTAAAAAAAAGAAAAGAAGAAAGTGAACTTTTATATCCCTTCTCCCACTTCTCCTTGTTAATGGATATGTAAGCTTCCAGGCTAGCAGGAACTGTGTTTTCCTCCAGAATTATTGTCAGTCCTGGAGAAGATTTAATTCATTTACCCTATCTTCTTTTTACCCAAAAGACTGCTAATAGCTTGGAAAGAGGAAATTTATTCACGATTGCTCTCCAGTTTAGTTTACTAGTTAGCCTTTCCAGCTACTCCTTTTCACATATCATCTTGCAACATGTACAGCATCCCTTCCAGTGGCTTATGTATACGAGGCTCAATTGCTCTGGGTTTTAGAAGACGTTTATTTTTCTTTAAAGTCCAAACATATTTGCAAAGGTGGATGAAGGCCTAGATATCAGTTTCTAAAGGAATAATATAAAGGATAAGAAAGTGTTTATTCACTGTACTTAGAGTTTGAATGAAACTTGTTACTCCTTGAAATCTTAAACTTATGCAAATAAATATTACCTTAAATTCTATGAATCTGAGTTAGGTTTAACAAATATAATGAGAGGCTCAGAAATCAAGGGGACTGGACTCTATTCCAGTCTCTGTTGTTTAGGGCTCAGCCACCTGATCAAGTTGCCTTTGCTTTCGAGAACACTTAGCCTTTGGCAAATCCAAAGAAAAGTGCATTAGCATAACCTTCTTTCATTAAAGTTTAACCCAATGTGTTTTACCTCATGTTTGACACAAACAAAGAGTGAATAAATAGTCACCAGAGCTTAGTTGATGCATAGTAGTAACTCATTAACTTGGGCTCAGAGGCATATCTGTTACTGTAGATATTGACTTAAGTCACACTTAAGTTTCAGCTGGTTTAATGGAGTAAATGGTTTTGGAAAATTTAAGACGTCATTTCTGAAGCCATTCTGGAAAAAAAAAAGGGAAGTATAGATCTTAAGAAATTCAGGCGAGGCAAAATGTCATCCTAAATGTCTGCACATTGCTGAAAATAATATATATTTTTTTAATAGCTGTAATATATAAATAACATTATTAATCCCATTTACATAGCAAAAAATAATAAAGATTGTTTTTTTTTTTTTTTTTTTTTTTTTCCAAATCCTTTTAAATGTTTCAAAATTATTTGTATTGACAGTCTGGAATTTAAGTTTTTAATGTTGTTTTTACCAAAAATATAAAAGCTAGAAAATTATTTTAAAAAATGAGTTACATTCTCATACATTAATCTGGGATTGAGGGATTTTAGGAAGAATGCACTTTTTTTCTAAGAACAAGTAACATTTTCTGTATAATACTGTGAGATTCTCAGAGGTATGCAAAATCACTGAATTTTTCACTGAAGTCAATGACTGAATTTCTTTTGTATATATGGAGTGTACTAACTCTTGTGTAGGTGAAATAACCAAGCTAGGAAAAATTCTTTGGAAATACTATTTTCATAAGCACAAAGAAAATGTTTCTCTTATCTCTTCATCCTTTATAATGATGATGCAAAAGGTTGAATCTTGTGCCACTTGATGATGCCAGCTGCATTGCATTGATGGAGTAAATTGAAAAATTACATTCCTGTACCCACATATTCCATTTGAGTAAAGCACAGGTACATGCAGGAAAGTTGTGGCAGTATACAGTGATGACGTTTCTATAATCCAGTCCAATTTCTTATTCAAAGATGGAATAATATGTTTAATTTATTTTAGCACTGCAGATGATCCTCTATAACATCACAATGAAATTAAAATAGAATCAATATGGACAAGAACAAAAACAACAAAAAAATCATGACTTCTCCCAGTCTTGTGATGATGAACAAGGTGAGGAAAGTGGCAGTTAGAAACTGTGGATCTATGTACCCGAACAGTTTTTCAGACTTGCCTCTCCTTTGTCTGAATAGTTTTGCTATTTTAACCTTCCTAGTCAGATAATCAGGCTGTTTCTGACTTCGCATTTCTACAGTTTCCAATTCTTTTTATTTTTATTCTACTATTGTATTTTTTAAAGTCTCACTTTTGCTTGTGTTATGGACCACAAATAGAAGTAAAATAAAATAATTACATACTCAACAACATGACTAAGACTTACAGATAGATCATCTGATTTAAAAAAACAAAAGTCCTATCAGTCCTTTCTGTTTGTATGTAGGCAGCGGGCTTCATTTATTTGGGTGTACTAAAGAGAAGTGTCTGCTGACCATTAAAACTATCCATAAATATAATTTTTTTTTTAAAGTCATACAGTAGTGCTCAATCTTGTAGAAATTAGTTTTCAGATTTCCATTGTGGCATTAATGAAAGAAAGCTGAAAGAAAAAACAGACCATTTTCAGGAACTCGATTCAGAACATTAACACCTTAATTTACATAAAATTAGTTACATACTGCTGCAGTAATTTAATTTATTTGACCAGGACTTTGCAACTGTAAAAAAATAGATTCTGAAAAGCAAATCAGGAGTTTAACATTTTTTCTTCAATTGGCTGATTTCATGACAATAGGAAATCAGAATTAATTAATTACAAGACATAAAAAAAATGTGTTGCAAAATTTGGAAGGATTAGATTTGCAAAAAAAGCCTGCTTTAAACAATGAAAATTAAGAAAAATCCACAAACCTGGGGCTTGAAAAAAGTCTGTTTTTCTCATGTGCATTGAATAGGCAAAACCAAAAGCTGACAAATAGGAAAATAAGATAACTTTGGAGGAAAATAGGACAGATATGAAGTTACAAAGCAGACTTCTTTATCTCGTATTCTATTTCTCGATATGCAGAACTCATCTATTATCTTTCATCAGTAAAAAATAAAATTTGCCTTTTTTATCTTTTTAAAACTTGCATTTAATTCAGTTATCCACTGGGATTAAATTAGGGCTGTATTATGTGTGGTTAAAACAGTGAAAACAGTGGATTCGTTTAGAGCAGTAAAATGATGACTTGTTAAGTTCTATATCAGAAAGTAGAGAAGAAGATATGCTGAAGGTATGCAGAAAAGTACTAGATGCAAAGGGTTATGGTTTGGTTGTGCTACAGTTTCATTAACTTCTCCGCATTATCCATCAAGAATTTCTACAGTATAATTTAGAGTTCGAAACTCTCCGGCCTTATAAAGTGCAATGGCAGTTATCCATGTCTAAGTGACCTGTAGCTTCTTCCTCAGGCTTATTAAGTTCCTGAAATGATCTTCATATTAGACAAAATACAAAATTTCTCTTTTGGACAATGTAAAATTCTTTTGTCTGAATAATTAAGGTATCAAGACTGGTGGCTCACATAGGAAACTATTGATCATTCTTATTTCTTAAATGGCGAGGCCGGTGGCCCTGCACGTGGCAGGGGGGTTGGAGATTTATGATCCTTGTGGTCCCTTCCAACCCTGGCCATTCTGTGATTCTGTGATTTCTCTTGTTTGATTAAACCTCTTGCAAAAGCCTAAAAAAGGGAGTTCCTGCCATTTTGTTAATGTACCATTCTCATACCTTCAGAGTACTGATAAGCTCTTATCCAACCTGAAATGGTTAGGGGTGACTGCCAGTGTGTGGAAATGGGCCACTAGACATGTGCAGCCCCAGGCCACATTCTCCATTGCTGTTTGTATTTGTGAAGATTAGTTTTCAGTTAGAGTTTAGGTTTAGAGGACTAAAGCTTATGCACTTTTTCCTGAAGAGAATAAAATCTAGTTTTATTCCTGCTAACTTATTCTGAGGTGATGCATTCCTACTTCTGCAAATCGTCAAAGAAAGGACACTTATAGAGAAACAAACATTTTCTAAAAATATCTTCCTTTTCTGAGCAGGAAAGAGTTCTGTACAATTGAATTGTAAAAAATTGGCGTATCAATATAGTTACATCTGCATTAGAACTTTAACTGACAATGAAGGAAGCATAAGGCAAAAATCCTATGCTCAAAGCCAGTGTAATTGCACTGGTGCAGCTTGCAGATAAAGAATTGGCTCTCATGAAATGAAATACTTGAATTTAACCTGACATAAAGTAACATACATTGGCATGTAACAAATATCAAATCAATGACTGAGCTACTTACGTATACCCAAAGACATAAGTTCAAGAAAAGTGAAGGCATACACAGGAAGGAAGACCTCTTTGTGACGTAGGTTACACATGTAGTATATTAACTGTATCGCTTTATAGAAACAACGCAAACTTTCATTAAACTTGATCAGCAAAAATAAGGAAACATAAATTGCTGTATCATATTGCAATATTTTCTGAATTGTGTACTTTAAAAGTGCCTTCACAGTGAATCTTTTATGTGTTTATTCGTCCTCAGATAGACAGAGTCTTTATTCTACACATATACTCCTTGTAATTGAGCAAGACTTGGCATTTCAGAGCTGCACTACCAAAAGTTATGGTAGTGCTGAGCACAGGAAAGTTTAAGTATGTTGATGGATGAATTGCTATTCAAATATTTTTTAGGAAATAGTAATTACATTATAAATAACAGGCCACGTAATAATATGAACCTCTAATGATTTTACCTTCTCACATCAGTTGTGGCTCTCCCATGGCCTTTATATGTGCAAAATATGCCATATGGGAAGCTTAGATTGACAACATGCATACTACTATGCATTAAGACCCTTTGGTGATGTCCTTAAAACACACTGAATATGATTGAACCTGCATGGTGTTCTGAATGAAATAAGCTACCTCACAGAGTGTTGTGCTTACTGGCACACGTGGGAACACAGAATTACTGCAGAGTAAATGTTGTTTGATGACATATTTTCTCTTTGTAAAAAAAAAAAAAAAAAGTGCCCAGAATGTAAATTTAGTGCAGTGCATCTATGTAGTGTGGCAAATACATTAAAAAAAAAAGAAAAAAAAAAGAAAAGGCAACTTGGTATTATGAAAAGAGGTTTTTCAAGGATAATATTCTCATGTTTGTTGCTTGAACTTTTCTTAGTATGAAGCACTTCTAATGTACGTATGGTCGTATGGATCCTATCTTCATTCATTTGTGCTCACGTCATTAGATATCATGACTATAGACACTCCTGAAAAGCAAACAGGTTCACTTTTAAATAGAGGAGCTTCTCTGAAGTCTAGTCTAGAAGTTGGATGTTGCCCAGTGCTGTGTAAGATGTTAAAAGGCTTTTGTACCTGTCTCAGAAATCAGGCACGTTTGCAGCTCATTGGGTATTACCCTGCAACCACTACTACCGATAGAAGAAAAGTACTGATGTATATCACTGTTCTTGCTGTACAAGAGTCAGTTGTCTTGGCTGGATTCACTTGAAGGCACACATTTTCTCAGAACGAGGTTAAAAAAATATGCATCCCTTTGAAGTTGGGAAGTATAATGTGATCTTTGTTTAATAGCAATATTAAATAGTGATGAATCTGTTCCTCACTGGAAAGTACATATCATTAGTTCAATTTATTGAAAATCCAAAAAAAAAAATCTATTAGCAAAGTTCTTAAGCCCTAGTATAAGTATCTTCTCTATTTCTAATTTTGAAGCCACCTTAGTAAGTCATGCCAACGTATTCAGATATTTTAAACAAGATCTGTTATAAAATCAGGATAGTAACAGTTTGCATACTCTGTAACAGTGGTGAATATTTGAAAGTATGAAGTGTGCTAAGTTATAACAAGGACCTGGATGAATGTTGTGAGAATTAGCTTTTCAGTGTGATGAGAAAATCATTTTATTTTTGGTTTTCATCAAATACTCTGAGTAGGCTTTTTAATTAATAGATTTGTAGGAATAACATATGCTCTGAACGAAATCATACAAGAGTATGTGGAAGTCCTCTTCGAAGAATACCAGATAAAAGATTACACTTGATTAAAAACAATAAATGTCCATTGTGCTGTAAGAAGAAAGGATGTAATAGAAATTTGAGTGGATAAAAATCATAGTTTAAATTATTTTTTTTTTCCCACCATGCTAGATTAAAACTCATTTCAGAAAACGGCAGAGACTCTCAGAAAATATCTGGTAAAAGAATAGATCTGTGAAACTAGTATTGTATAATTTTTGTGCAACAAGGATATCCATTTAATAGGTTTCCACACCAGCTTTGATCACATTTGGAATTATTCTGCTTCTTGTTACACTTTCTCAGTTATTTTTTAAACTTTTTTATGCTTTCTTTGAAATATATGAACCTTTTAATGTATGGATAATTTATTCAGCTCCTAAATTTAAATGCCTGGTGGGCGTAATTTTCCTATTTTAGTTTACTTCTATAGCTGCCTTCACTTTGTCTGGAATATATTATTCATTGTCTCCAAATTATAACAGGACTGACGTGTTAGAGTATAACTCCTTAAATTCATTTCAATATTTTAACTATTTGCATAACAATCCAGGGGACAAGAAAACTGCCATGGTAATCTCCTCGTCTTTGTCCGAGAATTCTAGTGTCACTAACTGTGTTTGCAAGGAAATGCAAAATGTTTTGATATTATATGAAGAGTATGAATATGAAGATGTTTGTGCCCCTGTAATGACTATGACTTTTTTTTGGTAATTTGGTAATGTGCTACAGATTATATGTTATTAAGTCTGTAGGAAGATGCAAATCTAAAGGGGTCCTTAGGTAGGTAAAACTCTTCACTGATTTCACTGAAGAGTCTTGCCAGAGTCAAAAGTGATGGATTTTCTTTTTTCATATTAAACCCAATTTTAGAGCTGGTCTTAAAGTGGCTCATCGTAAAAACAAATTTTCTTCATTTAAAAGGTGAAATTCAGACAGCTGCATTGGGCCATCTACAAGGTTCTCACACAGCACAGTGTGTAATGGAACAGTGAGAAGGTCAGCAGAATCATGGTTGATGGAGATGAAATTGAAACAGCACTGCTCATACTGTGCTGTTTTTCATAGAGTGGGTTGGTGAAGAACAGCTCAGCAGAGCTTTGTTTCACAGTGTAGTTCTTGATCTGAGAAGTGTAACAGGACTTCAGCTCCTTCAAGTGATCATCCCAAAGAGCCAAAAATGATTGTTCTTAAAAAACAAACATCAAATAACAAAAAGTGGATACTAAATTTTATTTGAAAACAAACCAGAGAAAAACACAACACAACAAACTTAAAGAAAATACAGGTGACAGAACCTGTAAAGAAATCTTCCCCCACCCGCAGTGGCATGGATCAGGTTGTATTTTCTTTTGTCTGACTCATAGACCAGCAGCTCTCTTCTGCCACCACTAATCTTCTTGTTTCCATGAATGTTCTTTGAGGGCCAAAGGCTATGGAGCCAGAGGACCTTTTTGTCTTGATGGCCCTTAAAGATGTGGAGCCCACCGTGGGCTGTGACTTCATCCTTGGGGTAGAGCCCAGGCTGATAATGAGACCCTTCAACAGGTTCTGGTGCAGTGAGGGCATAAACCAGGTCCAGGGGCTAACAGTGCCCTTGTCATGGGACCAGAAGGAAAGAGAGGTCAGAGACGAGGCTACAGGGCAGTTTCAAGGAGTCCATCCAGGTGACAAAGACAGGACTTTGCTTTGGCAGGGACTGATGGCCCTGAGTTGGGCTGAAATGGAGTCCAGGACAGGGCAGGATGAGGAGAGCCCCAGTGACGTGTGCAGGAGCTATCAGAGCTGGGAATGCCTTCAGGGCTATGGCACTTGGAAGTTTCCAGCATAAACAGTCTTTTTTTGCTGTCTCAGGATTCCTTTTAAAAGGAATGTAGCAAAGAAACAAAAATATTACTAATGAGAGAAAATGGGAGAAGTCTTATTAGTACCTCCCTGAATTGAGGGAATTGCAAAACTCCAGATAATAAGATATATAATTATTTATACTGCAAAATATGCTCACTGTTTATACTACAAAGATGTTTTAGCTGTGCCAAGTCACACAGCTTATGCAACAATTCAGGAGAGACTTGAACAAGGAATAGCAGTGGAGATGTATTTAGAAGTCTTGCATTCAGTTTACCATTTAGGAAGGTACCATTGTCATTAGGCCTAGAGGCAAGGCTCCAGAACATTCCGTAACCTCTGCTGAGAGAGAACCACTGTTCAGAAAAAAAACCAAGATTTATAAGCCAGTGGGAGGGAGCAACTTCTGCAGAAACACATTCACAAGAGGACCTGCAGCAGGATCAGCTTAGAGATTTTTCATTATATAGAGGACTATATTTTTGTAAGTTATCCTTAGTGGGGATACCTTTGTAGATCTGAAGTGTCTTTGGCACTGTAAGAAACTGAAGCTGGAGTCACCCAAGTCCTAGACCAGACCTTCAAATGCAGACAATTTTTAATGCCTCGCCTTAAGGAATGTCAGATGTTGAAAAGTACAGTTCTATACAATGGAAAGAAAACTGAATTACATTTCTAACAGCTAAATAATGGTGTTATAGTGAATTCATAAAATAGGAAAAAATATCTTTTGAGACATGACATACCATAGTGGAGTCATGGCATGTGACTATTTTTCCTACACGCTGAAGTAATCAAAATGACAGTAATCATTACAGGAGTAATAGTTATTATAAGGTAATGTTAAAATGAGCAATAGGATGAGACGTGGCTCTGTTCATAGGAATTTCGCAGTTTCAGACTAGCCTTCCATGCTATTTTTTGTGAAATGTTAAGCAGTCAAATCTTAATATGCTTATAGAGGAGACAACTAAAAATGGGGAGCTATGATTCATGCCTGCAGACCTTTCAGCTGAAATTGCATCACTGCTGGTGCTGGCCAGCAAAAGTAGTTTAGATTGTCAGCAGAGGAAGCAGCTGTATTGCTCTGCTTCTGCTCCTGAACTGTGTGTGTCTTAAGATAATCCTCATGTTAAAAAAAAAATAAAATATAAAGGCTTTTCAAATGTTTATTGGATATTGTTGTCTTTAATTTAGCCTTCTGCAAGGAACAAAATGCTACCTCCATCTTCCAGTGCTCATGGTCCCCTTCTGTACATCTCCAGCCTACCTAGAAGTTACATTCTATCAATAATACAGTATATATATGTATATATACACACTATATATGTCGTAACATTTACAAAGCTTTGGTGTATATTTTAGATTATTTTCATATTTTTAAAGTGTCAGGTAGATATATCTTAATTGCAGAATGTTAGGTATCATTTCTGCAAGACCACTGACGTAGAACTGTCAATTAATTATTTATCTCATTATACTTTATATGCTTTGTATGAAGTCATAAAACCAAATGACATGTAATAGCTAGCGTCTGAAATTTGGGGGTTTTTATATTCTTGAAGTGTAAATCTTATATGCTTATGAAGTGAAGTTTGAAAGTTAGAATTGAAGTCTCGGATTCAACAAGACAAATAGAAAAACTTCCAAGAGGCTAATTTATTTCTGAACATTTCATACTTTAAAGTCAGTCTTGTGATTTGAAAGACTTGACACATTTAATATATTGTGCTAAAGTTATAATGTTTACATTGCTGCAGGAACAAAAATTGAGATGAAGGGAATTTTGAGAAATCATTTAAGACAGCTCCCAGACCCAAGGCGTGACCAACTACGCCTACACTGTGTAGGAAGAAGACCAAATTCAGCATAGTAACACTATGATGTTTAATAGTGCTTTGTCTTCTGTGACTTAACAAATCAGCTTCTCCTTTAGAAGCATCTTAACTCAGTGATGCCAGGGAATATGGTGTTAGGGCTGTTGTGAACGTGTTCCAGAAACAAATGAACTAAGTGATGAGTTTACTGGTGTTAGCGGGTTCTTGAGCAAGCAATACTAAGCTTATGAATGACAACAGATCAAGCAGCAATGTTGGAATAGAGGTAGCTTGGAGGGGATGATGCTAAAGTCCTGCTGTAGATGAACAGTCCTTGAGAAATACTTGATTCAGGTGCCCATAGATCATACATAGTGATGAGCGTGGAGGAACTTCTGTCTGATTCTCTTCACTAGCTGCTAAAACAGCACCGCATTGCAATCTGTTGAAGAAGCTGAGAGATACAGCAGCAGCTTCCTTTCAAACAACAAATGCCTCTCTGGACCTTTGTCACCCTCTTGCAGGAAGGACATGAGTTCTTATACCATAATGGAACTTGCCGACCCTAACTTCTCCCCATTTTACAAGCGAGAGCATGCCTGCAGATACAGGCTTGACATTACGTTAAGAGGAGAATCAGCAAGTGGTATTAGCCCATAATATTTTCCTGCAGATGTTGTATGTCTTCAGCCTGCTCTTCCATCTAGCTAAGCGATTTAACATGCAGATTTGGTCTGATCTGAAATTAGATGCATTCTTTCCATGGTCTAAGAAAAATGTTTTGAGTGTCTGAAAGAAAATGAAGAGTTTGGGTGGTGAGTGCTTAAAAAACCCTGCCATTTCAGTGGGTTTGCATATTTAAATGATCAAGGTATTTTTTTTTTTTTAATTCAAAACTTAAATGTAAAACTGATGTAGATACCCTACGTCAATTGTTTCAGTCTCTGTATGTAGCCTATTCCCTCTGATTAAAACATGTAAAGATGAAAGTGTATATTTGAGTCTCAAGTTTTTTTGGGAGTGGGATCCATATCTTCAAAATTACAGGGAGGCTGACATGTGGTTTAGTCACTGCACTGAGAATTGAGAGGTCTGGGTTCACTTTATTCTTCTGTGTGACATTATGGAAATAGCTTATTCTTTCTGTGTCTTAGTTTTCATCATTAAAAAGTAAATAATAATATTCTTTTGTCTTGTCTATATTGTAAGCCTTTTGAATTGGTGGTGAGCTGTTTTTAGGATTGTAGAATAAAAAACACCAAAAGGCATGTTATCTGTTTGACTTTCTTGGCAGTTCAGTAAGGCAAAAGATGATGAAACACTAAAACAAATCTTTTAAAGTTGTTACAAACAAAAAAAAAAGTAGGAAAGTACTAAATAGGAAACAAATGATACAGCAAGGTTCCTTCTTACATGTTTTACTGTTTTAAAGCAAAAATACACAAAATAGTAATAATACTTGGTAAATAGCAATCTTACAAAAAGGCAAAACACAAACTTCAAAGAAACTGAGGAACTCGTGATTTGCAGTGTCATCTATTTTTTTGACTCTAAGATGATAAACATTAACGGTGCAATTTCAAATTACCTAAGAGGAGATGATTACCAGAAGCACAGTGGGACACTTAAATTGTGCTCACTAATTATATTTTATTACAAATTGTTTGCCGTGTACCAATCAGGTTGGCTGAATGCACAGTAGTGTGCTGTGTAGTAGTAGAAATATTTAGTGATCTATAACTGTATTCTAAGTGACACTAGACTTGTTGATGGTTTTGCAGTGAACATGTCCCCTGCGATATAGTAGATATCTGTAACTGCAGCTGGTTTGAAATGCTGTGGCAAGTCAAGCCATTGCAGCAGTCATATGTTGTTGATCTGATCTACAGAGGCAGTGAGTCCAAGTTCTGTTGATTATTTGTCTTATTTAGTGGTAAGTAAAGCAGTGTGAAAAACTGTGGAAATGCTCTTTTGGGTCATTATGTTATTGTGCATCATCTACAATACATTGATATATTTTGAGCTTGTATACATGTCTTGTTAAATTTATTTGGTTTTAACAAATCATCTTTGAAAACTTGTACACTATATCACAACCACTTCTTAAATCTAACATATTTATCACAAAGTATTTTATTTATTGAATTTTATTTGCCATCAAGAGAGACAGACATGAATATAATGTTTAAAAAGATGTCTATTGATGTGAGAAAAATGCAAGCCGTGTGGTAGAAGCTCAGTGAGTGGGAGAAATGTAAATGTTCTCTGCATTTTATCTCACATGACAGAATGCATTATGGTCAAAATAGTGTCTTAGAGACACAGGTTTCTAACATCTGCATAATACACGCTTCTATGTAAGCTCTTTTTTTTTTTTTTTTTTCCTTTCCTGCATGCAATTGTTAAGGTAAATACCCTACAGTCTCATTTATAAGACCCTCTTTTATGCCATCACCTTGCATGGGTTCTGTACCTTGGATACATATAACCTAATTATAATTACCATGACAATATATATAACACCTTTTTGAAACCCTCCTCATGTGATATACGGGTGTGCTATGTACTGATGTCAGAAACAAGCTATTTTCATCAGACAATTAGTTGTCTTTGACACAGGCCTGCATTTCCCACCAATTAGTACAAACGGCAGGGTGCATTTCCAGAATTTAGCAGAGCTAGCAGCTCATGCTATTATATGGAATTTAGGGTATTTAAATAAGTTACAGTACATGTTCTGTTTTTGTTAATTTGCTAAAATAACAAATAGTTTTAATTTTAATTTTAGTTTTACCTGATAAGTGCTATTAGCAATTGTACAAGAGATCCAGCTTACAATATCCTCCATAGTAGTTAGCCATTAGGTAAGAACATGTGATGCTAACAATTAAAGTGGACAGTTTTGTAAAATAGCCTCCTAATCACATATGCAAATACAAAACTTGCATATTGGCCACATTTTAATAGACTTCCATATATGATGAATAGCTATAAAGAAGTTGGGCTCAGGTGTCCTCCTCTGTTGCACCATGAAATCATCTTAGAAATGTCTTCCAATGTTGTGGAGCCTAGTTTCATAGCCTGCAATATGAGTCAGAATAATTTAATGCTGCTGTGGTCAATTTTACCACAGTGTCCGGCAGTGCTGAAGGGCTAGTGCCTGATCAAAAGCCATCAAAACTCAGCAGAGACTCCTGCTTGTGAAAACGGGCTTTCAATATGTCTGTGGAGGAGGAAAAAAAAAAAAAAGAGGAGAGACAACATAAGAACATCCTGCAGACTTCTTCCCAGGGGTACTGTGGTCCCCATTAAGGACGGTTGTTAGTAGCTCAAATTGACATGTTTAATTGTAAACTGAATGGACTGACTAACAACTGAGTAGTTGCATGTGGTCATCACTTTGATGGACCAAACCAACCACACTTGTCAATACTACAGATATGTTCAGTTAGCATAGTTTACTGCCCTTGCCTTGTTTCTGTTTACCCCAAACACATTTTGTTGCAGCACTGCTTTTAGTTTGCCTTAATTTTCTGGCGTTTTGTTGCATATACCTTCTTGGAAGACTTCAGTTTGTTACCTTGGCTTAACTTTAAGTCGCTGTCTTTTTTCCTTAATTTCTCTAAATGCCACTGCGGTCATTAAAGACAGCCTAGCCATACGAGAGAGTTGCTAGCTGCTTGGAAATCTTGGTGCCCAGGGGGACAAAGCTGAGCTCAGGAAATTCAGGCAGTTTTCTTTGGAGTTCCATGGGATCACTGCTATTCTGTATTTTCGGTATGACTGAGGAATGGAAGGTATGGATGCACTCCATGAAACTTTCTCAACTGAGGCCGCAACATAATAGCCCTGGACTGTAGTTCTCCCCCATCATTCAGCTGCTCAAGGGAGACAGAATTTCTGGTAGCTCAATTCTGTTCAATTGGACCCTTTAACAAGTGTTGTCTCACTGATACATGGGTGACCTGGGCTTATAATACCTAGTAGCAGTAATGAGGGTTACATACCTAATTCCTCATACAGCAATGGGAGAATAGGACTCTTTTAATTTTAGAAGTCTTTCCTACAAGTATTTCCCTTGTGCCTAGTATGAGTGTATAAATGGCCATTTTATTGTATTAAATATGTATCACATCCATCATTTTAAATACTGTGCTGTGATGAAGGCTTCTCAGTCCCAGGATCAGTTCTGAATATATTTAAATTTGG
Source organism: Tragopan temminckii (assembly GCA_028571105.1). Classification (NCBI taxonomy): domain Eukaryota; kingdom Metazoa; phylum Chordata; class Aves; order Galliformes; family Phasianidae; genus Tragopan; species Tragopan temminckii. The sequence goes on along the minus strand of JAOWBP010002559.1, from coordinate 26,243,396 downwards.
TAGGCTAAACATACTCAGCTGAATAAGCCTAAGGGTCCCATTCACAGAAATGTTATTTACCACATATGCTTGTTTTTTTTTTTTTTTTTCTTAAGTTAAATTGCACTGAAAAAGTTGGTAGAATATTGTTTGAGCATAAATTACAACATTTTAATATTCATCAATCCAACTTCTTGCTCCACTTCAGCAGATTTTTCCATTGTTTGCTTCCAGCTGATTTTCTATGCAAACCTGGAAAAGACAGGAAAAAAAAGCAGTCTCTGACAATCCATAGCTGATAACTCAGAGATTAAAAAAATAAGTAAAATCATCTTCTGGATATAACAGTGTGATAATGGTTTAAATCAAGTCTTTAGTGTAATAATTAGATTTATGCCTTAGCGTTCATTTGTTTTTCTTCAGAGTAAAGGTCTCACTTTGAAAGCCTTCATTCATTAAACTTGCTATTTAATTGTTTAAAAAGGGACCCCAGCAATTCAAAAAATAATACCAGAGAACAGAGTGCTAAGGAGGATCAGTACACAATAACTGCACAATGTAAGCCAGATTAGTTTTCATTTTTAAGGGAACATGATACCTTTCAAGTGTTTTCCTTGCAATTTACTTAGCTGGAAATGAAAGTATTTTGTGATACACTAGTTCTAATGGATAAAGTTGAATGAGAAATATCAAGAGGTTACTTGTGGATCTATTAACTACCATTTAAACAGTGTCTTATTACTAAATCAGTTGTTTTTACTCAGTACCTGTAGTTATAATTTAGATTTTTTTTTTTTTTCCCCCTGAATGTTCTAAGCAGATGATTTTTAGCTATTTTTTTGGGTCAAATGAGACTACTGAATTTTTTAAATGAATTTGTATATAGACTTTTTTTGGAAGGTTTTCTGTTAAATGTGATTATTTTGTGTACATTTCACTTCATAGATTTGCGATCATATTTCAGCATTAAAGGAAATGTCGACTCTGTTTAGACATACCAACCACAGGCTATTTCAGATTGCATGCAGCTTTTTTTTATGAACTATGAAACAATCTTCTTAGAGCTCCTCTTACTGCCAGCATATACACTGTATAATATTACAGAATAGGACTGGAAGGTAATTGTAAAATTGAAAAATTAAGAATAATATATGCAGCAGTCTTATATATAAGACTATCAAGACTGGATTATGAAAGGGAGTGTGTGTGTGTGTATATGTATGTATCTTAGGAAGACAAAGGCCCAAGGCAATTTATGTTCAGGTTTACAATGGTTTTGCTGCAAGCATGCAGAACTAACTGGGTTTAGATTAAGGCAGTCTAATTAGTGTCATGTCAAACTGGCAGTGATCATAAGACAAGAGAAGGGTCACTCTTGTCATCTGCTTGGTCTTTTGCCCTTAAATATAGAGCTGCATAAAGCACAATCTCCTTCTTGTTAATGGAAACAGAATATGTATAATCTGCACATGAAATGAGAAGAAAATGTGTAAGGAAATTTCTTTTTCCCATTTCCTCGTCAGGAGCTGTGAATTTTAGTGAGAATTAAAGTAAGGCTAATTCTGCAGTCATCTTCTGACCTGTCAGGTTAGCTGTCACCCTCACGTCTCTCAATGCAGGTCTTTAGCTTCTTCTTGCTGAGTGCAGCCTTTGCCAACTGACAGAAAAATACCGACCATGACAAGAAAAAAGAACATAATGTCCTTTTCACCCATCACTACTCAAAATTGCTCAATCTTTACTGACATATTATTATACATTGTTTCTCTGAAAAAGCACTTGCTTTCTTTTCTATAAGAAGTATGAAACTTTCAAAAGACAAGTAACTGTTCTTTAGAAAATATTAAAGCATGTAATTATTTTAAATTGTCTATTAATATGCAATATGTTGTTCTTTAATATGAATAAGTCATTGTCGAGCTGCCATCATTGTGCTGGCGCCCACTAGTGCCCTGCGCTGGGGCTCGCCTCTCCCCATGGCCTGCAGCGGCCATCTTGGGAGCTGCTGAGGACACGTCCCCAGCAACATGCCACCTTGCCAAGCTAGACGATATGTCCCCAGGATAAACTGAAGCTGTGCAAATTGTGTGAGCTGAACAGGTGATAAAATCCTGCAGGGCCAACTGCTGAAATTTTGTTCTCGTTTTGAAGTTTACTGCCAATTCTTTAGCTCTAAAACAAACAAGGGAGGTTGACTCATAAACACAAGTTATGTTTAATTGTTTCCAAAGGCTCCCCTATGCCTCTAGCAGCACAGAAGCTGGGAATGCATGTACAAATTCCAGTAACATCACCTTCCATGCTGCTGAGGGAAGGCACTGGGTGAGCCTGCACCTTACCGAGTAATACCTATGCTGAGTGGGGGTGGGTGAGGGATGGACTTTTATCCCCAAGTGTCAGATATTTTGCTTTTGTGAGTTTCTAATTTTTAATGTCACTTGGCACTTTCTTACAATTAACAGTTGGCCTTTTGTATAAAAGAAAAAACTGTAAAACCGAAGTGTTTACTGTAAGTAAATGATTAAAAAGATACCCAATTAGAGCAGTGGTGATTAATGAATTTACATTACATGGATTAATACTTTAGAATATTAATGTTTGCATTATTTTCTGAACTCATAATATTCCTTTTTTTTTTTTTTTTTCCTGAGTGAAGCATGTGCTATTTCATCACATGACATTGCTTTGAAAAATCTTCCTAGTCTCAGATGTGGACCTTAATGCATTATGCAAAACCCAGGGATTTAGATTTTTGACATTGCATACACTCAAAATATATTCTAAAGGGAGACATTATATGCTAACTTCATGTGAAATCCTGTAGCAGCTGCTTGGTTAATATAATATGTTGAAAAATATTTATGTAGTTTGTTTTCTTTTCTGTCAACCCTGGTATCTTATGAATTTTTTTTCAAATGGCCAGTAGCTGAAGTAGTGACTTTAGTTTGACTTAATATTATGCCACATTGACAGATGAAAACTCCTTCTAAAAATGTCATTTGAGTGCTCTACTAATTTGCATTTAGCTCGAAAGCTTTTAGTGCTTTGCACATTCACATTATAAACATTTGGGTGAACATTAATACCCCAGCTAAACAAAAATGCTATTCACTTCAACCATTTCTTCCACTACATAAAAAATACAAATGTTTCTCCCACAAAAAAAAAAAAAAAAAAAAAAAAAAAAAAAGTATGCAACCCGAAAATCAATTATAGTAACTATTTAGAAATGTAAAGGAAAAGCAATGTAAAAAAAGTGACAAAAAATCTTTAATTGTAGGGAAAATGTGCATCTTTTTTTCCAACGTGTGAATAAAATGCATTTCCTTCTTTAACAATCACAGTTACAATGGATCTATGCATCTCGCAGGAAAAAATTGACAATTTGATTATGACTTGTACTTTTTGCCGGGGCCATGAAAGTGGTTTGTGTTTGAAATGTATCAGCTGGAAGGTACTTATTACTCATAAACGCTGTGCTATTTCACTCTCTGCAAAGTGAGCTGTTAACAGATACAATTTGAGCAGAATAGCCAGAGGAGGCCTTTTGATATGCAGAAGAGCTGACCCGCGTGCTGAGCCTTTAATTGGGTTTTTAATTTTCCAGGCCATCTGACAATATCAAACATGATCCCGGTGCTTGAAATGTTGATTGGAGGCTAAGCAGGATGTACTCCAACATGGCATTATGAAGAGAAAGTGGAAAGGACTCAGGTAGAAAGGAAGGCACGTAGAGTTAAAATCACTCAGGTCTCCATATTTGCTATTCTCCAGGCTACTCTGAAGTGGCTTAACATTTCACTTGCTTATTGGAGTTTTAGGTATCTTGTAGTGTTTTAGTTATATTGATCTTCACCTCATTATCTTGGTTGTATCTGTTAAAATGAACTGAAACCAAATACTGTGCAAAATAACTATTAACAATTTAGCACAGCTTCCTAAGGAAAAAGAATAAAAAAAACCTCAAACCAACCTCACCCCAAAAGAACTGCTGGGAAAATACTGAATTAGCATCCATCTTCATGTCTTGGATAAAAATAATGTTTACAGTCAGTGTTTCCTTTTCAGCAATGAAGTTTTCAATTTGACTTTAAAAATGCCTTCTAAAAGGAGCATTTTATATTGCTTCATGTATATCTGCATTGCTTCTGTATTCAAAAGCACTGGAGAAGAGTAATGTTTAATTTGTTACCTTCTGCCAGATTGCTCAGTAAACATTTTTTTAATTTGTTCATTTGTAAGGATAAGGCAAAGAATAAAATCTAATTTATCATTATATTAGGACTGTGTATCTGAGTGATGCAGGACTGTGGATTTAAGAAATCTGTAAATCTCTTTAATAAAGGCCTGGGGAATTATTAGTAGGGACAAATGTAAAATGCCTGACAGTTACATTTCCAAAAGAAAACCACAACAATCTCATTAAAGAAATTACTGACGGCAGCTCACAAATGTTAATGGCTGAAACAACAAAGGACATACAATATCAGAAAGCAAAGATTTTTTTTAACTATTGATCTGCTAACTTATGGAGCATATCAAAATAATGTGCTAGACAGTTTCTTAGTGAACAGGCAGTTCTAGACAATGCAGTGCCAGAAAAGCTGCTGACGTACAGTGGCTACTACAGAGTAAAAAGATAAAGAACAGCTACAGTAATAAATAGAGATATTCCAGGAAAGATTATGTTTTGTGCTATAACTTTGCTGAAGCCTTCAAAGAACAAAACAAAAATTTCAAATGAAATATGTCTTGAAGCATAGAAGACACAGGCGTGAATATTGAATATTTAAAATGTTTTGTGTTTGTATTTCTATGACTGATAAGTCTTATAATGGTGACAATTGCTTATTTCTACTAGAAATAAGCAAAAAATGGTTTGGATTTCTAGCATTATATTTTAGTGTTTTTATTAGGCTAGTTTTTGTACAAGCACATAACCATTGTACTTTGACATAATTTAGAATTTTTGAAATATTTAAAGCAAAATAGAAGACCTATTTTTGACCTGTTTATCTGCTACTGTAACTGACATGAAAGAATGTTTCACAGATATATATGAGAGAATTAGTGAGATCTTATTTTACAGTTTAATTGTATCTTTCCCATTTTCCACAGGCTAGCTTGCCAAATTATATACCCGTGAACACTAACAGCCTGCATACAGATAAGAAAAAATATAACCTTAATTTATCAAGGCAGTTATGGTAACCTGCTAGGGAATCTTCTCGGCGTCCTGACATTGATGATAGACTTTTGGCCTTTTACCTTTAGTTTTTCTAAGACCATCCTAATGTCCTGGTAACTGTGCAGGAATAATTGAGCAGTAATTATCTCAATGGAGCAAAAGGAAAAAATAATGCATTACATATGAAATTATGTATGTATGAATTTGCCTGGATATCTCAGACATATTCATTCTCTGTTAATGCAGATAATCATCTTTCTCTATAAGGTGTAAAGCATGGAATTTCAAGTGCATTGTTTCAATTCGTCTGGTTTTGTGTCTCGATCCCTGCAGTGCTTTACTGCTTATAAAAGAGGAGTAAGAAGAGTGCCTAAGGAAGTTTGTAGAGATATCATATGTAATAACAAATTATCTAGTTAATGCATATCATCCGTCAGGTAGGGTCCAATATTTGCAGGATTTTTTTAGCTTAAAAATAGAATACAAGTTGAGCTTTGTAACAAGCTTTGCTATTTTTTTTTCCTTCTGTGAGCAGCAGTCAAGTCCTCTGGAGTTTATTAAAATCCATGAATAGCAGTCAGTTTGTTTCTTCAGATGCTCATACAGAATTCTCAGTATGATCACCAACGGCTGTAAATATCCAGTATGTATATTCAGAAAGACATCACTTCTAATAACTTTGTGGAATACTTTCTATTCCTTACTTTAGTAAAAATATTTTGTGATAAATTAGAGTTTCAAAATATAATCCAAGCACAAATTGACTTCATTGGCAGACTGGTATCATTACAAGTGGTAGTGCATACACAGGATTTTTTTAAATTCAAGTACTTTCAGATTTCTTTAAAATTAAAGAAATCTTTAGCACACTGACCACATACAAATCACATAGTATAGCTAGTTCTTAAAGTACCAAGTTTTTCTGCATTACATTTAAGTAAAATTATAAACTTTTTTTTTTTTTTTTAAAGAAAGAAACTGTTGGTAGAAATTGTAAGGATGCATACTGAATAGAAGAACTGGCCTTTTGTTTAACACAGGTGACCTTCAGGCCATTGGAAATAGGAGAAAGCTTTGCAATCTTGAATGTACACTATTTTGGCAACATCCTGGCAGTGGCTTCCTAGCAAAAGCCCAAGGCAGGCTGATGATTGCAGGACATTAAGCCAGCTGAGAAAGTAAACCCTTCCACCTGATTCCAGTTAAATTCCTCCTTCCTTAAGCCAGTCTTTATAGCTCTCAGACGACATGTTTCATTAGATTAGTAGTATCTGAAGAACGGTTGTCCCATGCAAACAAATAATGATAACAAATAATGATAAATAAGTGGATCAGCCTTCAGTAGTTGGAAGCACTTTACAGGCTCTCACAGAAGCACAGCTACCATCTTGTCAGCATGGCTTGACCTTTCTAATGTGTTACACCTCTGGACATGTGCACTGTGAACTAGGCATATCTAGGACACTGAGCAGTCAATTTGAGTCTTTTTGTGCTTACGCAGATTACAGAAGAAAATCACTCTACCATCTCTTCAAAAAGTGCTGCATGTGAACAGAACTCACCAAATTACTTTGTTGTGAATGTTATATAAAATTAATTCCTAGTCTTTAATCCCAGACAGTGTATTCATGACAGTATGCTTTGATTTGTGATATCTAATCAACTGTAGAGAGAGTACTAGTTGAGAAGTGTTTTTTAATAAATCATGTACAATAGGCTCACCAGTTTACAAAAATGAAACCAGCAAGTGGTTTCTCAGTGGTTGCTAAAAAGGGAAGCTGTGGAAGGATATTTCTTATGAAGCATTACTTGGGAAAATGTGGCTATTCCCTCAGTGCTGTTAAATTAAGTTGTTAGACTTTTGCAGAGAGAGGCAGTTACACTGCTAAATGTAGGTACGTCTGGGCAGAGCTGCTGAAAATGCAGCTTAACAAACCCATTTGCTTTGGAACCATTTCTGGAACTGTTTGCACCTGAAGTATAGAGCATTCCCTAGACTATATTTCCCGAGGTTTCATGGAACAATGAGATCTCTGAAAAACTGTAAAAGCCTGGATTGCATAGTCACAGGCAGCGTGACCCATTCTAGGTTCAGACCTTAGTACAAAAATATCAAGTAGAAGATAAAATACTGAAAACACCCATGCCTTTCTCCTGATTGAAAGTAACCCACCACAAAGATCTTAATGATTACGACCTTGACCCATTCCAAAGTAGCTAGGTGTCTGCTCTTGATTTATAATGATAGTATTTATGGTGATAGTATTGAGTTAGGAATGAAGATGAGAAAGAAATATTTGATATCTGTGGGTCATGATTAACAAGGAAAGACCACATTATCTTAAATTTCTGTGTTTCAGGATCATTCATATATCTGTAAATTTCCTACCACACAGTGGGAACAATATAAATCATACTTACAAAGTAATATGACACAGCTGATTAATTGCTTAATTAAGTCTTAATTAATATTTGTAAAGCAGTTTAACATCCTTGGTTGAAAAGTCTTACAGAAGGATGAGATATTAAATATTACTATTTACAGTCAGAGACTCTGGCCTGCTCTGTTTAAATTTCAGATAGATGCTTTGATAAATCAATGTTAAGCAGCGGTTTTTATTAAGAAGACAAGAATCACTATCATAGACAGAAATAAAGTCCCAAACTCTTTGGATACGGTGTGTATCCAAGTGTCTTCTTATCTTCATAGTCCATGCTGATACAGTATCTACAGACCTTCGTTGCATAATGGGAAGTGAAAAATATGTTATCAGCTTATTTCAATATTCTGTCTGTTTCACTAGCACCTTCTTTTTTCCAGGCCTCACCTATGCTGGGGAAAAAAAAATAATAAAAACAATCCTGATTGCTGCTACCCTGAAGAGCCTACGATATATAGCCCTTGTCCTGCAATCAGATCCACTTGGGCAAAACCAATTATAGGATCAGGGCCTAAATAGGATAATAGGTATTGTAGAAACTACCATAAATTTCTCTCTGGTGTCCTATTTTGCCACTACTTGAACTAAGTGGATAATTCCGGTCATCTTTCTTGTTATGATGTATCAGTTCAACACTGTAAATTTCCTGCTATTGGTCTAATTTGTCCAGAGAAAATCTTTGCAAAGCTAAATTTATGCATTTTTTTTCCCCCAAGAGCTAGTTAATTTTGTGTGGAAAAACTCAAAAATATTCAATGAGAATTGAACAGATAGGATTTTTACAAAGCAATGAATGTGGAGCTTGGTTAGAGCAAAAAGAGCTCGTTAAAGAAATATCTAGAGATGTGACAAAGTGCCCTCAAATAATCTGGATACTCAGTGAAGCACAGTATCTGCTGCTTTGCAAGTAGCCAAGACATCTCATTGTCTGCTCTGCATGAGTCCACACACATACTTATAATTAGATACCTGTTCTCTGAAATGATGGTGGCTATCTAATTTTAGAATAAGAGCATTGTTCTTTAAATGTATTGTGTAGTGTTGGGTTACAGAGCATTCAGTTACTTTGCATCTCATTATGAAAAATATTATTTTGATAGAAAAGGAAGTGAATTTTAAATTCTATGAGAAAGAACAGTTTTAGGTCAGATCATTGCTTTACTATTGAGCTTTTTAAAAGAATGTGAAAATTGTTATTGAAGTTGTCCTCATCGCTTTTTCTGTACATTTTGACATACATTTTCTTTCATAATTTCCAAACATTCTATTTTATATTAACCTCCTGTATTCTTAAGTTCTGTTGAAAAAAACCTTGTACTACCCTTAGTAAGCAAATTGCATAAACTTGCCGTAAGCAGCATTTGTGTGTTATCAAAAGCCCATTAACAGAACTACTGCTGTTTTCCCTTCGCTGGCATAAGTCAGTGAAAGACCAAATAAGTTCTAATTTTAGTTTAGATTTCAGGATCTGTTGCAGATGGAGACACACAGGTATCTAGGACCAGTTGAATTGCCCTGGGATACTGCATGGCATCTGCAAGAGCTGACAGATGTCATGTAAAGCCTACAGGAAGCCTTCACTCTTCTGGAGCGTGTAGGACAATGGGGCAACCACACATGTCTGGCTGACCACAAGCACATATATTTAGGTATCCAAATCTCACCCTTTGTATCACTAGAGTGCTGAATTTTTAATTCTAGTTAAGATACACTGTGAGCTTGTTAACTTCAATATTCTATTATTTCTGTATTCCAGATTTTCAGGTGTAGTCTATTTCTAATGATACTAATTATTTCATACATTGTTAAGATGAACTTTACTCTTCTATGGCTGCAACTTATTTCTAGCAAACCAAGAGCAATTTCAGCGGCATCTGTGAAGCATTTTCTAGGAAAATGTTATATAAATATTATGCTGAACTTGATGTTCTTAAAATATTACGATGCTTGTATCAGCTGGAATTCTGTGACAGGCTCCCTGTGTTTCTCTAAGGACAGGTTTTAGTGAGGAATATTTACATACCAGTATGTTAACTAACAGACAACTTACTGATTACAAATGAGTTGCTCTAGATTGCCCAATTTATAAATCACTTTGCCCTATGATCTATAAAAAGTGCAAGGAAAACATCCAATTCTTTTAAAAATCAATTCTTCCGTCAGTCAAACAAGGCTAGAGTTTCCCAGTTTAATCATCAGCACCACTTACCTGTATGTATTCTATAAATGTTAAATCCTTGTTATTCTTTAAAATATAGTTTTGTTATATATTTGATAATATAAAGAGCAAGACTGCAAAGACATTTTTAAAATGAGGGAAAAATTACCAAGTATTTACATGTGAAATGCCACTCTCATGAAGGACGGAAAATACCTTCTATTTGGGCTTCTCTATAAAGCAAGTAAAGCTTAATGGCTAGGTATGTTCAGTATTTTCTTAGTCAGAAAGAGGGGACCAGTAGTAGCAGTCCCCAGATAGAAAGTGTGCTGAACAGATTTAATCAACACAATGCTTAACGGGTCATACTAAATAGATGACTGAAGTGAATCCATGGAGTCTGCTTCATAATGTATCCTTAGGTTAACTGATTTATACCATTGATACCATTTTATCATGACTTCTAAACCGTTCTCCAGATAAGAAAATTCTGAATCAAAATCATTGTGACCTAGTGTAACCTAAGATGTTCTTAAAAGCCAAGTAATACTAAGCGTAAATGGTACACGTAAATGATTTCTAGTGTGTCTGCTTGTACCATGCACATTCTGGCTGTTTTGAATTACTTCTGATTTTGTTTCAAATTCTGTAGAACAGTAATATGCAGGAGTTTTTAAATAGTCACTGATTACATGCAGGTGTTAGCTTTCAAAAGGTGTCAATGTTGAAAAAGAAATAAAAGTGCCCAGATTTTTCAGAATGGGGATGAGATAATATAAGTACATGGTGAGGATGTGCATATGAAGACAGACTGGAAAGAGGACATTACAATTTCAAGGCAATGACAAAAATTCAATTCAAGTCTATAGAGACCATATTACAGTGTCAAGACGATGGCAAAATTATGCCAATGTAAGTCTATGGAGACCACTTTACTATGTCAAGACAATGGTAAAACAATGTTATATAAAATGATTGAGACCACATTGCAATGTTAAATTATGATGCCAAAACCTTGTCATATCCTGGAGTAATGACAGGATTCTACATATGTTCCTCACAGTGTTGCTGCTGGACTTGTACTTCAGATAAGAACATTTGTAGTTCCAATCCTGGGTCTTTCTTGAGTAGGACCCAACTTTTCTGAGACTTCAGGGTGAAAGCTGTGGATGTTTGAGTTTTTGGTGCTACTTATTTTTGCATTTGCAGATGCAGGGCTGATGAGGAGCATTCCACACATTTATATGATTTTTTTTTTTTTTTTTTTTAAATAGTAAGGCACAACCTGTCATCATTGACTTTGGCTGCATTGTCAGCCTGCCTAGTTACCTTTTTTTTAATATGGTGTTGGCTTGCAGGTATATTAATGCTTCTGTTTTGGAAATATTTATTTCTTTACGTTATGCCAGTTGTTTATAACATTTTAAAGATATGGCTACTGCATATGTATGCAAGCAAAATCATAAAAGGAAGAATTAATCCCAAGTGCTTCTGCTGAGAATTCCCTCTTTAGTGTGAAAGTGCGTGTATTTGATTTTCTTACAAAATGACAGTTTGAAAGCTTGATTTTTTCACAGGACAAGAAAAGTGTTGATAATGGTAGAGCATATGTTAGCTACCTCTCCTAGAAGTATGTTTCAAGCCATATATAGAGAGAACAAACTTCTAGCAGTTCAGTTCTCGTCTGTTCAGTTCTTGGTATCGTCAACAGAGAGACTAGCATTGATGTTGCTTAACAATTTGCTCACTCTTTTACAATGTTTTCTATTAAGAACGTGGTACCAGGTCTTACCAAAGGTTTGCATATCCTCATGTATTTACGAGGCAGTGGCCAAGACTAGATGTGTGGTAGAGAGTACAAGACCAGGACAAGCATTAAGCAACTCATCCCTAGAATATTTCTGTGAAAACCTGCTGCCTTGGAATTTCACTTGGAAACTGAAAAAGATCTTGTTCTCTGTGACGTTTTGAAATTATTTGCATGGTGCTATGATTGTCTTTCAGCTGTATGTATATTTGTAGCTGTATTTGAAAGAGAGAAACAGGATGCTAGCTATGACATTATCATAGCTGCTTAATTCTGTCACTAATGTTATGAAACTATCATCAAATTTCTGATAGTCGAGTTCTATTATAAGTTCTGTAATATGTAGTAAGTGGTATGTTTATTGATTTAACCATATGAAAATGAAATTTCATTAAAAAAAAGAACATGGAATGGCATGTTCTACTCTTACTTTCCTAATAAGAACCGATATTTTAAGTGGTGTTAAAACTGTGTAATTGCACAGTGACATTCTCTTTCTGAACAAGAAGGGTATTTACTTACTGCAGTCAGGAGCTAATGTATGGATATTACTTCTCTCTAGAGTTAAAAATCCACACAACCATAAGCCAAAAGGTTTTTCTTTTAGTCATCGTACAGTAATTTCTTCTCATGTCTCTATGGGATCATTAGTGATAGGAGCTTTACTATTTACCTGGGCTTTCCAAGAAAGGTAGATTGAAGTTTCTTAGGAGGAAAAAAATCTTTTCCAGATGAAATTTTAATTGTTTCCCTTTCTACAGAGGTATTAACAAAGCATACTTCTGCATAATTTGGTGATTAGAATTATTTTTGAGAAAGCTAATCACTGTAATTGTTTTATGAGAGTTTCTGAACTGCTCCTGTAGAAATTATCCCTCTATGCTTCGTGCCACCACAGATGTCCTTCTCATTCAATACTGTCAATGAGAAGGCACTTCACTAACTGTAGGAATCATCATGAGCTTTTGTTTCATATGAAAAGTTCCATGATTTCACGGTAGTAGCATATTCACAGTATGATGTCTTTTACAGGTCTATGCGTCTGTAATATTATTTTCAGTAGACTGTGAATATGATACTTTGGACAACAGAGTCATGGTTGAAAGGATTACGTGGGGATTAGGACAAAGTCTACAAGTAGTAACTGACTGGACAGTGGTCAAACTGTTTTGCAAACACTTAGAGTGCCAAATGCATTAAAAATCATGGACTGCTTAGAAAAATCTTCAGAGGCAATATTACTAAGGAAGAAGAAGATGGCATAAAATTTAAGAAGCATAGGTTATATTCTTATATTACTGACTTATTTATTGCTATTAGGTATTAACAGATCCTGCCTGGACCTCAGCTTCTCCATGTAACATGAAGATAGCAATACTTACTCTCTTTCGTAAGGAGAGATTCTGCATGATGTGATAAGTATTGCTATTAGTTTTAATATTACACAGTTAAAAAAAAAAAATAAAGCAATCCTTTACAAACTCCATTTAGGGGTTTTAAAAAGCTTGTGTTACCTAATGTATTATAGGAGATGTGTAACAGCAAGTAGTTTCCCTTTCTGTTTTATATATATTGAATTTTGCTTCCAACATATCATTCTGCATGCCGCCAACATTAGAAAGTATAATACACTATGCTTGAACAGCTGCCAAAATGTGATTCTACATATTAATTCCATTCTAGCTATATTCACTGCTGGACTTCTTTGAGTGGGACATACCAATTTTTGCCATTCAGATATTGTTATGAGCAGATAATTTCCAATAAAACATGAGAAGAGTAAGTCCCAATGAGTTAGAAATTCATTTTATTTCAACTGAAATAAAAAGTTTCAACTTAGTGAAATCTGATTGTGCTTAAATATTATATGGAATGAAAGGAAGATGTGCATGAATTTGCAGACAAATAAAATTTAGGGATCTCATATATTATACAGCTAACATCAAATGCAACTCTTCATTCAGGAGGAGGAACTGGATATTTCTCTCTGGGCAGCTGAAAATAGATCAGAGGAGTCAACATCCACAAATAGGAGATTGTGATCTGAGGGACTGAGAGGTTTTCTGTTCTTTACCCCAGAATATAAACGGCCCAGAAAACTGCTTGACCAGAAACAATAAGAGATTTCTCTTGTCTCCCTATGAGAGTACTATAACTAAAACAAAAAGTAGCCTTTAATAACTGACATTTTCTCCACCTTTTAAGTCATGTTCATGTTTTGATCTTTCTATATTTCTAACACAGTGCCTGTTTGAAATACTGCAGCTATCATAGTAGGCGTTCACAATAAAGTTTTTCTTAATTCTATTTTAGGTATCTATATAATTTTCAGAAGAGATTTAAGGGTTTTATAACCTCATTTCCTCTGATTTTATTCCCTTTCAGGTAATGATTTGGGATCTTCAATGTTCAACTAAATTTTTTGTATGAATGATGCTAATTCCATGAGGTATTTGGGGAAAACATTTTTGAAGTATGAGATCAGTGGTCCAATTCAGTGTGCCAATGAGTTTCAACTTTTAGTGCTAGCTGCACTGTATGTGTTTCTGAGAAACTGAAATCTGTCTCTTTGCTCTTCCTTGCCCCCAGTACCAACCCCCTGCTGTATTAAAAGCATACTGAGTTATACAGACCTCTGAGCTTGCTAACAAGTATTGCGGTAAATAAAGCAACAGGCATGCCATCAAATTCAATATAGTCTTTCATCTGAGTCCTCTATTTTCACTGAGAAAACTAGAAATAATTACAAGGATGGTTCAGGAAATTAGACTAGCAGAGCCTGGAGCTGAGTACCTGAGAAGCACTAAATAAGTGTTTCCAAGGTCTTTGGGTGCTCTAATAATTTCAGACATTCGACATAAATGGATTTTACTCTAGATACCATGAGCCCCATTGCTAGAGGTGGCAGTGTTGCTTCTTAAAATCTTTTTCTTATAATTTGAAAACAGTGAATAGCACAGATTATGTATGTTTGGTGTTTACTACTGTAAAAGTTCACAGGAGTTTACTGTGTCTAGTAAAATTATATGAGATTTAGAAAATACTGCAGTTGAGTATGAGACAGTTTCAAAAATACAAATGTGAATATTTTTCCTCTTTTGCAATTGCACAAGGACATGGGTAACGTTGTTAAGGTTAGCACAGGTCTTTCATGAAGATTAGCAAAAAGACAAAAAAGAAATTAATGTGCATCAAGATCTTTCATTATTGACCATCGAGGCATTCAAGACCAGGCTGGATGTGGCTCTGAGCAGCCTGGTCTAGTGGTCGGCGACCCTGCCCATGGCAGAGGGAGTTGAAACTAGATGATCTTTAAGGTCTTTTTCAACCCAGGTCATTCTATGATTCTATAACCATGATAACATGATTAAACAGACTACCTGGAATGAAGTTTCATATTCATTTATTACAGAGCCAAGCCTCAAATTCTATAGCAATAAGTGAAAAGGTTTCAGTAAAATGAAAGGTGACTGGAAGATATCTTATTCTTGAAGCCTGAAATGTTATTTTCGTTAAATCTATTTTCTGTTACCGATCAATTTCCATGCATTTATGCATCCTAGATCATTAGATTGAGCAAAATGTAGTAAAAATGCTTTTTTCAGTTCAGCTGAAAGCAGTGTATTGCAATAAATCCTGCAAAAGTTACCCAATCTGAAGAAATCAGACAAGAGTCAGAGAAAGATTTGAAAGGAACATACAGAAGTTTCTGTTACCTCTGTATCAATGGGTTTAATGCATCTTCTTCGTGTTTGGTCCTTATGAGGCATATAAAGATATTCTTGCATCTGGGATGCACAATTTCTGTATTGAGCTCTGCTTGGATAAAGAAATATATTTTTTTTTATCCAGAGCTGGTAATCGTTTGTCTTGATGTAATAGCAAAGGAAGAATGTAATATGGATGTTCTTGTGTCTTTTTTTCCTTTTGATGGAACAAAATCAGGAAACAAACTTTAAAGTTAAAATGTATTTAATCATTTTAACTTTAAATTTAGTTCCACTAAACTGAAACTGGATAACCATATGGAAGTTTGTAATCCTTACTGTTCTATGGAAATTTTGCATCTGATAACTTCAGTAAAAAATAATGCTTTAAGACAAACTGAAGAAAATCCTTTGCAGTGTTGTTGTTGTTGTTGTTGTTTTTAAACTAAATTCTTGCTCACAATCCCAAATCTCGGCAACTTCTGCATTATTTTTGTTCACCTCTTGTCTTAACCAACGTTCTGAAATGTAATTATTTATTTTATTTTTACTTTTGAATGCAGTCATTTCTCTCTGATTTCCTTAATTCACTTTCTGTGGATACACCCTTTATCATCTGATCCCTCTTTTTACATTCATACTGTTTCTATTCTCCCCAACCCAATTTTCCTATGGGACGTACTAGATGCATGGTGCTGAGGTCTGTGAAACTTAGTCATTCTCAGCTTAGTCATTCTCAAGTTACATTTCCAGAAAAGCTGTCTCTTTTACAATTAGCCTAAAGTGAACTATAATTTGTGACAGAATTTCAGGACTTACAATTTGAAAATAAAATTCTAGCTAGGAAGGTCCATTGGTGTTTTGGATTATATTTTTTTTGCACTTGGACTTTTAAAAGTGGAATTTCTTCTGTAAAGAGGCCTTATTTGAAATGAAGCGTTTGTTGATGGTGTAGAATCTGTCTTGGTTCACTATTTTTGAACTGGCTCAAGCAATTCTAATTATAAGCTGCTATCTAGAGCTGTTACTATTTGCCAGATATTTCAACCTTGATGAGCAAGACCCTTTAGGCTCACTTGGAAAAGCTTGCAAACAAGGAAATTCAGTGCTGTTCACCCGCTGGGCCTGGGACAAAAAGCAAGTATGAGAGCTGCCAATATTTCTATATTTGCTTTTTTCATCTGAGTGGGACCAGTGCAATGACACAGAAAAAGACTCTCTGAGCCCAGAGCGAAAATAACACACTTGAAGTGCTTAATGGGTTTCTTCTAAGAGATTTCTCCAGCAGCTTTAATAGAGCTGGCTGAACTGCCTGTATGAAAAAAAAAAAAAAAAACTTTAGCTGATGAATTTCAGTCCTTTTTTTTCAGGGTCTGGATTGTTCACTGAGGCATTTTATTTTGTTTCTGATTTGTAATTATTCACAAACCAGATTGAACAGTGCATGCTATGTATATTTCTGATTCGTTACTTCCACTGTGAGACCATCCACTGTTACTGCATTATGCCAAAACTGGTGGAAAAGGGAAGAACATAGCACTATGTTTTCAGAGAAAGCTTGAAAGATACTGACCACTTCATGCTGTTTGAAGGGAGATCAACAATGCAGGATATGTTTTAAACCTTACACATTTCAGATTATTAGAGAAAAACCTTGCAAATCACTGATAGTTTAGCTAACTATTCCATTCTAAATGAATGCTCCTTCATAATCACTGCAAACTCGTATATGCAAATGATGTAATATTTGAAATTTCTTTTTCTTTTTATTTTTTGGCATTTGTGTGAAGGCTATGAAAATAGTATTCCCAGCAACAAAGAATATAGTTACATTACCGTAAACATAATTTTGCATTATAATTAAGTGCATCTCACTGTAATCCAGGGCCTAAGAAAGGCAATGAAATCACACAATTTGTATTGGAAGAGGGGCTTCCAGTTAGTTTTTGGCCCTAGATTTGAGGAAGTCAGTTGAAGTAGCTGTCATAGAATCACAGAATGGTTAAAGTCAGAAGGGACCTCTAAAGATCATCTATTCCAAACTCCCCTCCTCAAGTAAAGTCTGCTAGAGTAAGCTGCACAGGACCGTGGCTGGACAGGTTTTGAATATCTTCACAGGTGAACACTCCACATTTCTGGGCAACCTGTTCCCATATTTGACCATCTTCATGGTAATAAAAGTGTTTTCTTGTGTCCAAACTGGATGTCCTGTGGTTTAGCATTATGCCCATTGCCTCTTGAGAGGCAATTGAGATAAGCCAGTGTGATCCAGTGTCTAAGAGTTTAAGAAAAAAATTAATGTTCAAAGTTTAAATTGTTCTTCTTTGCATGAATATCAACCTCTCCACCCCCAAACATATATTAGGTTGAAATTGTGGGAGGTTCTTTTATTCTGACAGTCTCATAACTGAGATATATTTTCACCTGTCATGTAAATCAATAAAATATACAGTACTTAATACTTAAATGTTTCACTATTAGAATCATTTTCTGATCCCTCTGGATTAACACATTGTAAAATAGAACACTCATTTTTGTATGAATAAATTAAGTGTTTTGCGACTTAGAGTAATGAGGTAGTTGGTTGAGATAACTTTATAAGCTGGTTATATGCTACAGCCATGCAGATGTCCAGTTTGAAGGCTTGCCCTGCTTAACAAAATAAAGCTCTAGTTTACCCCACTGACTGTTCTGTTTGAGTAAGGACTGCAAATCTGTTTAGTTTTCCTACTTTTTCTTTGTTTAACTTCCTATGGATCATCAATTCTCCATCAGCAATTCTTTATCTTATAAATTCTTTGTTTCCATAAGTATCATAGAAGGGAGAATGCAGGTTGTAGGATAGCCCCATCAACTGTTTTGCTTCCTGAAAAGTTGCACAGAAGTATGTTATTACAGCAGACAGTGGCAAGCACTAAACGTGTCATTTATGGTGTAGCAAAAGAAAGATTGTAATACCTGGTGCCAGAGATTTGGCTAACTTTTTATAAACAGCTTATGAAAATACTCCCTGAAACGAATCTGAAACATATAGATTAGCAGCCTGTAGGTAGTATTTCATTAACAGGGACAACCACAGATAGATCAGGTTGCTCAGAGCCTGGTCCAGCCTTGCCTTGAAAGTCTCTGGGGATGGAGCATCCACCACATCCCTGGGCAACCTCTTTCAGTGCCTCACCATCCTCACATAAAAAGACTTTTTTCTTATAGCCAACCTAAATCTCCCTTCTTTAAACTTAAAGTCATTTCCCCTTGTCCTGTTAACACATCCTTCTAAAGAGTCTGTCCCCTTCTTTCTTGTAGCTTCCCTTTAGATACTGAAAGGCCACTATCAGGACATCTCAGAGCCTTTTCTTCTCCAGACTGAACAGCCCCAGCCTGTCCTTGTAGGAGAGATGTTTTGTCCCTCAAGTCATCTTTGTGGCCCTCCTCTGGATGCTCTCCAACAGGTCTGTCTCTCCTGTACTGAGGACTCCACATCTGGACACAGTACTCCAGATCGGGCCTCACCAGCACAGAGTAGAGGGGCAGGATCACCTCTCTTGCCCTGCCGGCCATACTTCTTTTGATACAGCCCAGGGTATGGTTGGCTTTCTGGGCTGTGAGGGCACAGTGCTGATTCATGTCCAGCTTCCCATCCACCCGTACCCTCAGGTCTTTTTCAGCAGGACCATGCTCAATCCTTTCATCCTTCAGCTTGTATTAGTAGTAGGGTTGCCTTGACCCAGGTGCAAGATCTTGCATTTGGATCTGTTGAACCTCATGAGTTTCACCTGGGCCCTGGCCTGTCTAGGTCCCTCTGGATGGCATCTTGTCCCTCTGGGTGTCAATTGCACTCTCCACAGCTTGGTGTCTGCACCTTGCTGAGGGTGCACGCAACCCCACTGTCAATGAAATTGATAAAGATATTAAAAAGTGTCAGTCCCAGCACTGATGTCTGTGGGATTCCACTTGTCACTGGTCTCCATGCAGATGTTGCGCCTTTGACCATCACTCTCTTGACTCAGTCCTGCAGCCAGTTCTTCATCTCTTGAATGGTCCACCCATCAAATCCATATCTTTCCAATTTGCAGAGACAGATGTGGTGCAGTACTGTGTCAAAGGTCTTACTGAAATCCAGATAGATGATGTCAGTGGCTCTTCCCTTTTCCACTGATGCAGTGGCACCATCATAGATGGCCACTAAGTTGGTAAAGCAGGATTTGCCTTTGGTGACGGTATGCTGTATCTCTCATACCACCTCCCTGACTTGCATGTGCTTTAGCTTAGTTTCCAGGAGGATCTGCTCCATGATCTTTCCTGTCACAGTGGTGAGACTGACAAGTTGGTAGTTACCTGGGTCATCCTTTTTACCCATCTTAAAAATGAGTGTGATGTTGCCTTTTTTCCAGTCACCAGTGACTTTACCTGACTATTTAGGGAAGCATTACTGTGAAAATATCCTCTTTAACTATTCTGAGAAAATTCCATGCAAATAGGAGTGAGAAATTCATAGATGTAGTAAAATTATGTGGACTAAAATGGTCCTCATTTTCATTTCTTGTTGAAATTAATAATTTAATAAAGCATTTCACATTCTCTTCCTCATTTTTTTTTTTCCTATTGGCCCAAGGATTTCAATGCACAGTATGTAGGTAATGATTTTTTAATGTTTTAATTGTAACAGTAAAGATATGTTTAGCCAATGGCAGTGACCCCAAACCATCAGAAATGCAGTCTCGTCTCTTTAGAGGGGTTAAGTTATATAAATCACAGACATTTTTGGTTTAGCCATTTGCACCCATCTTTCCTTTCCTCATACTGACTTATCACTTTGTCTTGTACTGGAAAAGATTGAGTTAAAAAAACAAAATAGTTGTTTTTTGTTTTTCTTTTTTGGTGGATGCTTTCAAAGAAAACAGTCTTACAGATTGAATTGGTGCTATTTATATGAGCAATTTTTTTGTAGCTTCTTTCTGCTCTCCTCTACTGGCTGCCCAATGTCAAAACAGGAGGTTCTCTTTTCTTTTGCAGTAATCATCTCTGACATGCTGTTGGCAACATCATCCTTCAGGTTCTTTCTGTTGTCTTCTAGAAGACATTTTCCCCATGGGCAAGGAAAAAAAAAGCATTCTGCCTTTAAACAAGGAAATCAAAAACAAAGCTCAAAGATGCTGGAAATCAGTGCTCCGTCTCTCTTGTGCACCTGCTAAAAGCAAAGATTTGTTTTACTCGTGCATAGATGACTGTTTAAAAGAGTTACATATACTTTGCCTAACTTATTTCCTTCAGTGTAGTGTTAGCAGAATTAAAAAGGTCTTACTGGTAGAGAGGAAAAAAGGGAAGAGCATTGCCCAACATGTTCAAAAGAATATAATACATGGTCTCCATGATGGCATTGTCTGAAAGAGTTTACCATTAGCAGGAAAGGGACTGAATAAACTAAAAAGACCTTAATGTTTGGGTTTTTTTTAAACAACAGAGACATGGAGAGGCAATCCACTCTCCTCTCCACAAGTTCTTTTAAACAAATGTGGGAATGAGAATGCATGCTAGTACAAAGAAAGTACCATCCTTCTGGGTACAAATGTATTTTTACATTTTAATTCAGAGGAATGAAAATAAATGCAAAGTATGGAAGTTTCTTGCGTCATAGATCAAATGATTAAAATCCAATATGAAAGTCCATCTTAATGATTATGTAGCAGTACTTATTTTAATAGACCCACACCTTTCACGGTCTGATGGATAAACACTGGTTCCACAGAAGCTGAGGGAAATTCTATGTTTCTAGTACTACTGTAAACTACAGTTTTACTCCTAGAACTTTCCTTAATAAAATCCATGCTTAATAAAAACAATTTTTCCAGTGTCAAGGATCAGTCTCCAGGGGTCTAATATCCATATTTTGGTTAAATAGAAAAGATTTTGGTTTCTTTATTGCATCATTGTGCTTGTGTGAACATCTTATAAACAGTAGAGCTATGGCTATGAATATTCAATTTGTGTCTTTCTCCTCCAGCTTATAGGTTTATATGCAAAACATATTGACAGTATAGTGAAAAACAATGTATTTACAAAAAATCACTGAATACCAATTAAAAATTCTTCTAAAGAATTCAACTTAAAGGGGATAAGTGACTAGGTTTTCAGACTTTTCATTAAATAAGCAAGCAGCATCCCAAACATACTGTATTCAAAGTCTTATGTGCATACATTTTTATACCCAAGAATAAATATTTCACTCTACTGAAAACAAACAAACCGAAAATGACCCAGCTTGGAAGAAATCTGATGGCCTGTATAACTATAGGTACAGACAGTTACAGGCAGCATTCCTTTTAGAAAAATACAAAAAGGAAAATAAACAAACAGATATTAACTTTGTATTCAGCTTTTCATGTGCTGTTAACCAGAAGAAGAGTCCGATCTCATCACTGCAAAAGAAGTCTTTGTGGTAAAAAAGTCATTGTAGGATAGAGAGATAATTTGGAATTATGTCATTTCTGTACTACAAAGATCAGTGAGAAGTCTTACAGTATCATTCACAGTTACTGCTGCTTTAATACCTCCCAGTCTGAAAGATCATAGGAAAATAGCCATTTTGGACCAGGTATTTGGTGTCAATGAGGAATGTGTTCAGTGCAAATTCACAGAGAACAGCTGAATGATTCCTAGGCAAATATCAATCAGAAGTACTTCAGATTCTACACTCTGATTCTTAAATACATATATGCATTCCCATCATAAATGGACTAAGTACCCGTCAGCTACTCTCCTCCTTCTAGAGCCAACTCCATTAGTAGTTGGCAGATTCCAGAATGATACTGTGACAGAGGTGTGCATTAGAAGAGATTTGAAGGACAAGAAAGTAGTGGACTTACAGACCACTCTGGGAAGAGTGTTCTGTGCCTAAGGGGAGGAATGTACAGAGACACTTCCATGAGAGGCAAATGATGCCAGCATCATTAATGGAGCAGAGCAGATGAGGGATGATGGAGTAATAACTGCCTCAGCATACCTGGGGACATTTCTGTCAGTGATTGGCCCTGATTTTTTTTGTCAAAGTGTGACCATTAACTCTCCTGGCCAATCAACCTCTCCTGAGTAGTTACAAAGAGCTGGGAATAGTGAAATGGTCACTGGGCACCTCATTTGCATCCACCTTACTGCACTTCTCAGCAACGCACTGGTCAGATATTGTTACTGTCACATCACAGCTAGTCTCATTTTCTCCTAAATGGAATGCAGACAAGTATATAATTGTCTTACAATTCAAAATTTTCCTAAGCTGCATGCACTGTATATTTCAGAAACCAGATTATGGCCACTTTAGTTGTTTGGACTTCTTTCTGAAGGCTGAAGGACAGAGAAAGAAGTAGCCAATGCAATCTTTTGATGAGAAATCATATGTAGAATTCTTGCATGTTAGGACAATTCAACGTAGGTTTTCTATTTCATTATCTAGGAAATTTTGTGCTTTGTGTGTGTGTGTGTGTGTATGTGTGTGTGTATTCCCTTAAAATTTTCACCAATGGGAAACAAATAGCACACAGTAAAAATTAAGTCCATGTAATTTTTTTTACTATTGCAAATTTCATTCTGGAACATCTCAAGATTAAATTTATTCCGATAATCATTACAATGATGAAAAAATTCCTTGCTTCAATAATTGATTTATGCTTCATTTAAATGTACGGTGTAGTTTCAATATCATTTCTTATTAGCTCTAATGACAAATTTTAAAATAGCAAGGCTCTGAAATAAAGATGAAAATTTGCCATACAAGTTATTACATTTAAATGGACTTAATATTTAATATTTAAAAAATCATTTGATGTAAATAGCCATCATGAATCACTGCAAATATGCTTAGATGTAATTAAGCTTCTTCTTTACCCATATCTAGTTGCTTCATAATAAATTATTTTCTTTCCTTGTTATACGTTTTTTAGGATCTTTAGGAATGTGAACTGGAAATACCATGGTTTTCTTCTGACACAACAGCATTTCTCATTCTGATTTTCATTATTTTATTGGTTAAGAAATTAGATACCCTGTCATACATATTTGCTAGTGTTACATACATACTGTTATTTTATATGTAATGCTATATTATCTCCCTGTTTTGCAGTCATATGCACACTATAATATGTATTTCACTGTAAGAAAAAGACAATTAGATCATAAAGAACTAATTTGGCAGAAAAAGGACTTTTCTAATATGTTGCTGAGTTATCTGGCAGAAATTTTAAAAAGCATATCTTTGATTCGCCCCATACTGTAATTTGGTTTCTCTTCCCATATGAGACTTGAAGGGAAACATTTTCTAAGACGGGATCCTATGAGCAGAAAGCAATTTACTGTCTTTTGAGACACAAGACATGTCTGCTGCAGTACCACAGTACTCCAGGTTCAAGTCACTGCTGCAATATAGGATATATATATATATGTATAGTATATATAGTATAGTATATTAATATATATATATATACTATATATATAGCACAGTAAAGTATAGTATAGTAAAGTATAGTACAGTAATATATAGGATATAATGTCTGCATTCTGAATTTACACAGTGCATAAATGCTGAGTAATAAATGGCATTTGGTAGGAATTTTCCAACAATTACTCACCTGTTTAAACTTCGATACACACAAAGTTAATTCAGTGACAAAAAACTTGTGAAAGCACCAATAGGTTAGATTTCTTATGGCAGTAGAAAGTCATTTAGAGAAATTATGCATGTTCTTACATTAGCAATTGCATAGCTCTACTTCCAGCTGTTTAAGAAAATTGTATTGGTTCCATGCAGTTCTTTAACTGACTGTGTGACATTGTTCCACCTTGACACTTAATTTCTTTACTGTTTAGACCATAATTTTAATGTGACACTTCTAAAAGTAATGCAAGCAACAGGGCAATAATTGTGAATAATACCCTCAAAATATTTGTGCTGAACCAGAAACAAGCTCCAGAGATTTTTCATGAACAAAAACACTGACACTTGAATACATAAACTATAAAAATTTAGTTGCTTTTAGCAAGTAAACTACCTAATTCCAAAAAAAAAAAACCCAAAAAACCCAAAAGGGTTCATTAGAAGTTCTCTGATCAAAAAGCGTGACAATGAGAGGAGAAAAATAAATGGAAGGTTGTACCAAAGTTCCACTGGATTCTGTTCTGCTCAGTGTAGGTGGTACTGGAAAGAAGATGAATAATGTGGTGGCAATTTTACTGATGATACAAGGTCGTTTGTAGTTAAGACTAGTGCTGACTGAAGAAGTGCAAAGAAATTCCTAAGGCTGAGTGACTGAGTGATAAAATGGCAAATGAAATTCAGTTTCTGTATATGTGAAGTGATATACAGAGAGGAAAAAATACAATCTAACTTAAGAAATAGAATTTATGATCCTTGTCTGCTCACTGATTGCCATTCAAGAGCAAGATCTCGAGACGACAGTAGGTAGTTACAACCTAAAATTTGTGATTGTCTCTGTGCTCAAGGGTTAAACATTGTTATCAGGAAGACAATGTGTACATTTGCACAAAACAATGTAAAGACATTTTGCATCTATATCCTGTAGGCAGCTGTCATCCCTTCCACCTCATGTTGTTGTATAAGACACAACTGAAAAAGAATATGATACAGATCATACTCGTGGACGGGAGGAGTTCTCTTCCTGTATAAGAAACAGAGGCATCAAGGGAATCCAGCTGGTGGCACGTTCAGAATAAGTGCAAGGGAAGTGTTTCTCCATCTCTACTGTGGAACTTGTTATGATGGGCCACTGTGGATGCTAGAATTTGGTCTGGATTCAAGATGAAATTAGACATGTAATTTGTGTATCAGAGACTTCTTACTTGGGAAATGTGCTTGCTTATTAAATGTTTCCTGGTACTACTTCTTTCACATCTGCTTTAGGTCACTGTCAGAAGCAGGTTTCTGGTATGATAAATGGACCTACAGTTTGACCTATTGCATCTGTTCATAGTTCACAACGCTTGTATACGAGCAGTATGAGAAATGCTTTGATAGGAACCTGTGATGGTGCATTTTTTTTTTAGTTTGTGAGGAATTTCTTTTTGCTCTATAAGAGATAAGCATTTGCCTCTATATTAATTTGAGATTTTTCTTTGGTTTAAAAATGAAAACAATAGCTTTTTAAGATTTGATTTCTTTGCGAAACATGTCTACCTTCATCAAAAATGTCAACATAAATTTACATCTAGTGTAATTTAGAGAAATTAAGTTAAAGGAGAAATATACAGCTTTGAAAAATAAAACTGCTTGTTAGAGATGTAGACCACTTGCTTTCCAGAGATCTGTTTTGAAAAGTGTCCATGGCTACTTTTACTCTGATACTGCCTGTCATACTTATATTTTTTTGCAGTGATTTAGACTTGCCATAACAACAGAAGTTTAACAAACAGTATTTATGTGCTTCAGGGATAAAAGTGTACGTAAACATAAAGAAAGTAACAGAATGCAGGTTGCCAATCACAGCATTCAGTTCTCCCTAAAGCTTTAACATAGTTTTACTTTGCAAAAAGTTTCTTTCTTTTGTAGTTTTACAAATTTTGGAGAATCTATATTTTCTGTGGGTGAAGTTAGTTGTTTTCCACGTGGAAA
This sequence comes from Tragopan temminckii, assembly GCA_028571105.1. Taxonomy (NCBI): domain Eukaryota; kingdom Metazoa; phylum Chordata; class Aves; order Galliformes; family Phasianidae; genus Tragopan; species Tragopan temminckii. The sequence goes on along the minus strand of JAOWBP010002559.1, from coordinate 26,217,501 downwards.
ACCCAGCTGAAGAGAAATATGTACCTACATTGCAAATAATCATTTTGGTGTCTACAGAGTTGTATTGCTTTAAGAAAAACAACAGCAACAACAACAAAAAAACAACTACAGGCAAATTTTAACCATTTATTGATCTTGATTCCAGGCCATGAAGTAAGTGAATTCAAGAATAGGCTAGAGAATCACACGTGAATACATCCATCAAGCTAGCTAGTTATAAAATATTTGCATCTTTTTCATAAAGGTTGAATCAGCACACACATTCTGCCTTGAGCACCTGCTTCTCAGATACACAGAAGAAGTTGGAGATGTGAGGGAATTTAGCTGTAAGAAATAAGCATTTTAAAATTCCCTTTATGTAGATGAGAAGTGTTTCTGGCCTGGCAGCTCTCTAACAAAAACTAACAAATGGAAGATAATCTGAAAAACAAAACAAAACAAAAAAACCCTGGGATCAATTGATATAAACTGACAAGAAGCACAGGGGAACAGTAATGTGTATTGGAGAAAGGCATATATTAAAGAACTTACAATATATTCTGGGGAAAATAATAGAAATTGTATATCTGTTGTTGGAATTATTAAAAACAAGTTACTTCACAATATGAACCATATTTGTCTATGTCCTCAGCTGGCTTTTACACTTAAATCTTTAGAAAAATACAATATTGCATTTATTTTGAATTTGTATATTTGTTCTCAATTTGCTACATTTAAGCATTAACTGGGAGCGTGCAATAAACAAATATTCCAAATAAATACTTTCCTATCAAAAATGACAGTCCAAAAGATGCATAAATGTTTCATATCTAACTGAAAATCCCAAAACCTTTTGTCACTTTCTAAGCTTCTGATTTCTAGCTAAAATGGTCCTCCAGTTGCCCTGGATAATAATGTTTACCAATGATATTAAGTTGCCATCTAAGCTTCATGGACATATCATGTAGTTTATTGTTTCTTGCACTTTCAGAGAAGAAACAGCTGAATCTGTTTGATTTAACTGAATTTCACTTCTTTTAAAGTAGAATGAGATACAATAGCACTTTTTTTTTTTTTTGCACTGATGTAAGCTTTAAGCAATTCTGCATACTTAAACTTTTAGATTATCCTTACAGATAGTAAAGTGTTAAAGCAATAGCACACATCTATTCTAACTTAATTTATAAGTTGATCATTTAAGGCTTACTGTGTCTGAACTTAAAATTTAACAGCATGTGGTAAGGTAATAATTTTCTGCCATTTATTTTATTAAGATTGTGTAACAGTTAAAATATATTTCAGATGCAATATATATTTTTAGCTTGATAAAATAATTTGAAAGATGTCAAGTTGAATCACACAACAGTGATTATTTACTACTGTAAGATAGAGTCATTTTGATTCTAATAAGAAAATGCCAGGCCTGAAGTCACACCTTCATATGCATCTAACAGTGCTCTCATTTTATCATATTTTAAAAATCCACACCTCATATTTTCTGTTTCCTTATATGGATGGTGCTAATGACACACATAGTAAACCTTCTATTAGCTTTGTACTTCAATAGGATTTGTTTAATTTCAGCTGTCAAACAATATGGAGGAAAAAAAACGCACTTTTTTGATAACCCCAGGATTTAAAATGCATTATCAGTTTGACAGCAGTAAACGTCTTCCAAACAATCTTATTTATGGGCTTTATTGTTTCTTGGTGAATATACAAATCTGAGCAGCATGTGAAATCTTTCATTTGTTTGCCATAAATTGATACGGCAGATTACTGCCGTAAGATGTATCATGTAAGAGTGGTTGTCGAAGTCAGTGTTGGTACAGTTGATGTGCAATGTTTTACCTTTCTCATTCAAATATGACTGGCTTTGGTACTATCTGAGAGACATTTCCATCTGGTGACGGTAATCAGTAATGAGACTGTACAAAATATATATGCTAGTCCTTCTCCTACTTTAAATACTTTAGGTACTTTAAATAAATTATATACCTGCATGAAACACCAACAATGAGACTTCTCATCCCTACAGTGGGTTGCTTAAATTCTGCTCTAAAGGGCTGAGCAATAGTGAAAGCCACATACTGCTGTCTTGTCCTAGTGCTAAGAATGGAAAAGTGGTTGTTTCTATTGAAGTACTGATTAGGCAGCTCTCTGAGACTATCAAAATGTTTCATTTTTATATAAATTTACTTGCCTTTTCCACAGTCAGGAAAATTAGTCACTAAAATGTCAAAATCATAGAATGGTTTGGGTTGGAAGGGACCTTTAAGATCATCTAGTTCCAACCCCCCTGCTATAGGCAGGGACATCTCCTTCTAGTCTAGTTGCTCAGAGCCCCATCCAGCCTGGCCTTGAATGCTTCCAGGGACTGGGCAACTTGTTCCAGTGAGTCACCACCCTCACAGTTAAGAATTTCTTCCTGATATCTAGCCTAAGTCTACCCTCTTCCAGGTCAAAACCATTTCCCCTTGTTGTGTCACTACATGCCCTTATAAGAAGTCCCTCCCCAGCTTTCCTTTAGGCCCCGTTCAGGTAATGGAAGGCTGCTATAAGATCCCCCTGGAGCCTTCTCCAGGCTGAAGAGCCCCTACTCTCAGCCTGTCCTCATAGAGGAAGTGTTACAGCCCTCTGATCATCTTCATGGCCCTCCTCTGGACCTGCTCCAACAGCTTGATGCCCTTCTTGTCTTGAGGGCCCCAGGCCTGGACACAGTACTCCAGATGGGATCTCATGAGAACAGAGTGGAGGGGCAGAATCACCTCCCTTGACCTGCTGGTCATGCTTCTCTTGATGCAATCCAGTATACAGTTGGCCTTCTGGGCTGGAAGAGCACATTCCCAACTCATGTCGAATATTTCATCAACCAAGACCCCCAAATCCTTCTCCTCAGGGCTGCTATCAAGCCATTCTCCACCCAACACGTATCTGTGCTTGGTATTGTAATATTTGAGGATTGTGACATATAGGTTTAAATTCTACAGTCCATTTGTTTTTACTCCACAAAGACATTCCATAGTGAGAAAAGATTTTTCCAACTACAATATGCCTGGGTTCAGAGAAGGCTGCAAGGGCTTCTTGAATGCATCCTCTGCTCTATCAGAGTAACTGAGTACTTGTAAAAAATTTTCTAGGTTTTCCCTTTATGGAAAAGAAGAGATCATAGATACCTGTCAGGAGCTCTGCAACTTCATAAAAGATCAATGTTGTTTCTGATGCAGGACCTGGCCCAAAGGCAACTTTCAAGTAAAAATCCCAAACTGCAGTATGGAGTCTACATAAAAGACTGCATATTCTTTTTCTTACTGTGGCTATGTTCATGTCTGCTGTAAGCTGTTTTAAAGCCCATTAGGAGATAAGGTCCCAAAGTAGCAGTATATGTTTTAGACAATACTTTTGTACTTTGTACTCAGTTCATATTTAGCTTTTTTTTTTTTTTTTTTTTTTTACTTTTTGTGCTCATTTCATATTTATCTTTGGATCAATACATAAATCCCACTGAATCAGGTTTGTATTTTAAATTTGATGTTTTCCTGAGGTGGTAGATGTTTCCAAACATTTTGTGAGCCATGTTACATTTAGCTATTTTTCCATCCACTTTAACAGAAATGCTGACTCCTAAAGGTTAAGCAAGTACAGTATGCATCGGATACAATTATTTGAAATTTCAGCTTAGGAAAAGAGGTGGCTGCAATAGTTTGTCAGCAGGGGGAACCAAGCCTGCTCTGCTGGGGTGGCCATGCTGTCACCAGCAGGAACAGTGCCTTCCAAAGGCTCTTGGGGTTTCTGTCTGCTCAGTGGTATTCAAAAATCCCACTACCAGCCTTCACCAGATTTGCAGAAATTGCCTGTTTCTCATGTTACAGGGTTCTGATTGACTGCAATTGAAGAGAAACAAACAGGGCAGCTGTCACTTGATCCTGAATTCAAACTAATAATGCGTACTGTACAAAGAGATTGCAGACATTCTGAGGTTATACACCACACAACCTTTATCTTGTTTTCTTCTGTGTTTTCTTCTTGCTGTGGAACACTAGTCTTTTCCAAGCTTATCCTTCCTGCAAAAATATAAAAACATATATACATATATAAGATTTTTCCTTGTACTTGAAAACTGTGCTGTAAACGTTGCTTTCATCATGTAGATTTAATAATTCTGGATAGAAGAGCACGCTTGTGGTAGGTCTATATTTTCCTGGACATATTGCATTTGATTCTGAGTGTAGTTTTCAGCTTTTTTAAATGGAATTTTGTGGGGTTTAAGCGTTTGTTTTTCATTATGTTAAACATAGAGCATCCATATGCTGCTTTCCTTTGGATTCTTGAAGAAAACATAAAGTCATTTAAATCTGGGCTATTTTATCCCTGCAGTCATAAATTTCCTGTAAAAGAAGGCTTCTGTCTTGTATAATACATACATTTTTCCCTGAGTTGTTGCAAATGTGTGTTCTAATTCCTTTTCTTCATTATTCCTTGTGTGAAAAGTTGTTGCAGGTAAATAAACGTGCATAAGATATGAAGCAGAATCTTAACTCCTATGATAAGCTGTATAACACAAAACCCTGACCAAGGGCCTCAAGTCATATAGCTGGTTCATGACCTTCAGTTTGGTGGAGCACAATAGGAAGTATAATAGCTAGCTTCTATGCTGTAATCTTTATTGAAAGAATAATACATGAGATCTTACATGCTTCTATCAGTTGCAAATGTTCTTGTAGCTCATTGTACAATATGTCAGATGAAATGGATTTCATGATCTTTTGTATAATGCATATGTTCCAATAGTAATTTCAAACCTAATTTATTTCCTCAGAAATTCATCCATCTTTTGGGTGCCAGTTTTAACTATTTTAGTTTTCTATTATACAAGCACAGGGGGTAAATTCTGTGCTCATGTATACATGTCCCACTTCCATTGGATTTTGTACAGGATTTACAGTAACTTAGGGGAAAATTTGCTTAGGAGTATTTTTATTTTTCACTATAATACAGCCCCTTTTTTTTCTGTTTAAAAACTGCTAGTTCTTTGGCAGTTGTGTTTCATTTCGGTTTTGCTGCTGTAACTAGAAAGGCTTTTAAAGATACCATTTCCTCTAGTTAATGTATCTCTGCAAATGCCAAATTTGACTTTGCGTCTTTCAAAATACATGTATAGGTTATTGGGAGTTTTAACATTAGCTGCAAGTGTGTCACTGAAAATGTATTTTCCCTTTTTTTTTTTTTCCTTTTTTTTTTTTTTTTTAACTTCAGTGGTTGTTGGTAGATGATGTGTGTAGAAAGTGAGGAAGAAGGAACCTGCCAGATTTCACTGACTGCAAGGTACTGAGAACTCTGAAAATGTTCAGCAGACTTGTTCTTATGCTTTTGCTTTTAATAGAAAGAATAAGAGAACAGGGAATTCAGGTAGCCAAAATTGCTTTTAAAAAGTATGTTTCATTGAGAAGAGTGGCGTTCTGGCAAGAATAAACATATTAAGCTGCAGGGTATTGTTAAATACAGTAATTTTGGGGGGGCAAGGGTAATATGGAAAATGACAACGTTAGAAATTCCTTTTTTTTCCTTTGGAAGAGAGTTTTTTTAGAGAGCAAAATAACTAGCAAGTTTAAATACTGCTTACATACTGCAGGATCAGTTTATCCATTTTTTTCTGAAACAGCACGATAATATTTCAGTGTCAGATCCCTCACATATTACATAATCATGGGATGAGTATGTCTCTTAATTTTTTAACACTGAGTACTGTCACCTTCCCTTAAACTACAAAGTATATTCTGTAATTCACGTGTGCAGTTTTATGCTCCACTTTTTCCTCTGTAATATTCTAGTTCTTTCGTTTGTCAGTATGGTATATGTAAGTCCATCAAAGATGTTGGAATTACTTCCAGAAACTTTGTTACTTCAGGTAACAAAGTTTAATTAAGCAATTTTTAAAAATCCATAGAATATTTAAAGCTTTGTTTGTTTGTTTGTTTGTTTGTTTGTTTTTTCCTGAAGTGCAAGGCAATAAAAACCTTGGATGTCAAAGGATACTTCTTTGTATCTTTCTGGAAATTCCAACATAGATAAAAATCCAGAAAGTTCTTCAAAGATAATTCCTAATCCAGTACATCAGGAAAATTTATAGAATCACAGAATCATAGAATCTCCTAAAAGTTGGAAGGAAAGAACCATTAAATCCAACTTCTGGCTTCTCACAGGACCACCCAAAAGTCAAACCATATTTCTGAGATGTTGTCCAGGTGCTTCTTAAAATCTGTCAGCTTGGGGCCATGATCAGTGCCCTGGGGAGCCTCTTGCGGTGCCCAACTACCCTCTGGTAAAGAACCTTCTCCTGACCCCCAGCCTGACCCTCCCCTGTTGCAGTTCCATGCCATTCACTCAGGTCTTGTCCCTGCAACCAGAGAGCAGAGATCAGTGCTGCCCCTCTGCCCCCCTGTGAGGAGCTTTAGGTCACCATGAGGCCTCCCCTCACTCTGCTCTGCTCTGAGCAGAACAGATCAAGTGATCTTAACTGCTCCCCGTATCTCTTGTCCTCCAAACCCTTCACCATCTTTGCTGCTTTTCCTTGGAGGCTTATAGTTTTATGATCATATGTATGTGTGTTAAAAACAAAAACAACACAAACAAACAAACAAACAAACAAAAAAGCTGCAAAACAACAATAAAAAAGTCTTGAAAAATATAATAAGAAATATTATTTGGCCAGAACTTGAGAAGAAAAATAAATAGTGTGAAAGGAAGCCTCCAAAGCACTTTTGAAGAGGAGGAGTATAGCCTCCAATAGAATACATGGTATGTGGGAGCATCATCTATTTCCAAACCTCCTGCTGTGGGCAGGGTTGCCAGCCACTAAATCAAACTGCCCAAGAGCCTATCAAGCCTGACCTTGAATGCCTCCAGGGATGGGGCATCCACAGCTTCTCTGGGCAGCCTGTGCCAGTGCCACTGTCCTCTGAGTGAAGAATTTCTTCTCAACATCTCACCTAAACCTCCTCTCTTTCAGTTTAAATTCATTTCCCATTGTTCTATCACTATCTCCCTGTGCAAAAATTCAGCGTTTGTAAGCTCCTTTTAAGTACTGGAAGATTGCAATGAGGTTTCTCCAAAGTGTTCGTTTCCCCACACTAACAATCCCAAATCCCTCAACCTTTCATCATACAGTAGTACTATTCATTTGTTCATACTTTACATTCATTGTTTAGTTATCTTGAATTGTATCCAAATAGAGAGTGAACAGTGGCAATATTTTTTTTCTTAAATTAGTTGCTGTGTTTATCTTTTCATTCTTCTATTTTGTGTTAGTATAATCTGAAGAAATTACTGGTGTGTATAACCGCAGTTAAATTCTCTTTTCCTGGGCCTCTACTCTGTAATCACTGTTCTGTGCATTTGCAAGTGGACAACTCCGCTATACAGACTCTTCTTAGGTTTGACAAGTACACAGCTAAATTCACCTGCTATGTTCTTCCTGCTGACATGAACTTCTCTTTGTCTCTAACAGTTACCAATGTGGCTTGAATCTTTGTAGCTTTTGGACTCAAAGGATGCACAAAAACATCCTGTTCATTTTCCCTGAATTCTGCTCACGCACATACGTTTATAAAGGAAGGACAACTTCCATTATATATACATGAAGTGTTTCAGTTTGCCAATATGTTTTGGAATATTTCCCAAACTGGAACTCTCAGTGTTCACCATGATCCTTATATAAAACAAGGAATTATTTTGACAATTTCACTGCTGCTGAGTATAAGTGCCTGTCATTGGTGTTACTATTACAGATCACAGATTAAGCTGTTCTCTGAATGTACCAAAATAAGAACAACAAATGGTGGTAAATGAAAATTATGATATCCCTTTTTATAAAAATACATGACACTCAAGGAAAAAAAAAAAGTCAAGAGAACACTGATATGCAGATTTAAAATGTGAATAACTCAAAATCTGATTTAAGCAGATAATTAAAAAATGGAAAGATCTGATTTTAAACATTACATCTTTGAAGCTATGTTTTTGAAAATAACCAGTGTAATTCAGTGATACATGTACATGGTTACCTGTATAGAAAAGGTGGAACTGTTAGAATATCATGTTATAAACAATGAATGGGGCTTTGTCATATTTATCTTTTTCAACAAAGCTCTTCTGCTGGCTGTGCCTGCCCGTGTATAAAACACTACACAGTCAAAGCCATGTCATTGGATTATGTTCAATTTTTGTTTTACTTTTCAGTACATCTGCATGGCATAATTGGGCAGCACTGTTTTGCTGTGCCTTGCATTCCTCTTCGTGATGGCAATGGTTCATCACCAGCTGCTGCACAGCTACAATTGCCTTCCTCTCAGCACTGTTTCCTTTGATTCTTCCTGAATGTGGTACATTTTGTTTTATGTCGTGTCACTGTTGTTATACTTACATAATGCACTTAAGTATTGTTTACAATGACATAGTGTTAGTACTAGAATTGAAAATAAAATGTCATTATTGGCAAGAACAGCTGTTTTCATGCACATCATTTTCTGAGCTTCAGTTTATTAATCAGGCTAAGCAGGAGTTTTGTGCAAATGCTAGTACTTTTTCTTGAAGTACTCTATGGACTTTAGATTTCCATCATAACAGAATTGAATAGTATAATGCAGCCGAAATGTTTGATGTGATTAAAAACTGTTTATTCTGGGTTTGTAATTGATTTAATTGTAACATGTAGAGGGCTGCAATTTTGAAAAGTTTCAGCCCTGATTGCCTATTATTCACATGACAACGCTGAAATAAAATGACACTATAGTAAATGAAAACATAACAAATAACCCTGGTGATTCAATGACACTTTGAAAGAAAATCAGTAGATGTTCTGCAGAAATCACCTACAGGAGCAGCAGAAAGAAAAGCCCATATTTTAAATAAGCTTTTGTAAAAGCCTGCTAAAAAAAAAAAACTACTGCAGGAACTATCATAATGTTACTCATCCAGTAAAGCTAGTTTGATTGTCTTCCATATAACATATTAAATAATACTTGTTTTTGATGTGCAACAAAATCTTCACAAAAAAGACATTAACTGTGCTCTAATGCTCTATGCATATGCTCTGTGCATACCCCATCCTTTGCCACTCTCATGTAAATAAGTAAAATATAAAATGCATCATATTCACTTGGTGTCTGGGACTGCTTATATTCTGAACCCGCAAATATTTTATCTGATCCTTCATCCCACACAAAACCTGAGCGATTTTTCATCTGCCCTGTACAATGTCAGGAATCTCTTCTTGTGAACTAAAGTTATAAGATTGGGCTGTTAGCTTAGGAAAGCCTTGATTACAGTACGTTTCAATGTGGCCTCATAAATTCCTGTAAAGAAAATTACCCAAATCACTATTCAAATTATTAACAATAAAAATGATGATTATTTACCAACCTTTCACCTCTAGGAAAAAAAAAAATCATTTTAATTGTTTTTTTTTTTTTTTTTAAATTTTAATTGTATATTTATTTTTTCTTGGTGGGCATATTTTCCAGCTGTTTTGTGACAAAATAATTGGAAAAACTCATAATAGCTCATCTTTTTTTCTTTCATGTTCTTACTTATATTTCTGTTTACACAAGAAGGACCTAGATTTAAATTTTCAAATTCAAATGTTCCAATTTAAGCCATTAGGAAATATTAATTTCTTCCTCTGTTTCACCACTGTAATTGTGATAAGTTTAAAATATAATTGCATTTTATGTAATTATGCTGTAAATACATAAACCCTACTAAACTGCAATAGCAAATTCTGCTGTGTAGAACTTGGACTTGCACAGTTATTGATTTTACATGGTTCCTCAGATTTTTACCTGTAGTTGTTATGATCTAACATTTTCTTTTAATTTTTATTTCTTATTCTAAACTCTAATTTTCACCAATGATCAGATTCAGGTTAAATTTTTTAAATGTAGTTTATATGACTATGACTAGATTTTTGCAAGTGTGTGGGTTTCTTGAGTATTACTTGTAGTCAAACCAAATTTTGAAAATAAAAGATAGTTTAGTAAACTGCTTCTAACTGGCATTAGGAAACAATGTATTCAATTCTTTTTCCTTGGGTAATTCAGTTAAATAATTCAAAAAAAAATTAGAAATACTTCACAGATGATACTGGATGATACATCTGCTGTTGTTAAATGGTTTGTGTATCTATTTCATAGAGCTGTTCTAATTATTTCACTCTTTGGAACAAACATAATTTTAGAACAACACTGCTAGAAGGAGAAATATTTCATATTCTTTAATGACAAAAAAAGAGCTATTAGATTTCCATATCACACAAAAAAAGGCTAAATATATCTCTGAACAGATTTACTCTTGACATTCTCTTGTGCAACATTGATCTTGACCAACTTTTTAAAGAGCAGATAATGATAGGACAAGGGGAATAGTCTTAAACTAAAAGAAGAGAGGTTTAGACTAGATATTAGCAGGAAATTCTTTACTCAGGGTGGTGAGGCATTGGCAAAGGCTGCCCAAAGAACCTGTGGATGCCCCATCCCTGGAGGCTTTCAAGGTTGGGTTGGATAGGACCCTGAGCAACCTGAGCTGGTGGGTGACAACCCTGTCCATGGCTGGAGGATGGAACTGGTTTAATTGTTAATGTCTCAAATCACAATTGAGAGATTACATGTATAACACAGTGTAAGGTCTAACAAATTCCCTTGAAAGTGTTACTTGTAGTGTCTGAAATATGTATGATTAATTTCAAACTCATCTTTGGTTTTGAGAGTCTCTGAAAACACACTATTATGTCTTTATACATTTGGCTATACATTATAAAGAACATAAAACATATTTACAGTAGCATTCTGAATAAAAGTTAAATAGAACTTACAGAGCTTTTGAAACCTTAAAATATGTTCAAAAATAAAGACATCCATGATTGTATTGTATCAGAGAGAAACAGATAGACTTATGAAATGATCCAATCCTATGGACATAAATGTTTCTTTGCACACTCTATGGAAAACTTAATACAGATGAAGAATTGAGTATATATGAATGATTATAATGAACTAGACACTGAAATTCCTCTGAGAAGTTCCACAATAACCTATACAAGTGGTAATATGTCTTGCTAATATTTAGACAGTGTTGTATAGAAATAACATGTGATTAAGCTGACCTTCTAGGTCTACTTCTACTGTTTGCTGTCCTTGGTGGGCAAAGGTGAACTCCAGCTCCATTATCATTATACATGAGTTCAGTAACTTTCAGTTCTGTTTTCCTTTCTCATGCAGCTCTGACACCAACTCTCTTCTCCCTTACATTTGTAGTGAGTTCAGCCTTCTACCTCCAAGGAGTTCATTGGAGCCCTTGCCAATTCATGATTTTTCTTTACATTTGGAGCACCTGAAATGTGAAATTTCATGAAATTCATTGCTGACCAAATGCACATGAATTCTTAAGAATATCTTTCAGCTATTTAATCCATCTGCTACATACAGAATAATTCACTGTCCATTTTTCTTTGGAATGGTGCATACGTGTGGAGGTAATGGTGTTGAATAAATCTTCACATTTTGCAGCTCAGTGGATGTGTAACATTTGTCTCTTGAGGATTTCATTAAAAGTATTTGTATATAGGAGAAGCAATTACAGGAGGTGGTAGCACTTGGATACTCAAATCCCATTTGGGACTTCTACCTACACTTCTCTAAGGCCGAATAATGTTCCAGCAATTTATTCTTGGTTTTTGCTCTTTGTAGTCTAGAAACAAGAGGAGAACTTTTCATTTTCTACACAAAGAAAAAAAATTAATTCAGTGATTTTACACTGTTTTGAAAATATTTTGGTTCTTCATATCTGGCACATACACACTAGATATTTACGTCTTCTAACTGCTTAGCAATTAACTAGACATCTAAGTGGAGGTAGGTGAGAACATGAAAAGATGAGAACATGCTAGACGTTAAATTGTTATATATTAATGTTATGCATTATATATTGCAGATTACATATATACTATATGCATATTAATTATGTATTCTGTCCAATATACTATACACTACATATCATATATAAAAAAAGAATGGAAGTAGGTGTTTTTTTTCTTTTTCTTTTTTTTTTTTTTCTGGAAGGCAGAAAGAGCTGCTTCTTCATGCAAAGGCAGTTGCTCTTTATGAAGAAGACAGGCTTTATACCATATCAAGAGCCACTATCTTTTTAAGTGATAGTAGGTATGAATCCTCCAGAGACTATTTTTAAAAATATCTTGAGATCTTCCTGGTTCATGGAGAAGACATGGGAATAGAAGAAATAAAGGGCTAAAGGAACATTCAGAAATGTTTATGAATGCAGTGTTTTCTCATAGTGGCCTGAAGAGGCACAGAACAGAAATGTACCTTCTTATATTCTCTGTAAATTGCATCCAAGAAAGATCTGAATCCATTTCTAATTTTTTTTCAGAGTGACTGATAATAAATTTTTGCTGAGATTAAAAGGAGTAACAATGAAGGAGTTACCATTTAAATCTGGCAAAAATAGTATTCAGATGTCAATTTGCCAGAAAGTTTAATTGTGCCACTATAAATGCAGTACAACTGAAAAAGGGGACAGTAACTGCTTCTTTTCTGTGAAATAATGCAAACATTTAAATCCTTAATGGTGTTTTTGTGTTCATGAACTGTGGTAGTATGAGAGTGACACGAGCACTGGAATTTAGACTTGCAGAATTTCTTTCTATGGCTCATCCTCCACCTGCACTTGCTATTAAGTTCATTGTTCTACTAGAAAATTAATTTCATACTCTGCTAATGAGACAGCCCTCAGGAAATATGGGGAACCTGAGCCTTAGTAACATGCAATAAAATACATTTCTGTGAAATCTACCAAAACTTGAAAAACTAACAGTCAGAAACTATCAGCTTTCAATACTATTTTAACATAGTTGGATTTCAGACACAAGATAATACATTTGACTTGCCAGGAGTAATCTACTCCGTGTTGCACCAGAAACTAGAGATCATCTTCAAAGGTGTCCTTTCCCCCCACCCGAACGACAAGGATTTACAGAGACAGGATAGTTCAGTGATTTGGACATAAAAGACTTGATTCACTGTCTCCTCTATAAAGATGCTCTGTTCCTTCTCCGGAAAATTTGTAAATAACATTTCTCCCTTTCTCATGAAATAAGCACTTTTTAAATTCTGGAATGTTGTGGCAGTGGTTGCTAAAAATACATGTGCACATACATATTAGATATGCTATATGTGGAGTAACTAACATTTCCTGAATGTTTAGAGAAAGATTTTCAAGCTGAACTAAATATTTCAGTATACAAAAACTAAAGGAAACTAGGGGAGATTCTAGGGTCATTGATTAGGGACAAAATGGGAGAACACTTGGACAGGTGCAGACTGGTCAAAGACAACCAGGACATTTATAAAGGGGAAGCCATGCTTGTCAAATGCTATTAACTTGTTTGAGGAAGTGACAATGAGAGCTGACAGGGGTGAAGCAACAAACATAATCTACTTGGACATCAAGATGGCTTTTGATACTAGTACGCTGAAGACTGAACATAGGGTTAGTAAGCATCTGATGATAAAGTGACTGATAAGATGCCTCTAAAATTTCTTAGACATTCTGCTGGCATATCAGCAAAGCATTCAAGAAGGTGTGCAGAAGCAATAGATATAAATGAATTTGGAAGTGATTTTAATGATAAAAAGGTGGAGAGTAAATCAGAAGTATTCTGAAGAAAGGAGTCAGAAAAATAAGAGGGGTGGGAGAGTAAAAGAACTGATTTATTCACATATTTTAACAGAAAAAAAGGCTAGGAATATTAGTTTATGGAAGATCACAGCAGAAGAGATGAGCATAGAAACACCTGGCATACACCTGTATGTATCTGCCTGCAACTTCGTTATAAACAGCAGGTGGTGGCTCAAGGGAGCGTATGATTTTTTGTACAAGGTGGATATCAGCTGGTAACAAGGCTAGTAAGACTTTCTTTCTGAAAAGGGAAGTTAGAAGGCATGTTCCTATCTAAATCAGATTTAATTATTAAATATGAAGCAGTCTTGTGTCCACCAACTTCTTGCTGTTGCTTTAGTAGAGACTAGAAATAGACGAATAAGGGATTTTTGATTTTTGTATTTGGTCCTGCCTTTTCTCTGTACTTGTTCTTATTTATTCTGTTTTGCAAGGCGGTGTTTGCCTCTCATCAACTTTTCATTTGCTAGGGGAAGTATTTTGAGTATTTAAAGAACAAGTTAAAGAAAACAAATACCAAATCAGTTGCAAAAACATTAGCAAGGTTTTTTTAAGACAAAATTTGTGATTGAATTGGATAACTTTATGGAAAATCTGAGAAAATAATCAAATATATATCATGTGACCTTTCCATTCAATCTCATATTTTTTTTTCCATACTACTGTGTGAATTTACAAAATGCCTTTTGTTTTTTACAGAACTTGTGTATTAAGGACATAGACAAATATACTCCACTGCAAATAGTGGAAGCAGAGTTTGCTAGTGTGGAATAGCCATGGCAAAAAAAAAAAAAAGAAAAGCCTCTTTTTGGAATTCAGAATGTTCTTCAAAATTAGAAAGTTTTAACAAAAGATTATTCAACACATACTTTAAATGAAGTAATTCATTTTATTACTTTTACACTTAAAAGCTCACATTCTAGCTAGTGGTGGTCTAATTGATTCATTTAATTTGTGATCATTTAATTCAGTAAGCAAGGGCAGAAAGTACTGAGAAAACTGGTCCCCAAGTAAGCATTGAGAGCGTTCCTTTGAAATTAAAGAAGCAGTACAACAGGTACAGTTTCTGTTTTGAGAAGAGATGCCATGTATTGAGAATGTCAAAACACTGTGAAGCTCAGATGCACAGTGGTGGTGCAATGACTCTCCAAAAGTGGGCTGAACCAACTTCCTTAGAAGCATGATTTGGATGTCTAGTTTTAAGAAGCTTTGCAAATGCTCTACATGTTGATTGAAAAGCCTCATTTGCATTTAATTTTTGCATGGAGGAAAAAAACTAATGTTAGGAAGAAATTTGCTTTTGGAGTTTTCAGTTAGTAAGGAAAGTAAGTTGTGCCATATTAAGTGTCTAAGTGTGTCAGGAAAAGAATACAGGGTTCTCACTTCCTTTATGCGTTTGATTTTCTTAGAATCAGCCCATATTTGGACTAGTTCCAAAACCAATTTTGAATAAGTGATGAGTCATCACAGGAAACCGGCTATTGTTATGGGAGAAGAGGAAAATATAACTCCATTTTTAAAATTTTATTTTTATTTGTTTAGCTCTGCCATATTTTTCAGGTATTTTGGTTTATGTCAGTTAAAGCTATTGCATTATAATTACTATTCTATATCAAATGCCAAATAGGTATATTTTTGAGCAGGAAACTGATGCATACTGGAATAAAACATGAAAACAGAGACGTAAACTTCAGAAATAGAAAATATTGAGCATTTATATATTCCTAGGCATTTTCATAACAAAATGAATATTTTAAAGCTTCTTTGGGTCTTGAAAAAAGACAAGCAAATTAATATTTTTGTAATATAGATGTCATCTTATATTTCATGCTTGATTCATTTGAAAATGTAGATTAATTTGCAATTAATCTAGAGACGTGAACTATTGAATTGAGTCCTATAAGATTTGGGATTTGTCATCTTTTAAAGTTGACACCCAGTGAGAGCTTGTCAATTACAAAGAAGTGAAATGAAGTGAAAATAAGCCTCGTCTTCATCTTCTTGTTATATGCTTGGTTGGTTATAGAGAGGCATCATTTATAAGCTGAGAATAATTACTTGAAAAGTATTTTTCACTTTAAACCAAAATTATTTATTATTTTATCTCATTGCATTATGAAATAGTGGTTCCTGTAATTTCATAATCTCATAACCAAAATAGTCTTTCAGTACTGACGTAGTCACCTGAAATGTAAGTTTGCTTAGCTTAAAAATGAAAAACATTGTTTAGAATGTTTTTTTTCCCTTCAAACGTTACTAATCCTTTTGTGACAGGTTATTCAGAAAATCTTCACTTTATAAATCTACAAAAGCATGTAATTTAGCAAAATATTAAATCATATGTATGATATAGACAGAATGTCAGTAGTATAATCCTTTTTTATTTACATGCAAACATCAGTAGTCTCTTCCAGCTTTAATGCATATTATGTTATCTGTCTCTTGCTTACAGATTTGCTTTTTGCACAGCCCTACCTTTTAAGCCTTTCCGTTGGCTGTAATTCAGTGGTTTTCTCTGATTTAAGTGAGTTAGCAGTTTTCTTCTTACCAGTTTTATTCAGCAGTTCTGTAAGCATATAACTTGTATCATCCTGCCTTCTTTACATCCAGCATTCCTGCACTTCATGCATTTATGTTCTGAACACTCTTTATCAACATCCACTAATTGCTTCTGAAGAAAGTAGTCATTAGTTGAATTTTCTTGTAAATAAATACAAAATGGACCTCCTTGGCAATGCTTTGCTCAAATATTACCTTTGATTTTCAGTAGGAGCCCTGAGCTGATTTGCTTTCTTGCTTTACACAACTTTTCATCATGACCAACTGAAGCACAGAGAGGCCAGGTGATGTGCCTGCAGTGCAGCAGACCAGTTGCTCATCCTGAAGCAGAGCAGTCAGAAGCAGTAGAACCATCTCAGAGGCACTTGCTCAGACCACTGCACTCCCTAACATGAAATACCTCAGAAGGAATGCTTAGGAAGCAAAATGTAGCAGCCTCTTCTTGCATGGGCACTGATGCTTGGTGGCAGTCATTTTATTAATAAATATACTCAGAACCCAAATAATATATATGCAATGTATTAGACCTCTTACTTAAGCTTTTTGATGATATTTAGTATTTTTTTCATTCAGTTAATTTTCTTTATTAGTTGATATAATTACATTTTTGCATCATGCTTGTGCTAGTGGATGCACAAGGCAAATCATATAGTGCCTCTCCTGTATTATTTCAATTTTGTTTTATAAAACTCGTGCTATTCCCTCATAAAATTCAGTTATGCTATTTAAATATACAGTAGAATATTTCCTTTTTTATTGCAGAAAAAAGCTTTGATCTATCAAAAAGTTTAATTACATTTCACGCAATAGTTCCTATTTGTAATTAGGCATAGATATGGCAGTTGGAAATTTTTTCTTTCATGTCTTTCCATTCATTTTAAACCACATTTTCTGTTATACCTTCACATATTGTACAGTAGGCTCTTTTCGGATTCTGGAACCACACGTATATATCTGATTTTCCCAGTCATCCATGAAATATTTTATAAACTTGACCTTTGATTATTTTAATTATTTCCTTCCTGTTTGTAACAGACTTATATATGGTTTTATTTAACACTATTATATCTCTGACTCACAGGGAAACAAAGACCAGTGTAACTGATAGCAGTAAAGGAACAGCTATAGGCTCAGTTATAGGTTGATAAATAAGGCTATGTAATTCCTTTCATTCTTGGTGTTTTCATTTTCTTTTTTAAATAAAATCTGAGGGAGATCAGTTAATAAAGACAATTTGTTAGAAAACGCAAGAAAAAATAATAAAATATAATTTGTAAATTAACCCTGATGTTAACACTATAACATTCCTACCTTACTGACTCACAGGGAACTCAAGGCAAAGAGAAATAGAAAAAACAACTGTTTGCAGTCTAGGAATTAATGATGGATAGGATGCAATTAAAAATACAGAAAGCACTTTCTGCAAAGCATTAAAGCTTTGAATGGGCACTGAAATGTTTTTGTTGAATGGAGACTCTATTCTGTAATATCACACTCCTGCCCATCTTCATCATCCTTTCTCCCTGCCAGAGAATGCTACTGATCTCTTTTCTGCAGCTTGCAAAAAGCGTGGCAAACTGAAGCGTATGTGAATTACTGGATAAACAGGACAAAATCAAATTAAAACTACTGATTGGTCACACACTGAATATTTCCCTATTAGTAAATATTTACTCTTCTGGTTCTTATGACACTCTTTTTTGCTAGATTATTACTCATCTTTTCTAGAAGTGCTTTCTTATTCTCACTTCTCTTAATTTATGATGGCACCTTCATTTTCTAAGTACATTTTCTTGCTCCTATATTCCCACTGTTCTGTCCTAAATTTACTTTCTAAATCAAAGTTCTCTTTTCTTTCATCTGCAACCCTCATGGCTCTTTGTGCTTCTTCAGCCATTGTTTAAACAAAGCTGCTAGTTGAATAAGGTGTGAAAGACAAGTGAAATGAAAAAAAAGGTGAACCCAAGCAAGAAGCAAAATAGCTGGCATAGCAGTATGGGGATCTCAAGGCTTAGCAATCAATGTCCATTGGTAAATGGATGTATGTGGAATTGTATAGGGTCTGGCTTGTCTTGCACTTTTTTAGAATATGAGCTCTGCAGATACAGAGCACTGTATCAACAGGACTACACGAACCTCTCTTATCAGCTGTACTGGGGATAAATCAAACAAAAGAAGGAACTTATAAGTGCAGCTCAATAAATAAAAATAGCTCACTAGTGCCATTAATTGCTCTCTTCTGGTGAAGTATTTAGATTCAGCCTTGTTCCACATGAAAGAACATTCTGTTTTGGGGCAGTTAAGTATGAAACTAGGTTCAGATAGGATTTGGAGAAAGCCTTCTCAACACAGCTCTAACAGGTAGCGGTGCAAAGAACCATGGGGAGGTTCTGGTAGTCTATTTGCTCAGCTAAGTGGCTGAATTGCTGATGTGCCCAGAACTGTCCCCTAACATGCCTAAAAAGCATGGAATCTCCTGGAACTGGCAACTTTTGAAAATTCCGTCTTTGTGAGAAAGATAGAGAGATGGGGTGGAATATGATATGATATGATCACTAAATAAGTGTCCTGTTACAAATCTGATTGCGTTTTGTGGATTTTGTATTGGATAAAAGAGCAGAAAAATATTTAGTTTTATTTTGAACAGAGCAGTAACACCAAAAAAGAAGAAATTCATGCAGATTCTCGAACAGATTTAAGTCAGAGCCAAGATCGTTGAGGAAATTGTCAAAATAGAAAAGTTCTGACTCCAGCTTTTTGTATCAAATATATCACCACGTAAGACACTAAACTCTTCTCACCATTGTTTCACCATTTATCTAATTCTGGAACAGAGTTCCTCTTTGAGAACTGGAAGAATTAATATTTATCTTCATCTTGAAAATATTTTAAATTGTCAGCCTTGCAAAACCCTTAGTGCTCATATGTTTGCCTTCAATTTATTAACAACTCAGTATAGTTTCCCTGTAACTGAACTTATATAAGATTGCCAAGCACATATATGATTAAGCTTTGCTACTGACTTGCTGGTGCTCAAAGCAACTATGTACTGCTAGTTGCATGGAATTATAAGATGATATAATTGAAAAAAAAAAAAAACAACCAAAATTAAGATTTACATTAGCAAATTTTTAGCTTTTTCAGTAATTCATTTGATGAAAAATGGGGAAAAATTGGTTATAGAATACCTGTAGAAAGACATTTATTTTCAAAAAACAGCCACCTTTGATGAGGAAAGACAAATAAGAATTTCCATTTAAGAATGAGATTTATTAACAATGACTCTAAAATGTTGTTTTTAGGTAAAGTTCTGCACAGTATCATTAAACTTTTACATCACTATTTTTTTTTCCATAAAGTGTTTCAGTCCTTTCCTGTTTTTTTTTGTTTGTTTTTTTGTTTTTTGTTTTTTTTTTGTAACCCTTCCAATCATTTCTGATAAGTCTCCTATTTTACCACAGGAACTCAAATAATTACATTTTGCTGCAATGCATTGAATTGAATTGGTAAACTACATTCACTAAAACAAGAGTGTCCAACCTTAAGGCTTTAATGAGCAAAAAGGGACCGGGCTACACATAAAATATATTAAGTAGTCAATGTATATAATTAACAGAATTTATTTTTTGAAAAAATCAAAACAAACAAACAAACAAAAGAGTAACAAAACATAAAACTAGAGGGTTGGACACGTACACTAAATTTTCTCTCCCCTGTCCCAAATCCTGGTTCAAGGCATTAAAAGAACTCACAGTAGCAGTCAAAATCAGGATGAGTTCTCAGAGGAATTGGAACTAATTTCAAAACCAATAATACTTTTTTTTTTTTTTTTTTTTTCATCTGAACAAGTTTTTCTTACCTGATTTTTTTGAAATATCTAAGAATTGCATGTAGAAAACTGAATCAACTAATATCAGCAAAGTACAATAGAAACGAAAAAGTTCTGAATGTGCTGTGAGTATACAGTATACAGGCAGCAGTGATAATGATAAAGAGGCCTTAGATTGTTTATTGCTTCTTTTTCTGAAGCTAGTGAAACTGTGTAAAATGATTTATCCATTCTGCAAGAATTTTGTTTCTACTTTTTACAATATGTTTAGTGTATGAGCATATATTTACAGAATTTTTAGCCTTCTTAAGTTTTCTTCTCAAAATTGCAGATGAGGTTACTCAAATACCTATATATTCATGCACGTATTATTTAGTTCTTCATTGAAAAACACAAAGTCATTTCTATTTATGAACATTTTCCTGTAATGAGACCTGGCATTTCTCATCACTACTGCTTGCAGTCTAGTCTTATAAAATTTAATGGATGTCAAAAATGAGCACAGTATGAAAAATAAACAGACAAAAAAAGAAATCCTTTACATGCTAACAAATGTCACAAAAAGAGCTCTTAAAATGCTTGTGGACAAAAACAGTTTGGTCTCAACCAAAAGAAGTACCTTTTTAAGATATAAGGAGGAAAATCTTGAAATTTTCTGTCTTTTGAAAAGAGTAGACTTAATTTGTATGTCTTCCCAGACTATGCTTCATCTTTATTAGAGAAATCCTTCCTTCCCAATGGTTTTAGGCAGATTAACTGGCCTAATTGGACCTAAGCTGCTGTGAAGAGAGAGGAAAAGAAGGTGGAGGCACAGGCTCTCCAAGTCCTCAAGTCACATCCTCCTGGTTGACTGGTCTGCTTAGCCAAGCTGAAACTGGTCTTATTGTCATGTTGGGTGCATTAATTGGAGTGCAGACTAATTTGCAAGAATGCTTTAGTGCCCTTTAAAAGGTGATTTAAAATTCAAAGTGATGGAAATTGTATAAAAGCATGCTGATCTGATCATTACCCAGAATTCAGTTTGACATTTCCTCTATTTATCTGTTTTTATAGTTTATACCCTAAGTTTATTGTGAAAGACTTAAGAGACTGCAACAATTCATGATATTCTCTGGATTGGTTGATAAACCCTCCTTATTTTAAACCCAAGGAATGCAGTGAAAGTAAACTGACCAACCTTAAAAATGTCTTGTTTGGGGCAACAGACTAAAGATTTAGATCTTGCAAAATAATAATAATTACAGCAATAGCTTTCCCCTTGTTTCTATCATATACATGAAAATACACTCTCTGGAACATTCCTACCAACCAGAGACATAGAGACATTGAATCTCGTTAACATAGACTTGAATACAATGGTAATGAGGATAGTGAATTTACATTTCCCAATCAAAAGAACACAAAACCAAAATAAGGCACAGTTTTTGCATATTCTATAGATATAGCTATATCCATTAATGAAGTCCAAGTATGCTCATAGGTGAAGAGTGATTTCTGCCAGCAGTATAAAACAGCATGCTCCAACACTTAACAACAAGAAATAATATATATATATATATTATTCAGAATAAAAATATACAAATTAAACTCTAATGTAGGCAATGTAATAAACACATGAAAATTATCCAGGGATATTGAAGTGATAGATTGTAGGAAACCTCAGTCAGAACGTTTGTTCTACATTTTACTCACAGCCAACAAATCAATTTTAGTCATGACATAAAGCAAGTTATGCTTTCCTGAAGAAAAATCAAGTGATGCTATTCCTGAGTTGACTGAACTTGCCTGTACCAGAAGTCATTAATATTGACTAATACAAGCATAAAATCCTTAGTAGCTGGTGCTAATTCCAGGATCATTTAGATGCAATACCCTGAAAATATACTTCTGTTTGAAAGTAGCATCATGCTACCTCTCTCACCAAGATAAACTGAGTTGTCAAGAATCTTTTTCCACCCTCCACTGTGCCAGTCAGTCCTTTAACACTTTAGATTGAGAAACAGGGCCAAATCACAGTGAGCCTAAACAGAACAATTCCTCTTTAAAGAAAAGTTTTAGTGTTGTTTTTGCCTTTCTATGGCAGGTGTAATTTGTTCAGCCTGAACTATAAAATTCATATCCAGTTTTCTGAGATTGACCTTGTGTTAAGTTTGAAGCACTACTTTCTGGAGCTATAGTGAGGCAGAGAGTGATTTACACAGTCATAGAATTAGAAACATAGAATCGTAGAATGGTTTGGGTTGAGAAGGAACTTTAAGATCACCTAGTTCCAATCCACTGCTATAGTCAGGGACTCCTCTCTCTCCATCCAGCTCCATCCAGCCTGACCTTGAGTGCTTCCAGGGAAGGAGCATCCACAACCTCGCTGGGCAACCTGTTCCAGTGTCTCATCACCCTCGCAGTAGGAAGAAATTCTTTACATTTAAATTTTGCAATTCTTTCCCCCTCTCTGGGAGCATTCAAGGCCAGTAGCAATACATTTGCAAGGACTCACACCAGCACTTTCAGATCCTCAGCTAAGTTCCTAGCCTGACTGCTAATATCAGAGGGGTAAGTGATACTGGAAGACAAAATATGAAACTCCATGGTGTTACTCTAAAATTTTCATTTTAAAAGGTGAACACTGAGCTTCAAGTCTCCATGCTATCTGTATCAAGCATCATGTGCCTGCATGATGTGTTAGACTTCCTTCTGTGCTTGTGGCATAGCTGTTTTCAACTATAGAGCACTTAAGGAATTTGCATATTTTAAGAAGTTTATTGGATTTCTTTGTATTTGTTTAATGGAAAGAAGTATTGAGGTTTATTTACTAGAAATGAAATATGACAGTTACACATGTCACATTTGAAACTGTCACATTTTGTGTTGCTTTCCTTACAAGCAAGTTTCACATATATTCTTTTCTCAGTTTCATTTTATTCTCTGTTAAAGAGGAAAATGTTTACCATGGTAACCTGTACTACATAAAATATGCATAATTTGTTCTAAGAGTCATGGTGATGTGTAATTAAGTATGTCCCTGAGATGTTTTTAAGAATTCTTACATGTCATGCAATGCAGTCTCATGCTAGATGCAAAGATTACCTGTGGGCAAAAAGCACAGCGTTAGAGGAAACCCAAACACTTGATTAGTTGTAATATCATACACTGAAGATGGACAGTCTATATGACAAGTTGTCTTGAATGAAAGAATTGGTCCTTTAACACACTGTACTTCTATTATCACATTCACTAACAAAAAGAATACATGCAGAGCACATCTCAGTGATACCTCAGCTTCTGTTATTCAAACAGCACACGCTTGCTGTCTTTTCAGCACTATAAGATTTTAGATGTGAAGGGACCAAGGATGGATAAAATCCAGTGAAGCAACTTTAGAATAGGGCATACTCTACAAGTATTGTAGAAATTAATGATAAGATATGTGATAGATACAATAACAAGCACAGAATACAGTCCTCTGAAAAAATATCTTAAGTCATTCAGTTAAATATTTACTGAATTCTCTATATGAAAGGTATATATTAGCTATCCATTTGATTCTGAAAATGAATTCAACTTTATATTCAAAAATAAGCACAATTCAAGTGCCTAATGTGTAGCAAATCAGTGAGCAATTCTGGCATGTTGACAGATTTGCTGTAAACCTCAGGAGGGTCAGGTATTTGCTCAGGATGTCTTCCTTTTGTAAAAAGTACTACCTTTGCCTTTTCACCTCAGCAAGCTGAAAACTGTGGAGTACAATATGTCAGTATTTTCCACACAAGCACTCTCACAAACCATGTCTGAAAAAGCTAGTATGGTATTCATGCTTTCTTTTACCCTTTGGTGGCCAAACCCTAGGATATAAAGCTGGTGCACCCACGCTACAAAAATACATTATCTCTCACTGTGTAGTCAAATCTTTCTACATGTACAAATGGTACATATTAAAATACCTAAGAAAATAGCAACCATCACTAAAAAAAGGAGAATGTATTAAAATCATTTTACTGACAAAAACACATACAGAGTAGGTAAATGCAGTTCTAATACCAGAAATTACATCTGGTAATTCATCCCTGATTTCTCATACAGTAATATCTATCTCCAGGCATGGGTAGGACCTCACAGTCCTATGTAGAAATACAGAACTGAAACATCGATAGTAGGCATATAATGTACAGCAGTGTATAAGATGCAAAGATTTAGAGATGAATACAGATTGGAAAGCATTACGATACAATGTCAGTAGATGATATAATGTGTTAATATATGATAACAACTGATGCTCTATTTTGTATCTTTTACAAATGGAAATCTAATAATTAGTTCAAAAAGGAAAGACAGACTACGAGCAGAAGACAGCAATGTTCTGTAATATTAGTGTTATCCTTTTATGAGTCTAAAACCAGTAAAAAATTTTAAGTAGTTGGACAATTTATTGAAAATTGATGTACATATTGCGACAGATTTCCAACAGTTGCTACATTTTGGATGTTTCAGGTTATCTGCTATTACTACATGAATGGTGCTACATCATTTATTCTAAAAGCACCTGGAAAATACAGTTTTGTAAATGTATGACATATCATGTCAGTCCTGGCCAAGGAAGTTCTCAAGGCTTGACAAGTGACACAATGCTAGAAGATGAACAGTGTATATCAAAAATTATCAACTGCAGTGTTCATCTTGAAGGAACGAGATATCTTTCCATTAGTACTTTGTCTAACAAAAAAAAAAGAAAAAAAGAAAAAAAAAAGATCTTTTTGTTTACAAGAGTATATAAAAACCAGGCATAGCAACCAAACTAATGATATCAGTAAGTACTTTTAAAATGTAATGGGATGTTCTCACTAAAATATTTAAACTCTAGCACAAAAGGCTAGACTCAAAATCAAACAAACATGTTGTAACATCAGTAGTATGATTATTTAAGTTAGCAGCCACTGCTAACTACAAAACTGCAATACTACAACTTAAATTATCTGAACAGAATGTAATCTAAAACTACAGAAATTACTGGAAGGACAAAATACAATTTCCATAGCTTGTGTTTGTCCCAATTAGGTGACCTTCCAAGTAATATATATGGATATATTTAAAATAGTAAAAATATCAAAGGGAATCTAAAGAGATTTTTTCTGATAAGACAGTGTTGGTAAAGTTAGGGACAACAAATTACTGTGGAAATTATTTTGACATTAATGTTTTCCACCTTTTATTTTAAATAAGAAAATTAATTGGAAACTCAAAAAACAAAAACAAAAACAAGAACAACCCCACAAAACAAAGAGCAAACAAACAGAAGACACAGTTAAGAACTCGAAAATTCAGTTTTTCGAATTTATAAGCTAGTTTAGGCAAAACAGAAAATCAAAGCTGAAGATGCTGAAAAAGCACTGTCTCAATAAGAATTTCTTTCAAGAATTTCTGTCACGAATTCTAAATTTAAACATTTGGACAAACTATTACTTTTAGAGGAAGAGGTTCTTCTACTGCAGCAGACTTACTAGTTTAAGATTAATCAGCTTTGAAAAGGAATAGCAGAAAACTGTCTAATGGTTGTGTCATTCCCATTCATCAGTAGGAGTGCAGCTTCAAAATTGGCAGGACAGAAGCATTAATATTTGTGTATGCATCACCATTAAATGTTCTGAGAATTGAGTCTTTGTCTGTACTGAAGAGACAGATAGTGAGTATTAATGGATGTAAAGGCAATCAAGTGGACTACACAGGTCTATGCTCTCTTTCCATGAACATGTTGGTATCATATAGAACATGTCCACAGTCCAGTGCATCAGAAACAGGTTCCAAAAGTGCAGATAAAATGTTCAATTTGGACTGGTCATTTGTTTAGTGTAATCAAAAAGTCAGTTAGAGCTACCTCTCTCACCAAGTTTTTGGTCTCCTGCAAATTTCAAATAGGTAAATGGTATTTGGTGGTGTTAAAGAAGAAACTGAACTTAGCCTCCTATAAGCATTGGTGTCTTTTGTGATTTCATCCGGCTCTAGATTTGATCAGAACTTTCATCTTGCAGCAAAGCCTACTACAAAAAGTCAAACAAAACGGTGAATCCTGATTACAATCTATCTGACAAAAAATGTCTGAGAAACATTAATGTTCATTTCTTAGTCTACATGGAAGGAGAGCTGCTAATGCTGAATATTTCTCTGTGTAAAATGCTTAAAATTTGCCAAAATATGATTTGGAATTTATTATTCTGTACAGGCAAAAGAGTATCTGAAAGAATTTTCTGCTAAAACATTAGATATTTTCAAACAAATTGATTTTTTTCATTAGCCTTTCTTTATCTGATTCTGTAAGTAAAAATTTATAGCTCCTAAAGCTAATGTTGAAGTTTGATCTAATTTCAGTTTTCACAGATCCATCTCTTAAACGATTCCTTGAAGCTGATTATCTTTTTACCGTAAAGAACCTGAATACTTACTATGTTCTTAGGATATGATAGGAAGCCATAAGCATAGGTTGAAAAGAGCCAGGCTTCCTCATCCAAGAAAGAGTTATTCATTGGTTTTGGCACAGACTGCAGCAGCCTACACATTGCTTCAGTATATGTTAAAATGCCTGTTGACCCACAGTGTCATTTGGCAATTAACTACAGTTGCAGCATTGTTCATTCTGCCACAGTCTTTTCTGTCTCTCACCTCTCTTTCTAGGGTGAGCTGACTCCTACGTGAGTTGATGGGTTGTCCTCTCTGCCCAAAGAGGGAACAGAAGGCCTAAAAGTATACTTCAGGAGTTTAAAGCTTTATTTAATACTAATTTTAAATATTAAAACATATATTTTAATGCAAGTGGAAAAGATGTTTAACTTGAATAATATTTAGGATAGGAGATGATTAATTAAAATAAATTATCCTTTTCAGTTCCATAAATTTAGTACAGTAGCCTGCAGTAAAAATAAGCTGTGAGTTGATTTGTCATGTATGGAAGCAATTAAGTGGATATCTTCATGTGAAAGGTATTGAGATATGATTCTTTTGTGTTTGTAAATGTATATATCAGAAGTGGTAGAGGTTATCAAAAGTTTGCACAAAGGTGTGAGTTGCAGCTGTACTACTAAATAGTATGAATAGAAGTCAACATACTACGAGTACACAGCCTGGTTCCAGAGGCATTTCAAGAGATAATTCTCATGGCTTACACCAAAAAACACTGTGTGGGTGTGTCTCCTCATCTAATTATAGGAGAATTAACCAGTTTTTATCTTCAGAGCTGTAAAACACAATGTGTATTTTGGACAATTTGCATCTCTTCCAAATAAACTTCTTAGAACTGGGAATAATGGGGATAAGAATATTTTACTTTCAATTGCTATTCCATTTTCTTCCAAGTCATCTGTGTTTTTCCTGAAATCTGAATGTATCTCAGACTCATGATCTCTAACTTCTACTGATTAGTATAGACTAGAAAGTTAACGATAGCATTCCAAACTGAAAGATGTTATAAGTGCTTTCTTAATATTTACTAAATGGTTGTAATATGTTAATTCATACTTTTATAATATTTCATAAAAAATGTTATAAATTGTACTATCAAAGCACTTTCGAGAAGTTTTATTTTTAACACCTTTTTAAGAAAAATGGGTTAAAAAGGCAAGGAATATAGGCAATGCATAGTTTTGCAGATGCTTTAGCATGTGACCACTTAAGTGAATGTTTATAGGGAAAAGGAATCAAGCATATTATAAAATACCATTAAGAACATAAGGTTGATTAATTTGTGAACTATTTTATTGCATCTGCATATCTTTTTAGAAGAAAAACATTTCAAATGCAGTCTTAATGTGAAGTATAGTTAGAAGGCTATATTTTTAATTCATTATCACACAGGCATTCTGCCTGCTGTTTGCTCTTACGAATAGTAAAATACAACAGAATATACAGTTATCAACGTGAGATAATAAAGTCCTTGTAGCATCTATGCATAACCTTTAACCTTGAATCCCAGTGGTAAATGAGCTCTCTGCCTGAAACTGCTTTGCTGCTCTTACAGCATTGTTGTTCTGTGGAGAGAAATGTCCTTTCTACTGGAAAGATGAACTTGGTGAACTGAAATGTTAAATGATAATGTCAGCACTTCCATCAGAGTTGTGTAGTTTGTGCTAATAATTGTGCTTATTAGCCAGTCTGAATTTTTCCTCTAGTCTAAACAATTTAATGATTTTATTCTCTCAACTTAATTCTGCACTAATTTTAAAACTAACTTCAAAGGATACTCTGATTCTTGTGAAATACAGTTTTGGTAAAACAGACTTAGTTTTTATTTTAACAGCCACTCAGATTAAGTCATCAAGAAGATACAGAAAAACTAAGGACATTAATAACCCAGAATTACCAAAAATAACAATGCTAACAACCTAGTCATTAATGAGAATTACTAGTCTTGTTACTATAGAAACAGGACTGAAGCAAATAGAAATTATGTGTAATTTCTCATTTCCAAAAGTGACTCATATTATGTCATTATCATAGTAATGATATTATTACCCCAAATGTAATAAACTTAAAAGCTACTTACCCTGAAAGGATACCTCTACACCTGAACATGCACATTCTGATGTTGATCTTCAGTGGAGCTCCACAAAAAAATAACTGAAATGAAACTGATAAATTTACCAAGCAGTGAAGATGGTGGAGTCATCTCAGGACACTTGCCAAACATTTGCTCTTTTTAATTATAGCAAGTCCAAATTTGTCATCCACTGTAGATTTTAAGAGGTTAAAGTTAAAAGTCTAATCTACTGTGCTTTTTTTTTTTTTTTTTTTTGTATAATCAATAACAATTGCTGTCTCAGACATGGAAACAGGACAAAACTGTAGTCACAAAAAGGTTGGACACTGCCAATATAGACAGTTGAAAGGAATTTCTGTTTTCTTTTTTACTTTTCTTCTAGCCAAACAGAGGAATGAACAGGTGCATACTGGATATAGTATATTAGACAAACATATAGGAAAAGATTTCTAAGAGTGGGAATAAAAAAGATTACCCTCATAGAAAGGACCCACTGGAATCTTCCCCAGTAACCACAACCAGCCTTCCTCATCAGTCTAAGTGCTTTTCTAGATGATATGACAAACCTTGGAAATAAAGCATTTTGAAAATGATACCTTCTGCTATCTTTACCTTTGTTGTCCTCTCTGTAATCTTTTTGTTTGTTTGTTTGTTTGTTCTAGTAACATATGTAAGATAAAGCTCTGTACACTAGGAAGCTACAGTAGAGTCACCATGGACAAGGACTGATAGTGATGACACACTTTTGGAATAGGGATTAAGAATACTTTTGTGTGAGCTATTTACTCATTCATCCA
Organism: Tragopan temminckii; assembly: GCA_028571105.1. Taxonomy (NCBI): domain Eukaryota; kingdom Metazoa; phylum Chordata; class Aves; order Galliformes; family Phasianidae; genus Tragopan; species Tragopan temminckii. The sequence continues at coordinate 26,188,070 of JAOWBP010002559.1, read as the reverse complement.
GTGCTTTTTACTTCAGGCAGTGAGTTTCCTGTTATTCCATTATTAATTCTTATTAAGACATTTTCTCTGCTTCAGGACTTGTCACACTTCCATTCCCATAAAGATGAAGCTAAACTTCACAGTGTATCACTGTGGAAATTGCAAAGAAGTGATCACAGAGAACATCAGGAAAGTTAGCCTTCCTATAACTACCGTCAGTGATGCTACTTGCTAATGGCTTTTATTATTTTTCTTAAAAGGAAAACTTTTTTCACTGTGAAGGTGACTGACCACTGGCAGAGGTTGCCTGGAATGTTTATGGAGTCAAAGTCCCAGGAGATACACAAAAGCTATTTGTGCATGGTTGTGTGCAATCTGATCTAGGTAATCCTGCTTGAGCAGGAAGGAGCTGGACCTGATTACCCTCAGAGGTCCCTTCCAGCTTCAAATATTGTCAATCTGTGATTACTGAAATTTCTAGAAAACCTGGGATAGTTGGTTCACTGCTTAGATTTGCTTTCTAGGGTGTCAAAAAACATTGTGGCAACCTATATCTCTTAATGATTCAAGTTGGAAGTTATTATTATGGCAGTAGGGCTGTGAAGATGAGTATTGGAATGGACCATCTTCTTTATGAGAGGGGGCTGAGAGACCTGGCACTATTCAGCCTGAAGAAGAGAAGGCTGATGGGAAATCGTAACAATGCTTATAAATATTTAATGGCCGGGAGTCAAGTGGGTGGTAATCGGCTCTTTTTTAGCAGCACCCAATGACAGGATAAGGGGTAACAGGCACAAACTGGAACACAGGAAGTTCCATACAAACACGAGGAAGAACTTTTTTACTGTGGGGGTGACAGAGCTCTGGAAAAGGCTGCCCAGTAAGGTTATACGATTTACAATTTTTTTGTCTTAAAATGCCTGGAGATTTAAGTGCAACTTGAACAATTGCACATAGTTCTTTTTTCATGTGTCTCTATTCGAACTGAAAAACATACATCTTCTATTTTTACCCAGTGCAACAAATGTTTATTTACTAAAAGCATATAGTCACACCTTTGGCACAAAGCATTGCTCAGTTTCTAAGGCAATGCAGATGACTGGCCATAAACTACATACAAGCACGGTTGCTTTCCTCAAGCTGTATGCTTAAAATTCTTGCAAGGCAGTTTTTTTGCTCGCAGAGCTATGTTGATCTATCTTCTGTTTTGATGTGTGACCAAAACTGCAAATCATCTTCAGCATAGTTCTGCCCCTGAAAAGCAAAGGAGTAGAACAAATGAGAAAAATGCTGATTTTGCCTAGGGCACTGTAAGGGAAGGAGCCAACAATCCAGGCCTTGAAGAAGCAATCAGTATTTAGAACTCACTGTGCATCACTGAGTTAGAAAAACAAGAAGAGGCATGGTGAGTATGTAAGCATGAACAGAACTTGGAAGAAAGACCTAATGACTGACATCAAGCATTATTTTAATGATAATACTCCAGCTCTGGTGTAAGTTGCATGAAGATATGTGCAAACTATTTCTTCTGTCACCATTTTTTGACATTGTGTCTAGCTAATAATTAATGAAGCAGCAATTGAACTAAAACTGTCTAGTGTCATAAACAGTTGGTTAATTCTTTGAATAAAAAAATAGGGTTTGATAGATCCAGATCCACTGTTTGCAACCTCATAAAAGCACAGTCATGAGCAGTTATTAGTTTACTCACATCTTCAGTTGGTGATGCTGTGTATTGTGAAACACTGGAGTGGATAAGTGCCTCTGATGTACACAAAATTAATTAACGCAATTGCCCCTAACAATAGGATGATGTTGTAGTATTTAAAATTTCATTTTCCAGTGAAAGAAATATTGAGAGGACATCACTGAAACTTCCAAAAGTACCTAGAATATTAGAGTATTTCTCTACTTGGGTATTCCATTAGCCAGCTATATCTTTTGGGACAGCATTGAAAGCCTTTGATTTTTTTTGCTGGTGATATGGGACAGACTCTGGTTAATATATATGTATGTATAACAGCTGATTTCTTGCCTGATATTTTAGATAATTTAATATCTTTTAAAGCTTTTAAGTTAATTACCAACTTCTGCTGTCGTCAGCCACTTACATCATTATCCTACTGATGTGAAGACACTGTAGAATATGAACCAATAAGACTCACCTGGATGCAAGTTACAGTAGAAGGTGTGTAAAGACTTAGTTTTGACTGATAAATCCACAATCTGATTCTATAGCTCAGAGAGGGACAGTTTACTCTTCTTTTACAGACATACACATTTCTGCTCTACAAAGATACTTCATGCAGGGTTTCCTCATTGGGGCAGAAGTTACAGTAGATTCAGTAATGAGCTGAAAGCCATATGAAATAAGAAAATTATTTACTAAAAAAGTATGACTATATTAATCTTATCCATATGCATCACTCTTACAAAAAATCAACTTACTCTCCACAGTTTTTAATAAAGAGAAAGAATTGAATGTCGTCATGCTTATCAAACAAAAAACAAACAGCACCCATTCCTGAGAGAATGTCTTTTGCAACTTCTGTATCTTCAAGATTTTCATGTCAGTGCTACAATTATTGAGATTGCAGAGTCTATTATTCTGGTGTTAGGAAATGCTAGTTGTACAGCTGCATCCTGAATGTGAATTATATTCCATGGTGTAATGCATTATTATGCAGGCTTTAATTATAGGATAATTGACTGATCTTTTCTACAAAATACTGACCTCATTTACTTTGGTTCCAAATATTTTCAAAACTGGCTTTGACATAATCATGAAATATCTGTGGTACAATGTATTGTATGACCTGAAGAAGGACCTGCATGACAGAAAAAATTTACATTTTCTGACTGTACTACTGGGGCTAATCCATTATTATACCTTTGCTTATAACCCATTTCTTGCCAATACACTCAGAACATGTTAGCAACAAAACAAAACAAAAACAAGCAGACAGCCTCTTGCTGAAAATTGTCTTGTCTTTGGTATATAAAGAATTCTCTTCTGTATTTCCTTAATGCTGGATAATAACCCCAATACCTTGGTTTATGACGGAGGCATATAGACAAGTCTTTAACAAGTAATAATGTTAGATTTCAGTTTTATATTTGTCTTATAGATTAATTCAGCCACTTAATTATAAGGCTTTTAAATCAATGTTTTCCTGCAGGTTCCTAATATAGTACAATTTTAAAATTTTATTTTTAGATTTTTTTAGATTCTATTTTCAAAATGAAGAATGGATTGCTTTCCCCTTTTGAACATATAAACCAGAATTATGAATTTCTGAGTCACGTGAAATATCTTTAAAAGAAAAAAAAAAACAACCAAGAACCCTGTTCTGAGTGTGCTCATACTTAATATTGCCTTTATACTATTTATCAATGCAAGACAAAAAATCATTCACTATCCACAGTGAGAATGAAAAGTTGTTAAACAAAGAATTACTCTCACATGTCTGTTTTATTTGAAAACTTTTGCTTAGCCATTGGTTTCAGACTATAATAGAAATGTCTGTGCTCTTTAAAGATTTGTTCCTAGATTTTTGAGTTACTGATTTTTTTCTCTTCACTGGTTTTGATTGGTGTAGTGGAAATGCTAAGCCACGGCTTGAACTAGTGATTGAGCACCTGGTAGGAAGGCAGGGCCAACTCAGGAGAGTTCAGGTGCATCAGTGCACCTGAGTGACTTGCAGAGGTGGATCCTGGCTCTGCCCCCTCCCAGGCTTTATTTAAGAGATGGCAGCAGTGGTAAGGCTGTCTCATCTGGATATCCCTGCCTACTTGTGGGTGTTATAGGTGTTCTGAAGGTAAGCAGTATTTTTCTCTTATTCTTTGCCAACAGCTGTTGTGTCTGAACAAATCCTCACTTGCTGTGGCCTGGGACCTTGCTGCTCTGCTGTCTTGTGCTTTCAATTGTGTTACAATTAAGGTTTTTTTTTTTTTCTCTCTAAATATAGAGTTTTCACATTGCGGAGTAGATCCAAATGTAATTTACTTGTAATAATAGTCCTTTATTCAGAATTTTTTTTTCATTTTAGTAGTCAGTACTGACTCACTGTTAAACTATTAAAGACACAAAACTAACTCTAATTTAGAAGAAGCCAAATATTATCATACAACTAGTCAGGTTATGATTTTTCTTTTAAAAAATTAGGACTTGGGATGAGAAGTCAGCTTGGAAAGAACGGATATTAGATAAATCCTATTCCTTATGCAGGGTTGGGGAAGAAAGTAATCACAGTAACTTTAATAAAAAGTCAGATTTGAAATCTAGTTGAAGAAGCAAGGACAAGTTACTCTAAAATAAGTTAAGCAAAAACACTTGCTTGAAAATCAGGTAGACTTTTTGCAGTTGGATTCCACTTTAAGCCTACTGTGGAAACAGTAAAGGTCTTGTGGGAGACAGAGGAGTGAGGGGGGGAAAAAAAATGAAATAGGCCCTAAAAGATTGGGATGAATTTGGAGGGCTGTTGGCAATGACAGAGAGATGGAAATGACATCAATGACTTGAGTTCAGGACTTGAATGTATGCTAAGTTTATGGATGATACTAAACTAGGAGGAACCATTGACCCTATAGAGGGTGGGGAGGCTTTGCAAAGACATATCAGCTTGTCGGAGTGCTGGGCAGTTATCAACCAGATGAAGTTTAAGATCATGTTCTGGATTCTGCACCTGGGATGGAGCAACTCTGATTGTCCTGCTCTGGTACAGCCTCATGTCAAGTACTACGTGTAGTTCTGGGCATCATAATACAAGAGGGACATAAAGCCATTATGAAACATCCAAAGAATTGTTATGGAGGGTCTAGAGGTATGGGGAATGGTTGATGTTGCTTGGTCTGTTCTTTTTAAGGAAAAAAAGACTGAGGGGAAGCCTCATGGAGGCCTACAGCTTCCACGTGTTGTGAATAGCAGGACAGCACTGATCTCTCTGTTGACAGCAACCCAAGGGAGCAGCATGGAGCTCCATCAGGAGAGGATCATGTTAGCTTTTAGGAAAAGGTTAATCACCAAGTGGATGGTTGGACATTGGCACATGTGATCACAGAGCAGTGGTCATAGCTTCAAGCTGCTGGAGTTCAAGAAGCATTTGGATATTGCTCTCAGAAATACAGTTTGTTTTTTTTTTTTTCCCTCTGTGGAGCCAGAAGCTTGACTCAGTGATACTTGTGGATCCCTTCTAACTTGGGATGTTCTATGATTCTGTGAAAGATGACATGCTTCACGTTTTTACTTACTTTGCTTTCATTTCCAATATTCCTTACTTGTGCAAACTCTTGTATACGCAAACAAGAGGGGGAGAATGTCTGGGAGAGAAGGAGGAGAGAAGAGACTTGGGCACAGGAGAATACCTGAAAGAGTCTGGCATGAGGTGAGGCTCAAGTAGTTTGGGCTTTGTCAGTGGTGTGGGGTGTCTCCATGACCACTTTAGCAAGAGCTGTTTGCCTTATGCAACCCTGCTGTTCCCTTATGAGTTTGCATTCGTTTTTTGGTAAATAAATTTGAGATAAAATGGTAGCACACAGAACTTGTGTGGCAGCAGAGAGGTCATTAGCATGTGTCAGTGGATCAATTTGCTGTCCAGCAAGTCTGCTGGCCAGGGTCTGCTTATTGTGCATATAACCAAAATTACTCTGAACCCTAGTGGATAAAACAAAATCCACTCATTTTTTCAGCTTCAGAAGAGAATTTCCTGATTGACTCTTTTATACTGTGATTTTACAAGTTAGCAAATCCCAAGTTTTTAAAGATTTTAACTGCTAAATAACATGTTCATATAGAAAATGTTCACATAGAACATGTTCACATAGTGATCTAAGCTGTTTAAATTATTATGGCAGTAGCAGATCTTTAAAAGTGTATTGGTGGAGGGCTATGTACATGGGAGCTGTCTAATCATTTTCATAAGAATTTTTATGTATTAAAAATGCATACATATTAATGGGACACAGGGACAGAGCTGATCAATGAGTGTCTTTTTGCAAAATAGGATGCATATGAATATGACCTTATTGGGGATTGAACTGCAGTTCAGTGTGACAGTCTAAGAATGTATCTTTAAGTTTTAATTACAATTCTCTAGATTCACTGAAACCATGAAGTGGAATTGAGTGTTTTTTTATTTTACTTAGTGATCTTCTCCCAGATAACTATCCACTCCTCCTGCCTGTGTCTGTTAGGACCTGCAGGAAGCTCACCAGTGGTGAACATGGAAGACATTCATCACTGACTCACAAGAAAAATCATGCTCATTCATTTTTCTCCCTGCCAAAAAAACCCACTCCACAAAACACTGATTTCATTTCACATTCTCTTTACTAATTGTTGAGTGCTGCTAAGAAAAGTAATTCCACATCTCAACAAGGACATACTCTGGTCATAGTTGTTAAGAAAAAATATAATATCTGAGAGATCCTGTTGACTTTTTCCAACTGTTTTTATTTATTTGTTTAAAATACTGCTGCTGTGGGTTTTGATTTCATAATCACTCTTTTATTTTTCTGGCAGTTGGACATTCATTTATAATTCATAAAGAAAATGGATGTAAGTGAAGAGCAAATGCACATAGTGTGTGAAAGAAATATTTGGGTGTTTTCAGTTATATAAAATCTACCAAGTTTTTTTCTAACTATTAAAATTAGATAAATATATGACAAATCCTCTCCTTCTGAGTCCTTAAGTTGTAACTGAGATTATACAAATATGTGAACCTGGCTGCAGCTGTGAACATTGAATAGGGCTGGCTCCAGAATACTGGTCGTAAGTCAGTTAAGTTCTGCCTTTTCATCCTAACCTGTATTTACTTAAAGAATTGATATGTTACTGCAGACTGTCAGATAGACACAACTTTATCTGGTGCTTTATCTGATATTCGATAATTATTAAGTCTAAAGCTGGACTGAACTAGAAAATTCATTGTCTGATTTATGCACTCAACACTTTTCCAATATAAAACTGCCTTCAAAGTGAAAGAAAAGTATCTAAATGTCTTATTTACTTTTGTGTTTGGGACTAAAGATATGTGACTTTGTCATCAAAGGAGCTTGTGATGTTGAAGTGAAATTAAATTTGTGCCTAAAATACCGAGACAGTATACAAGATTTTCAAAAACAACCTGGAAAGTTTTCATTTCTTTCTTCTTTACTTGTGCTGAGGACAAGTGACTTAACTATCAATGATGCTTATTAGAATCCTGTAATATAACAAAAATGAAATGCATTGTGCCCAATATGCCTTCATTTTCATAGTAATGACAACACATATGCTGTATTTCTTTCTTTGTTTTCTTTATGTCAAGTATATAAACTGTCTTTCTGCCATCACAAACTGTGAATAATGTATGAAATAAATAAAAAAAGATGTGAAATACGAATAGAAATAGGCTGTGCAGCAGACCCATATGTTCTACTCTAGAGAGGGGCTTGATTCGCAGCCTATCAAAGTCAATGCCAAGACTCCTAAGGAAATTAATGGGCTTTGATCATGCCCTATACTCATACATTTTGGGCCCCAGATTCTTAAGCAATAAGAAAAGAAACAGCTTGTCAGTGAACAGCATTCTCTTCCTTTACGTTGCTCTTCAGGTGCCAAGAGCTCCCTTGATGCTTCAAGTTTGATTTTGTAACTGCTTCCCATAGCTGGCCTTGTTACCTATGGAACCCATGGGTTTAAGGATATTGGGTATATTATTTATGTACTAGATAGAGTTACTAAAAACCTGGTATCAGATTGGATGTTAGTTTCAGAAGCCTCTCTGTAGTTTAATGAAATATATTACCACTTATTTCCATGTTTACCATGCAGATGAGCACCTTTGTTTTGAGCTTTGATTTGTTAGTTCCTTGAGTCATCACTTCATACAAATTTGACATTTAAAAATAATACTACTTACAAAAGTGGCCGGCTTGTGTACACAGGGCCTGGAGAGCAAAATGTCTGCTTTGAGCTCCCGCCCACAGTTGTAGCAAAGCTAATGAATAGCACGCAGTAATGCCAGCTCCAGTGAATTAGTGATGAGTAATAGGATTTTGGCTGAGATTGAATGATGATACAGGAACCTCCAGGCCTCTGAAAAATTCTGGCTTTGTCACAAGAAGAGCCTTTCATATTGCCTGCTTCTCATACTTGCCTGCTTCCTGACAAAAGGAGCCAGAAAAGCTTATTGTGGGAGGACTTTCTTCTCTTCTCTTAGCAACCTGCTGCTTCCAATAAAAAAAAAGAATGCTTAAAATCATACTAGGATAAGGACTATTGCTACTTTTCCCACCTTCCACATGCACTGGGACAGACCATTTGCTTCTTGCTGTTTCTACTTGTTGGAAGTGGGAAAAGTGTGTCATTCCACAGTACTTATGCCTAACCCTTAGAAGTTGATTTAAAAAAAAAAAAATAAAAAATGGGGTTGAGGTGCTGGCAAGATTTGACAGGAGGTAGGGAATGTGAGACTGAAAGAAAATCTGAGGGAAATGTGAAATGAGGGCAGAGGTTGAGACCAGGACATGTGGGGGAACAGACTTCTGCAGGGACAAGGATGCTGAGAAAATGGAAGCATTTGCTGAGAAGCTTAGCAGAGAAGAGGAAATGAGAGACTGCCAAAAGATTAGAATCATAATGCTTATTTTCCTCTCTATCTCTTTATAAGAGCACAGTTCAGAATGAATTTGGAATAAGAAACATAGGTTTAAAAAAAAAAAAAAGCAGTATCTTTTATCATTATAAACAAAGATTAGCAAGACCAAAATACTATTTTCTTGTTTTCTGAGGGGGGGATATCATGACCTAGAATATCTCTTGGGTTTGTTATTCAACATATTGTTATTACTGTCTGGGGAAAATAAATAAGACTCACTGCATTTATATATGCATATACATGCATCTACATATTTTTTTTATATGAAATTGTTCTGACTCAGAAATTATGTATATAATATATAGTTTCAGCCATTAGCAATCGTCACTAAATGTGGGGGGAAAAAAATGTCTTCTGAGGTTTTTTAGTAAGAGGAAGGAGTATCTTAGCAGGTGCTGGACAAGGCTTACCTGGCCCTCCCAATGGTCTTGGATTGCTGTTTAGATCATGAAAGAAATAGAGAAATAGTAGAAGACCTAAAGCCACTTTGCTATGGGACTACCATAGCACTCAGTGAAATTCTTTTTTTTTTTTTTTAAAAAAAGGTGGAAAATATCAGAAAGGCCTCCAGTAGATGTCATCTCATAGTTGGTTTAAGGCCTTTTCTTTTTTTTACAGACAAGCGTTCTTTCCAAAAATGATTCATTTCACCCCCAGAAGACATGTTAAAGCAGTGCAAGGCATTTTATTTAACATATTTAATGAAGAAGTATTGCCTTCAAATGGTAATGTCCATGAAAACTATCCTACGTAGTCTCACTTAAAAATGTTTTTAAATATTTCTAATGGAGAAGTAGAGGTGTAAAATACCAGTGTGGATTTGTGCTATATGCATAAGGCAAACTATGGCTTTTTTTATCTTTAAAATATTTAGGTATGACTTCTGTTCCACATGCATAGAGGTTTTTATCCAGTGGTGATTTGAAGAGAGGAATCTTTTTCTTTTTTTTTTTTTTTTCCCCCATGAACATTAAGGAATGAAAACCTAACCAACTTTGCATTTTTCTGCCTGATCTGTTTCTTTTTAACAAAAGTACCATTCTGTAATCTCAATTTTTTTTCTTTGCATTTAAATAGTGTACTGACAATTACAACAAAATCTGCGTGTTTAGCAAGCAGAAAAAAAAATAGATCTTAAAGTTGAAAGGACAATTCACAAGTATTTTGCAGAGGAGAGCCATTGTTGGGCATTTGAAGACCGTACAAAAGTATTTCTGTAAAAGCACATTGCTGAGATGCAGAGTAAATAAACCACTTCTAAGCAAATAATAATAAAAATTCAGGGGAAAAAAAGTGAAGTATATCTAATAAAAATGTTGGTTAAAATCTCTAGAAAACTAGATAGCAAAACTCTTCAGACCATTCTTCTATTCAAACTGATTTCTAGTCAGACTTTCACCCAGTTGGTACTCAAAGCCAGTGGTTTTCTGAAGCCATTTGTAGGTGTTTTGGGATGAAATCTACTATTAATATGGTACTGTTGTCAAAACCAGTGTAAACTAAATGATCAAACAACACCCATAGGTGGAAACACTAGGAAAGATATAATACTCATACAGTGTGCATTGTGTTATGTGCATAAGTGATAATTACAAAGTTAGAGAAAGTACACAGAGGGAGGGATAATCCTAAAGACATCTAGTAACAAAGACACTCAGCTTTAATCATTTTCAACTCTTATATTGTCTGGGTAGAATAAAGTTTAAAAATTTGCCAAATTTATTTTTGTTTTCAATTGAGGAAAACCTTTGGCTGTCTTAAACTATGCATGAATGACTGACTGCGTATTAATACAAAGGCACACATGCAAGTACCATTGGCATGCAGAGCTGACAGATTTATGTAAAGAAACACTGAAAATATTTATTGTTGCATGTGTAAGAGGTATAAAGTAATTCAAACAATTTTAACCCCTTCTACAATTAGCTATACCTGCTATTACCACTAATGGATATTGGCAATCATAAAATATGGCTGAATTCATTCTATATAAATATTTTAATTATTGTCCTTTAGTTTAAATAGGGGCTGTGGGTTAAACTTTATATGGGAAGGGTACCTCAATATTTAGGTTAAATGCAAAACATTCAAGCATGAGATGTAAGTTAATTACGTTCCAGTATGAACCGTAGTACTATACAGCAAATACTAGTTATGCCTGATATTTTCAGCTTTCCACTGATTCGTCCTTTATTGAAAACAGATCAGTAGCCACTTGTTTTTTATGCATGGGTGGCGTGAGTGTTGACACAGTTGAATCTTATTAGATGAGTTTTGTTCTTTGTAGTGGACTGCGCATTTATCTTTTGTAACAATAAATGTGAATGTAAGCAAGTATTTGAAACCATGCTGTAACAAATCCGTATTCTTTATTGTTCCTCATTACAAGTACGGGAAATGATATTTATTATTGGTATTTTATATAAATATAAAGATTAAATGTGGAGTCAAACATGCAAAAAAGCCTTACCCCAATTTTGTCTAGGATTGTAAGTACTAAATCTAATTCACAGATGGCAGCTTCTAAGTCATAACGGAAGTAGTGTACTGTTAAAAATCATCGATAACCTGACTATAACAGCATTTTTATTTTTACTTTAAAGTGAACACTGTAAATTGTTTCTACTTAACAAGCAAATATATACCCCATCTTCTGATCCCCAGGTCACAAAAGAGGGTTATCCTGTCACCACCACTGATTTCTTAAAAGTGTGACATGTATTTAGTTGTCAGTTCCTATCAGCAGCATTCACGAATCAACATTACATCAGCAGCAAAGCACACCATTTTATGCTCTTTTTGAAGATAATTAGAGTTCCCTTTTGTTGCAAATAAGATGTAAAACAGCTATAACTGCTGGTGAACGTGATTAAAGTAACCTCTATAGAACCCCATTATTCTAGACAGATTCCTTCAGATGCATAATTTCCCCATTTAAAAAAAAAAAAAAACATAATGCATGCATATAAAATTCAAATTGTCAAGACACCTCTAACAAAAATTAGTTCTCTATTAAGGCATTCTTAGTAGCTGGTTAACATGTAAAACTCTTTAAGTGTATTTTAAAATAATCATGAAATAATAGTACGTGTCATTAAAGGTAAACATTTTACAGTGAGAGGTTTGTTCAGAGAAGAGCATGTATTAAACTTTCTTACAAAACTACCATTGTAAGTGTATGAAGAATATACTGCATTCTCCTCTTTTGATCAGGTATGTGCTGGAATGGTTCCCTTCTCCCCATCATGATAATGTATCACTTTTTACAGACAAATTGGAGAATGTCCTCTTTTTCAGCCCATAAACTATAGCTTAAATATCCTTGTTAGACTAGCTATGATTGTAAAAGTTTTGTTTACAGCAAAACTATTAATTTACCATTGGACAGTGGGTTGTTTACTTGGCATATATAGTCTGATCAATGAGAGAGAGAGCTGAATACTGAAAGAATCTCCCGTGTTTAATTTTTTTTAAACAAGTGATAGAAAAATCAAATGTTGAATATTAATCTATAGATTCTTGCTATAATTCCATTTACCAGTTTTTAAGGGTAATTTATAAAAAGGCCAAATACCTGGCTTTCAAATAATTAATCAAGATTTTATAGGCTAGAAGAGGAAACTAACAAATGCTTTTTAAACAGGTGTGTTATTTCTAAATATTCAGTATTACATTGCTCTTCAATAAAAAATGTTAAATTTCTCATGAGCACACGTCTGTGCTTACTATGGTCTGTGGTGTAGAAACTAGGCGTCAGGACCTATTCTCAGCTGGTTTAGGACGCCTCTGAGCAGCTGTTGAGTTCTCTGTCTTTGGAATTGAATGGATAGAGGTTGACTCTAACCATATGAGGGCAATGTGTTGTACAAAATTATGTCCTTGATGATAGCTTACCTTTGAATCATGTAATAGATAATTGTTTGTTTGAATATTTCTGAAGATGATTAAACTATGATGAACAAATTAAGCACAGATTGACCATTACTTTTGCAGAATAGTTGTAATTATAAAATAAAATCCTGATTTGCTCTGTTGGCTACCTCAACGTCTAAAGGAAATGTTATTAAAGAAGCTTACAAATGAATAATCATTCCCAACAATTCACAGCAGCATTCACAGCATGAAAGTGTAAGAAATAGGGAAAGTTTTCCTGGAGCAAACTGATTAGAGTGAGGATGATTCTCTGTCAGAAGAATGTATTGTGCAAGTGTCCTCTGGAGAAAAAATTTTCACCTGAAAAGAAACAGCATTAGGAACACTACAGAACTGTAGATTGCAGGACACTGATCTTATTAAGAACCAATGCTAATTTGCACACTGTCTCCTGCTGAACTAGAAGCAAGTTTACCACTGGGTTTGTTAATTTACACGGGACACCATTATCTTTGGTTGGACTTAATGTATCAGAGTAGAGGTCATTAACTGCTGAGTTCATGATTATCTAGCATGAATTACAGACAGTATCACAAAAATACATTTGTTCTGAAGCTTCGTTTCTCCTTATGCGATTTTTTTTTTTCCCTGTTGATGTTTAATTCCATTTTCAAAACCCTAGGCACTGTATATTACACATGCACACACTGTCAATCTTTTTTTCCTTGTTTTTTTTTCTTCATAAACCATTCAGAAAAGTAATGCAGTTTTAAATAAAAATAAAGTGTAAAAAAAAAAATATGTACTTTGCATTTAATAGAAGTAATATGTAGTAGCTTGACTTTTGAAATTCACAATAGTAGGCATAATTACAATGCAAGCTCTAAGCTTCCTATTATAAGTAAATCAATGATTTATATAGCTCAGTATTGGGGAAATAAATGGATAAATCTCTGCTTTAGATGCTGTGGCATGGATTTACATAGACTGTCCCCTTCTGAAGCTTACTTCTGAAGCTTAAATGTCCCCTTCTGAAACCTAAAATGTTGAAAAAATAGACTACAGAGTCTCATTAGAATACTGTTTTTAAGTATCTCACAGTAAAATCATGCAGACACAAGAAATCAAATCTGGATTTAAACATGAAAGCATATTTAATAGAAATGTTTGTGTTTTCTGGTTAAGCAAACACATTTTCATAAAGATCTATACTTAGTCTATTTTACTTAAATGGAACCAGCCATCTACAAATTCATTTACAATTTTTAGATCTGTACAAGCACATTCCTAATAGTAGGGAACACTTTTGTGTCTCGGCATGACATCTTTAGAAAGAGGTGCGTTTTCATTTATTTGATGCAAATATTCATACAAGGTAAACTGCTTAGGCATATATGGAGCTTGTTTTCATGGAAGCTTTGTGGCAACAGGAAAATAATATAACATAATTGTACAATAAATGGAATGCTGCAGTTTCAAAATTACTCATGCTATGGTGCAGTGACTAAAGAATATAGGAAGATTGAGATATTATTTGCTATTTTTTGAGCTGCTTTGCTTATGAATTATTTCATTTTAGTTTTATGTGTATTTTAGGAATATCTCTTCTTTTGTACCAGACAAAGATCAACAGAAAAGATGTATCTCATCTACTCTGAATACCTTTCAAGCTCTGGATATTGAAATTTATTTGCACTGTTGTTAGAGCTTGGTGGACTACTTCAGAAATTTGAACTACTTGCAGAATTTTTTTTTCTTCCATGTATTTAGACCATTTTTAGTTCATAAATTTTATATAAATAGGGATTTTGTAGTATGTAGTGATTTTCATTTCAAGTTACTTCCCTTTTTTATGCAGACAACTTTAATCTTATGATTTGTCATGAATTGTTTACTATAACTGTAGTTTTGGTCATTCTTTCCTATTGTTTTTCCCTTGATGTCAATGGTTGCTTGAAAAAACTTGGTGTTTTTTCTTCTAACTGGACGATTGAAATATTCAGGCAGAAGAGAATAGCTTGAAAACATAAGTATGGTACAAGCACACAGATAAGGTGTTTGTGCACTCAAACATTCTGAGAAACAGAGTATGTCGTAGTACTATTGTGAAAAATAAATTTTCAGCATAGAGATTTATTAGAGTATTTCAGATGTATAAATTCATACGGCCATTGCTAAAAATTCCACTGAGCTTAAGAAGAAACTTGCAAATGTTTTAAATGATTATTCAGGTAAAAGACTTTATGGATATCTCACATAAAAAGTAATGGCTATGAAGCTAGTTAATTTTTAGCCGGGGAATTTCATTGACATGAAAATTGTACTTTCTTGCTTGACAGTGTAAGTGATAATGACAGAAAAATAAATAAATAAATAGGAGGCATTGTATACCTAATTTAATTACTTTTTAACAAGAGTGTTTCAAACAATCTATGCAAATGTGCCATTTTTCTCTAGACCATTTCAAAACCAATATCATCTGTGTAAGATAAAACACAGTAAATAACATGTTTATGAATTTTTCAGCGTTGAAGAATGTCATACGCAGTTTAGAATGTCTCCTCACTACAAACTTAAGTTTAAAATAGTAATTTAAATTTTAAAAATCCATCATCTGATTTCAAACGTAAACTTTGTGTAGACAAAGTCATTTTCTTGAACTTGGTACTTAGGGTTTCATTTGCCTTGACATCTTTGGGATATGTAATCCCCACCCTTTGCTTCTTTGCTTGTGAGGTACTTATGCTGCATCTGCCTTTTGTCCAGCTAAGTTTAACAGTCACTAACTAGTGACAGATGAGACTGAAGCAGAAAAATTCAAGCTTGAGCTCTTATATATACACTGAAAATTGTTTGTACTTTTTTCTACTTTTGAGATAGTTCAGCTGGAGGAAGACAGAAAGGTTTAAAAAAGAACAAGAGAAAAAGAAGGACCTCTCATGCCCTCAGAGATCAGTCAGATGCTTTTTATTCAGAAATATCCACTGGCTTAGGTGACTCTTGTCTGTTTTATAATGAGTTTCTAATGACACTGTTTTCTAATGTTGAAAAAGCCATTCATAAGGCACAAGGATGTTGTTCTAGAGAGAGAAGGAATCCTCAGACCGTATTACTAATATTGAACTGTTACTAAATATTTTGGTGACCACAGCCACCAGGGTACAGAAATGTGTCCCAATCAACTCATTTACTTAAAATATTCTACTTCAGGAGAAACAATGTAAAGAGGAATCTGGCGGACAAAACAACATGAAAATCACTGAAGAGACCTATTAACAGAATTGTATGATATACCACCTAAAACAGCTCGACTAAGAATATCAGATTCCAATATATCTGGTTATTTGGTATCATGAAGTATGAAGTAGTGTACTGCCACTTTGCCATTTATGAGAATGTCATATTTGCTCTGCTCTAGATATCCAACCCAATAAAAATGCTTTCTGCATTGTAATCCAAATATGACTGGGAGGAATGATTTTCTGCCCTGTGTTTATAGTTTTAAATACAAGTAGAAGGTTATCAAAAATCATACACAGTAAATATAAGGAAGTGCTTATAAACAACGTGAGAGTTTACAGATGCATTTTGTATTATTGTAAAAGGACTAAATAAAAGAAGTAGTATTCTGGCTTAGGAAATAACAGATTAAAGCTAAAGGACCTAAGCCAAATGGTGAAGCACATGTAGATAACGTCATTCTTCACATCCAGAAGGAGGTTACCCTACCTGTGGGGGAAGTGCTGACAGGATGTTTATGTGGGATTGAAGTCAGATATAATTTGGGTAAATGAGGGAAGGAAAAGGGTGTGTAAATAGGAAGTCCCTTAAATTTGTTTAATTTCCTTCATTCTCTTTTTATTGTAACTTTTTTCATACCTCAAGGGCAAACTTTTATCCATGCAAGACTATTGAAACATAAAACAAATGAATAGTCTTCATACATCTCAGTTATTTGTATAAATATTCACCTTATTTTTACTTCTTTATTTACATTTTTTAGGAAAATGTAAGCAGAAATGTCATTGTCCTTTGGTTGTATATGTTTATTCCAAGTGGTAGTGTAAGTTCACGAAATCTTTAATTGTGAGTTGATTAGTCTTTTTTAAAGTATAAGAGATAACACTTTATACAGCATTATTAGCACGGCTGTTAAAAGATTCAGGGGAAGGCTTGTTGAGAATGATTTTAACTCTAGTCGCTTAGAAGCTGATGCTTACTGGCATATTGCCCTCAAGTAGCTACAGAAAAAAACATGCAAATGTAATGATAGCTTTGTTATAGGCATTGAGTAAAGGCGAAGAGAGTATTTTGTAATAATTAAATACCTATAATGAAATCATATAATCAGTTTATTCCCCATTTCTCCCCCTATTTCACTAATTTATTATTTGAAATATACTACAGAAAAATTAGGAAAGCAAGATGAGAATTTCAATGAATAATTTCTTCTTGTTGGACAAGTATATGAAATGACAATGTGAATAATTTGCTGTAGAGCACAACACACTGAATAAGAGTTGTGACCCCAGTATAGTTCTTTGACATACCACTGAAACTGGTCAAAGGCCTTACTGAATCATAGAATTGCTCAGGCTGGAAAAGATCTTAAAGATCATTAAGTCCAACCTCAACCTAACCATGCTACCTTAACAACCCACCGCTAAATCATGTTCCCGAGGACCACATTCAAATGGATTTTAAACACATTCAGGAAAGTCCAGGAAGATGACATCTGTGGCTCTTCCCTTGTCCACTGATGCAATGGCACCATAATAAAAAGCCACATGGTTGGTCGAGCGGTATTTGCCCTGGTGAAGCTGTGCTGGTTCTCCTGTATCACCTCCCTGTCTTCCATGTGCCTTAGCACGTAGATCCAAGAGGATCTATGCCAGTCCCTGATCCTTTCATTCATGCATATATGTTTCTGTATAAAAGAACAGTACCATACTTGAATGGATAGGACATGTCCATATCAGAGGACCTGGTTATTAAAAATGAACTCAAATGAAGAGTATCTGCAACATCTGAAGTAAGCCAGAATTTAAATCAGTGAAGCTAGCCACATAAACAGAGTTTAGAAAATCAGATGCTTTGGATCTTTTTCTAAAAAACAAAACAATAAAAACAATAGAATATTTACAGCTCCTTTAGTGGGAATAAATATGTTTTGGCAAGAAAATAGTTTTGCTTTTTTTTTTTTTTTTTTTTGCTCTATCTGATTTATCTGGCATGGCAGAAGGGTTTACACAACAAAAGACAAAACCATTTTGTAAAATTGAATGCAATGTGTGTTTACAAACTGGACATTTCCTCTTGTCCCTGCGAATAACATACGGATCTTGCATGCTGTTTTAGTTCACAACACCTGTGATGAATTATTTGTAAATGCAATGAATAACATTACTAGGAACATGTCAAATTATACGTTGATAATGAATTTTTGGATGCATCTGCTATGTAATTGTTCCCAGTGGATGTGTATTCATCTTCACCTGGCATTATTTTCCTGATTTTGGGGTTTGTTTTTTATTATGCATTTTCATTTCTATCATAATTGCTACAGTGATCCTTGTTCCTTTGTTCTAGTCAGTTCTTTAATAGTGTTGCACATTCTGAACAAAAGGGGAGAGGAAAACACTAGGCTATTGGCAAAACAAAACACTGGTCTTTATTTGTGACTTTGTAAGTGCCTGCTTGGCCTCAGAAGGTTGGGTGGTGTTGATAGGGACCAGTTGTTTTCCTGAATGCGTCTGCCAGCTGCTCCAGTCATGTGCTCAACAGAATAGTAGGTGAACAAATGCTAAAGGCTGCTCTGCTGACAGACAGGTACACGCTGCTTTTACCGAGTGCATCTGAGATTTTTTTAAAAAGGTAAATAAAGCAAATTAGTAACATTAGATGCTATCTTTTTTTTTCACAACACTCTGATACAGAAGTACTCACAATGAAAATATCTGTTATCAGCTTATGGTTTCAGTGAGCAATCCTACATTAATTGTGTTTATACAAACTTTCTGTATAATGTACTGTTTATTATCCAGAGGTCATTTTTACTTCGTAGAGTGTACTCGTCTCTCAATAGCAGTAATCTGAAAAAGCAGCCAAAATTACTGATCAAGTACTGGATCTATGTCTTAGTCTTTTAATAAAATTTACATGTTTTAATTCAATAAATCATTTACAGCATCTGCCTAGATTTGCCTAGAACTGTTTTTAATTCTGAAGTATTTGCTCTGCGCTTTCCTCTGACTCCTACACCAGCACATACAGCAGCTGACATTTCTCTGTTGCACTGGGTAGCAGGCTGCACCACATGGGTGGTTTTAGACAGAAAAAAGAACAGACTGGTTCCAGTCTTTTCTAAAGGTTTGGCTTTTCTGTTCTGTGGTAATTTTCAAGAGAACAAATAGCAGAACTTCATATCTAGACTTTCTTTTTTTTTTTTTTTCAATTCAGAGAAAATTCAGGGAAAAAACAACAGCAACAACAAACCAAACACCAGGTTTTTCCCTGACTGAATATTGTCAGGTGGAAATTAAAAGTGAAAATAAAAATGTAAAAAACAGATCTTAATAAAAAATAAAGAAATAAAGAAATTAACGAAAAATGCTTCCCTCGAACAACATCCTTTCACTGCTTTTTTTCTTCCTTCCCTCATGATAATAATTGGTCTGAGGCTGCTAATTAGAAAAATACTCCATTCTCTTTTGTGGAGGACTGACTTGGAACCCACTTTCTGCTAGGCTGCCTGACTTTGAAACACTCATTGGCATTTTTTTTTTTTAATGTATTCTTATAAATATTTGTAGATTGCCTTGCTCTGCCTGCCAGTTTCATGAGGTTTTTTATAGTCATTTATAAAAGGCTACTTAAAAAAAAGAAAAAATCCAAATATTTGATTTCCTTAAAGGAGATAAAATATGAAGGTTAAATACAACTGGTCTCTTGAATCAAGTGGGAAACATTTGTATTCAGAATCATTTTAATCTATTATTTCCTCAGCGCTTTAACATCAGTCTCATGGTGTGCAGCACTGCATGCAGCTACACGGTACGCACCTAGATGTTTCTTTAACAGTGAAAGTGAAAAATAAACTTAGTGTTAATCGACAGACAAACATTAGTTTGCATTAATTTTTACAGGACTATAGAACGTCCCTTCAGAAACCGCACCATATGAATGCAGATTATATTGCATTTATTCACATTAAATAATTAGGAAGTGAACATTAAGTTGACAGTAATGTAGAAAAATGTTTATTTATAAGGCTTAATAGCTACAACCATGCCAATACTTTATACGTTGACAGCATCTCCTAAAAAGGAGTATTTTCAAAAACATTAATGAATTAAATGTTAGAGACATATGGAACTAAATTTTTATTGTGCTAAACTGAGCTAAGAAAGTGGATGTAACTTCAAAGTTACCACAGGAAAACTGGGAGAAGAATCCAGTCAAACATGAGCTGTTTAACATCAGTGTTTTGCAAATATGTTTCAGAAGAATTTGGTTTGTAGCTTTTGTATATGCTTATATTTCACATAGAGATATAATTGTTTTCCTCTTCGCTATTACTTTGTGTTGGTAGGTCTAATCTGATCTACAATAATCTTTGTAAAAAGATTTAACAATTTACATTAGCTTTTCCTCCTGAAATTTGGACTTCGCTGGTCATCTCCTTCAGAGCTAAAATATATATATAGCTACTTTAGGTTGTGTAGTTGGGAATTGGCCCAGTCTGCAGTGAATAATAGACATTCATAGGAAAATATTTAATTTGATCATTCATTAGTCTAACATACCTGTTCCTGCTCAGATCCTGCAAGCATCTAACATTAGGCAAGTGAATATTCTGTTTTTGTTCTGGGATTTCTTCAACTGCCAGGAGAGTTTCTCCCAACTACTTTAAAAAAAAAAAAAAAAAAAAAAAAAAAAAAAGGTAAAAATGAAAATCAAGTGTCTCTATTTACAAAAGCTGTAATAAAAAAAATACCACTTTCTTCATTATGCTAAACCAATTAAATCTAATTTTTCTTCTGTTTCCATACATAAGCAACAGCTGGACATGCTATCCATGGGTAATTAATTGCTTCCAACTGCCTGTTAATGAAAGTGGTATCTCTTTAAACTAGAGACAAAGTGCAATGTGGACGCATCAGAGCACATCAATTCTTGCAACATGTTTAACACACTCCAATGTACGTGTTTCTTCAGTGTCTGAAGAGCAGCACATGCCGCTTACTGCAGCTTTGCAGTGATCACTTCCCCATCGGATAGAGAGCCTGTAGGGCATTCTGCTGAGATTAATGGCAGACTTGGGGTTTGCACCTCAAGGACGAGTGGGTCATACAAATGGCCCCCTTGCATGACTCCTTGCTGCCAAACACAGCCATCCTCACCCCAGCAAAGAGTCATTGCTTCCAAGAAGTTTTTCACCACTGGAGAGGGACGAATCTAAGCAACTTTTTTTTTTTTTTTTACCAACTTCTAGCAGTAGTTAAGGTTTCATTAAAAAAAAGATAAATTGTGAAATAAATAGTGGAGTTGGCATCGTAAGCCTTATCAACCACTTACTCCCTCACTGGATAAATTAGATGATTTTATCTTAGAAGAGAGCATACTTTAAGACCTTTGTACTAATTGAATTGTGTCTGATCTGGCTTGCTATTAAAATGAGTTTACATTGTCCAGAAATGGTAAGGTAGCCGTGTAGCTAATAGTTAATAATATATGACATTTTTTTCTTTTTCTTCTTTCTTTTTGAAAATTCAATTCTTTTTTTAAAATTCATTTTAAAGATTTCATGTAACCAGTGATTTTTTTCTAGCTCCATTAGGGAGAAAATGAAAGATGTTTGAGTTAGGGCTGGAGTTGGGGCAGTACATGGAAACAGCTTTTATTGTTTACTCCTGAAGTTCAAAAGAAGAACTGTGTGTGCCAAGCTTTTGTAAAAGCAAAGAATAAACAAACATTTTGCAGTGAAAAATGAAAGAAATTGCAATGGCTTTTAAGAAGGTACTTTTTTTTTTTTTTTTTTTTTTTTTTTTTTTTAGATTTGAGCTATTGAGTTAAAGCTTTTAATCTCTTTATTCTGACATATTTTCTTTTATTTGAATTTTCAGGTTTCGTGCTCTGTATATATGTACTATATGTACAGGAGTATAATTTTTAAAACTGTGGATATAGAAAAGAGAGGAAACCTGATTCAACTTTTGTGTAGATTGATACAAAGTAGAAGTGAACACATGGAAGACTTTGAAATTACACACCTGAAAATTTGGAGTAAATGAAAAGAAACTTAGATGTAGAAGAAAATCAAGACATGCTAAGAACCTCAGAAGAGGCCTACTGGTTCAGCCCTGTGGTTGACATAGCCCAACAGTGTCTCTGACAATAGCACAGGAAACACTATTACATATAACATGCAAGCCTAGCAATTTCTACTATTGATTTTCCACATACTCCAGTGTCCAAAAGTGGTCCATGAGGGATATTAGAAACTGTTGGGTTCCTGTAAGTGCCATTCATAGACCTGTTGCACTTCTAATCCCTTTCTGAACCTACTCATTCTATCTGTCTTCCACAGGCTGCTATGGAGGGAAGGTTTCTGAAGTATCTCCTCTGTACACAAAGAATTCCTTTCTTTGATATGTTTTTAAATGTCTTCTTACAGCTTTTACTGAGTATTCCTTGTTCTCATATTGTTACTGAACAGGTTTACATTCAGATTATCCACTAGTAATAAACCTTCATTGTGATTCTCCTCAGCTATCTCTCCAATTCCAGAATTCTTAGCCTGGTCCATCTTCTTGATTACTTTAAATGCCTCCTATGGTACTCCTCCAATTTTGTGGCACCTCTTGAAGCATGGAGAAAAGAGCACTAAAAATGGAAGACCACACACAACTTTATATAGCAGAAAATTGCGTCCTCTGTGTTGTTCTAAAAATCTTTTCTAGTGATGCCCAGTATTTTGTTATTTTCTTTTATCTGCTGCTACTTGCCAGAGATGACTGCATGATGGCTTTTCTAAGTTCTGCATATTGAGTTGAGCACCATGGAGCACAGTTCGCATTATTATTTCCAGATACATCGCCCCTTACATTTATCTACACTTCAGCTCATTTGTCACATTTTTATTTTATCAGTTTTTAGAGGTCCTTCTAAAGTTCTGGTAACTTGTTTTCTTTACTAGCCCTGTCAAAGACTTTTTGAAAATTCAAATATATTGTGCTCTGAATCTTCTTAATCTGTGTTCTTTTTGAAATCTTCAACTCTAGCGGTTGAGAGAGACAGAATTTCATGTTATAGAAGTCATGCTGGTTCTAGACAGTTTCTACCTTTGTGCTCATTGATCTCACTAGTTATTACTGAGTCTAAACTCTTAGCAGGAATAGAAGGATATGAGAACAGCTCGGGATTTCTCAAAGGCTTAATGAAAGATCTGTGAATTTTTTTTTTTTGTAAATCATGTCATGCACATGCTCTTTGTAATATGTCTGTAGAATGCAGCTTTTTAATATCATAGGCATTATTTATTATTACAAATTCATTAAGCATGGAAGTTTTCTACTTGCCAGTTTTCATATCCTGCCAGTGAATTATCAATTATTCAATAAACCCTGAAGGAAGAAATTGGAATAAAAAGATATGGACATGGTTCTTCCTCTGTGCACTCGAGGTCTTCACTAGAAACTAGTCCTTCTGCCTGGTACAAGAACTTTGCCCTGGCAGCCCTCATTTCTAGAAAGACATGGTAGCATATTGCTTTCAGCTTGATCAATTTCATCCCATTTTTTACTGTAATAAGAGCCTGAACAAATAATAGAAAATTATATTTACAAAACAGTATTCCTGGCTAAGTTTACGGTTAGATCCTACAGAGATTTTGCCTTGACACCTCGAACACCAAGATCAGTCTTTCTCCATTAGCACAAGCAGCAAGATAAGTGTCTGGTCTTTCCTGTTCAAGACTCTGAAAGGCTGCTTGTCTCAATTCTTCACTTAATCCAAAGAACGTGATCAATATTTTGGTAGTTTGCATGTATCTATTATGAATATATTAAATACATTACATATGCACAATAAAAATATACTCACCCTCTATAAATTCTATTCTGTGTATACATATAAACTATTGCAATTTAGTTATTTACTGTGTACTACAAGAGCTATAAAATGCCACTTTCTAAGAACACAACTGAGGCTTAAGTCAGCATTTTTATGATATCATCTGTACTGGGAAAACATTAAGGGCTCAATATTTAATAAACATAATAAACATCCCCATGAAACAAATTGTTCATAAACTACCTGTTTAATTTTTCAGGGTTCCTGAACCACATATTTTCTTATTAGTTGTGAGCCTGCTGGGTTGCAGGATAGATAGGGCCTGTCAGGGATAGAATATAATGTAGCGGTTTTATGAATTATTTCTGTGAGGAAAAGCCTATTACAGCTGACAAGAGGATGATGATATTAGCCCATCATCATTCAGATGGCACCACCCTTCCCCCTTTCATCCATCAGACCTCTTGTATGGAGGCTGAAAGCCATACAGTCTTTGCATAGCCAACACAAAGACAAATACTGCTCTTTTTCTGCGTCCATGAAACATTTAGTATTTCATTTTGAATCATGGCAGATGACAGTAACAAATGGCCTAATGAATCTCCCTTATTGTCCCTTGTGAATCTGAAGATGAGCTAAGAGTAAAATCTGTTTCTTTTTTTGGACATGCTCATTTGGGATTGAAAAGCTTTTGCTGCATTTTAATAGTATTCTGTTACTGAAAATTGGTCCAGTAAACAAATAAGCAACTTGCAGACCACATTACTATAGACCAGTCTTCACCCTGCACATGGCAAGGATTATTTGGGGGAAAGTTCTTCAACCAACTTTGGCACAGTTATTTGTGTAAAAAAAGCTTTATGTAAAAAAAGCTTTATAAAAACAAAAATAAAACCACATAAGGGAATTCTGTATAAGAAAACAATAGTAGCACATCAGTGGGCATAGTAATGCACCAGCAAATTGCAGACCTGTTTTTATCACCTTTCTGTTTTATTCAATAGCAATACACTAATGATGTCTGCAGTTGATGGCAAGAATGCAGTATTGTCTATAGTAATGTATAAAATCTGATAGTATAAACAATTCTTTATAAGTGGTAGCCACTAAAAAATCATTACTGCTGATTTTTCTCATCTTACTCCCACCCAGCCTACAAACTGAATGAAGTTATGCAGACTTCATTTGCCCACGCAGGAACTTTTAAAGGCAGAAATTAGCTATGCGTCTAGAAATGGTTCATTGAGCACAGCAGGATACAGTATTCCTGCTACAAGGCTTTGCTCTCCTTTTCCCAGTTCCATATAGCTCCAGTGCCTCAGAACTGATGGCCCTGTACCTGCAGCATGCCTGGGTTCTACCCTCACAGCACCAGGCCCGCCGTGTGCTACCTGACTGTGCCCAGCCCCAAGCCAGAATAAAACACATGCTTCCAGCATGCTTGGGTCTCCTTTCAGTGGAAACCTAGATAGACATGTATAGAGGGAGCTGTCCTGTTCAGTGGTTTGGAGGATTAGCACTATGGACTGCAGCATGGACACAGAAAGCTTTATGCTCAACAGCCATGTTTATGCTTCATTCTGGCCCTGAGGTGTTCTACTGTTCTGTACTTGCAGACGTATCGTGACTGGTCACAGGGGAGCAACTTCTTTGCTCATTCTTAAGAGCTGCCATATCCATTTCATGGATGTATATAATGATGGTGAGGTCACATTTGCTCCTTTTACTTCAGAACGTCTTCCTTTCTATTTATCTCACTGTTTTTTTTTTTCCTTTTATCTGATTACTTCTATCCCCAGAACATTATGATTCATTGAGCTTTATCCTTCTGTAATGTCTCCCTTGATTCCCTTTCAGACAACTAACAAGTTTGGCTTTCTTGAAGAACAGAGCAGTGGAACAACAAAGACTCCTTTTCATTAATTATGAAAACTTGTGAAAGTAATTCAGCAAAATGTGCTTGTTTTGTTTTGTGAGGGACACTAACAAAAATGTCTTGCTTTATGTATGAAACTTTTTGCACAGATTTGTTTGTATCTACTGTAGGCATGTGCATTTTTGACGTGACAGATCATAATGGCTCTTTTAGAGCCATTACAGTTACCAAGTAAATCCTTCTTAGTTCAAGTACATATAATTGATTTCCATAGACTGTAATAGCTCCAAAACCAAGGCAATACCCTTACCAAACATAAAAGCAGTGGCAGGACTAATACATAATAGCAGTCAGTTTTTACCACCATGGTACTAGAAAATGATGCAGTGCTAACAACATACCTTTTTTTATTTGCTGATTTTTTGGCACAATACAAGGGCAATAATTCCATGGTATTACAGTGGTATTGTTCCTGCATACTACTGGTAAAGCTGTAAATCCTCAGGTATCACAGCAATCATCCTTGTAAATTAAGAATGCAAAATAAATGCAAAATAAATAAACAAACAAACAAATAAACAAACTCTACAAAATACCCAAGCAGCTTTAAAAATCTTACTACAAGTTACAATAGAATAGTAATTTAAGCAGCATTTGGTACACTTTAAACTCCAGTAAAAGAGAGAAGGACCTTATGTATGCTCTACAGCCTTATCCTGTAGCTGCAGATTTGTATTGCTCTGGAATAATTTTGAAAAATCCTTTCCAAAGCATCTTTACAAGCAGTGAAAATACAGATACAATAAACAGCGTGGCAACATCCCTGCCTTCCTACTTCATCAGGGTGTGCTTATGAACACAAATGACCAATGACCATAAAAGGAAGGAGAACACCAAATGTTAGATTGATAGAAGAGCCATGTTCAGAAAATAGATGGAGTACAACAAGAACTTCCCCCTTTTTTTGTTGTCCTGAAAGAGTTTATATTACAATAGAAAAAGGTGCTGTAAGCTTCAAGGAGCTAATGTACCTCTGTAAAGAAGTCTCCGTGGAGATCATAGAAATTTCACGTGACTCCCATGTGTTAATAATGTCTTTGAATATAAAATCCAAATTAAAAACTGGAACTGAATAAAATACTTTTGTTAAAAGTAACATTTTGAAATGCTGTCAGTAACTATCATAAATATTTGAGAAGTTAATATTTTAATCTTCTACTATAGCTCTGAAAACATTTTTAGTGACAGACAGTGCTTCATTAATAGAGTTCTGTATGTCTAATTGCTTTAGGCAAAGTGGGTTGCATTATTTTGACACATGACATGCAATTAGTACATGGTCACACGGCTAAAGGAAGATTTTACACCTTTTTTCCTTCTACATTCAGAGCAGATAATTAGCATATTTTTTCTGCTTAGAATAATCATCAGACCCTTAGATCAGAAATTGCCTAATGAGGTAAAATTCCAGTTGTTGACATTAATACATGTGACATTTTTTTCAGTTGTAAAAGTAAACCTACTGCTGCCATTTCATTTACTCTTTCCAGCATGTTCTTAAGATTCGACTATGTTTTTCTGAGCATGAAGCTGTTGAATAATCATATCTTTTGAAAAGAGAAAGATGAATGGTGTTTTAATATTTCAGAATATTTGCTCGATGTTGATATTTTAAGAAGGTTAAATTTGGTTATAACTTGCAACCATCCCAAGTAGATTTCTGTTGTCTTAACACAAAAGTTGAGCTGCAATCACAATATGCATGCTCCTTCCTTATGAACGTTTTTTATATATTAAAAAAAAAAAAAAAGGAAAATCATTTTGCTCAGTTATAAGGCCAACTCGATAGGCTATGCATAATGCACCTATGATGAAAGTATATTTTGCATAAAAACATATATTGAATATTTTGTGTTGAAGAAATAATGAAGATTTATTACAAATAAGCTGATGTAACAAAATACACTCTGAATTACAGATGCAAGCCTCTTCACAGAAAAGAGATTTTGAAAATTTCAAAAAAAGAACTAAATTAAGTATTTTTCAACAGATTTTTTTTCTTGCATTCAGAACAAATGCACATCACCACATTTATGCTTAGTTTCTAAGGAACATGGGACAAAGGAAGTACTCTTAATTTTCATTTCTTCCTTCCTATTCAGTTTAACTTTCCCCTTAAAAATCTGAATGGTATCAGGTCTTGTTGCTCTGTCCATTTTTCTGGATGTTAGTTATATTAAGTATGGATACACAGTGTAGGATATACAGGGATGTTTTCCAGAACTACATCAAACACTCAATGCTACTTATAAGAAGGGCAGAACTAAGCATAAATAGAACAGAGAGTTTGAATATTTTTTTTACTTTTAACATCCTGCAATTCATTTAAGTACAGATAACAAAAAAACAACAAAACAACACAGAGAATACTTTTGCCTCATTCCAAGCATTTGATATTTACTAGGATTTCAACAGCAATGGAGTTAGTGCTTTACATTTACAAAAAAATAAAAAAGGCAGATATATTTACCTTTGCTGGTTTGTTTGTGTTTGTTTTTGTTTTTGTTTTTGTGTTTTATCCCACAAATTTAGAGGTGAATGTATTAAAAACAAGCTTACTAATTCCTTGTGAAGGATGAGTTTGTGATTATACTGACCTGGCTACTTCACAGACATCACAGGGGACCATTCTGTCTTGAGTATTGATGTTATTTATGCCCCAGATTATTTTTTCCCTGTAATTTGGGATTTATTATTAAGTTAATTAAAAATTAGCAAGATTAATGTAATCATAATCTTTTCTTTCAGCATAGCTGTCCTTGGCTTTTGTTTCCTATGACTATTTGCTTTGAGAGCAGAGATTCTTTTAGCTTCCTTTATTATAATTTCCAGCTTCTCCCTACATGATTTTACCTCTTCTTAAGTGATGAGCAGTTGCTGTTTTAAAGACTCCTGACAAATTGCTAGTCCACCTTGCAAGTCCTTTGTAAAAACACAAACAGACAAACAAACAAAAATCCTACCTCTAAATAGTAAATAAAAACGGCACGCACTTCAGATCAGCATGTACATGGTTTGAGGACCAGTGAAGGAAGATACAAGTGTATGTTTAAAAGAAAAACAAGAGATACTATTGGGAAGAATGTAACAAGCCAAAACACTACAGTAAAACATATGTCAGCAACTGGGAAGGAACAGAGTAAAGTCTTTTCTGTCACCGGTGTCATTTCCGCTTTTTAACTCATTTCCAAAGAATAATGCAGAGGTCAGAGTAAAACAAGTATCATGCATTTGTCTGTGGCAGAGTTAATTTTCTTCATAGTGGCTGGTATGATGCCACATTTTAAATTTTGGAGAAAAGCAATGTTGATAGCATATTGATGTTTAATTGTTGAGCAGCACTGCATGGAACCATGCTGCAGGATGCTTCAGCTTCTTGTACTGCTCTGCCAGTGAGGGAGAACTGAGTGGGCACAAGAATCTGGGGAACAACCAAGACAACTGATCCAGGCTGCCAAAGGGATGTCCCATACCATACGGTGTCTTGCTGAACAACAAAACCAGGGGATTTGGCCAGGGGAGGGCTGTTGCTGATAGGGACTGACTGGGCTTTGGGTGGGGGTTTCAAGCAGTTGCATGGTGCATGACTTGTTTTGTATACATATTTTTGTTATTTTCACTTCCTTTTCTAGCCAATTAAACTATCTTCTCAACACACAAGTTTTACCTTTTTCCCATTCTCTCCTTCATCCTGTTAGGAAGCAGTGAACAAGTGGATGTGCAGTGCTGAGCTGCCTGCCAGGTTAAATCACTACAAAAAAGAAGATGAAGAGATTATATGTAGTCGAAGTCTATTGGTGGCTACTGAACATAGTGGTATCGGTGAAACCTCCACTTTTGACTCAGAAGTTGCTTGGTCTTGTGACTGTCAGAAATGTGGAAGACATTTTCCTCTAAGATATATCTTCATATATGCACTTACTTTTACTCTTCCCTTGTCTTCTGGTCATTTGTCAGATTGATGGGTAGGTTCTCCAATCCAATCTGACTGGCATCCATAAAATACTATATTAAAAATGTTTAGAGATAAATTTTAAAATCTTAAAGTTGGTAAGTTTTACCTGAGGACATTTCTGTTCTAAACATATGGCACGTAGGATTAGTTTATTAACATCTTTTGTGCTTTACCATAAGGTAGTCATGTACCACTGATGCTACGTGTTGGATAAAAGAGAGCTGAGATTGCTGATAGGTAGAAATAGCAATGGCTGTGCATCTTCCACTGCATTTTGAGGCATGTTGTGCTGCTGTCCAAAAACTTGTGCTGATAAGAGAAAAAAAAAGTTTTCTAAGCTACAGTTTTGGTTGCAGTGAGAATGTGACAGTGAAGTTTAGTGGCAAAATGCAGTAATTCAGCAACAAGTCAAAAAGAAACCAAATGTCCACAGATTATATAACACTGCCACAACTACTGCATTATAGTATTACAGTGAAGATCAAATTGGCAGCAGCAATATGTGAGAAATCAAGAACACCCAGGAGGGTGTCTTCGACATTTTTGTTTAAGAATACATTCACTGATCTTTTTCACTATGTAAAGGCTAGGGAGACTAAATAAAGCAGATTAAAAATTCTAAGCCCAGACAGAGAATGATCCTCACGAATAAATATTACTGTAAATTCTCAAAATTGCCTGAAGTTATAATGAATACATACCAAGAAGCTTTACTTCAACCAGGTACACATTTAAAAATATCAATCTGATCAATATGTTTTAAATGGTATTCAACCAGGATCGTGATATAAATAGATAGGGTTTCTTTTTATAGTGTTGATTTGGCTCCATTATTCCTCACTCTCTTATAATTGTCACTGGTACCAGTAGGTAGATATCTGAAATTAGAGCTAGGCAAATAATTGAATGTTTTGATTCACTGATGCAATTGAAAAAACTGGAAGTGGGGGAGGGAACGATCATTTTAGATCGTTTAGGGTTTTTTAGTTCTGGTTCTTCTTTTCCGTAGATCAACCAGGAGAAAAAAATGTTTAATTCTCAGGTTGTGTAGTTATTTTAGTTTTTCTAAACATATGAATAATAACTGATGCAGAAATGTAAAATGTTTCTTTAAAGAAGCGTTAAATGATTTTTTTTTTTCATTTCTTCCCATTTTGTTGCTGCATGACACTGTCCTCCTAGTTTGGTGTTACTTTTACAAGCATTTTACAAGTACTTTTTTATTATATATCTTTATTTTTTATTGAATGCAGTAAATTATTACAAATGTTTATTGGGTTCTCCTTGAAATTTCACTTGATTAATGGCTTGCAGATGATTAATTTGAAATCACATAGCAATCCTTTCATGCCTCTCTTATTCTTAAGCTCCTTGAGTGTTCTAGGAAGAATACAGGGGTGCTGTCTGGACATGCAGACATGGGATCAGGAAAGCCAAGGTGCAAATAAATCTGAACTTGGTGAAAGGTAAGGGGGGGTTTTATAGGTACATTGATCAGAAGAGTCAAAGGAGGCAAAGGAGAGTGTATCTTCTCTGATAAATAAGGGAGAACTGGCTTAAATACAGATGGAGAAGGCTGAGGTACTCAATGAGTTCTTTGCTTCAGCCTTCACTGGCTGTCAAACTTCCCACTTCTCTCATGTCCCTGGACCTCTAGGTGAGTGCTGTGGGAGTATAAGAGCAGAGAAAATCAGGGACTGCCTCATGAGACTGAATGCATACAAGTCTGTGGGGCCAGGTGACATGCATTTCAGAAGAAGCTGGCTGGTTTGGTTGCTGAGATGCTCTCCATCATATTTGAAAAGTCATGGCTGTCAGGTTGAGTCTCTGATGTCTGGGAAAAGAGAAATACTATGCCCATTTTTATAAAAGAGAGAAAGGAAAACCCAGGGAACTGCAGGCCATTGAGGCTTACATCTGTGTCTGGGAAGATCATGGAGCAGATCTTTCTGGAAGCTGTATTAAGGCGCATGTGAAATGAGGATGTGATCCAGAAGAGCCAGCATGGCTCCACCAAGGGCAGATCATGTCTAATCAATCTAGTGGCCTTCTGCAATGAAGTGATGACACTGGTGGGCAAAGGAAGGCCAACTGGTGTCATTTACTTGTACTTCTGCAAGGTCTTTGACATGGTCCTGCATCACAACCTTATCTCTAAATTGAAGAGTCATATCCCTCAGAAATATTAGGGTGGCTCTGGGAACTGCAATAGTATCTCCTTCCTATTCCCTTTCACAGTTCCAGGAAGCATG
>JAOWBP010002559.1:26112835-26156260 GCA_028571105.1 Tragopan temminckii | reverse complement strand
TGGTCAGCTATATTCTGGCACAAAAAAGCAATGCTGAATCATAGTTTTTTGTAATCACATATAAACACTTCTCAGAAATATTAGGGTGGCTCTGGGAACTGCAATAGTATCTCCTTCCTATTCCCTTTCACAGTTCCAGGAAGCATGTAAAAGAGAAGAATCATTGAAACATGTGGAAGGCATTATACCTGCACCATGACCCTTTTGGTCAGCTATATTCTGGCACAAAAAAGCAATGCTGAATCATAGTTTTTTGTAATCACATATAAACACTTCTCAGAATTATGATCAGGCTATGTTTAATGTACTTGCATATTTTAGTCTTTTGAGTAGAAAATTAGGTGTAGGGGGAAATAGTGCAGATGCTTTTCTAATTTTCTAGCTTTGATGACTTTTTTCCTTGACATTATTCATTTTAGGATCATCGCATGAATTCCTGTACTCTCAGATTAATGCACAGGTTGTTACTCCATTACTGGTGTGGCAAAACTTTCAGTGCCAGCTAGAACTTCATTTCAGGAAAAATTTCAGAAGACTGTGAGACTAAAATTAATCAGATTGCTTAATCTGATTGCAGATATCATACATTGCTTTATGTTTATGTTCTCTAAAAATATAAAGAGCAATACAGAAAAGTTTCCCTTCCAGTACTTGTA
This sequence comes from Tragopan temminckii, assembly GCA_028571105.1. Taxonomy (NCBI): domain Eukaryota; kingdom Metazoa; phylum Chordata; class Aves; order Galliformes; family Phasianidae; genus Tragopan; species Tragopan temminckii. The sequence goes on along the minus strand of JAOWBP010002559.1, from coordinate 26,155,604 downwards.
TTATTGCTCAAAAAACTTCCTACATGTGTTTGATAAAGACAAAATTAAACATTCATCTGAATACATTGTCTTTCAGATGCCTTGCTGATAGAGCTGTTCAGCAGAAAGATTTCTGCAGTAGCTATTATAACATGTATATATCACTTTATTCTTCTAAGCTTCCATGGTTTATCCCAGATTATCATCTTGGTTTCTTTCTTCTTTATTCTGATTTTCCTTTTGGATTTACCTTTCCCTTATCTTTCATTATGAGAATGCACTTTCTCTTTTACACAACCTGAAGAATCCTATTTTACAATACTGGATTGCAAATTTTTATTGAAAATGATTCTTATGAAGCAGATTCTTGCCTTAGCGTACTATTTGATGCCTACATCTTGTTACATGCCCATACAACAGAGAGGGATGCAAGGGTACTGACTAGGCAAGGGCTCAGAAAAACAGAGACTTGTATAGTAAGATGGGAACTGAAGCACTCTGGTGAAATATTAGAAGAGCTACAATATTATTGTGCTATACAAATAGATGAACTAAATGTAAATAGATGCATACTGCTGGACTCCAGCTAACATTCAGGAGAACAAGAAATACCACAGATGTATACACACCAGTAAAGAAAGTGTCCTTTGGAAGGATACACTAATATATTAAAAAGAAAAAAAAGTGATTAATCAATCTGGGGGACATACAAACAGAAAAAAAAACAGGCATAACATCATTAAAAAGAAATGAAATATTTATATTAGTTCCATCGTGAGTTTGAATGTTAAAAAATCAGTCAGCAATATAATTCAGTTTCTTGTACCATGTTTTGATTCTGATTTGCCACAATTGTTAAATGAAATTAGGTTGCAGTTACCTCAACCAGAAACACAAAAAGGTTATGATTTTTTGTTTCAAAAGTCAGAACTTATAGCTAAAGGGCCTATTTTTATCTGAAAGAGCACATATAGCACTAATTAAGGGTAATGGAAATGACATGCGTCCACTAACAGGAAAATGTAAAATTTCATTAAAATATTTGTTAGTAGCAATAGCAGCTATTAAGGAGTAAAATCTCAATTTCACAGAACTAGGTCATGGCTGATCACTTTTTGGAAAAGTTCTTTTTAATCTAGCTGGAAAAAAGAAAAAAAAAAAGTCTTTTTGATAGTAAGAAGAGTGAAAAAATGTACGTTTCACCCACAAATAAATACAGTATATTTCAGATACTTTCAGCTGGAAAAAGCATTTCTGAAAAGTAAAATATGTTTGAGTATGCTGCTCATCAAAACAGATGCATTATTATAGCACATTTGGTCCCTCTATCTTGGACCTCACTATTTATTATTTTTCATCTTTGTATAATACAGTATTCATTAATGTAATTAATTAGTAAGATAAAAAATCATACAAATATTTTTAATAATTCAGTTTGTCTTAAATGCTTAACTGCTTGCTGAAAGCGTCAGTTAAGAAATTCTCTGCATTCAGTTTTTAATTTTACTGTAGTTGTCACTTGGAGAAATACAAACGCTTGAAGCAAGGAAATTTCAGTTAGCTCATTTTTAGTGTTTATTTTGTAATACATACCCTGTTTAAAGGATGAATGTGAAACACTTTGTAAATAGGCACTTGAGAAGTTTTTGAAATACAACATTTCAGTAAGTAAAAACTTTTCTTATAACCTATATATAAATTATTTACTTCGATCGTTTGGGAAACTAGCCATAATTATGATGACTATTTAATTAAGGCTTCTTCAGATTTTGACAACAATGCTAATAAAGCAAATGAGTAGATACAAGTAGTTGATCTTAATTGGAAGAGATGACATTATTTACAAGAATAAATGACGGTAGATTATCTCACATTCGTAATTATCAGTGATGGGCCTACTTCAAAAGATGTTGTGGTTCTTATCTGCTTTAGCTGAGTCCCCCAAATATACGTATTCAGACTTTACGTATCTATCTGAATTGTAAATGTACCAATTTTTCTTACAGAAAGCAGCTGAGTTGCTTCATGGACCTGAATGCGTCAGTGACAGAACAAGAAAAACCTTTTATATCTGCCATCCAAGCAATCTCTTCCCCTTTTCATCTTTCAGAGCTGTAAGCTCTAGCCTTACAGCTTCTCAGTGAAGAATATATTTGATTATCTGGAGCAAACGATGGCTGGCTGCTCGATAGGAATACACTGAGCATCCATATCCTCTGAAACCATATGTCTGCACCTTGCCAGGTGGAGCTCCATGTGTCCTTGGGAGTACTGATATCTCTCTGTCTCCCAGACCTGGCTGACAAGCCTAGTACATCAAGAACAGTGCCTTATAGTTCCTGGCATCCAGTTATCTCCTCTATAGCTATGCCAAATTTGAACAGAGGTCCAAGAGATGCCATTGAGTCAATATTTGCAAAATGAACTATTTCAGCTGTACTTTCAGATTCAGGAGAAAAGTAACGTGGTTATTTTTTAATTCACAAGCACAAACTTTTTGCTGTATGTTTCAAAAGGTCCCAAAAATGCGTGTAATAAAACAAATAGTACTCTTATCTAGGCACTAGCTAAGACTGGTGCACAGTGAGAAGCATGTGTCTCAGTCTGTTTTTCTCCCAACAAAGAGTTTACAAGACCCTTTAAGAGTAGAATGCTCTTTGCTGGGCATATGGGGTAATTAAAATTTTTGGAGTGCCATCATTTCACATCGTGTTCTGTTATAGCTTAGCAAATCTTGTTTTGGGAAAGGGTTTATGCCAAGAGGGTAAAAGGCACCGTAGAACTGATTACTATCACTGCTTGTGGGCTACTTGAGGGTATTACAGGGAAAAGGAATGGAGCAATTTGAATTTTCATATTTTGGAGTGGATACTATGCTTCCCATACTGTTTCTCTGAAAATAAACTCACACTGATAAGTAGGTACTGTAAAGGGAATCTGAAAATAACATTGGGAACAAATTTTCTGCTTGGAAAGGATATGACTCTTCTCCTTAGGACACTTATATACTCTGCATTGAATCACAGCTTCAGATCAAGAGGAAATGCATTTACTTTTCTTTAGTCTCACTGATGACTTTGGTAATAGTTATACTGTTTCTGGAAATCTGTGGTGATTTTCTCATTAAAACTTCTTACATCAGGATAACCTCATCATTTTGTCTTCTTTCAATCCCAGCTGTTCACCTCTTGCTTGATGGCATGCAAAGACCTGGAGGAGTGATAGTAGCAGTACTGATGTTTGATAACTAGTGACATAGTAGCAGTGAACTGTGGCAAGTCTATTACAAAGAAAGAAGTATCATTCCCCTCCCCCTACTAATTTTTTCCTTCTTATCTATCACTTTCTAAATTGCATATACAAAATTTTGATTTGTACTGAGGAACTCCTGCATCTAACAAAAATAGGGCATCTAGGATAATAATGTCTCCAATAGAAGAAGACATTGCAGCTGAAATTAAGGTGCAGTTGCTACCTTGACTTGGTTTATGATCATGTTTTAAAAAAAAAATCCTGAGAAAAATTGTCCATGCGAGGAAATAACAAAAGAAAAGAAAAAGGTCACACTTCAGCCTAGATCTGCCTAAAAACATTTCCTCAGACTATTGTTCCAAATAAATAGCAAGCAAAATGCTTTGTGAATGACAATTAAGCCAGTAAGTTTTAATCCTAACAAATATGCATGTAAAGCAAGATCATTTTTTAAGAGTGATGGATCCATGGACATTGCATCCTCTCGTCTTCCTTATTGGACTATCTCTTCTTTAGTTCTTAAGAGTCAGTTGATTTCCATCCAAGGAATTTGTATGCCTGCCATATGTACGTTTTTCTGTGGATTGCATTATTGTTTCCCAAACAGTTTATCATATGCTATTTATCATGGGAATGACTTTGATAACTTTGTGAGGGCTTCCGAGACCCTCTCTTCTGATGATTAAATCGTGGTGTCTATTGCATTGCCTCATATTCATAATGAATAACTTCATCCATCAATTATTGCACAACTATTTTCATATCATGTAATAATGATATGGACTTTCCACACCATCTAGAACACAGTGTATAGCAAACAAACCTGCTATCAGCTAAATATGAAAATGAAATTGAAAGAGCAGAGCAGTCAAAAGCTGTGGCATCCATAAATGCACAATCAGTAGTTAAATCATTGTGAGAAATGACACACTTTCTTCCACAACCAGCAATACTGTATAGTGCATTAAACAGGAACAAGACAAATCAAAAAGTTGCAGCATGCAATAGCACTAAATGCTACAGCCATTTGCCTCTTACAAAAATCTTGTAAGCCTCGTATTGCTTGTAGTTATGTCATTATTTTAGATAAACAGTCATTAAAATATAAATTTGCTGTAGTGGAAATGCTAAGTCACGGCCTGAAACAGTGATTGAGCACCTGGTGGGAAGGCAGGCCCAACCCAGGGGATCTTAGGTGCATGCAATACAACTGAGTGACCAGAAGGGTCACAGCCAGGATCCACCGCTTCTGAGACCTCATTTAAGGGTTGGCAGTGAAGGTGAGGTTATCTTACTAGACATCCCTGTCTACCTCAGGCTTTCTAAGGGAAAGCAGTGGTGGTGGTTGGTGGTGGTTGGTGGTGTGAATAGAATTATTCTGTTTGTTTGCTACACTGTATGCTATCACTTCCAGTTACTGCCTCGTTTTCTCTCATGCAGTCAAGTTGGAGTAGTAGGAGAATTTCTCTACTTTGAAGTTATACATATTGAATTATATCACATGATTTCAGTGTCTTCTTGCAATTTACTGCTTTGAATTCTAATCACATTTTTCAAAACACTTGAAATCCTCTTCTGCTTGATCCCATTTTCAGATCTTACAATACACATTCTATTTAATTACTGATAAAATACAAACAGTTGATTAACAGGATAGATGGTCCCTCTTTCTTGCAAATTAACCTTATTAAGAATGCAATTGATAATCGCACCATTGTGTAGATTGGAATTCTGTTTTCCCTCAACAGCCTTTTAGTAGGAATTTAACACATAATATTCTTATGCTTGCATATGCTGTCTTGATTGTTGTAGGACCCTACAATGAGCAGTCCTTGTCCAGAAGCCCTGTGTGTTTCATGCCTAAGGGGTTAAGTTTAATAGCACAATGATGTTGAGCCTAGCACCACTGCATCCATTACAAACAGTATCTATATTTTAGTAGGTGATAGCAACAGACATAATACTTGTCATTGATTTTATAGGTTGAGTTTGTATCATAATATATTGACATTGTACTTTTATACAAGACTTGCTTCAGGGTGTAGCTGCATTCAGCACTGAATAACAGGCTAATAAAAACTGTAGCAGAAACAGCTTTACGACCCTCCATTGACTTGTGTTTTACATTGTATTATCTTATTGCAGACATCTGAATTAAAGGTTAACAAACACTATTTAATGGGTTGTCTGAATGAATGTACAGTACATGAATACATGCCTAGCAATGTCTATCAGTTATCACACTGTACACGCATTGTGATTTGGGTGAAGACAAGACTGCAAATGGGTGATGGCTCCTGACTGACTCTTTTTAGTAGTATGAAATAGCACATTTTGTTATACTTTCCCCAATTAAGTGCATATCTACCATTAAAGCAATCTGTCATCATTTTAACAATGTCATTAACTTCTACAGTGTCTCACAGGCGCTTTGTTCTTCCTTCAAAATTAGCAGCACATACATTTATATAGAAACTTCGAAATGCAAAGTAGGGAAAACAAGTTTAAGAAGCCATCATCTGTAAATTACATAAATAATAAAAAAGTGGTTACTGAGGAAATGTGACTGCTTTAAAAAGAAAAAGCACAAAGTACTTAATCTGCAGAAATTGTACAGTAATAAAAATGTACTAACCTATAAAAATATAAATTATTTTTCTCTCTCTGGTAATTATAAGGAAATATGGTTTACCATACTATAAAAATGTACTAACCCTATAAAAATATACTAAATTATTTGTCTATCTATAGTAATTATCAGGAAATATGGTTTACAATAGAACAAAATGTACTAAGCCTGTAAAAATACACTAAATTATGTTTCTATCTACAGTAATTATTAGGAAATATGGTTTACAACTCCTAAAAGTAGCATTTTAAATATGATAAGGCTGGTTACAAAACTATAGTATCAACAAAGAGACTGATCCTTTACTATTTTCTGCTCATGTAAGCATAACTTACTTTAGATGGCTCTAGTAAACAGAGGAAGGGCTATTAAATGCCATGCTCAGCAATGAGTGTTAAAAACAGTGGCAAAGCATGAACAGAATCTTTTTTTAATGGGTTATTTTTTTCCCGAAAGTTTCACATTCATATTATAGTGATGTGTCAGGCTGATGAAGTATCAGCTCCAGACGCTAGCTTTGTTAACACTGCACTTTATTTTTCTAAATATAGTTAAGCTGTTATCCTTTTACATTTGATTTCAAGTAATATAAATCAAGTATCCTATTTAGTTAAAAACTAAACAGTAATACATTCATCTGAGTTATAAATTTTAATTCTTTTCAACTGAAATGGGGCGAAGGCTACTTACAAATATATTGCACTTTACCCATAACATGTATGGCCTATAGAAAATGTCAAGGGACTACTTTTCAGAAGCATCCAAGTCACTTAGTATCCTAAGTTCCAATTTCAGAAGTGTCTTAGGATTAGAACTTCGAAAGTATGAAGCCCATAAGCCTTTCATCATAGGTGTTTAATGCTTTTAAAATCATATAATATGGGTAATAGCATAAATTTACTACCTTTCGTGAGGATTCTGTCACTTGCTTTTGCCACTTCAGACAATGACACATCAAATCTCAGGTCAATTTTAGGAACTTAAGAAATACTAGCCGTAGTTAAAATAGTAGCCATCCTTTGACTCAAGTGCTTCTTTGTGCTCTTATTGGTTTCTTTAAGCACTCTTATAATAAGGACTGTGATACTTCTGTTCCTCAATGCAATTTAATGTTGGACTCATTGCTGCCAGTAAACTGGCACTGTTACATCACTTCAAATTATTTTTAATATAAATATTTGTCATCCTGTATATTCTGAGTCTTTCATATCATACAACAATACCCTTAAAACTCAGAAGAACTCAATATTCTTCTATTACATAAACTGCAGTCTTCTCCTTCCTTGTAATGAAGATCTGATATGATAAAAATATTGTGTTCTGTTAATCAAAATCTATAGATTTCCCAGGACACAGGGAGGAATTTATATTAAACAAAATTTTTGTTGGGTGCATGTTAAACAGGGATAGAGCTCATCATAACTCTGAAAAATAATTGTCTCCATCTTATTTTATGCTTTGGATGGGGCATCCTTTCCTTATTCATGAGTGCAACTGTACTTATTTCCTATCATTCATTTCAAGCAAGGGAAATAAGAAACTCCTCGGGTGAAGGGAACAATTAAGGAAGGTGTAAAATATTGAGGATTTGAGTATTCAGAATTCTCTCTTGCTCCATGGTAACAAAAGTAACAGATGAGTAATTCATGTAAGGAGATTACCCAGGTCAGGACTGAAAATCTAGTGTCTGTTCCACCTCTGCCTCTATGAAATCCTCTAGAGAGGAAAAGAAGAATAAGAATCATCTGCTTAAATGCAAAATGTGATTTCTGTATAATAAACTCAATATCCTACTAAAAACTCTCCTCAACATGAAGCTAAGGGAAACAGAATGGCCTTGTCAGTATCTTGACATAAACCCAGAAAATTTGAGGGGATGTGCCAGTAATTCTACAAGAGCCTATTCTTTGGCTTTTATCCAGCTTGATCCTACAGAAGTTTTGACACCAGTCCAGCAAGACAGAAGGCCTGAGTCAGTTCTCCAGAGAGGCTCATGCTTTGACATCACTGCAGTGTTCGATATACTGATGAGCAGGTGACCTCAAGGACACGTGACAAAGTCTACTGCTTTAGAGGTACTAGGCTGGAGGTCTCAGAGAAGCTTTGCTTTCAAATCAGTATGGGAAGCTACTGCTTCTGACTTCATTGTTACTCATGGATTGGCAATAGATCAGAAAGTTACAAATAATAAGCCAGTGATTTCATAATGTTGTTTCTTCATTTCAAACTGTTTCTGCTGCTGCTTCTTCAAGGGAAGCTGTTAAAAGAGCTTTGCCTTGCCTTATTTCCAGTGTTTTATGCTCTAACATGGAGACCTTACAAGTGCTTATTCTTTCTCATGTGGTCAGCAAACCAGAGGTACTGAATCAGCTCATGAGAATCTATGTTTTCATATAAGTCTAGTAACTGGAGTTATACTGAGCAAAGAAACACTATTTCAGGAATTCAATATCTAGCATCCCACGACTTTAGATTTTTCAAAAGTAGCTACTTCATGTATGTACTTCATGTATGTACATGTTTATACTGCAGACTTCTGGTTCTCAGTCTACATGGCACAGGATTGTGAGCTTGCAATCATATGAGCCCTGAGATGTCAATGAAAAAAGAATTATGTCTGACAGACAACATTCTTAGAAAATTCTACCTTTTTTTTTTTTCTGCTGAAATTACGGTGCATTTAGGCTGTCTCAAACAAATAGTCTGATTTTGGAAACCTCTACCAACACACTTTTTTTTTGTTTAACATAGCAAAACAGCTTTCCTGAAGATGCCTTTCTGTGGCTTTATGTTTTTTCAGATGTACATAAATAACAAGCTATTGACTTTATATTAGACAAAAGAGATCCTCAGAATGGTCTTGGTGAAAACACAGGAACCCCACGTGGTCTGATGACTTCATATGAATATGACTTAAAAACTGCTGAATGTTTCAGTTAGTCTGGAGAAGAAGAGGCTCAGGGAAGACCTTGTTGCTCTCTACAACTACTTGAAAGGAGACTGAGGCACAGTGAGGGTTGGCCTCTTCTCCCGTGTAACTAGTGATAGGACTAGAGGGATTGGCCTCAAGTTGCACTGTGGGAAGTTTGGGTTGCATATTGTGAAAAATTTCTCTTCCAAAAGAGTGGTCAGGCACTGGAATGGGCTGCCCAGGGAGGTGGTTGAGTCAACATCCCTAGAGGTGTTCAAGAAACATTACATACTGTATTAAGGGATATGGTTTTTAGTGGAGAAATATTGGGGGTAGGTGGATGGTTGGACTGGATGATCTTGGAGGACTTTTCCAAGCTTGGTGATTCTATGATTTATATTCTTCTGAAAATTGAAATTTTTGTTACATTTTTCCTTTCCTGACTTGTCATCTTTGAGGCAGATCAGGTTCTAAAAAAAACCTGAGCAAGTACACCTTTCCCAGCATTGAAAGGGAAAAGGAAACAGTTAAGTGTGGAAGCTGCTGAAGATAGTGTGATGGATGGAGATAGAAAAAGGTGAAAGGAGTGTGGAGCAGTGATTAAAAAAAGGTTTCAACAGATTGGGTAGGCAGCAAGATTTGAGTAACTCAGAAAATTTCATAAATCTGTTACCACTAAAAACAATTCATTCTGGTGCCCAACCAAAGATAGGTTTTGTGGCTGTTATTTACCAACAGCTCCCTCTTATTCTGTTTTGTATTCAAACAAGCAGAAATCTTCTCACAGCTGTTTCTTTCCTTGATTTAATTTTCAATGAAATGATCTCCTTCTGTCTTATACATTAATCCACTTTCAAATGCTCTTAGAGATGCATTTAACGCGTAGTATGTTCCCAAATTGAGAACCTTTGTATACAATATATACCTTGTACATAATTCTTACATCATGATAACTAATATCAACTCTAATTTGACATTACTAGATTCCCTCTAGCATGAGGTAACTGGGAACATAAAACAACAAGCAAAACAAAACCAACAACTGCTTTTTTCAATAATGCAGTACCCTGCCTGGTTCTTTGGCTAACAGCAATAATCACTGGCAAAAACAGGTCCCCTACAATGGTCATAATTTAGGAAATAACACAAGAGCTGTGCAAGCAGATTGTGTTATTTCTTTAGTGTACACTCCTAACTTTCAGATATTTCACTCTAAAATAGTGTCACCTATCAAAATGTACCAGAAGCTGAACTGAAAAGAATGGTAGATCCACATCTTTACTTGGCCTACTGTTCTTCCTGCGTTTGCCTCTAAAAGATGTGTGATATTGTCTCAGTAGCTATCTGTTAATACTAGAAAGAAATTCACATTTTTCTTTGTTTGGCAATAACTGATTCATGAGAACTGAAAGAAATCAGCTATTTCCTAAATGAGTGAAGAGAATAGCATAATTATAGAAAAATCTATGGGATGCTGTATATTTTTATTCTAATTATTTATTCTGCTATTAATTATGTGCTTACAGCAATATAAAAGAATAAATTTATATCCATTTATCTGGCCATGACTGAATTCACCTATGATAGATTGCCCCGTTGAGGATACAGTGTGACAGTCAATATTAAATGATATATGATGAACTTCAAATAACAAGACATCATATGCTATTGATTGACATGCCAAAAAGTATGGCAGTTTAAGAAATTATAGACAATGCAAATTGCTATCTTCCTGCAACTTCACTTAGGTATCTTTCTGTTGATTTAATTAAACTGAAGTGGCTTCTGAAAATTTTCAAACAAGCCATTGACTTAAAGGAATGTTCTACAGAGATTGTAAAATAATTTTGCAGTCACATTTTGTTGCTTTCTATTCTCCAAAGATTTTTGAGTTTAATGAATCAAGCCTTTTTTTTTTTCATTATTTTTTTGTTTTCTTTTATTGGATTGTTACTTCTGTTGCTAAATATTCTAATATGGGTTAAATTTTAAATTATAATATTGAAGTTTTACCTCTGTGGATTACTAAATGCTTTTCTAGTATATGAGTGAAATATTTGCTCTTATAAAATCCTTTCACAGATAATGGGAATGATTATAAGTGGAGGGCGAAAAGGCATAAAGGGCCAAGGAAATGAAGTGCGAAGCTGAGGAGGTCTGAAGTTATCCTACAGTGTTCTGCGCAGCATTACTTCACCAGGTGTTTGGTGACATGCCCTTATAACAACCATTCAGCAGCTAAACACAACAAAGAAGTGTTTAAGTACAACTTTAATCCTGTTTCCCTGGGATGTAACTTCAGTGCTGCAGCTCTTCCCTTATAACAATTTACTCAAATTTCTGTTATCCACATTCAGATTTAAACTGTCTTAGTGATGTTGGTAGTAATAAATGAACAGCAATTTTTTTTTAAGGAAACAATGAATATCATACAGATAATGTGTTACTACTTAATGAAAAAGCTAATAAGCAGCTTAGCCACTGTCTTTTACATACAACTGCAAACACCTAGGTCACTCAGAAAGTAATGCCTCCCATTTATTTCCATGGAAACAACAACATTGTTTCATAGAGCAGCTACAAAACAGTTTTTGTCAATACAGTCACCACCATTAGCTTTGCATTTTCACCAGTGATGAACAAGAGCTTGTGTGTCATGCTGGCAAAAGTCTGCATGGTCATCTGGAATGTGGCTTGTCTTTCACGTCATTCTCATCATTGCTGAAACACACCACCTCACCTTGCTGACATCCACTGACCTTTGCTGGAATAAGAAGGAGATTATTACAGGGATGACTCTTCAATAAACTTTGCTTGTAGTCACGAAATGGATCCAAGTCTAGTGCAGTAACAGGAAAGTTGAAGGGGGAACAGACTGAGGAGGAATGGAACAGAATCAAAAGTTAGGACTGAGTATGGGGTCAAATCTTCAGGGTGTAATTTTGCTATAATGTAGCACTGAATAGAAGAAGAGATTATTCAAAATGTTATAGGATTCGTGAAAACCCCTTCACTTCTTGAGTAAAGGAAAATAAGGTTGTTGACAGAAAAGTTGAGGACTTTGTCAATAAAATATGTAATTTTACAGTTTTTATGCAAGACTACAAATTTGAAACCATATGTACAAGCGCCCTTTTTATAAATTAAAATCAGTGTGATTAACATAAACCTGAAGTTTTAAATTTCAAGGTTCTCTTGTGAGAAACTGCAAACATTGCAGTTAAAATTGGCAGTGGTATCTTTTTAATTCACATTTCCTCCCATAAGTCTGTGAGTCTGTACAACAACATTTTTGTTTGTTCTTTGTATAGGAATGGCCTGGATAGGAATCCCAGCATCTTTAGCAGAATACTTAATGCAGTAATACTTCAAGCAATCCAAAATGATATTGAGGTAATTCTCCGAGACTGTCCTATTAAACCAACTGCTTTCTCCCTTTCCTATAAAATTATGCCAACTGCTTCTTGCTGAATGTAGTGAAAGGTATTCAGTTACTTCAGACATGTTATTCCATTACGTGGTAGGGAAAAATGAAAAGGGAAACTATATAAGTCCTTGTTTAAAAATCCCTCCTCAAGTATGTGGTCAGTGAAAACAAGCTGCCCAGATGTTAGTTCATACACAAGCATTACGAATACTCCTTTGATGAATGGCATCTAGCCAGCACACCTGCCCCATGGGAAAAATACACATGCATAACTCAGTTAATTAAGGAAAAAGTATGTAAATGGTGTCAAAGAGGGAAAAAGGCAATGTATATTGCCTAGAGCAGTCTGACCTTAAAGGCATCCCAAGGATTGATTAACGAAGAGGCCATCAAGCTGCTGTGTAAATACACCCTTTCCTTCATTTTATTTACTATGCTGCTGATCTGTTGGAGGATCTCTTCAGGAGGAAGAAACAGTCATTTCTGGAATGAGCTAGTCAATCCTTGGGCACAAGGCAAAGCACAGTGCATTTTTGAAATAGCAAACCTGGTATCTGCAAAGTCAGCAAACTGTAGTCTTGATTTTTAAAGCAGCTGATCTACTCCCAGGTAAAGTTGAAAACACTTTATTTTGGGGGTAGCTTATTTACTAAGAAATGCAGTTTCACAGCACATCTAGCCTGTTTTGAAAAAAAACTGTTTTAGATATAAAAACAAAATTGTTCTGAGACATATTCCCAGAGAAAGTATTAATATTACCACTCTGATCATAAACACCATGGTAAAAGTACACTCCTTCAAAGAGGGATCACCCTAGTCTGTTAATGCCATCAGCTGCCACTGGCAGGTGTTGAATCTCAGCTCTCTTGCCCTAGCAGAACCTAACTAAGAACTCTTCATGATTTCAGTGGGAAGAACAAGTACAGACTGAGTAAAAGCAGGAATGGTTCTGATGCCATCTTGCCTCCAGCTAATGTAGAGCCTTAGGAGCTCTAAGGGCCCTCCTGGCTCAGGCAGTCTGCAGTGGGCTTTGCTGTCATATCAGTACCCTGTGTTCCTCTGGGCCTGCTGCTACACCTTGGGACCACCCACAGGTTGGGTGCAGGTGGGCTCTGGGCCCTGCTGTGCACAAACTCAAGGAGATGAAATACAATGAGGTTGTAAGAGAAGCTTCCAGGCCATGACCCTGGCCACAAAAATGGCACTGAGAGAAAAATTAAAGCAGCTCTTTGTGGTGGGTTTTTCCTATGTAATCCATGGGTAATATTAAACAACAGTAAATGAGACACTGAGGGAGATCAGTGTTGTAAATGGTGGTTCTGGTGTTCCCTGTTGTGGTGGGACCAGAAAATGCACTGCCCCACATCTATACTTCTATGTGTCAGAAGAAGGAAACCAGCCACTTAGTCTTCCTCTGATGATTTCGGTGGACTTTGGCTTTCAGTTTCTTGCTTTGGAGTTAAACAGAATCTTTTTTTTTTATTTTTACTTTTTAGTTTAACTTTCTTACGGCATGAAAATCTAATTACTTTTCATTTCAGTGTAATCTCTTCTTACAGTCCTAGATAAAAAGAAATAATCTCTTTCTGTAGAGTGGCCTAATACTGGTACATTACACACAGTGAGACAGATGCACTATTAATACAAACTCACATAGGTCCACTGAATTCAATCTGGCTATTATAATTTACAGTCCTAGAGGACATGACCAAGCATCTCTGTTCCAAGAAAAAAAACGAATAATTTTCTAATCTCAAAAAATAACAGTGAGAAACTTGTTTGGTCTGAAATTTTTAATTCATGTGCTACTACACTTTGCTGAGGACCAGATTCAGAAACTGTACTGTGGGATGAAAAATTGCAGTCTCTCTTGCTTCATAATGGCCATTGAAAGCCATAATTAAAACATTGCTTATAGTTTATGTGAAAGGTGAGAAGGTGAGAACCAAATGTTGCAGCTGGTGGCTATCTCTTCAAAAAAACAAATCTAATGCGTCAAGTTGTTATCAAGGTCTCTCAAATCTATGCCAGCCTACAAATAACTGTCCTGAAGATTTCTGAGATATCCTAAAGTTTATTTGCAAAATGTTCCAATTGGTGAAGCGTTCTTAGTTTAATTATAAAATATATTTATTTGGTCTACCTAGCTGTTACTAGTTGCCAGATCTCTTTCAGCTGCATGACATTCCACCTCATCCCAGCAGGTATGATGCCATGCTGTCAGAGCTGCCATGGAAATTGCTGGCTTCTAGGGGGACAGGTAAATAAATACGCTTAATATAAAACAGTTTTTGCAAGTAAACCTAGAGAAGAGGGAGACAGTAAACAACAATTGTGAAGGATTCTGAAGTGGGTACAGTAAAAACAAATGACAATCATCATTTTATGTTCTGAATATCTTCCCCAATATGCTGAGTCTAATATCTTTTCCAATTAATAATTCTTCTTCAAGCATATTACTTATGTATAATAACCAATAAAAAAGACTGAAACAATAAGAGCATCCATACAGAATCTGAAACATTAGGAATGCAGTTTTTAAGTATTACATTTTCACTATATCATTTTCAGTTACCTTAGCTAGAATCAGCAGTTAGTGTAGCCATCAAGTTACAAAGAATAAAGATTCTGGGGAAAAGTAAAATATTTAATAAACACAGCTGGAAAACACAATAGAACAAAACTTTTGAATCTGAAGAATTGTTTTAAGAACTGAAAGTCTATTTGTTTTCCGTACTTACATTCAGTGAGTCTGGTAAAAGAAATTACCTCTTCCAATAAATTATGCCTCATTGGATTTGAAACTCTTCAGCCATTTTTGACTGCCTATAAATTCACAGTATTATGTTGTCTTAAACATATTGTGCCCTAAACATGTCCTAACAACTCTGTGTTCTAAATTGTGACTTCAAAGTGGTATCAGTAGAACAAATATTTAGTCAAGAGTGAATGTGTAGAAATTGTGAATGGAAAAATAATGAAGGAGTTCTCAGAACCTATGGTAACTGTGGAATTATTTCCAGTGTTTAAACTTCTTCAATATGAGGGAACCTTTTTTTCCTTAAAATACTACATTTTTAAGAAAACATGTATTTATTTGTTAAAAAGCATCAATTTTTACATGAATTTTCCGGTGTGTTGAACTTTATCAATACTACAATGGTAGGTTTATTCTTTTTTTTATTTGATTTTTGAATATGTAGAAAATATAAGTAATCTAACCATTGCAAGTTGAACATGAAGTGGAGCTTTCAAGTTGCTGAATTTAACAAGGAGAAACTATAGCTGAGGAAAAGGACTGATGAACAGGAATACTGTAGAGTGCTTTGGAGATACAGCTTGTGCTAAGGTATATGTTTATATTCAAGCTTTCATCATAAAATTCCTTGATGTTGTACCTTTGGTTGCATATAACTGCCTGTATTCCTTTTTCTCAAAAAAAAAAAAAACAAAAAAAACAAAAAAACAAAAAACAAACAAAAAAAAACTTCTGAATGTATGATAGGTCTTAAGAACATTGCTGATCTAATTTATCCATTACATTTTCATTAGGTATACTAATTGACATTATGATAAGGATTACAATTTTGTCAGTGTTTCTTCGTAGAGTCATAGAATTGCTCAGGTTAGAAAAGACCTTCAAGATCATCAAGTCCAACTACAACATAACCATACTACCCTCACTCTAACAACCCACTGCTGAATGATGTCCCTTAGCACAACAGCCAAATGGTTTTTAAACACATTCAGGGATGGTGACTCAACCTCCTCCCTGGGGAGCCTATTCCAGTACTTAATAACCCTTTCTGTAAAGTAGATTTTCCTAATATCCAACCTAAACCTCCCCTGGTGCAACTTGAGGCCATTTCCCCTTGACCTGTCACCAGTGAAGAGACCAAACCCACTCTCACTGCAATCATCTTTCAGGTATTTGAAGAGAGCAATAAGGTCTCCTTTTAACCTCCTCTTCCCCAGACTAAACAGCCCAGTTCCTTTAGTTGCTCATCAGAGGGCATATTCTCCAAGCCCTTCACAAGCCTTGTTGCCCTTCTTTGGACCTGCTCCAGCATCTCAATGTCATTTCTGTACCGAGGTGCCCAAAACTGAACGCAGTACTCGAGGTGAGGTCTCACCAGTGCCGAGTACAGGGGCAGGATTACCTCCCTAGTCCTGCTCACCACACCATTCCTGATACAAGCCAGGATGTCATTGGCCTTCTTTGCCATTTGGGCACACTGCTGGCTCATATTCAGCTGACTGCCCATCAGTACGCCAAGGTCCTTTTCCATTAGGCAGCTTTCCAGACACTCCTCCCCAAGCCTGTAGGATTGTCTGGGATTGTTGTGACTAACATGCAGGACCTGGCACTTGGCCCTATTGAAACTCATACAGTTTACCTTGGCCCATCGATCCAGTCTATCCAGGTCCCTCTGTTGTGCTTTTCTACCCTCCAGGAGAACACGTGATGAGAAAGAAGCAAAAAAGAAAAATGTGATTGCCATTGTAAAGCAAGAAACAGTCACAGTCAGCTCGAAAGTATGAAATGGCAAAAAAAAAAAAAAAAAAAAAAAAAAGGCAGGAAAGCAAATCAATTTCAGTTTGAAGTTGCCTTGCTTTTCTCAGTGCTTTAATACTGTTTGCAAAAGGCTAACGATATGCTTCTAATAATAAAGTACTGCAGCAATGCACATTCTTTTGAAAATAACGGGACCATTTATGCTGCTCCTTGTGTCACGTATTTAGACTAACACAGGTTAATAGCATGAGCAGTATTGATAAAGCACAGAATGGCTGAGATTGGCAGAGAACTCTGGAGCTCATCTCACCCAGCCCCTGCTCAAGCAGGGACCCCAGAGCATGTTACCTGCAACAGCCCCTGAGGACCTCTGAGGGGGAGGCTCTACAGCCTCTCTGGGTAACATACAGATGCATTGCAGTTTCCTTATTTTCAAATCTCTGCAAATACAGTTGAGTTTTCTGAAAGTTTAATGAGAATGAGGTCCTAACAGTTCTCTTCTAAGAACTAGGTACAAATAAAAATTGACAATCCACGAAACTCTAGCATTAACTCTTTAACTCCCACTGCTCTACATGATGTTATGATGTGGAATGCCAGTAACAAAAATCATAAAACCATGACAGGAACATAGGAAAAGTCACTGATCACACCCTAAAGGAATTAATTTTAATGAGATTTAATATATAAATGAGTTTCTTGAACAATGTCTGAAACCTAATTTTTGTTTAGCGATCATGAACTACTAATTTGAACTAATTTGAGCAAGATATACTATATCATCAGGGAGACAAAGAAGATGAATTCTCCCTGTTATAACCTTTGATTTGGAGTTGTGAAAATTTGACATAAATTATGATGATTTATGAATCAAATGACCTTGCTGTTGGGATAGTTTTTTCAGTATTCTTGGGCCTTTGGCATGTTTGAGTTTGGCATAGGGCATTTAACTTAATAGCAGCTTATTAGGAAAACTGTAAGGCAGCGCAGTGCTAAATATAGAATAAATTAGTAAAAATTTGTGCCTTAGGTTTTAGCTATTATGATACTATTTCTAGGATCATGACAATATTGCATAACTTCTTTCGTCAGTGTTAGATACCACAAGATCAAAATGAGCATGTAAATATTAAAACACGTTTTTTGGGCTAGGAGGCTGTTGTCATGCAAAGTAGGTGAACAGAGAAATTGGTGCTGCTATGGGGACTGAAGAAACAAGTCTTCTTTTAAACTCCATTTTCTTTTATGTTAGTCTTTGTTTTCAGTGTTTACATCACACAACATTTTGCGTTAAAATCTATCATCTTCTTAGCTCTATTAACCTTCAGGCACAAGATCCCCAAAGTAGACTTGAAAGTGCTGAGCACTAGGGCACATAACTGTATTAGATGAGGACGAGCTGCTTATAGGGAGAGTGACACTGTCTTGTAAGGAGTGCAGAGGGGCTGAACCACCCCTGCCTGCTCCCTTCAGGCAAGCAGCTTTGCTTGCCCTTCGTTCCCAGATGCTGGGGATGGATTCGCAAATCAGGAGAGAGGGAGACAAGGAGAGTACAAGCTTCTTGTGCTCCCTATTATTTTCCCTCTCTTGAGAATGTCTCACTGGTAGGAGGTGTACATATTTGTTAAGGGCTCTAATAACTGTTAACGGGTTTGCTCTTATACGTATTCTGGTAGCAGTACTGCATTATGTTCAACATGCCAGCTGAGTGGTCTGAAAGTTTTCAGTCCTCCGCATCACACAATTTCTTTTACTCTTGGTAAGAAACAGTTCAAAAAGCATTGATGGAGTCCACCACCTAAGGTGACATGATATGGAAAGTTGCCACAACAAGCTGATGCAGGTTTTATAACAAACCTCTGTTTCTCAAATGCCGTGGTGTTGTTTAAACTCTGGTGACAGTGACTGAAACTGGTGGATTGCCTTCTGGTAATGTTTCTATTGGACAACATGACAAGTTGAATTACTGCTGTATAACAAATTCTACATACTAACACAGCTTTTAGAAAATTGTTTTTGTCAGCTAAGAAAATATTGAGTTAAAAATATATTTAAAGTCAGGCAGTAAGACAGACTGGTGAAAGGTTAGGTATAGTGTATTTTCCCAGAAATCACCCCTTAAATTCTTCAGTGATGAACACTAAAACTATGATGCCTCCTAAACTTCCATGTAATCATCTTTAGTTACAGAATACATACTTTGAGATATTCAGTTTTGGTTATGCGAAAGAACACGAATAAATCTTCTTACTGAATTAAAATTATTTAAGTGAAACTTGTTTGTCCTTCTAAGCTAAAGGTCTGGCACAAGTGAATGGCACAGACAGGCTGCTTATTTGGACTCTGCACTGAGTGCAACAGTTCTCTCTCTGCTTAGTAAAGGATTCATAGATAGGAGCCTTCAAAAAGCCAGCAAGATATTTTCTGTTAGGTTATCTCATTAGAGCATTCTGTGGACCATGACACACGTGCAAAATACACCTGTATTACATAATGACACAAATATTTATTGTCCTACAAGCAGAATTCTTTCAGACCTTGTCACTTAAGTCCTGCAGACTCTCCTCTAGTTTCTGAAAAAAATAACTTCCTGTATTAAAGAAAATTTTGTGGATAATTCCAGTGGTCAAAATCATTCTATTTTAGATCAGCAGTAATCATTCATTCATTTGCTTTTTCTGTATGGCATGATAGTGCCTTTGTGGAAAGCTGAAAACTTAACATTAAATTTCATGGGATCTGCAAGTACTTCTGGACTGATGCTTCACTGATTTTTAAAGATTTTCCTGCATCTTTGCCCCTCCTCTTGGATTGTCAGAGGTTTCTGAAATTGCATGTATACAGAACGTGAGCTATAGAACAGTTTGAACATGACGTTTTCACTTGATTTCACCAGCTAGAATTTTATTTAGTTGCATATTCTAGCCCCAGATTTCTTCTTTCTTTAACAATATGATAATATCAGGCTATCACTGTAAATACACATGCAATTGTCAGTTAACCTTATGCTATTATTTTCCGAGTGCCTGCGGCACTGTATCGGTACTGTCAGAGAAAAAATACCACAGAACAAGGTATTTCCACATTCTTTTCCATGAGCCAAGACACAAAATGGGCTCATTACCAACAAACATGTGGTTGTCTGTAGTTCAATATTAATATGTCTGCAGCTATCTGAAAAGCACAGTGTATTTGTGTAATTCAGCAAAATGAAAACGTGTTCCCGAAGAGACCAGGTGCTGCCAAAATAAGTAAATAAATTTAAAAAAAAAAAAAAGATATTTTATTTCTTTTTAATCAGCATTAAGAGTTTTTGTGTGAAACTGCTCAGAAAGTCTTTGGAATGTGCTCAGTGTTGGTGTAAGAAGTTGCAACTGTTGCTGGATTCAGAAAAATTGCAGCTGCTTATGGCAGTTGACAGTGCAGCCCAAGAGCTTCTTAAAATCATCAGATAATGTGCTAGTATGACGAGTCTGAGGGTTGAAGAAGGAAACCCCCATTTCCAGTTCTAGCTCTGCTGTTAACAGAAAGGACTTATTTGAAATTCTATATGACACTTAACTAATCTGGCTAAATGTATCCCTACTGTAGCTCGTGTACAAAGTTGGCCTTCTGTGTCAGCTTTGCCACCTGTACACGGTGATGATTATAGACGCTTACCTCACAGGGTTGTTGTCAGGATTCATTAGTTGATGTCTGTGTGGTGCCTTGAAAATGTTAAATGCCACATACTACAAAGCAAGTCATAATTGGAAAGGTATAAATAGACCATTTTTGGTACCTTCTTTTATTTATATACCTAACCCTTGATAATAGTTGATAATAACTATTTTTCACATACCTAAGAGAGGAATAATATACAAGATCTTATATATGAAGACCAGTTCTCCTTTTATAGAAGAATATCCTAAAAATTTATTCACAGGACATCTGGAGTCTTTCTATTTGAAGTTCTTATGATAAATGTTGAAGTTTAAGTAGACAAGATTGAATACAGATTATTATTATCATATCAACTATCATATCTGATACCTCTTAAAAATGTCATTACATATCAGTAGCATATTATTTTCCTTGATGTATGTCCAAACCATAGGTGGAGTTTTTATACCCTTCAATGTCCCTCATGCCATAATTACATCTGATAAAATGTGTTCCTATTGTACACATTGACAGTATCTCCTTGTTCTTTAAATATAGTGTACACATGCAAGATATTCATTTTCACGCTAAACAGTGGTGTTCAGGTTAATTCTTAGCACATAAACAGTACTGAAGGTCTCATATTTTTTGAAGACCAATCTCCATTATTTTACTTTCTTATATGTGGTAGGTAACAGAGATCAGATACTCTATAAAAAAAGAACCAACACAGTGAGTGTAACTCTTCATGATTTACATTAGTTTTTTTCACAGCATCATATAAAAATCTGAATATCTTCTGTAGCAACAGGGTTTTCTTCATCTGCCTAGCTTTAATTTATTAAAATCATAGAATCCTTGGAGTTGGAAGAGTCCTTTAAAGGTCTACTCCAGCTCTCATGTAATGGACAGGGACATCCACAGCTAAACAGGTTACCCAGGGCCTGATCCAGCCTCACTTTGAAAGCATCCACCACATCTCTGGGCAACCTCTTCCAGTGCCTCACCACCTTCGCATAAAAAGACGTTTTCCATATATCCAACCTAAATCCACCTTTTTAAAGCTTGAAGCTATTTTTGCCCTGTTCTATCACCACACACCCTTCCAAAGAGTCTGCCCCCTTCTTTCTTGTAGCTCCGTTTTAGACATTGAAAGGCCACTATCAGGACATCTCAGAGCCTTCTCTTCTCCAGACTGAACAGCCCTAGCTCTTTCAGCCTGTCCTTGTAGGAGAGATGTTTTGTCCCTCAAGTCATCTTTGTGGCCCTCCTCTGGATGCTCTCCAACAGGTCTGTCTCTCCTGTACTGAGGACTCCACATCTGGACACCTCCCTTGCCCTGCTGGCCATACTTCTTTTGATACAGCCCAGGATATGGTTGGCTTTCTGGTCTGTAAGGGCACAGTGCTGATTCATGTCCAGCTTCCCATCCACCCATACCCTCAGGTCTTTTTCAGCAGGACCATGCTCAATCCTTTCATCCTCAGCTTGCATTAGTAGTAGGGTTGCCTTGACACAGGTGCATTTGGATTTCTTGAACCTCATGAGGTTCACCTGGGCCCACTGCTCAAGCCTGTCTAGGTCCCTCTGGATGGCATCCTGTCCCTCTGGGTGTCCACTGCACCCCACAGCTTAATGACATCAGCAAACTTGCTGAGGGTGCACTCGACCACACTGTTGATGTCACTGATCACCTCTCTGCTTTCCATGTGCCTTAGCATAGCTTCCAGGATGTTGCTACTTTCCTATTAAGTGAGCTCAAGTAAAGACATGAATGCACACAGAAGCCAGTGAACTGGAAGAGGGCTCTCTGTTACTCATTAAAAAAATAATAATAAAAAGAAAAACAATTCAGTAAACAAATGATTATTGGATTATTTCACAATTCCCATGACTCATTGCAAACAGTATTTCTGTCCATTAAGAGGGAAAAGACTTGAGATTTAAGGATGAAGAAGAACAAACTGAAAATGTTTTACATATGTGGGAATGTCAGACCATGACACAACTTTCTAGCTATATCTCTAAGACCATTCTATTGAACCATTTAACTTCAATAAATTAATATTTGGAATAAGCACCATAATATCTAGATCATATAGTATGAAGTCATGGCTTGAACCAGTGATTGAGCACCTGTAGGAAGGCAGGGCCAACCTAGGGGAGCTCAGGTGCAAGCAATGCACCTGAGTAACTGGAAGGGCTGGAGTCAGGATCCACCCCATCCCAGACTTTAAGGGTTGGTAGTGGAGGTATGCCTATTTCATCTGGATGTGTCTGTCTGCCTGAGGACCTTAGAGATCTTCTGAAGGTAAGTGGTTTCTTTTCCTTATTTCTGTGCCTGTTGCTGTTATGTTCGATTGGATCCTTGCTTGCTGTAGCCTGTGATCTTGCTGCTTTGCTCTCTTGTTATGCTTTCTATTGTATTACAGGAGTGAAGCCAGTATTTCCTTTTTTTCTCTTTGCACAATGTAGTCATGTCAAACTGGAAGAGGGTGGATCTAGACTAAATATCAGGAAGAAATTCTTTACTGTGAGAGTGGTGAGACATGGGAACACGTTGTCCAGTGAGGTTGTGAATGCCCCTTCCCTGGAAGTATTCAAGGTTAGGCTGGATGGGGCTTTGAGCAACCTTGTCTAGAGAGAGGTGTCACTGCCTGTAGCAGGGGGATTGGAACTAGTTGATCTTAAAGGTCCCTTCCAACCCAAATCATTCTATGATTATATGATACAGAGAAATCCAAATACTTTTTGATACTATTTCTTACGTAAGTAAGTAAGTAAGCTGAAGATTAGGATGTCAAAATGAAAACAATGGAAGTTTGACAGGTATGTTACTGCCACTTGTCCTGTAGCATTAGATTTGGGTGCCTAGTGTGACAGCACAGTACTTGGAGTTTACCAATAGCTGTTGACTGCTGGCTGGCTAAGTGTAAGATTGAGACCTTATTTTTAAAGGAAAGCATTATGCTTACAAATAGGAGCCTCACGTTTTGATGGTCAGAGTGCAATTTTTTCTCTACTATTTAAAAATAAAGCTTATGATCTGTATGAGAAAACTTTCATGTTTCTGAGACAATGTAACTTTGACTCTTGGAGCAGAGTCGACTATGAATAGAAATACCCACCTGTCAGTCAGTCAAAGTAGTTTAAAATACCTGTGCTGCAAAAGCCTGTGTGTCATTATAAATTTAGCGGTACGAGCAATGTTCTCTTTGTCAAACAATGAAGCAATATGACTAATTAACACTCACTAGGGAACCTGAAATAATGATCTCTCTCTCTTTCTCTTCCTAGAGCCAATTACCCCAAATATTCGGATTAGCTACCTACTATTTCTCTGAAATAAATGTCTTGCTTTCTTTCTCTTTTTAATTTAAGGCATTATGTACCATGTAGCATCATGTTATAGGATGTTATGTCACATCCTGACAGCTTACAACTAGGGATATGCTGAATTCATTGGGTAGTTAATACCTGCCTGAATTAACAAGATAACCAACTTTTCAGGAAAAGGAAATCTGGGAAATATTTGCAGTACTTGTATATCTGTAGGGAGAATTTACTTGATCCATTTAATCAGCTGTAGTATTTCACTGTTGCTTCCGCTAAGGTAATGTTTAAGTACGCATCTTCATTTATGCATACATTAAAGACACCTAACAGATATGATCTGTTTGTTCAAATATCTACAGCACCTATAAATATACACAATGATTAAATGTAACAGAAAACTGTGAAGTCCTTGATCAAGACGATATTTCCAACAATAATATTCTGATCAAATTTTAAAAGTTCATAAAACTAAAACTTCTCATGAAAGTTGTCCATCTCTCTGTGACATGGTAAAATTAAAGCATTACACAGAACCTTTCTCATTCTGCATTTTGCTATTTATTCTCATACAGATGATGTAAGAATCTTGAGGAGTAAGCATGCTGATTCTATTCCCAAGAATTTAATCTTGGGCACCTAGATCTCATAAGAAATAAAACAGTGTAAGTTATGAGGGCTAGTAGAGTTTAATAACACAGTTAATTAAAAAGTTGGGTTTTGTAAAATAGGACCTGAGATAATAGAAATATTAAAAAGCACTAAAACAGAAAATATTTTAAATATCATGCCTTTCCAGAACTTCAGATGGTTGTATTAATACCACAGCTGAAGATCCTTTCCTGAAATAGAATTCTCTACTCCAGCTTAGAGAAGTGAAACAGGGAGTAGGCACTTCTCTTTTAATTTTTTTTTCCCCAAACAAGATGAAAGATAGGTAGGTGTGTTTATGATTGATAGAATATTGAGAAACACCCATCTGTCTTTGCAATTACTAAAAGATAAGGTAACTGGGATCCTAAAATGACTGCAGTCCAGTGTGTAATGAAGGTTAACCTGATAATCAGATCTAACTTCTAAGCCGTTTCCTTCTGTCTCTTCTGTAGTTTGGGGAGAGGTCAGACTTGATTTCCAAATCAGACTTCTCTAATATTAAATAAGTTAATTGACAAGAAAAATTATATTTTTCTATACTGTACTTTGAGGGTTGATAAACAGAAATGCTCAAAAGTGCACTGTAAAGGTTTTGAAAGGTTCTCTTTTAGATAAGTCATAGTTTTCAGTGGTAAGATTGGTACATAGCAAATGATGTCAAGCGTCGTGGTCTGATGCGCAACAATCTTTGAGGCAAACACTCATTTCAGATACAAATTGTCTGAACTCAGAGACGTTCTTATTTCTACTGTTGTTCTTGAATTACTGTATGTAATACTCTTTGTATTTGAACTTTACCTGTAGCTATTAAGACTAAAATCTTTCACTAGGCCAGAAGTTGGCAGAAGCTGTCTCAGCCAGTGACACTGCTAGGCATGGATGTAGAGCAAAAGGTTTATTTTTGCAGTGTACATACTACAACATGTAGTAAGCATTGATCAAGGCTTGCTGGTCTGATGTGATTAGATGGATTAGTGAGAATTAAATGGCTAAGGCTTGAGCATTTGTGCACTAAATACAAAAATAGTCCCTGTGTCAATCTTTGAAAACAACATATGTGGACAATCTTTCTTTTTTGTCTACTTGTGGCTGAGAATAGCTGAGAGTGACAGAGGAAGTGGCATTGAAGTGACATGAGGCTGTCAAGTGGGAAGTCAGTTTAAGACAAAAAGCAGGGAAGCTTCTATTTCACTTGACTGGAATATACACTGTACCTTCAAGGAGAGAATGCGCTTTGTTCCCAGTACTTACAAATTAATTCAGAAGTAGAAATGCTTTCAAATTTCTCTGGATGTCAAATTTATCTCAGTTTTATGAGAAAGCAGCATGAGGTATTGTCCTTTAATTTGGATGGAATTAAAGTTCTTTATTTTTATTTCTCTTATTTGGAAGGTTGAGTCCACTGACACCGTTTGAGGTGGCAGCATAAACAAGATTGTAGAACCTAAACTGGGAGCGCTGACAGGCTGCCAGTGACTATTATTGCTTGCTTTTCACGACTTGAATCTTTCAGCAGCAGCTTCTCATGGTCAGAGATTTCTGGCTAGTATAGTATTAGAATTGCAAGACATTGTAATATATATCTTATTATATGTTTGTTGAATTTTGAGTCTTTTCTTTGTGTCCCTTCTCTTTTACAACAGAACAAGGTTTCTTAACTGTTCCTTTGCATACTGTGTTTCACAGAAAGCTCTTTGCTGACTGGCATTGTAAATGGAACACTGATTTGTTGCAGCTTCCATTGGAATTGGAAATAGAGCTCTACAATTAATTTTCCAGTACTTTTTAAACTAATTGTTCTACAGAACTTCTTGAAGGTTTCTAGGATTCAGCAGACTCTACTTCACATGTTTTTGCTCAGAGTTGTGTGGAGTTTGGCTAACTTGATGCTGCACAATAACAAATTTATTTAAGAGTAACCTCTTAGGCCTGCTGCTATATGTGCATGAGAGCCTGCTGAACCATGTCACTGTTTCCAAAGAGAAAATATTTGCAACTCCATGGAAGAACAGAAGAGATTTTCTTGATCAAGTACTGTAGGTTAAGACACTAAATAGCATTAGATGCCTCATGTCTTTTACATGTAACGCTATTCAGTGCTCCCAAAAGCATTTGCTGTCTTAAGTTTTCTGCTTGAGTAATGTTACTGACTAATTAGACAGATGTGTGTTTTTTAATTAAAATGGAGCTTATTTTACTGAGCATCAGAAAGGTAAAAGCATCTCATGTAGCATGTGAAACATGGAAATAATACTTCTGAGTTTGTTGTATGCTGATCTCTCTGAGCTCCTCTTGAAATCCTTACCTAAAAGAAGCAGCTTTTAGAACCATGACTCATTCAGATAGAAGTTAACTACTAATGACTTTTGTGAGCAAGTATGAACAAAGAAGAGTAAAACAGGCAGTCTTATGTAAAAAGAACACTTCTGCATTTTAATTTGAAAAGCTGTGTTACTAAAAATTCTACTGCCAATGACGCTTTCCAGTATATTAGCACTGAGACTGCAACATTTTCCTGTGATAGTAGTTCAATCGCTGCTGTATGGAAATTATTTTCAAACAGGTGTTTGCTGTCCTTTTCTTCTTACTATGCTTGCTACCAGGGAACAGCAGAGTGCAGGTCAATCAAATTATTGTTCTTCTAGTCTGAAAGAGAAATAGCTGCATCTAGTCACAATAATTTATAGAAGGCCACTGTGGTTTAGGAAAAATGCCTCAGTATTCTGCATTCTGAATAAATTTCAGAATGACAGAGCTTTGTTGAGAGGGTTTTTGCTGGATAGTTTGTAGAGCTGTGTTGGTTCTTCGTTTGGTACTACCTCTTGGTATTGGCTTCCTAGCAAAGCATTTTCAGTTTAGTTGTTTGTTTGCTGCTTTTTTTTTTTTTTTTTTTTTTTAAGAGGTGCTGTGGGCTATTAGGTGTAGTAGTGTGTGCTGGAACTGAAGTGGATGCATGTATTAAAAGCCTATTGTGACGTGAAAGCTATACATTTTCTTTGGCATTCTACAGCATGTGGCAGACTGCACATGTGGACCCCTGGAATTGGAGAACTCTTGAGTTAGGAGGATCAGGTGCACCTGCTGCTGGCTCTAGTTAGCACAAAGCAGAGATAGGAGAAGGAGGGGGTGGAGGGTGGGTAAGAAAAATCAGTGCTGATTACAGCTATTGTTGAACTGAGTCCTTGTTTCTGCTATCCCTGCTGCTGTGATTATAGTGTTTGCCCCTGCAACTCTTCTGGTTCAGCAGAGTTAGTGCTATGACAGTCTAGGGCAAACTTCCCTTTTTGGTTCACACTCCTTGAGATGTCACTTTGGACTTGTTATGACACTTACAAATCTGAGTCTTTTGTTTTACTTTTCTGTGCATAACAGTATAAGCATTCTGACAGAGTTTATGCTGCACATTGTCACTCTATGGAGTTTGCTGCTTTTGGAGGTCACTGAATCAGTTCAGCTGTATTTTGTTTTATGAGATGAGTACATGCATTTTTCAAGACTCAATACGAGTAATGAGCTCAGGTGCAACGGGATACAACTTTATCATCTACCTAGAAAGGTAAGGAAAGATTCCTCTAATAGATACCATGATATAATTTGAGGCATAGAACCTAAAGACGACCACAGTTGACTAAATAATGTCTTGGTCTTAGCAGGATACAAGAGACCACTGATAGAAAAGATATGTGCTGGAATGCTGATTTGCATATATGGTTTCTTTTTATGTTCAGAATTCTAAAAATTAAGTGTGGGGTGAAGAGTTTTGTTTTTTTTTTTTATTGTAATCACATGTTAACACTGCAATACAAAAAATATTTTAAAGAAAACTGCATGCAGTAGAGAAGATGGAGAGGCAAATAAAGTCCTGCATGATTCCAAGTTTTAAGTGATTTATCTTGCTGAAGACTGCATCCTTAGTACAGGTAACCACTTCAGTTAGATTGATACAGTTGTTGTTTCAGAGCTTGTCCAAATAGCCTTTTATGTTGCAATCAAGTAATAGATGCAAGATTGACAAGTTACAAAGAAAAGGAGCTTTCAGTCAACAAACACACTAAAATCCATTATTGTGGTGTGTACACTGTGTCCTGGACCTGTAAACACATCTTCATTGATCCCATAGAAAGATAAAAATATCTCCCCTTGTATGGTTCAATCAAGGCCTTTTTCACAAAGGCAAAGTGCAAACAATATTGAAAAAGCAGAAAAAGACTGACATTACAGTCAAACAGTAAATAATGGTTGTGCTCAGGAAGCCTATCTATAACATTTCAAACTGCTGTCAGCTGAGATGAAATGTATAACCTCTCTATTACAACCTTAAGAGAGATCAAAACACATGTACTCTACGTTCCCCTTACTGTCATACCCTTTTTACCAACTGACCAAATCAATAAGAAAAATAATCTCGTTGGGTTTTTTCAGTTTTGCATGTTTGTGGGTGTCTCAGGTGTGGAAAAATCATGAGGAAAGGATCTGCTCATTGTATCATTTATCCTCATTGTAATGTCTGGCAAAAAAAAAAAAAAAAAATTGAAATATGCTTAACTGATGTGATTGGACAAAGGAATATAATACATTGTACTTATTTTCATGTACTTAATCATCTTCATTACATACAATTTTTTAATCTGGTACTGCAGTCAGAATATTTTTACATAATTATTAAAAGACCTATTACTTTGGATATTTAGGGCTAGGGTTGAATTAGAAAACAAGTTAATAGCAAGTATGTCACACTGGCAAATGACTACCTTTTCACCACCCTTTTCACTCCATATCTCAAAACTCAATTTAAATCCTTAGTTGCAACCATAAGTTGAATTGAAATCTAAGCTTTGGTCTATATCAACAGTGGCAGTGAGTTTTTTGCATATTACACCATGTGAAGCTAATAGTTGTAAGGTTCTACACAAAGAATAATTATGGTCCAAAGCGAGATTTTTTTTTTTTTTTAAACTTAATATTGCTTATCTTGAACTGTGGTCTACCTGGTACAAAACTGCTCTTTGTTTTCTTGAGCATTGGAAAGGGTTCTTTATATAATAAATAATAGCTACAATAATTACAGCCTATGGCTAAGGTCTCTGGAACTATATCCTATAGAAGACTTGTTCATATGCAAGGGTTTATAATATCTTTTGGAAATATTCTTCTATGAATTGAACTGGAAGGAAATAGCCATTACTGGCTGAGATATGTCAGGAGACTGCGATTGCATGGCTTTATTAATCCCATCAAGGTATTTCAGGCCCTATTTCTTCAGTTGTCTAAGTCTGAGCAATTGTTAGGCAATTACAGAATGGACGAGGATTGAAGTGACCTCTGGAGGTGATTTGGTCCAGCCCCTGCACAAGCAGGCTGTCCATGACTATATACATATATGCACGTGCGATCTCCGAAGATGGAGATATATGCATATGCATATCCTCTCTGGGTAACCTGTTCCAATGCTCAATCATTCTCACAGTTTAAAAAAAAAAAAAAATATCCAAACTTTCAGAATGACCTTCCTGTGTTGCAGTGTGTACCCATTCCCTCTTGTCCTGTCACTGGGCACCACTCAGTCATTATCTTCTTGCCTCACTGGTGTTTGCTTTCTACCTAGAAGCAGTAATATTTGAAATCTTGCAAGACAAGATTCAATTGTTGAAGGAAATTTCGGATTAACATCAAGGGTGAAATCCTAGCTATGTTGAGGGTAATGAGATTGTTGCCAAGATTTCAGTAGGGCTAAAAAGCTTTGTTTCACCAGATCAGTTCTCATTGTTTACTCAACAGCTGCCTTCCTCACAAGAATGAGAATGCTGTGACTCTAGATTAAATTTTGAATGTCCAAATATTTAACATCCTTCCAGTAGTGCAAAATATAATCATTATTTTGTAGGGTTATTGTAAATAGATGATAAAATAGTTAAAAAAAAAATCAATGAGAATAATGTTAGGTAGAATTTAATAAGAAAATGATAGTGCACATTACACGCTGCAGATGTTTAGAGTGAGAGGAGAGTGTGAGGAAGGGAATTGCCATTAAATACACAGAAAGCTACATAGGTGGATGGTTAAATACCGTGTCAGGAATCTTGAGCAAGTGTAAGGGCAGTTCTGTTATCAAATGTTGCATCCATTACTGGATTTCATTGTGTGGCCTATTTCAGGCAGAAGTCAGTGCTGGCTGGACTTAACTGTGCGTCTATTAAGATCTGAACTTTTCGTTAGATAGTCTCGTTTCCTCTTTATATGGATGGATCATAGTAGCCCACTCTTCTGTTTAGAAATAACTCCAATTGTGAAAGGTAATCACTTCCTTCAGCATCTCTATATTGAAGGCAGCCTAGACTGAGGAAAGATTTCTTCAAAGTATGATAATTTCTGTTGTTGCTTCCCTAACTTAAGAGCTAATAAAAAGTAAGGTTGCTGAATAGAAAGCAATAGCTGATAACTTAGGATTCTTTTTTCATTATGAAAAAGATTGCCAGGTTAGTGTAACTCACAACATAGCAAATAATTGCCCACTTGCTATGTGGTATCTGGTGGGTGCAAGGCCTAAATTAAAGACCTAAAGGCCTAAATTAAAGACCTTACTAGCTCACCTACATTCTAAGTACAACAATATAATGAATCTTTAAATTTTTACAAAATTGTTATAATTGAGAAAGCTCAATTCTACTCAGATACACAGCCAGATAGATGAAGAACTCACCTAGAAAGTGGGAGTTTATGGTTAATCAAGAACTTGAGCCAATATCTGTATATCTTGCAAGGTTATAATGGATACTGTCTTGCTAGTGTTTGGAACTTGGTTTTTTCCTTGCTTTTCTTTCTTCTTTGTCTTTCTTTCCATGGAAGTCCTTGGAAATTCTTGAACTCTACCTGTAGTATACTAGCGTGGAGAAATGTTAAAAATGCCTATCCAACTCTACAACTGTACATTCAGCTGACAACTGTGGGTGCTAGGATTGGTGTGTAATTTTAAATGTTATGCCCTTCTTCCTTCTTTGTTTACCTTCTAAGTCATTTCTAAAATACTTGCATAACTCTTACATGGAAATCAAACTACAGGAAAGGCTTTGCTTTCCACCAGCCCTGGTTGAACAGTGGATTGATCTGTATAGAATAGCAGTACTGAAAATCTATACTGGATGTTCAAGATGAAAATAAATTTAATTAGCAGAAATTGACTTCCAAAGTGTGAGATGTTAACTTTGTGTCTGAAAATACTTCATAGCAGATCTTGAAGTCTAAATTTTGAAGTAATATATTTTTGTTGTTACATGGTAAACCTGCTCTGATAAGCCATGTCATGGTTGAATTATACAAAAATCCTGTTTGAAGTCCAATAACTGCGCAGTGCTTAAGAGTTACTTTGGAGAGAGTATATAGTATATGTGTTCTGGGGGAAGTTGTCTTTTCATTTTTAGCACTTTAACTTTTTAGCATTTGAACATAACATTAAATATGTTTTAAATTTTGTGACCACAAAGTTTGTATCTAGTTGACAAAAAAAATTTCCAGTGTCAAAATCTCAGTTCATATTGAATTTTCCCAATTACGAGCTGTAATACAAAACAAGTTCTAGAAGACTATGGAATTTAAGTGCTTAGGCAGTCCTGTAAGATGTCTTAGAGATGCAAATGGAATGGATAAAAACTTTAAAGTGCACTGAATTCGGAAGTGGTTGGAGGTAGTCTGAAACAGCGCTCCCAAGGCTGACTTTTCAAGACAAGGAGAGTCAGTTATTCCTTGTTCTACAGGGATACAAATCCTCCTGGAGCTGGGTGCCTAGGCTCCTACTTTCAAAGAAGTAAATGAGGATTGTTTTCCCTTCTTTAAAATGAGGAGAGTGGAGGAGATGGCATGTCTCTTCATACAAGATTGCAGTGATTGTAACATTCATGTGGTAGATGTACATCCAATCAGTTTCATAGTCTGAAACTGCTTTACCCAAGAACTGGTGTAGTTACTCAGGAAAGGAGAGTTATTCAGGAAATTAGGGGAGGTACTTTAGCTGACAGCTGTGGCGCTTACATCTATGATCTAAAGAAACAAGCACTTGCCCTAACTGCTCTGAATGGAAAAAAAAAAAACCAACTTAATTCAACACTTATAAATATCTAGATTGGACTGTAGAAAATAACTGTTGTTGCATGAGAGACATTAAGTGTTCAAGAACTTAGACTATTTTGTAATGAGGCTTAGAGTAGAAACATACCCTAGGGTAAGTATTTTTCTATGAAAAATGGAGGCAGCAGGCACCCCAAAGGGTAATTTCATTTATTTGAAGTCTAAATTGCCTTTTGGCAGTTCTCAATCTTCGCTGATGGTATAGAGAGCAACTGTGCATCTAAATCCTTCTACCTAACTCAGGTTCTCTAGTTAAACACTGAATGTTAAGTAACATAAACCTGAGTACAGTGAATAGTATAAATTCTTGCTGATATTTAATTCATTCTTGTCCTAGACCAAGGTCATTTTAATGATAATAAAAGTGACTTACAATCGTTTTTTCATAGACAGAGATATCATGTAGCCTCAAGCAATATTATGTATAATAATTAAACAGATACCAACCAAAATAGCAAGTTCAGCTGGACAAACCATTAATGCAATATATGAGTATTTTTGCTGATATCTTCTGATGTCATGTACATATTTGTTTTTTAATTAAGGGAGTAAGATGTGCATACAAATCTTTAAATGAAGATTTTTTTAAAATTTCTGACTTTTCCAGAAAAGTTGTGTGGTGATTTTATCTGTTTGTTTGTTTGTTTTACTGAAGTAAGGGATTGCTTTGAGCTCCCCTTCCTATGATTTGCTTTTAATCAGTTAACAATAAAGTCTTCCCACAGTTCAGCTTTCATTCAATTTCCTGCAATGACCTTTTTCTTATTAGATTTAGAATTTTAGTTGTAGCCCGCTCCTGAAAAATGCACACTACAGTATGTTCAGCCTCTGGGAGACAGACAATTTAAAATAATTGACAAACTATCTCTGCTGAGTTATCCTCACTTAATGTACATTCACTAGTGTGTTTTTGAGAGAGGGTAGGTAATTCTGAAACAAAGTACTTGAAAAATGGCTTGGATTTTCATATGACACTCAAGAACAATATGACTTCCAACAGTCAGTAACGCAGTAAGAATTCTGTAGCTCTCTTTCTGTAAGAAATATCAATCATTTGTGATTGAAAAATGAATCTGTGAAGTTAACCTACACTGTCAAATTTGATTTATTCAGAGGTAAACAACATTCCAAGAGGATTTAGTGAGCCTATGTTTGGCAAAGGGGTATGTTCAGGTTGTGGCACTACATAGATTGAATGTCCAAACATTTAAAAACTCTTTTATCATTGGCCTGAATACAAAAACGACAGCCTTCATTTAGTGACCTTAGAATGTCCCTGCTATTTGTTATGGGCTTTCTGTATTTAGTTTAGCTTTCCATCATGCTGGGGTTAAATAAATGACAAGTTGTTATTTTTTTTTTTTGATTTTTAGATTAATATTGAGCCATTAAACTATAAACATATTGAGCAAGAGCTCAAGCCAGTGTAAATCAGCTAACTTCATTGTTTCCAATAGAGTTTTGCTGAATTACATCAGCTGAAGAGCTATCTTGTTATTTGGAACAGTTTTATATCTTGCTTTCCTGCAGAGCTTCTGGATGGAATCTTTGGTCTGTAAATCACAATATTGTCACTGTATTTCTTATCCTAAACTCCACTCCTTCAAACATATCTTTATTCTTACTTGTAGCTGTTCTCCCCTTCTCCTTTCCTTCTCTTATGAATATTTAGAACTCAAATGAAAACCCAAATATATCTATGAGCAGCAGAATTTTGAAATGATAAATCTAACTGTACTGTTACAAATGTGGTCCACACTGGGGGAAATAGAAGTAAAAAGGAAAATCAAGACCTGAGGTCAATTTTCCCTCTATATTTACACTTGCAATTACCATAGACGTGCATGCAAATGGGGTGACTGAATGCAAAAACATTGAGATAGATGTCTGTCTGAAACGAGCGGATAGTAACTACATGCCTAAATGTCAGGGAGCAATTGTGCACAGACCTCTAGCTTTTCTTTCTACTGAATTTAGCCTTTGAACAACTTGCCTTCTTTTGCAGGGCATGGTGCTCTCATGATAAAACTTCTTGTCTTGAGCAAAATGAGTGAACACAAGGATTCTATATTCTTTCATCATTTATCTTTATTTACTG
This sequence comes from Tragopan temminckii, assembly GCA_028571105.1. Classification (NCBI taxonomy): domain Eukaryota; kingdom Metazoa; phylum Chordata; class Aves; order Galliformes; family Phasianidae; genus Tragopan; species Tragopan temminckii. The sequence goes on along the minus strand of JAOWBP010002559.1, from coordinate 26,121,042 downwards.
TCATGAGAAAAGTAGCAAAATATTGTTATACAGAGAGATTTGGAAAAAGATATATGACAATATATTTCAGAGTTCAGTATTTCCAAGCTTCTAGACATTCTTTCCAGGTAACTGGCCTTATCTCAGTCTCACCCAATAAATTACACTCAAAATTACTCAAATTGTATAAAAACATATGCTTGGTCTCCCACTCAGGAATTATACCACTCGCATGGCTTTGGCCTTACAGTTCAAAGAACTGTGAAAGCGGGATATTTCCGTAAGACAGGGCAATAACTTGTGGTTGTGTTGCTCTAAAAGATCTTTAAAAATAATTGCACCTAAAAATGAAATTGCCTCTGAAACAACAGATAAGGAATTGTGGTGATTATGTTTCTCCTGTTTGTGTGTTTTTTAGTCACTAATATCAGCCTATAGAGCAAATTAAATTGCTGTATTACTTTTTTTTTGTGTTTGTACAGTTACATTATGGTATTATGGATAAATTATACATATTTATGCTAAATCTAATTTTAACATATTTATAAGCCTGTCTTAGGACATAAAACCAATTTCCCTTTTAGAGAGTGATGTTGCAAGTTTTTGTTTTCTTAGCTTTACAACAAAATGCAACTTGAACTCCGTTTTCTACACTGTGTGTTGAATCTCCAATAAAAATCTCTAAATCTAAAAGCAAATACTTATCACAACAAAACCAACATTTTTCTTGTGTATAAGAAGAAAAAACATCTTTATTGTTAAAATGCACTAATACTAGTACTGTTTAAAGAGGAAAAAAACCTTCAAACTCAAGGAAACTGTTAGTTGTGCCTATAGCAGAGTTGTAAGTCAGAAAAAAACAGTACACAACTTTGTATGTGTTTCTGTAAACTTCTGCAAACTCTAAGTTCTATAAACTGAGAGCAAAAAATAGTTGTGTCCTTATCCTTGTGCATTTCAATCAAACAAAATATTTTGGTTTTTTATGCGAGTGGACCTGATCCTGCATAGCCATGTGAAGAGGTGGGAGGGCTAGTGGGTGGTCCCACTGGAAAGCCAACCCAGATCAGAAGCAGTTACCAGACATCTGAGCCAGCTGCCCAGTTTCCTGAGACCTCTAAAATACGTAACAAATGAGATAACAAAACACATAGATTGGAGTTTCTGTACCAGAACAGAGTTTTTGTTTAATCATGTAGGTCCCTAAAGGGCCTGTAGCTGTGATGTTCAGTGCCAAATGGGCACTGACAAGAACTTGTCACAAGTGGCTTTCCTGTCCAGTGAGGCAGTGTTCAGGTTCCTCCAAAAGCTAAACCTCCTTCTTCAGCATGTGCTTAGTTTGCACATTTTACAGGATTGTGTTACAGTTTTCATGTTCTCGTGGGAAGAGTGTTGCCTTGTTTTTATTTTTTCAAAAATTTTTTTGCTTGTTGGAGCGATAGAGAAATATGCATACCATTAATTGCTCAAAATTTTCTTTATTGTTATTTTTAAAACATTGTGTCTCAATGTGCTGTATGTATATATAAAGACCTGTAGAATTGATTACAGACAAGCACTGCAAGGAATGGATCTGAGAATAATATTTGGCCTGTGATCTGTGATGATATTGCTGTTCCTATCCGAGCCTTTCATACAGAAAAACAAGAATGAACAAGAGTTGAACTGTGAAAGCTTGAACTGTTTGGGTATGACACGTGCTTCAACAGCATGTTTAAGTTAGTAAGGCTTTTTTCCTGGGAACTCTAAGGAATCTTGGAAGCCCACATTAAGATATTTTCACCTTGTCACCTCCAGTCTTGGACAGCCAGTGTTTTCCAGCATGCTGTTTCTGCATGTTCTGTGCGCAGTTCAGAGTGTTCATCTCTTGTTCTTCAATGTATAGGTTTGCATTTAGTTATGTTGACATTTTGCAGGGTCCTAGCATACTGTACTTTGTTGATGAACATGAATGGCTGAACGTGAGCCAACAGTGTGCCCAGGTGGCTAAGAGGGCCAACGGCATCCTGGCCTGCATTAGAAATAGTGTGCCCAGCAGGAGCAGGGAGGTAATCATCCCCCTGTACTCAGCAATGGTGAGACCGCACCTTTGAGCACTGTGTTTGGTTTTGAGCCCCTCACTGCAAGAAAGACATTGAGGCCCTGGAGCATGTCCAGAGAAGGTCAACGAAACTGGTGAGGGGTCTTGGGCACAAGTTTTATGAGGAATGGCTGAGGAAGCTGGGATTGTTTAGTCTGGAGAAGAGGAAGCTCTGGGGAGAACTCATTGCACTCTACAACTTCCTGAAGGAAGGTTGTGAAGAAGAGGGGCTTGGCCTCTTCTCCCAGGTGACAACTATGACCTGAGAAAATGGCCACAAGTTGCACCAGAGAAGATTTAGACGTAAGGAAAAACTTTTTCTCTTAGAGAGTGGTCAGGCACTGGAATGAGTTGCCCAGGGAGGTGGTGGAGTTGCTGTCCCTGGCAGCGTTCAAGAAGCATCTGGATGAGGAGCTACGAGATATGGGTTAGCAGCTTGTGGTAGCAATGGTGATGGGAGGGCAGTTAGACTAGATGATCTTGTAGGTCCTTTTCAACCTTGTGATTCTATGATTCTATACCATCTTGTTTAGCAACTGTGGCTTTTTTGAACTTTATCTACATTCCTGATCTGTGTTATCTGCCAGTTTAATTAGTTATGATTGTTGAGTTGCTGCTGGATGACTGACGCAAACTTAAAATAGTGGTGAGCCCTGTACCAGTTTCACATAATAGCAGCGCCCTCACTTGGTGGTCATTCTTCACTGAAGATTGCCTATGGGACTTGTTCAACTCCCTTAACTGCATACTGTAACCAAATGCCATGGCAATAACATATCCTGACCTAAGCCAAGCTTACCTGTCAAAGCTGATTTTGATTCTCTGTGCATATTAGTGGTATAATATGTTCTTAATGTTTATAACAACTGTGAAAATTTCTAAAGCCTGATTTCCTTTTGGAAACAAGCTTTTCCTGTCTTTCTGTCTGTGTCCTCTGCTAATTGTTTCAGAAACCAGTTGCTGATTTCCACAGAATTTTGAAGACAATATGTATGTCAGTTCACTCATGGGCTACTTGTGTGATGTAGTTTATCTAATTAAGTAAAAAATATATTTGAGGTCCCAAGTGAAGGGAAAAGCTGAAAAATCACATCAGAAGACACCAGAAAACTTTTGTGGGAGAGATCCAGTATAGAAGTCTCAGTGCTAGAGCACACTCTAGATGAGATCTGCCTTTTTTTTTAATGGCAAAGTCAACTGGATGAATCTATCTAAAAGTGAATTTCACTACTTCACCTGCTCAATAGATAATAGTTTGTTGTTGCCTTTTTTTTTTTTTTACCACTATTCAAAAAATACAAGAAGACATTCTGTGAATTTTATGCAGTTATGGTTTTTCAATTTGATGTGAAAAGGACTGTGAAACAGCTGTCAGAACTAGGTTGTGGCTTAGCTATTTTACCATTCATAAATAAGATGAAATTGGATGACCCTTTGACAGTGAAAAGGAAGGCTGCAAATGCTTGATGCAGGTAAGTTTCACCATGACTACAGAGTAATAGAGTTACTTACTCTTTCCAACACAGTGGGATGGACTTTCCTGTCATTTTTGTCTTTAGTACTACAATAACTGGCCCTCAGACCTTGTAGACCTTCTTCTTGTTCTCTATTGCATCTCTGCACCCATTCTACTTCAGGGAGAAGAACCAGCCTTGTTGGTCAGGGTAGAAAATAACAACACTGTAGCCTGGTCTGATGTGCTTTCTCTAATAATTGTCCTTCCTACAGTTACCTATTAGCTTAAAGGCATTTTTTGAGTAGAAGTTTTCTTAAATAGTGTTGTTCTACTGAAATTATTGTAAAAGACAATGCTTCCAGATTGTTCCACAGTGCAGTAGGATGACAGGATAAGGAATGAATGGTGAATGAAAGATGAATGTTTGGTGTGCTGTGGGAACAAAGGATTGTTGTCTGAATTTAAATGAATGAGTAATTCACTGCTATCAGTAATTTCAAAGGGAATATCCCAAAGTGAGCCTAGGAAACACAGACTGTTTGCCCATGCTTGGCCCATATTTGATAGACTTGGCAGATATCTTTGGAATAGATACATAAGTCACCATAGACAAAGGGAGCATCTTATTTCAAATATAACCACATTTGGCGAGTATGGCTTGTCTTCTCTTGTTGAGGTTGTAAATAGGACGCTTCTATAGTGTAGAATAAGCCTGAGAGCCATAAAGATAAGAATATCAAGAAAAGATGTAAAACTTTGGAATAAACAGAAGAGTTTGCTTCCCATTGTGATGATTTCACCCTAGAGGGCAGCTAAGCACCACAACTGTTGTCTCCCTCTGTCTTCTCAAAAGAAGAGGGGAAAAATGTGATGAAAAGGGGCTTAAGGGTTGAGATAAGGACAGGGAAAATGAATACCAATTACCATCGCAGGCAAGACAGACTCAATCTAGGGAGATTTATATTAATGTATTGCCCATTATTATGCCATTTATTGCCATTCTTTCCTCAAGGATCCTGCATGGGCCCTACTGCAGGCTCTTCTACACAAGCTGCAGGTCCAGCCTGGTGCCTGCTGCAGCATATGTATATATTTAATTTATTTGAATAGATTTTGAAGTGTTTTCAACACTAATTCTGCATTTTTTCAGGATTATCTTACTTTCTGACAGTTTACTCTCACATAATATCTAAATGAAATATAGTGCTAAGAATTAAGGAGCTAGGTCTCATTAAACCCAAGGTGAAGCATTTAAATTTATTTTCACTCAAAACTGCACCTAAATATATTTGATGGTGTTCTAATTTCCTTCAGCTCATCAGAACTATCTATTCTGATTCCTTTTTCCATACTTTAATTTTTTTCTTTCTTTGTAAGGGTGGGGAGGGGTGATTTTAAACTGGATGAATACACAGCTAGCTAGAAGAGAGAAAGTTGAAAATTCTGCATAATTTTGGAATAGAATGCTGTTTCTTAGCTTCTGACTGAATCTCCAAAATCCTATATGAGTCACAAATGAAAGTGCATTGTTTCAGTAAAAGAAATACAAAATCAGACGTACAGTCTACTCATCTAAAATGCAGCTACTGTATAGTTTTAATGGTCTTATTGAAACATTTTCTATGACAGTATAGATCTCTTAATTTATAATTAACTTTATCACATCATGAGTTTACTGTTTTCAGCCCAGTTTCTCATGGACAGTAATCTACATCACAAAGCCACCACACAATTTGCCTAAACTGGCAGTCTTTTCTCAGAAGAGTTTTTTGCTTAGAACAGACCTGTAGCTGCAGAGGAGCTGAATTGCTTCCAGTTCACCCACACTGCTGCTTTTTTTTTTTTTTTTTTTTTAAATGAGCAGTGTGCCTTGATTGTACTGGGGTTAATGACAGGGCAGAGCACAGTGCCATGGCTCCTTGTTTGTGGCTCCCTGTCCATGAATGTGAGGCTGGGAGCACTGTCTTCTGAAGCAACAGGCCTTGGCATCCCATGAATTAACAAATATATTTTATGTTTTCCTGTTATTGTGCATAACCATAAATTTTCATTCCATGCATTTTGGCTGTAGTGGAACAAGAATGGTGGGCTTTATTGAGCTGTAGGTGCTTTGTAGTGAATTCTTGGTTTTGTCCTTCACTGCTCAGTTTGCACCCTGCTCATAGGAGTGCATAGATTGTGATAACCTGCCAAATACTGACTCACCAATATTCTATAGACTCTAATAAATAGTCTTAATCTCTCTCCTTCATACTTTATCTCATATTGCACAGACTGTAAACATGACTTCAGTCTCTTGTCCGTCCTATGTGCCTGCTGCAGGAGGTACTGCTTAACAGGACAGAGCAAAAGGCTGCTAATGTGCCCAAGGGCTGTGTTTGTTAGGAATGCCATGAGCTGGAACAGTGTTAGAAGTCATTGTCCCATGCATTCATACATAGTAGTCCTTCTGCAACTGCATGGCTGGATGAGGTGCATCTCTTATCTCTCTCCCCATGTGATTAGAGTGTATATTTACCCCTACTTTTAATACTGAGTTTCATGTTGGGTAAAACTGGATGGCATGTTAGGAAGTTAAAAAGCTTACAACTGTGGAAAACCATAGTTACATGACTTCTTAAAGATCACTACTATAGACTAATGAAATTGATGAGAAGAATAGCCATAGGTTTCAGGAGGAGATTACATGGAACAGGGACTGGAGTCTCATGGAGTGCATAGTGGCAAGTCTATTGCTGATGGGCAGCTGTAGAGCCACAGCATCAAATACAGGCTTCATGGCATATCTGATGAAGCTCTGCTTAATACAGTTCTGCTTGTTTCACCTGAGGTCATAGTGAAACACATGTGAAACCCCATAACCTGCAGGACTGGAATTGTAATACATCAGAGACTCCACAAGGAGTTCTCACCCCACCACTCTGCCTTGGGAACCTCTTCTAAATGTTAACACATCTATCAAAGAAGTCATGCTGTAACTTATGTGTTCTTCTCTTCAGAGCGTCTTGGTAAGGAACTAGAGGAGACATGAAGAAATTAAGTGTTTTCAACTGAAAAAGCTTCAGTATGGAATGCTGGTGGTGAATATCAAGAAAAACACACAGGAAATCAGAACCCTCACAGATAACCTACAGAGTAATAAATGCATAACAGAGACACCATAGTGGCTAGATGCTGATTTTTCATTCCTTTTTCTTTTTTCTGTGTTAACATAGTGGAACAGAATCTGTCCTTTAAATAAGTCTTCCGTGGCTTATCTTCTACTTTAAAAACAAAAAAAAAAACAACAAAAAAAAACCACACAGTGTTTGGGAACTACATAAGTTTCAGCTTTCAAAACACGTTTGCAAATCTGGAATCAGTAATAAATGTCTTATTAGCTTTTAAAGGATCACAACTTTGGTTTCATTGAGTTTGTGGTGTTTGTCAGGTTGTAGGCTTTGTTGCAGAAAATGTGAAATGGGTCGAACGTCACTTGATCAAGTTTAAAATGTTGAGTAGCTCTTTTTGTATATAAAAAAAAAAAGTGCATTGACTTCCATGTGTGGAAAAAAGTCAGACCACAACATCACTCTATAGAACGTTTACAAAATACTCCTTGATCAATACTGTAAGAATTACAGAAAATGCATTGTAAATATAGTAGGGAAAAACTCAACTGGATCATAAATTGAATGACTTTGTTTACTTGAATAGTCCCTGAGCAAATTGTTGTCCATGAGGGGAAAAAAATCCATATTTTCAAGCCATTTTGCACAATTCTCAGCCCCAGGAGAGGAAGATTAAGGAACAGAAAGATTCCCTACGTTGACAGTGGAGAAGACTCACTTGTTTTCTCTTTGTTTACCATCATTGGCTTGGAACTGCAGGTTGTATTATTCAGTTATTCTGTATCTCTCATAAATTATCTTGAATCTCCATGTTTCAAAGCACTATACAAAACTAGATTTTGTGTTGCACTAGATAGGTCTTATTATTGTACTTACCAAGTTTGTGTGGCAGGACCACATGTGCAACACTTAGAAAAAATACAGAATTAACTTGACACTTAATCTTTAGTGTTTGGTGTAAGGAATGTAGGTGCTTTCCTTATGGTCTTGTGAACAGGCGTGATGAGCTGAGGCATACTGGTCTTTGATAATAGGACTTTTTCTAAAATAAATATGCAATATTCATCTATATTCTAATGATGGTTTCTTCTCAAGTAAATCTATACTTTTTAATCAAACCAGGGAGTATCTTTTATTGTAAGAGAAATAGGTTCTTTCAGATCTTGTATATCCTACAAACACCTATTTCCAAGTATGTAGAAGCAAATCTACCTATATCCTAACAAAAATGGGGAATGTTGACTTGTATAATACTTAATTACTTCTGAATCTCCCAGATTTTGCTTCTTTTGGAATGTATGCATATCCTCATTTTTAGATTTTTATTAAAACTGACTGAATATTGAATGTGTCTTAAGCTTTTGAAATTGTTAAACCTGTTGTCATACGACCTTGTATTTGCAGTTTTGGAAAAAATAGGAGAAAAGCTAAATGCTTTACTTGATTTTGCTTACTAATTTGTAAGCATTAGAAAACAGATGTTACTCAAGTGTCATAATACACAGTAGAAAAGACAATGTAATGTTCTGAGACCACTGTGATGAGCTCAGTGTAATGTGAGCCAATGAACAGGTGAGCACGT
>JAOWBP010002559.1:26098907-26112780 GCA_028571105.1 Tragopan temminckii | reverse complement strand
CGCGGTGCCAGCAGCCTCCGGGGGGCTCCGCGGCCGCCGGCACCGCACCGGGCTCGGGCCCGCCGTGCCCGCGGGTCCCCGCGGCAACGCGCAGCCTTCCTCGGGTTGTATTGACGTGGGTGTATATGTAATTTAGCGGCACCTGCGGTATACCTGGTGTTTTAGGTCTCTCGGGGACAATTCGCTGCCTCCAAACGAAGCCCGAGATTTGAGTGGAATACCGCAAATAAAATTAGCGTGACCTTGATTATACCCTGTATGAATATCTCATTTACGTAATGACTTTATGTCACGTACGCGGAGGGTCAATTTCCTTTTAACCTTTCCCATTGCTGCAGTAAGCATTCTTTTATAATCAATGGCTGTTTGAATAATCAATTCACATTTTATGATCCCTGACAAACTCAATATATGTGTGCCTTGTTTCAGCAAAGCAGCCGGTCCTTCTCCGCGGCTTTTTCACGTCCGAAGAGTTTGCGGCGGGGTTTCCCGGCTCCCTGGGGAGGCTCCGCGGGATGAAGCGGGCAGCGGAGAGCCGCGCCTCGGCGGGAGGCTTAGCGCAAGCGGACACGCTCAGGGAGCCGCGGTGACATCCGGCAGTCCCTTGAATTTCACATGTTTTTCCAATCGCTCAACCCAAAATATATGGTGTCCTCCTTTCCCACCCCCCTCCTCCTTCCTAGGAATGTGCGTAATAAAACCTAATCGCCTGGGACTCTCCTCCTTTCTGTATCTGCTGGCCACGAAGCCGTGGGGGGACGAGGTCCTCCCGGCTCTGAAGCCGAGCTGCTATGGGACGCCCGGCGGCCTCGGCCACTTCTGCACGTGGGAAACCCCGAATGAGCCTTTGCGCTACATTAACTGTCCCGCCGCCGTCCGGGGCTCCCGCTCCAGCAGCAGCACTCTTCGCCTCCTGCAGCCACCTCCGAAGCGGAGGTCGGGACGCTCACCCCAGGAACGCAGCTCCGGACCACGACAGAGTGTGCGTGCCGGGGGTGGGGGCTGGGGTAGGTTGAACTTCTCAATATATATATACATATTTTTTTTCTATAAGTAGCTCACATTTGCTGTGATCTATGGTGTGAGTCAGGAACCGAGACTTATTGCAGCCCTTCTCCCTCTATTGGATAATTAATGCTGATTCATAGCTGTTTCTACCTACAAATGTATGTTTCGTTTTTCTCTGCAGGGTCCATGGTTCTTTGGAATGTTGTTATTCCCTGAAAGGTAATTGCACTTGATATTCTCTCGGGGAAGGCTCATTAGCCAGGGGCAGGGTGGTGTTGCCAATCTCAGGCTCTTTCGACAATTCAATGAAAACATTTGCCCCAGAGGTTTAGAACAGTGCTCCCAGCTCATGAAACAGCCCTTGGATACAGCATTTCCCCTAAGTAACCTTAAGTCTAAAGAATAGTATACGCGTACATATATATATATATTTCCCAGCAAATCAGGAAACATTTATTTCTTAGGGAATTCAGTTTAACCCCTCACTGTAAATGACCAAAGCTATGCGAGAAGATCAGACGAGTTACACCGCGCTCGACATCACCCTCCCCATGTATAATCTATCAGAAGATACTCAGCATACAATCCTGCTCGAGACAGCAGAAAACACAACACACCTTCAGCTCCTCTGTGTGCACTTCTTGACACTTTCTTCGCATTCATGAAATGCATGTCAAAAACACTTTTCAGCTGCCCACCATCGCAGACCTACACTTGACTCCTTTCTCTCACATGCCTGCTGTCATCTCTTTGGCTCCTTTCATCTCTCCTGTGAAATTAATTACCTCGCTAATGCAAGGGAATGAAACATAGGTATAAGGTAAGCGAGGAAACATACATTAGTTAATACGTATTATTTTATGAAGGTGAACCCTCTGGGATTGTTCCGATTTTACTTTTTCCTCTGTTGTTCTTCATTTTGAGAAACTTATTCTTCCACTTGAATCTCTGCAGGTTGAACAGGATGAGTCACAGAAACACCGAGAGAATGGAGGATCCAGTTCTCGCAGGATAGAATGGTCCAGCAGGATCCATAAAGAGGAAGAAGAGGGACAGTGTGCAGGCTTAGCAATTTCTCAGACATGACCGGGTTTTTCATGTCAGAATAAAATATTCTGGATGTCTGCAGTTGCAGTGAATTAGATGGGATATTATCCCTGCCTTGGCATTAAAGGGCAGAAACTCTCTTAATTTCAAACAACAAATCCTATAACTGAAATGTACACCTAACCACCTTGCTGTGTTTACATACTTCCACTCACCACATTTTTCCCCATCGAAGTTAGCCAATAAAGTCAAAGAGTGAAACTCATCTGGTCTGTATCACTACTGACTTTAATGCTGATAACTTAGGGAGGAAATTGTGCTGCGGTGTGCAACTACACAACTAACGTCCTAAGGTCCTACGTCCAAACAAAGACATTAGTGATTGTAAACTTCACTCATCAGAAGGGCTGCCAATCAGCCCATAGGTCTCACCTACAGAGGAAACAAAAGTTCAGAGAAAATCTCCTCAAGGCATTGAATCTCTGCAGACAGTGTTTTAAAAACTGATAGCTTTCAGTATCCTCAGGCCCAAGTTCCATCGTCTGAAAACCACCTGAATGGAGGACACAGGGCTCTGCATGCTGAGTTTGAAAGATGCTACTGTCCCTGTGCAACATGCTCAGCCTTCCTGCTTCTCCTGATGGTACATGTGGATAAGCACTAGCCTTGAAGTAAGCCCTCAGCACAGGAAGCATCAATTCTTTAATTCATATTTCAGGGATTTGCAGCCAGGGTTTTCGTTTGACACATTTAGATATTTCTCACGTTATAGTGGTACATTCTTCTTCAAAGTGTTTTTCAAAATCAGCAGGCTTTTCTGAGATGAAACATGATCATGTACTAATATATTCCATTTTTAAAGTATGTGCTAATTATCAAATTAATCTTATACTACTTCATATACATTTATAGACAATCACTAATAGTGCCATTGATCTGCAAATAAATAGCTCTAGCAGAAGCTTTCCTTTGATGTAGAGAAATGTAAACAACATTGAAAAAAATAGCATACAAGTGGTTGTCCTGTTCTCTTACCTTAAGGCTATATTATGATCACAATCAGACATATCTCGGCATGTGTCACACCGGATAATGCTATTTCTTGGGCGTTTGAGGCATATGACTTTACCTTGGACTTCACAAAAGCTGAGACATGCCATTTAAAAGCACGAGTCTGGCATTACTGAAAACCCTCACATACTATACTCACGTATATCATTGTTAACCTACATAGGAGATTTTTTTAAAAAATTGCTTCACATTTAATACTGAAGTCATTTTACTTTTATTATTCATGTGAAGAGCTAAAAATAAGCATCCGAAATATTTTTCTCTTTTATGGAACAGCTGATAAAAGCCTTCATTTGAAGTAAACTCTTGGATGAATGCAGCCTTATTTTCTAGGCTCAGATCTCTTGTATCCAGTTGGGAACCCCACATCAGATCTGGGAAGTACACTGAATCTTCAGAGGAAAAGGGCTCTATACCTCAAAATATTCATCAAGAATAGCTTAGGCAAACAGTTTTCAGCCTAGAACTCATCCATGATGTGTTCATTTGGGCTTTTTATTTTGTTATTCTCAATGTGTCACTGGTCACCTATCACACTTGCTCTATTTACCAATAGGTTGAATGAAATTATTTTAGCAAGAGACTAAACAAATAATAAAAATGCACAACACATGCCTGTCTGTGTATGCGTGTGTTTGTTCTGTGCAGCTATTCATAGAAAGCCTGATTTTGCTTCCATTCCATTTAATAAAGTAGGATATAATCCATAAAGAAAATAGATTTACCCAATACTTGTTAAGGGAAAATCCTCCTTGCTTCAGTTTTCAGTTGTACGGCCACAAACATGACCAGAACAAGACCCATCTGAAACCCCTAGAGCAGCTTTTTGAATAGAGTTGCAGTAGCAGCCAAGGAACACGACCAGTTTTGTCGCTGTGGGTTAATTTCAGCTTTCAAACTTTATTGGAAATAATCGATCGCCTTTCTTCCCCTCCCCCAGCTGAACCTTGGATTGCTTCCTCTAACAAATGGCTCTGGGCACTGAACATACTGTTTGATTCAAAAGAAAATTTCTTTTTTTTTCTATTGTTCCCAGATTTCATTCATCGAAGAAGGTCCAGTTTGCACCCAATACATTCATGGTAACTATTCCTGAAATAAACATCTAGCAAGATTCTTAACAGTTGAGAGAGGCATTGGTTTAGTTATATAATCCCCCACAAATGGGAATAAACCAATATAAAGATCCAGGCCCTGCTTTCCTTCAGCATCTAGCAGTTCAACAGACATTCCTTTTAGGTAAACAAGCACACAAAGAGCCAGATTCAGGGTCTATTGTGTTGTGAGAAGCACTGAAACACTCTTCTAGATCTATGTCCCTTCCCCCCTCCCCGGCCCCCTGGAAAGGATATATTGTTAGTATTCTTAAATTGTTGAGTTATTCTATTAGATATACCATAGCCACAAAAAAGAAGTATTTTTTTAATTTCTCTGATAATAAGGTACTGTGCTATGAATGAATACTAATAAGTCAGTGTAAAGAATTCTTAATTCTTACTCAGATCTGAAGATCTCAACAGTGTTAGAGAGCTTGAAATGTTGAGAGTTCAGTCTTGATATTTCTTTCTGAATAAAATACTAAATACAATTTTTGCTATTCCAGTGGAACATGCTAAACAACCTTAACATAAAATTAGGGGCGGAGAGAGAACAGCCAAAATGAGTTCATGGACCTCATTTTCTCTTCACTTAAGCAGGAGAAACTCCATTGAAGTTAATGGAATTACAGTGATATAAAACAGTACTAAGGTGAGAATTGGTCCACTTGTGTTTAAATAGATGCTATTACTTTAAAAACAGAGTTTACTTCACTAAACAATCTGCAAATAAACACAAAACAAAGGGCAAATGAGACATATTACAAGTAAGCATGCATGCAAAAAAGGTAAGTGCAAATTAGATTTGAATATTCATGAGTCACAAATCATTGACAGTTTGAAATAATGCAAAACAGCTTTATAAATGAGGTTAAGGCAAGGGACATCAAAGAAAGGCATTGCTAAATCAATAGCAATTTGATTGTACATATACTTGTAAATTGTGGCTACAGTTTTTGAGACATGGGAGAAAAATACTGCACATGTAGTGAAGAAGGGACACATAAATATTCTCTCTGAATGTGTTACAGTTTTGCAATTCAGCATGTACTTGGAGATATGCCATGTATAAAGTGACCAGACATCATTTAAAATCTTTTTTTCCCAATAGAGTTACAGTTTCCTTTGAGTATATCCAGTCTCCTGTGTTCTGTTGCTTAGCATGACAAAAAATTTAGTTGTCTACAATACCTGTAGAAGAATCCCATAAAAAAAAAATATATATATATATTTATCTCACTTTGGTGGAAGAACGACTGGCTAATCAGAGTGTTTTCATACAATCATAGCTGGTGGAGGTTATCTACTTGTTTTGGACGATTTTGTCCTCAGAAGTTCTCAGAGGAGCTGCAAGTCTCAGAGCGAATTGCTGGAGCATGGCAATTTAAAAGGTTGGCCAGCACCATTTAAATCAGAACCTTTTCTTTTCCCTGGCTGTGAGCATCAATAAAGTGTTGGTTCCCTTGTCTTCTGTGGATATTTGAAACGATTGGTAAAAAGTTGATGAGAATCAAAAGGCAAAGCTGCCAGAAGTAATGTGGTCTTTTAAAATTCCAGTGTATTTTTTTTTCCCTAAAACTCCATGATTTGATTTCTAAACATGCATTCTAAAACACTAAAAAATTCCCTTTCTTCAGTGTCCTTTACATCCAGTGTGATATCCTTACGTTCTGGTATGACAGATGAAGCTTCACTGGGTCAAGTGAAGCTAAATATATATATTTACAGATACTGACAACAAAACTGAGCAGGGATGTGAATTTGGAAATGGTATAGTGTACTCTGGTTCTTTAAGAAGAAGAAGCACATGACTTCTTGCAGTGCTCTGTTTAAAAGCATCCACTCACATGAATGAAGCTGGCAATTAACTCGTGTCAAAACATTGTAGAAGGAGAAACCCAGATGTCGAATAACTTAGGAAAGGGATAACCTCGTGTCCTCCTCAATCCCCTAGATGAGCTTGTCAGAAGCTGATGTGTCTCTCATGCCATCACGATATCAAAAGATACCTGTTTGTGCCATGTTAAATTCAGAGTGGATTTCAGAAAAGATTCTTTAAATCTGAGTATTCCTCAGCATGAATAAACAATAGATAAGTTAAAAAGAGCCACTTAGGAATGTAAAAGGCCAGCTTACCATTTCAGGGATGTTCCTTCCGACCCTCAGAGCCAGTGGAGAGATAAATGAATCTCCCTCTAGAAGGAACAGAAGAGAAAGTTATCTGGTGTAGCAGAGCACTTGAAATCAACAGTTTCAGATTTTCTCCTGGCTCCCCCACTGACTGGCTAGGATTATCAGAGATGAATTATATGCTTCCATGTCCATAAAATGAAGCTCACAGTACATAGCTTTGTGGCACCGTGGAATGGAATTCATAAGAGAATATGAGCACCTCTGATGAAGATGTACCAAAATATGCCCATTATATTAACATATGAGCCCTGTTCAAGAGCAACTCTAGATTCAAATCTTTATCTCCACATTATTTAATCCTGTAGGTTTTGTTTGTGTATAACCTCTTGCACCTTCAGTAATGCACAGCATCTTCATTACTTTAAAAGAGAAGGTTACTGGGTTGTTGTATTTTTACGTTAAAAAGTACTGTCAAAACTGTAACCATGAATTTATTACTAAAGAAAATAAGTACAAAATTTCTTCTATGATTTTTAGACTTATATTGCACCCATCACCACGAAATCTGAGTGTGGTTTAAAATAAATGTCTTTCACCTTCTGGGTGTGCTCAGCTTGGAGTAGGTCTTGCATTACTTATGAAAATAAGCTGATGGTGTTACAGGCCATCCTTCAGCTCAGCAGAATACCAAGAGCCTGTGACAGGTCAGAGTTTCAAAGGTTTGGGTTATTTTTCTTTTTTGGCAAATAATCTTTTCTTGAAGAAAGTAGAAGAAAATGATCAAAAATTAATGCAGCCAAAGAGCATGAATCCCTACAGTCCCCAGATATTCAATGAATTTTGTCAGATTTTTTTTTTTTAATTTCATTCCCAGATTTCTTTTTCTTCTCTGTCCTCTGTGGAATTTCTATATATTTCCAACAGACTGACTCTACTAATCATTTGTAAGCCCTTGTAAGTCTGCTGATACTGATTTCTGGCCTGTGGCTGAGGATATAAACTTGTACAAACCTAATATATGTGACCTGAAGCTGGCAATGCAGAGCAGCTCATATTAGAACACCTGAACCCCCCCATCTTTGTTATGAATCACCAAGTCAAATAGAGACCTGGTTCCCTGTACGTGATCTCAATTTATACCAAGTATACTTTTTCAAGAAAGCAAGAGGGCAAGCTCTCTTTTTCATGAGAATGTTCCTGAGCCTGTATTATTTTTCTACAGTGTCACCTTTGCCTGCCTCTTTCCTTTCTCCCCTTGTGTCAGGCAAAAGGGAGAGCAGATAGCTCACTCCAGTAACAAATTTGTGGCTGTTGGCTTTTGAGTTTCCCACACAGTATTACTCCTTCAGCTGCATTCTGGAGAAATATATATATTTCTATTGTATTTCTAGTCTATTTCTCCTTTTAATCACGGTGTATACAAAGTTTTTTTGGGGATGAGAGACAGAGTAGTAGGGTTTTGTCTACATCTCTGTGGTTCCTGCTAACTTGGTAGACGCTTCTTCTCAAAACACTTCAAGTTGTTTTTTCGTTTAGTTGCCTTGGGGCCCCCCAAAGGAGGGCATGAGAAGAGAAGAGAGCATAGCTATTTTTTTAATCCTCCTTTCTAAACTAATCTGCAGCGACTATGGGAAACTCTTTTTCTCAGCAGTCATGATGGAATTTTTCTAGGAAGAATAAAAGGAGAAGACCAAAGTCCCAAACTGGGTCTCCTCGTTGTCTTGTCCAGACAATAGTGAGTGGAATGGAAAGAATACAGCAGTCCTGGCTTGTACCTAGTGAAAGAAAGAACTGCTAAGTTGAGCAGAGAAGGAGGAATGGTTCCAAAGAGGAGACATCAAACTCTTTGATCAGCTAGCAAGTGAACCAGCAGCATCTATATTCTAAATTGCAAAGGCTTAGCTGACACGTCAGGTGGAGACAAGTGAAACTATGTGAGCTATAAAAGACAAACCTCTACAGATAATTCACCATCTGTAGTGACCTTGAGATCATGGAGACACAATGCATCCCCAAGGCACTGTAGGCCTGAAGATGAGATTTTTGCATGTATATAGATCCACAGTTATTCTACTGAAGACAGTATCAGTATATGATCATGTAAAAGAAAGGGGAAAAAATGAATAAAATCACATACAAAGTTCCTCGAAGGTCAATTTCTTTTTAAATTACCTACAACACAAGTGAGTTTCCTTTAAATACACATTATTCTCAACAACTTCTCCCTTGCTTACATAAGAAAACAGTTCTGCTGTTGGGTTATATGTGTCCTATAATATTTCCCTACTAAATTTCATCCTAAATGTTAATGATTCTGAAATTTAAAAAAAAATAACTGTATAATACATTTTTTCTTTAAAGGAAATCCGGTAATTGCCAAATCCTAGTTGCCAATACAATATTACATCATATATGATCCAGACTTCACATGTGTCAACAAGTAAATTTATCTCCTTTTATTTCAAATTGCAGGAGATGGAGGCAAAATCTTCACCGACCAATTGGAAACAAAATGTGTTACCTTTAATTATTTTAATGAAATCTTTTAAAATAAACCAAATGTCAAACTTACTACATACGTAGGACACCAAAATGGCTTTTCAATTTGGCTTGTGTATTTCAAGGAAAGGAATGCATTTCTATATACTCTGACTTCTTTACATGAATTATTATGTACTGCAAGTGACATCTACTGGAGAAAGCAGAGCTAAATGTCTACTCTACAGACTTTTTTTTTTTTTTTTTGCTATTAAAGCAGCCTTCCTTTCAGGAAATACAGCTGTTATTTAACAGAAACCTTGTAATTGTGCCTATCCAAATGCAGTTACATAAGTGCTTTCATAATGGTTAAACTGTAAGACTGTCCTTTTTGTACTATCCTAAATAAGACTTCTTTTTCTTTACAGATTAGATGTTAATACCACACTTTTACTGGGTTTACAGTAAAAGACTTTCAGAAAGTAACAACTATTTGATCCCAGTGTGTAGTCTTTATTGGTGCTATAAAATTACTCAAGATGCATCATTAAAGTATTCACCAAAAGAAATGTGGCTAAAAGTTCAAATTTAAAGACTGCATGTTAACAGATGTTATACTTAAATAGAAATTTACTTGAAAACCTAATGCAGAGCAATACCATTGTCAATAGTATTGACAGCACTACCTAGAAAGTCTGACAGAATGTATATTTTTAACATTGTTTACTGAAGTTATCTATTGGTACACAGATTCATGAATAACTGCACTATGAAATCTTACCCTTCAAATGTTGCATGTGCTTGGCATGTAAGAGCAGCATGTTTCAAAAAGCTGTTATTTCAATGAAATATGATAAAAATCCCACAAAAACTGGGAGGGATGCAGAAGGCTGTGAACTCAGAGGTTTGGTGCCATTCAGAATTCCCACTAATGCTATTACTTCTTAATGTGGGTTCTTGAGCTCTTGTTTAAAAGCCAAGCCAGTTCAAGTCCTTGGACAGATAAAGTACCAAAGAGTTCAGACTGTTCTTACTAGGTTCCAATATAGGGAAACTTCAAAAATTCCAATTTCTTTTAAAATTGAGCTAGCAAATCACTTCTAACCCTCCGACAATTTGGGAAAGATTTCCCTAGAGTAGACCAAACCCTAGGGTTTAAATCTGTATTCCAAGTGTGAGAAAGAGTTTCTGATCCAGAAAAATCAGTTCAGAAAGTAAATCAATAGCTAGGAGCCATTTATGGATTTGTTTATCTGATGCTGATCTTAATTTAGTTGCAATTTTCTATATCAAATATACTTCCCTTCTATTTTATAAGGAAAATTTGACTTTGAAGGTTAGATTTTAACACAGTGAAAAGGGACATTCTTTTATGCAGCAGTCGACAGAATATGTTTGTGTTTGGAACAAGTGTAAGAGAAGAGATACCAATAATTGCTGAAGTGAGATTAAGTGGATAATCTGTACGTAATGTGGCTGGGCCTTATTATCTCCTCTAGCAGAAAAAAATGCTAAGGAAGATGCTAAAAGGAAGATATTTCCCAAATGGTTTCCATATGGAAATGGTTTCTGAATTGTTCCAGGGCTGGTGAGTCTTGTCCTTTTACTACTCTGTTCCGTTCCAGAATAAGCTGTGGAAATAACTCTCATACTTGCTGCATTACAGGTTCCAAAGCCAACTGTGGAGATAGATCTTACATGCTCACCTTTGCTCTAGGCTCTTGGCACCTCCCTCCAACCTTTGGCAATGCTATTACATCCATATTCACTTCTCAAGCTTCCCCAGCCAGCAGTTAGCTCCCGGGATTCACATATTCCACAGTAACCATGAAGAAGCTGCATTTCATGCTTTGTACCTTCCAATTGCTTCCTTTCTTAACTTTCACTTCAGGAGTTCTCAGATTGGCAGAATGCTCACAGGGAGTCCTGAGAAAGAGGGGTGATGCAAAGAATGATAGAAAGGAGGAAGAACCATGATCTCACTGTGTAGACTCTTTCACCCTTAGTCTTGGAAGTATATCAAGGATTATAGATTTTTGGATACAGAAGTGGGAAGATAATGACAATGCCCAAAGTAATGCTGAATTTGAAGCATGAATACCTCCTGTTAGGACTGGTGTTCTCTGGGCTGGTTATATCCAAAACTGTCATGCAATGGATTTAGTCAACTAAACTGGACCTCAGACTTTGGTTTAGATGAGTAATTTGTATGTCTATGTTCTCATTAGTGGAAAGTACCAGAGTTTCATTCCTGTTGACTGCATGATTCTCTAATATGTCCTTTACAACAGAGGCTGAGCTCTTCAAATAGGTTTCAATTTCTGACCTAAGCTAAGCTTTTCAAATGTAAAAATTAAATTTCACTATCACCTTCTAAGCAGTGCTTGCCAAATGCCTTACAAATGTCTAAAATAGATATACATTTTTAGAATTTGAAAGGGGTACATATTCTAAAAAATAAGCCCAGCACAATAATCTAGCTTTTGCTGTAATAAGACTTCAATCACTTTTGTTCAGCAATTTCATTTTTCTTATTTTTTCTAACAATTGCTAAATATAGCAGTTACAGAAGCAAGAGTGTAAAATTCCCATTGAAGAATGGATTCTGATCAGATTCTGCTTCCACATTTTAGTGAATTTATACCGGTGTAAGTAAAGTATGAAGTGGTAAAAAAAAAAAAACAACAACAACAAAAAAAGATGGATAGGCACTAAGAAGTGAAGTAGTACTACATATCCTATTTTGCCATTAAGCACCTATGTAGAATGATTGCAATGTCTATGCTAACCATCAAAAAGCAAAATGTGTCTGGAAAAGTAGCTAGCCGAAGGACAAATTGTAAAAACACCTCCATGATGGTAATGATGAGAAATAACTTCACAGGTGAACAAAACTACAATTTACATTCCCTCACACATATTACTTGACCACAGATAACAAGCCAAATCCTCCTGACTACACTTTATAGTAAGTGACTATATGACACTTGATTATGTGTGTCTTGAGTTCTGGTGTGAGAAACATGAGTGCTATTTCCTGTGATTTTTCATGAGACATGTGGGAGCAAGATTACATCCTTCATAAGCTGCCAACCTGATTTCACAAAGTATTGAAAGACATGTCCTCCGGGGAGGAGTATCCACAACCAAATTGATGTTCTGGATTGCTATTTGCTTTCTGACCTTTAGATTAGCAGAGCTATGTTAGCAGGTATTTGTAGAAGTATATTTCCATCCATCTGCCTGGCCTCTCCACCTCTCCTAAGGTGGACACTATGCCTTGTATACTCATCCTGAAGGGTACAATATCTTTTCTGTCTGATGTGGACTTCATTTCAAAGGGTTTAGGATATTTTAAAAAAAAAAAAAAGTCTGGATTGTGATAAAGTAGATTAAAAGATTCCTGTCCATGCAGTGCACAGGTGTTTGGAAAACTCCCAAATATCCACTTTGAAAACATAACACTGGGAGAAACTCATTGCTGAAACGCAACTTGCGAAACTGCATTTCCATATAACAGCTAAATCTGCAGCTTCCTTCAGATTCATCTCCCTGTCCTGGTGAAATCAATTTGAACAAAGGCTATAAATTAGTTTCCTGTTGTCTTTAGCCTTCCCTAACGTGGCATTCAAATATTCAAAGCTCATCTGCTTACTCAGAAGCTTTTTGGAAGAAGTCCAGAAGCTTTTCTGTACCTTTAGATTAAAAAAATTCCCAAGCACATGCTTTCTCTTGGATCTTCTGACATTTCCATTTCTAGTTTCAGCCAGAAGTACTGTAAAGACAGCCTTTCTCCTGATGTTTAGCACTCTAATACTTCTAACATGGGAAAGATCATGTTCTCTCGTTTAAAAAAAAGAGCTGAAGATTTATATTTAAATACATCTCTGTTTCTTTTTGTGGCTTACAAAAACTCTGAATAGGAAGATAAGACTGTTGGCTGGTGGATCCAAAACAAGAGCAAGTAATAAGTGAGCAGGTCCTCTAGATACTCTTATGGGGAAACTCTTCAATCTCTACCGCAGAGAAGTGCCAATATCTTATAAATATCTTAATCAAGAGACTATAGCAAGCAGATGACCTTCCCAGGTTCCCAGGTTGCGTACTTAACAGCGCAACATTTGTTACTAAGACAAAGATAACAAAAATAGAATACTGACATGAAAGGAAATTTACAAATAACATTTCCATATGTTTTAATTTAGCTGTGTAGTAACCATGCAGTAATAGTAATAATGCAAATGCTTGTAGATATATGATTTCTTAAGCAGTTTTCAGCAGCAAATACAACATTTCTTTGAGATATGTGTCTGTCAGATTATGAAATCAACTATCCTGAAGCTTTCCTTTTGTGTTGCATGTTATTACTGCACATTATTAATGAAGCAGGATGGAACTTGCATACATACAAGAGCATGAGGTTCTAGCATATATATGCAAGGTTGCTTACAAATTACTTCATACTTTTGGCAAGATAGTAGTACAGTTCAGAAAATCTGACATTCCAGATGTAATTTAAAAGTAATTAAAATGCACATTTCATCAATGATGACAAATCTACATTATTTCCAGGTTTCAACCATAACAAAACGAGGTACTTGTCAAAGACTTCTCATGCTGCAAGGTGGCTTGTTACTGCAAGATTCACATCATGTTGTGAAGAGAGAGACACTATGTACAAAATATAAGGACATTTCAGAATCTCAGTGGATGATCCAGAGCCAGAAAAGTAAATTACATTTATTACTGTGTTAGAAATTCTGCATTTAAAGTTAAGATAATATTTTATAGGAGACCACTGTTTTCCTCATTTCCCCATTGAGTGCACCCACTGTAGAATTTTTGTCCTATATTTTGGAATTGCCTTCATGACTGCTGGTACATTTTCTGGAAGCTGTGAGAACAGCTAGTTGTCTCCTTTTGGGAGCAAACAAATACAGGACCTGCCACTGATTCACTTTGTGGAAAAAAAGAAAAGAAAAGAAAAGAAAAGAAAAGAAAAGAAAAGAAAAGAAAAGAAAAGAAAAGAAAAGAAAAGA
>JAOWBP010002559.1:26059030-26073644 GCA_028571105.1 Tragopan temminckii | reverse complement strand
GCTAGCCTACAACAGCCTGGTTTTCCATTATTATTATTTTGTGTTATGATGATGCACAGTGTGTCAGTTAAGGATACACTACACATAGTGATAAAATAGCAGAGCCCCCACCCCAAAATTTTCCCAATCTGCATATCAGACCAAACACTTAGGGAGATGTGAGAGGGTGGCAGTGGTTTGGAAGGATTAAGTAACAATAAAACAAACAGTTTAGCAGAAAAGCAAGAGTCATTTGCCTAACCAAAGACAGATGGGAGTGATTTGTAGGCACAGGTAGAGGCAAGTTTAAGGAGGGATTTTAAAAAGGATAAAGGTTAGCTTTACAGTTTGGCAGGGAATATTTTCCCCACACAAGATGGGGGACATCAGTACTACAGAATGAATTTGTAGTTCTTCTCACTTTGATCATCCAGTTACTAAATAAATAAACCAGGTTACCAAAGTCAAAGGGAGCAGCACAGGCTTTCATTCTACTGGGGCAGCTCAGCCATTCTCCAGTAATCTTCAAAATAGCAATGTACTATTTTTGCCTTTCTTCCTGACTAATATTTTTGATAACAACTGAGGCTTCTGCTATCACTTCTCCAGCACCTTAGCAAGGGGTTTAGATTGGAACCAAGTGCATAATGCAGCTGTTTTTGGTATGAAGCTAAGTTCTGAGAACAAAATTCCAAAACAACAATGCTTTAATAGCATCTTACACTAGTGCAAGTAGCTAATTTCATCTAAAATATGATTATTTCAATGAGATGTTAAATCCCAGAGATTTTGAGCCTAAGTGACATATGCAAATGAGCCTCAATGATTTGTCACAGAGCTTGAGCTTCTAAGGCACAATACGTTTTTAAAAATTATTTCTTGTTTTTTTCCCTTTCTGTTCTTGTAAAAGATATACACTACTCAACAAATGGAAATGAAGAAACTAGACTATATACTCAGCTTGGGTTCAGATTCTCAAAAGTAAACATCCAAAATATTTGCCCTTGGGAAGAAAATAAGCATGAAAATTTCAGCTCAGAATCCAAGTATTTCAAAGATTTATTGGTCACTGAAAATAAGTGCTTCTGAAAATGAATATTTCACTTCCACTATCACTGTAATAAGAACAACTAATGAATAAGAGAATTATAGCAAAAGTAAATAAAAATTATGAAGTTTGATGTAGTGAATGCAGTATGCATTCTCCAGTAAGCAAGCTTCAAATGAAATACCATTTTCACCAGAAGATTATTCATTCTAGTAATAGCAATCACAGTTTTTGCAATCAAAAATAGCAACTTTGTGAACAGTCTCCTCTGAGCTTTGAAAGCAATAGATCATTGTAGGAAACTTATTTGTATTTTTGATATCTCTTAGCTCCTCCATGCAAATAAGTGGTTATTATGGTACTACATGGCATTACAAGGAATGGCACTATTATTATTGTCGTTTTTAGGTGGAATAATTGAGACAGAAAGAAGTGACCTTTCTAAACAGCTCAGAGACAATAAAGAAAATGCTCCATATCTGCTGAGTCTCAAGATACTATTCACTTGGTTACCCTGCCTCTCTGCTAGCTGCTGTTATAAGTTACTTGATCTTAGCATTTGAAATTCTAGTATTTTAATAGGATAAATCCTATTTATCCTAGGATACCTATTTATTTACTATTGCATTATTTGATATGTTTGAACTTTTAAAAATGAACAATTTTAGAAGTTAGAACAAAAACCATTCAAAAGTTTGCATGTTACAAAGTATTTATCCATAAATATGAACGTATTATAGGGGATGATATATTTTCCTTTTACGTGGAATCTGTTAAGACCTTCTAGTTTTAAGGATTTGTATGACCAGACTGTCATTTTCTCTGAATCTTTTCCTCTGTCATTGGTTATGAACGTGAGCAGTTTGCTTTGTGATTATAAGAAGAGTCATGTGATCTCTGTAGGCATAGGCTCAGCATTCTCCACTGACTCACCTTCTCATAGTGAAAACAAGCATGGAGCCAATTCATGAAGCTCTGTACTCAGAAAGCTTCCTCTCATTTGAATACGCACTGACACAGGAGATCCCCTGGCAGTCCCCACGGTGACGTTGGAGCTGTATTGTTACCCAGTCTCCCTGTTGCAGCGTGGCACAGCCAGCCACACATAGTGCTCACTGGTGGCACCAGTCCTGTAGTCCTTCAACGAATCTGCCTCTACTCCTGATCTCTGAGGATATTCTTACAGCAGGATAAGTGTCTCTTCTCTTTAGAGGCGACACCTGACTTTATATCCAGTCAGGATGTGAAGGTTATGGATGCAGGTCTCCTCTAACTTTACTCTAGCCTAAGCACTATAACCAATACCAGTTTTTACAGAAATGCTTTTGTATGGCATGCAGAGTTTCAAGTTTTAGAAAAGAAGAAATTTGTCCAGAGTTGCTTACAAAAGCACCAAATTAAACACTCTAAAGAAAAATGTTTGCTTCCTCACCTCCATGCTTGAACGATTCTCGAATGGTTGATAACATTTCCATCCAGCTTACCTTACCAAAAATAATTTTACTGCAGACTATGCTGTAGTGCAAGCTGTGTCACAAGGTATTTCACTGAAAAGATTTTGGACAAGGACCATATCCAACCCAAATCTAGTCTAATAAGAAAATAAAATCTAACGTCTCCATGGAAAAGCTTGTTTTTATAGCATTGCAAGTTCAGCATTGTGGTCTAAGAGATTAAGAGAAAGTAATCAGCCAAAAAGCTCACAGTGATATCCACTTATAAGAGAATTATTATCTCTAGACCTAGCTATGCAGCGGTGTGACCACGAGCTAACACATTAACTTCTCTTGAATTCAATAAGTACTTGAGTAATACCTTTATTAAAAAATTCACACTGCAAATCATGGTTGACATTGTTTTCCTGAAGCAAATTGGAAAAAGTGACTAGAAGGGCATGTACAACTTATTTCACATCACTGTCCCTCAGAAACCCTCATAGATATTGACTTCCTGTGATAGCCAATCTTGACAGTTTAAGTTGTATGCCCTCTTCAGAGAGAGGTTGGATTCATTAACTTTGTGATGCACCAAAAGGTAGGGCACAGGGGCAATCTCAGGTAATTTAGTTTGAATACATATATCAGTTGTTCCTTAGTAATTAGCTGTGAATGCCCTACAGAACAGGAAATCAGATTTATCCCATCTTCAAGATAGATGAACAGATATGCTGCATTTACCATGAAGGGAAAACATGCCTGTAAGCAATTATCACTGAGTGGCTATTAAAATACAAGTGCACAATATACTATGGTAAGTTGTGTGTACATAACACATTATGTGAATCTCCTACGATGGACAAGACTGAACACAAGTCTGAGCTCACTTTACTAGTCTTGTGACCTTTGGTATCTGGAATATAAGAGCAGTCAGGAAAATGTCGATAAAATGAATACAGGTGGAAAGATTTCCATATATTTTTTTTCTTAGTTCAATTCTTCAGATTCCAAGTTACTTCAGGAGGACCATGATTTCCCTATCTAAGGATGAGTTTTTCTGATGCTGATCTTATCTTTGTTCAGGATATGGGTAGATAATTGCAGGCAAAAGGAGAGCATTCATCAGCTAAAGTCTCAGTAAATGACTGGCAGCATGCTGCTAGTCTGATGTCATTACATACTAAAATAAGTTCACATAGAGCACTGCTTGGGGGATAAATACAAGACAGAAGTAGAGAAATGTTCTGTCTAACCACTTGTCAATCTTACAAGATGACTGAAGAATGTGTGTGGAGCAGTGTGGGGTGCTTGAAGTGTAGCTGATGACAAAGGATTCTACAGCCTCACAAAATCCAAAATTTAGTTTGAACTTTTAACAGACAGTGAACTGTTACTCTGATTTGGGATAAGCAGACCTAGGCCCAAGTTCATCCTACACAGAAGCTTGGAGAGTCAGTTACTCCCGCCAGCAGCAAATTAAAGCAAATAGCTGCAAGTTAACCTGTGATCTGAACTGCCCAATGGAAGTGCCTCTCTCCATCTACACTTATTGAAAAGGGCAGTTATGTTCCTATTTTAAATGCTCTCTTATCTGCTTAATGCTAAATTGAATACATGCAGAATAGAACCAAGAACAATGAACCAAAAGTTTGGTCACATTTTTGCAAGGTATTTATTACATAGGCTAGCACGTGGACCTTCACATACAGCAGCAAAAATGTAATAATGTTGTGTCAGTCTGGAAACTTCTTGTAAGCAGACAGTAAATGGAAAGACATGATCTCCCCCATGTCAGCAGTTTTCAGAAACAGACAGAAGACAAATGGCAAAAGCAAAAAAGCTAAGAACTAATTCCCACTGCAGTATTGGACCACTGCAGTAAAGGAACCGTGGAGCTAAATGTGAGCCCAGCATAGAAAGATAGATCAGGATCATTTCCATGAGGGTTGGCCTGCTGCCTCCAGAAGAAGGGCAATAGATGGGCAACAGATCACTGAAGTGAAACATCAGCTGAACGGGATGCACTGTGTAGCAAAGGAGCTATGGACTTAAAGCTGTAGGTGAGCAGCACCTGAAAAGAATCATGACAGCACTTAAAGGACTAACTGTAACTACAAAATATCATTCAGGGTAAGGCAGACTTATGGAGATCTGTAGCTACCTTCATAGATGACTACCTGATGAGAAGTCTAAAAACAGCACGGAGTTCCAACAGGACACCAGCTAGCAATATGAGGAGAGCAGCAGAAGAGAAGGAAAAAAGAATATCAGTAAAGGGAAATAAGGAGTGGGAGATCTGCTCAAAAGTCAGCACACTGGAGGCACTTTGTTGCCTCAGAAGTTACACGAGATGGTATGGATGCCAAGCCTCTAGATTGAACTATATGTACTAGTAACTTCCAGTCCTCAGCTGAATGCTTACTGACACAAAAGTCACAACAGCTAGGAATTACTAAGGGGAAACAAACAAACAAACAAAAACCCCAGAAATTCACTGGAACTCAGAGAAATAATCATGGATTGTAAACAAAAAGAATTTGGAGATGGCCCCAGGAAGTCATTCTGTGTTACACATAGCATGGAGCCTAGCTGTTGTTGAAGAATCTCTGTAAATCATTCTTCTGATAGCAAGCCAGCTTAGTAAGGGGAACATTTTGTGTACTACTGTACAGGACACGAAACAGCTATTAACTTCATTCATTCCCCACCAAGGACAGGGCTAAGCAGCCTCCTACCGCATCATACAAATGCTGCATCATAACTCAGTGTTGGGTTGGTGCTCACGGAGCCAGTAGCCCAGCGGGCGCTGCTGCCCGCAGTCAGAGCGCATCACCTCTGTGACACATCCGAGCATCAAAGGCTCGTAAAGCGTGCCCTCGGGCCACTCCCAGGCGCAGGTCTTCTGCATGGCAGTACAGCTAAACTGCCGAGATGGCTTTGCTTCAGCTGTCAGAACTGGGGTGTTTGGCTGTCTGCGAATAAAAACACCATTTTCAGACTGTCTTTAAAAAAATAATAATATATGAGGAGGAGAGGAATGAAGCACAAAATGAGGCTTTCACTTCGCAGCAAATCTCTCAAACTAATCAGTCATAGGGGAGGCCAGGTGTCATTCTTGACATATTACTTGGCATCTTGCTCATTGTTTTATTCTTTTCTTTTTTTTTCTGGATAGATACTGTTTTACTAATTAAGGAAAATGAAATTGTCAGTGTTTGGAATTCAGGGTTGGCCTCTGTGAGCCAATCTCACTGTTCTCCATGAACAATTTAAAAATAGAATCTAGTTGTTGTGGGGATTTTTTGTTATTGTTTCTTTCTTTCTTTCTTTTTTTAATTGGTATCACTTTGTCTAGAGCACAAACACACATGGCTGTAATTTAGTGAACTCCAGTCTTCCTCTTGTGGCAAATTGATAGGATAATTTTATTATGAGTGGAACAATGACTACAGGGAGTGAGAGAGAATCTCAGAGAACTACACATAATTTGGTTGACTAAATGTAATAGTTGCATTATATCAGTAGGTAATGAAAACAGTGCTGAACACTGGCAAAGCCTAAACCATTTCTGATTCCAGCTCATGTCAAGAGGCCACCCCATAAATCATACCTGAATTTTATTTAATGTCAGAAGCCAGTAATCTGACAGAGTGCAATGAGGTGTTTGGATCAGAAGATGTATACCAAGTCATATGTTCCGTAGTCTCTGTAATCACAGGGTCATGTAATCCATCTACGGATTTTAATAAGTAACTTATTATATTCCCTTTAGTGTTAATTATTTTACACATCACTTGTTTCTGGTTTATTGACAATATTTTAATATCTTTATCACATGATATTATCAGTATAACCAATCAGTATTCTTTATAAACATGTAGCCTGTGGAGAGATTGCATTATTTCTTTTTCATGCCAAAATGTAAAAGACACAACAGGGTCAGCATCACATCAGACTGTGGTTATTTTTGTGATGCAGCCAATCTCTGCAGCAAGGTCAGTGAGCAGAGCTATTGATGATTTCTGATCAGCAGTTTTCAACCAAATTTCCTTATTTCATTGAGTTCCTTTGAGGACCTGAAGAGGAGTCAAATTCAAGGCAGTCTAGGGTTCATTCTGCTAGCTGCTGCTATCTATAAGGGAATGCACAATAGTCCTGCAGGAATGTGTAGAAAACAATACAATACATGTTATTTTGTTAATGAACAGTGGCTTTCCTGGTTCAAAAAGCTAGCAATGTGCAACAAGATTTCCAGCTCCTTTAAAAATTCTGCTGCTTACTTCCATTTTAAAGAAATTTTGATTAAAGGACATGCTTGTAAACACTACAAAATAATAACAAAATTGAATAAAAAATAAAATTTTAATCTACCCACAACCCCTTTACTGCTCCTTCTGTAATAAGCAGAATAACATTTGTTTTGCCCTTCTAACTAAGGATGAAAGAGTGCTGTGTTTCTTGGAGGAAGGTGAGACAGATCGGAGTTTATTATTTTGAACTCTGGCTCTTTCATTTCTCTCATGAGCATTTGCACAAATGATTTTTGCTTGCGTGAATGTTTGCGTATAAATTAATTCCAAGCCCATCCACTTAGCAACAAAACAGTGTTTTTTGGATGGAGCGAGTGGGCTGAATCATTTACTAATAGCTTCCTGCTTTATCTCGACCATTTGTGCAGACAGGCTGTATCTTTCCGCCAAGCCCTGTGCTCCAGCAGCAACAGAAGAGGCAGAGCAGCAGCAGCTATGCTAGAAGTGCTCAAGTTAGGACTTCCCTGAAGGATCAGGGCTGGCATAAGAACATACTCTTGTAAATCTCTACCTTATTCAACTACTGCCTTGCTTGTTAACATGCTGATGACGTATGAAGGCATGCACAAATAGAGGACTTCTTTATACAACAATGAGAAGCTCAGATTTCTGTACTGGTCTTTCTCCTCACAGCCAGAGTGGAGGCTTCAGGAGTCTCTGTCTGCAACCTTTTGAGCAAGGAATGAACAAATGTCCCCATAATATTGTTACTCAGTGTTTGTGAAAATAATGCTGATGATCTGTCACAAACAATAGAAAACTGTCAAATAAGATAAAAGATAAAAGGCATTGCTGAATCCACAGTCATATAGGCTTCGCAGTTGGAAGGCAAAGCTCTGACAGGGACAGGCACGAATATCAGTGCAGTGCTCGGTGCTCACACTTCACCAAGAGGTCATCTAGAATAAGAGGTGCTTTGCCCTGGGATATCATAACTTAGACACAAGGATGTCTCCTTCAGTTTTCTGATCTGTTCTCTGAGCATGGAACCCATCCCCTCTTTTGTTCTTCCATGTGCTAGATCCGGCTATTACACTTGTGCTGGAATGTTCTGCTCTTCCTTAATTCTTCCACAGACCCATGTGCATATGGAGTTACTGTTCTCCAACTATGATAGAATTTTTTCAATCTCATCACATTTTTCTACTATGTATTCTAAAAGTGATATTTTAGGGGAAGGCTGGATTCAAGAGAGATGGGGAAAAAAAATTCACACTGCTTTTTGTCAACTTTCCTCTTCCTAATTCAATCACTTGTTTCCACGCTGTCTATGAGAGAATGAAAACTTGATAACATCCTTCCTTTTGTTAGTAAAACTATTACAGCTACCCTCACGAAGACAGTGATGAGAAATCAGACCATGCAGCCTAGGTGACCAGTGAAAAAATGGAAAAAGTGAATAATGAGTACATGCAGGGGACTGATTTTGCAAGCAGTCTCAGGTTCAGATTTATTTACGCAAAACACTCAGTGAATAATAAACCAATTCATTAAAAAAAAAAAAAAAAAAAAAAAAAAAAAGCTACCTTATGTGAATAAACTACTCATTAAGAAGAGATTTCTTCACTCTATCCCTAACAGTGTGCTTCCATTATTTACAACATCCTCGGTAAAAATGAAGCAGCATTATGAAATAACTGACCGTGCACAATCAAATTGCTAGTGCACACTAAGAGGGAAAGGTGGAACTGGGGTGGCGATTGGTCCTTCTACCTATCTAATGAGGGATTTCAGAATTGTAAGAAGCTGGAAAATGCCATGGTCAACTGATGTTGCTCTTCAGGCATACACTTCCCTCTCCTGACTCAAGAGAACTGAAGAACTGAGGCTGAAGTTCTTGGCAAGCACTTTCAGCCTATGCTCTTTCTGAACTATAGGCTATTTCCTCTTACACGTACCAAGTCAAAGAAACTACACTGATTTGCCAATACAATTCATTGTATACTTGGGAACTTTTGCCTGATTTGGATTCTCCTTCTTGAATTAAAAAGCCAATGCTAATTCACACCACCACAATCACTCCCTCACTAATTGCTCTTAAAGTTTTTTGCTTATCAGAGTTTTTCAAGGAAGCCCACAACTCAAGAGGTCAACTTTAAACAGTCTGAAACGTAGTTTAGTGACTAATATGAAAGATAAGATACGTCTGGAAACACACAGAATATGTAAAATTTCTCCTGTGTTTACCTTGCAAGGTATAAAAAGACAAAGCCTGCTTGTGTTTGCAATGAAACACTAGAACAACGCAGATCTTGGACAAGGGCTGGGACACAGCAGCAAGTCTGAACTGAATGAATAGTCAGCAACAATGATTATGAGTCACATACAAAGAACAGAATATGCTTTCTGCTACAATCACAATAAAACAAAGAAGCAGGAAATTGAAGTAGAAGAAAGCACAGCAAAAATGTTCTTAAACAGATTTTAAAGTAGTGATTTTTCTATGTTTATTAATAGTTTTCAGTATTTTTGTTTCAAAGGAGGAAATTGGGAATTGTTCATACTGAAAAGATGTATTTCTCTTTTCACTAGTATTCTATGAGATCTTCAAAACAACTAAAACTGTGACTAGGAAATCCCCTCCTGCCATGCAAACTCCCTCATTCAGATGTTTTTCTATTTCCAAAGTTCTCCAAACCATGTGAATCTGCAGAAAATATAACTAAAATAAATCTCACAACCTCACATTATCTTTTCATTTCTGAACTGTGAACTATTTGTATTACCGATAAAGTTTCACTCTGCTGTGGGGTGACAGGTAAGTATTGCAAGACTCTTTCTCCTGCAAAAGGGAAAACTGCATGAAGGAGGAATTAACTCAGAGAGCAGATTCTGATTGTTGCACGTCCTGAATTTTGAGCATAAGCCAAGGAGATTTGTGAGACCATAGCACACTGGGAGAAGGAAAAAGGTTTAACTTTTGGAAATTTCTCCTTGAAGAATCTAGTCTGTCACAAATGCAAACACATGCCCATCACCCAGGCAGTACCTTGACAAGTCCTTCCCTGGAAATCTTCATGGGAAAACTCCCTCAGCTCAGCAAGGCAGCAGCACAGCCCAGTGACAGCTGTTCCACACCCCCTTCTCTAACCTGCAATTTGGCACTGTCCTGGCTAGGACAAATGAACTTTCAAACACAAAGAGTGAAATATTAGCAACTTTCAGACAGTTTCCACCCCACGTCTTCTCAATGAGCAGTAAAGGATTGGCAAACATCTTCTTAAGTGAGCCCAGGGAGGCTTATTGCTGTCACTAGGGAACAAGTCTCTGGTGAGTCACTGCCTGCAGAACTAGCCCAAGAGAAAGGCTATCTTTGAGATGAATCAAAGTGAAGAAAAGAAAATTAATGGTGGGGAGGGGAGGAGATGTTTCCAACACATGAAGTCTAATGGAAAATATACTGTGATAACAGTATGCATCCCGATTACAAAATGATTTCAGTAGGTCTTGTTGTGCATAGAGGATAAACCTGCCAAGCAGATGAGAACTGAGCAAATATGGTCTCTATTACAAATACTTCCACGCTGAAGTGCAGAAAAAGGAACTTGTGCCCAGCGCACAAGATTTGTAGGCATTGGGATTCATTATCCTTTCTCCTGATGAGGTGGAAAAAGGATAATGAAAGTCCCAATTATCAAGAGGAATGGAAAGCTTCATTACATATCCAAATGGAACTATTAAGTAATCTGGCTTCTGAGTTGGAGTTGTAGTATAGAGGCTAGGTATGACCCCATTTTTCCCTCTTCCCAACTAATATGGCTACCTGCCTATATTTGTGCAAGCTTATTTGAATTACACAAACTTGCTACATTGCTTTATTGTTCTTCATTGAATGCAACTGGGAATATGAATCAGATATGACAACACTTTGAAGAAATATGCATCCCATGGTAATGTAGTGGAGATCCTTATTTCAGGCTTCCTTCACACAGTAAAATGATGAGATGCAAAGGAGCTGGTACAACTGAACTTCAAGGGTTTCTATTAAGTCTCCACTCGGAGCTGGCAGTCCTTTCCCCTTTCCTCCCTGCTTTGTTTACTTTTAAAAGACTGTTTTTGCACAGTCAGAGCACATCTAAATTTCTGGAAACAGCATTACTTTTGGCATTATTCTTTCCAGAAATGCTCATCAGACACAGCAGGGGACAAAGGCACAATGGCTACAGTATTATTGCAATTGTAATTTTAGCATCAGAATGGGCATTCCACCAATCTATCCCAGCACTTCTAAACAGAGGAAGGTGGCAATACCACCTCTCTTCCCAAATACAAGCGGTACATCTGCATACTCAGCACCAGTACATCCAGCTTCCTCCCACGCCCCTAACTCCAGACGCAGACTTTTTTTTTTTTTTTTTTAAATTACACCAGCCCTAATCAGGAAAACTGTGCTAAAGCCAGTGATGTTTCACCAGTGAAAGCAAAACTGCACGTAAGTGGAAAATCAAGTCTTTTTGAAATTCATTCAACTTAATGTACAATCCTTCTGGTTCAACCTGAAGAACATGATTTTTAAAAGGGCCTCCTTTCCTAGAGGTGCAATTTTGCATCTGCAATCAGTTAAAACTTCAATTAATTACAGTCATAAAACTTGCATTCAAATGTCTGAGTTGTGGAGCAGTTGGGTAGTTAGGTAACCACATACAGGACTTACACTGAAATTGAACTTTGAGCCTGGATGCAAGAGTTAGTATTGAAAATTGAATGCTGTTTCCATTTTCTATACTTCGTGCTTTTCTCTCTCTTTTTTATTTTAATTTTCTGCAAGAAAGGATGGTGCAATCATGATGATGAAGAAAATTATGTACTAAATTAGATCAAACTAGAGACAGGACTAGCTAAAGACACTACTTCAAATGAATTCGGCTTTATTTCTTAATACCTATATTGATATAATATTACTACCACAGCTTGCTCAAAATTTCATGACTGGGAGACAAACTGTAATAAAGGAAATTTTCCCTTAAGGCTAGCTGAACTGCAAATCTGTAGCTCTGCTTCACATTTTCACTAGCCATTGATTTGCAAGAAAACGATTGTGAGGTACTACTACATTAAATAAATTGAAAGTTGAGCTACAGTGTAAATAATCCACTTTTTGGAGAGAGAGTGGGGGCAGCTGAGCTTGTGTTTAGTGGGTGGATCCAGCAGAACTGACAGTGGAGGCTGCATCAGCTAAATCTATCTTCTCCAACAAAATGTTTCTTCTTTAGACGTGGTGACACTATATAGAAATAGCATAGTCATAAAGCAGCTCTTCGTATTGCATTTACAAACATTAGAAATTGCTGACTAGAAAAAGGCAAGTAGGTTCATCAAGCCTTTTCTCTTTCAGTATATTTCATCCTCACCTCCCTGGTTTATCACAATATCCTTCAGTCCTTTCTCTCCTGAGATAAAAACGTCCAGCTGTCTCTTAAACTCATTTAGATTACTTGCTTCGCTAGCCAATTATTCCATATGTTTACTACTGTTTCAGGCAGAATTATTTTACTTAATTCCCAGTTTACTCCTGATTTTCTAGTTTTGCAGTGTGTTTCCAAGGTCTCAGACTCCTGATTTTAACCGAATACCCACTCATCTTTTTCACTGTTATAAAAATATAGAAAATTTTAGTATCCTTAGAAACTATGTTTAGGTCAGTAGTTAACTTTCCCACAGGCAACAAAGGTAGATCAAGCCTAAATCCAGGACATCAGCTTCTTTTTCCTCTTGAGCTTACAGCCTCTTTGTTTATTTAGTCCCTCTAGTCTCTCACCTCACAGAGGTGGCTATTGACTCCTTGATGCAGGGACCCTCACTGAATTTCATGCCCATTTCAGAGGCACCTACCAGTTTTTTATTTGCCAGTAAGAATAAATGTATCCTTTCTGGATTTTCCTCAGAAACATTTTCTTAAAGGGGCAATATCAAAGTCGAGATACAAGAGAAAGCATAACCTTTCTTGGCAATGACTCCCAGATCACTTCTTGCCTTGTTGCAGCTCTATTTTCAATACCTGTACGGTATCTACTATCTGCTGTACTTATATGGTATCAGCTACAAATACCATCTGATGTTGCGACAGCAGTTGAGATTACTCATGCAAGTTGCAGGTATTCATAATTTCACCAGCAAGGGAAGGGTTCCTTGGCTTGATGAAAGTGGGCAAGACACATTCCCCCTCTTTGTAAGAAAAGATGATATTCTCCTTAGAAGCTTATCTTTCATCAAAGAGTGACACCTACATATGACTTTAGGTGGAATTTTGTTACCAAGTTCTGCAAACTAAACCTCATGGTTCAGTTCATGAACCTTTCACAAGCTAAACCCTGCAGTGTTTACATAGCATTACCAGACACTTAATTAAAAAAAAAAAAAAAAAAAAAAAGTTGCTGCAACTGAAAGTCTACAAAAAATAGCATCTAATTAAGAAGATGCCCAAGGGTTAGAGTCTGGGGTTTGAATTTGGCTCTGGCACTTTTCCCCCAAAATCAACAGGTCTCCACCCTGTCTCGAGATTTAATTCTGGGCTGTGGTGACTGATCTAAGTACTTTTGGGGCTTCCTCATAAAAACTCATGGGGTTGATTCTTTCCTCATCTACATCATAATTATGAGAAGCAACTGTAGTTGGGAAATCTCCATTGCAAATTAATATTTTTTTACATTTCAGTTTGTGGATTCTTAATTTTATGTAGCACATTTTCATAATTTTCTGCCTACACTTTATCTGCTGACACAACGTTGTTCTTCAGACTTGCTTGATGAAAGGCCTTTTCTATGGTCTGTTTTCTACATATTGAAATTTATTTCCTTATAAAAAGGAAAATCTCAAGGAATTTTAGGGAAAATTCAATGAAAGCGTTTTGGAAAAAAAACACTTATGTTTTCCAGTCAGGAGCTACCCAGAAGAAACCATCTGCTGCTTAACATAAGCAAAAATCTTCATAGTTATCAGTTGCTTTTTGGAAAGATTAATAATATCCTGAGCAAGTGATGAATAAATTTCCAAAAAAGGGTTTGCAACCTTGCTGATTTTCAAAGTCTTAAAGCATTTTTATTGAATATATGTAGTGAACTTAAACAACTGAAGTGGTCTTGGATTTTAGTGCATTTTTGGACCACTCAGGAATAATCCAGATTCCCAGATGGCAGACTACAGGTTGAAAATGACTGATCTACAGATACCATTTGGATAATCCTCCTAAGGTTTTAATATTCAGCTAAACTTGAACATTGTCCAAATGGCAGTGTATGACCAAGAAAGACATGAGCACCTTCTTTATTTGAGAATTGTCATGTATCAAGACTGATTGAATACTAATAAAAAGCACATAAACAAATGTAAAATAATTTGAGAGCTGAAGCTCAAACAAATAATGACTTTACAGAGATACAGAAAGGAAAGAGAGATGTAAAAAAGATATCCGAGATTTTACAATTTCAAATAAGGTTATCTGAGGGATGAAATAAAACTTCTAATGCATACTTCTAGTGTTTTCTTCAACTTATTATTTTCTGTAGGACCACAGTAAGAATCAAATTATTGCATTTAATTCTTAAAGCAAGAACTCAATAATTTAATGCTTTTTGTTTTTATAATATTTATTCATTTCAAGATGTTTATTTACTAAAACCAAATATGTATTCACTATATTCCCTAAAACCAATGAACCAGTTAGTAAATTAAGTTTCTATTTTTCCTGAAGTTTAGGTTGCGATTCCCTAAGAACCTAATGCGAAGGGCCTTTTACCTGCTGTCAAACAATGTCTGTCCACATCTCCCCTCCCTCCAAAAAATAAATGAAAAAAAAACTCCCTTCTCATTAAAACCAGCCATTCTTCCTTAAATGTCACCTG
>JAOWBP010002559.1:26031530-26054030 GCA_028571105.1 Tragopan temminckii | reverse complement strand
GGGCGGAAAAGGGTGGCTTCAAGTTTAACTTTCAGACGAAAAAATAAACATATTTAAACTTATTTCCTGTCTTCCTGTTTTCCTCTCTCTTTTCTTCAAAAAGAGATTTTTGGGGAAAACTTATACACCTCCTATGCGCATAATCAATATACTCAATTGTGATAGGCAGGAGAGGCTTTGGTGGATCATTAATTCACGTATAACCCCCAGAGAACTGCCTAAGTAAGGTTTGAATAGGCATTAAATTAAATATGCATATGTTTTAAATGTACATCATTCATTATACAGCAAAATGAAACTTTCAACTTTTTTGATGCTGCTTACAGATCTCAACACTCAAACACCCAGAATCAAATTCTTTTTCTGCTGTACTGATGTTACATTTTAATACAGAAACCTCTCATACCTCTGC
Source organism: Tragopan temminckii (assembly GCA_028571105.1). NCBI lineage: Eukaryota > Metazoa > Chordata > Aves > Galliformes > Phasianidae > Tragopan > Tragopan temminckii. The sequence continues at coordinate 26,053,618 of JAOWBP010002559.1, read as the reverse complement.
TTCAACAAATATTTTCTCATATGTTTCTAAAATCTTACCTACTATTCTGTAAATGATACAAATAATCAGTCATCTGGAATTACTTTTTTTTAGAGTGTTGAATATTTAATTTTTCATTATCTACATTTTTTTAAAAGCAGGCACTGTTTAATGCCATTGACAAACTGACATTTAGCAAAGCAACATCATAGTAAAAAGGGTTAAGCAGATCTGTATTAATATAGAAGTCAAGCTTTTAATATTCTGCAAATATTAACAAAGAAAGATGATAATGTTGAGTTAATATGGGTTAAGGATAAAATGAAAATAAATTTTGCTGATTGCTAAGTGTTGACACTTTTTTGGCTAGGCCCGCAGCCTTTTCTTGAAGGCTGTGTAATTACAGAAGGCTTTTCCCCTCCTTCCCCCTCCTGCTTCTAGCCCACATTAGTAATGACCCCTTCACTGCTTCAAAAACCACTAATAGTCTTCAGCAAAGGCAAGAAAAATGAACAGGATAAATTGGAATCCACAGTCAGTAATTTGCATCATATGAGGCTGCTTTGGCCACTCACACTCATTCCTGGCCATCAATCGTTTGCTGTCAGGTGCTGCACTCTGCCACCATGATAAATACTCCTCCTAACACTCTGATTCGTCCAAACAATGTAATTGTCCTCTATTCTCCTCTTGGTAATGGAGATAATGAATGACTGCACAAACAAGAAGGATTGCTCATCACAGACACAGGGGTGGCTTCAAACTGAAAAGCCTTGAGTACAAATTTTAATTGACTGAAAACACAGGTTGAAAGAAAAGAAACCCTGTATTCCATTTCCAGGCTGCAATACAATAACTTCTGAGCCTTCTCTTTTTTGACTGGGGAGTACGTTTCCACCGAGGAGGATCTTGAGCATGGGCTCCTCAGCCTGGCTGAGAAGAGACAGCAGAAAATCCTGTCGCTGGAAGCAGCAGCAGAAATGCTGCCCAGCATGTGATTCACATAAAACAACTCCTCACTTTAACTGTGTTTTATCCCAGCCTCGGAGGAGACGGCGTTATGAAAAAACTCTTCCAAACGGAAACAGTTCCATCCCATTCAATAGCTATTGTACTGAGAGGAATAGTATGTTTTTTTTTTAATTTCAGGTGAAATATAACCACACATAAACCACATTCAACAGCACAGAGCATGACGGAAATCAGTGAGCATACTCAGTGTGATAGCCATCCTGGAGCTATTAAGACATTTGAAAATTGGTACACACAAGATCAACAAACACTTAAAAGCCGAGACTTTATCAAAATTCACCTTGCACAGATGGCTTTTATTATTTCTAATTAAGAATGAAGGACAATAGCATAACAACTAACTTATTTTAAAAATGTTCTGCATTTTGGGGAAGAGAGAGAGAACTGGTGTTTTCTGTCTTTTTTTTTTTTTTCCCTTCAACATCGGTGATTCTACAGCTTTTAAATGTGAAGTGGACTGTTTATCTGAAAGTGTTCTGGCAGGCTGCCACCATATTTCTAAGATTAAAGAAAGGATTGAAAACAATCAGCTTTCCGAGGAACTGAAACCACCACAATATGTTTCTGATTAATTTACAAATATATGTATATATTTAAGGCTAAACTACAGAACCAGAAAATTCCTACTAGTTAGTCTATCAGAGGCATTCTTACACTTTATTAGAACAGACATCATATTGAAATAATAAGCATGGGAGGCCTTCATTTCTTCTTTGATCTATATTACTAAATGTCTGACTGGCTCAGATTTAAAATAGACTTTGGTATGTTTGCACTTGAAAACTGGAAAAAGACCACAAGTAATAATTTGTTGTCAGTTTCCATATTCTCTATCTAAAACTACAGTTTAGTCTGCGCACTGCTGGATGCCAGGCGATGTTAGTCCAGTCACCCCTGCAGTGTCTGAACTTTCTTGTAGGAACACACGCTATAATATGGTAGCAATGATGATAGATCACTTCATCAACGTGGAACTGGCTGAAATGAGTTAAAGGTACAGGTCACAGCTTTACATGGTTTCTGAATCATTCCAAACCTCCTGCAGATTATTGTCATTACAGCCTTAAGTACACAGGTATGTACTGGAGAAGGGTGCCAAAGAGCTCCTTTTTCTCTGAACATCTAAGGACCATGATTTCTTGACAAAAACTCTGCCAAATCTATTGCAAATGCGGAGGTAAGATTTTAAGCTACTTAAGTGTACTTCATTGTGATTTTAAAGCCTTTTTTTTTCCTGCATAAATATTTGTTTCCAATTTGTTTCCAACAAATGAAACAATAGTAAACAGTGGTGTTTAACTGCAATGCACGTCCAACATAGTTGGATCTGATTTTAGGCTTGGGGGTACGTGTATGCAGTTAATAATTTTACTCAGGCTGATGATAACATTTCACGCAAGATTTGTTTATTTTCTTATTTAGAAAACTGACTTCAGAGGAAGGAACACAAAAGGGAGTTTATCATCAGAAGGTGAAAGAATCTAAATTATTTGCCCTTAAAAAGCATAATGAATACAAAATGCCATAGGTTGTTACAAATGGCAAGATTAAAGTATACACTGACATCTGTTAACTTTTCTCAGCCTATTAAAAGCATTCCTTAGTTACCTGTTTAAAAATGAATCTCAGTAACAAATGAGTTAATGCTCATTAAAAAAAAGAAAGAGCTTTGAAAATCTCACCACCTCTAAAAAAAACCCTTCTACTGAGTATATCTCATCACTTTATTACCAAGGTAACCATGGGTATCTCATGAACTCTTCAGTGTTACTGGATGGCCAAATACCAGTGCTGCAAAAAGCCAATTCTCTATCTCCAGATGATAAGACTGTGCTCCAGACATGTGACGGAGCTCCAAAATGGATGCTTTTCTGATGACTGCAACTCATTTAGAAAGGAGAGAAACTACTTGCATTCCAGTAGTTTCAAAATTCAACAATAACAGAAATCACATTTCTCTGACAGACTACGCGTTGTTAGGGAGTCCATTTAAATCGCAGTCCTTGCTGCCTGAGATATCACTCATCTCATCACACTCAAAGCATTTCAATCTCTTAACTAGACAATCACATCAAATAGTGAAGAAGAGAGGCTTTCACATACTGAACTGCAAAACCAAGGTTTCTAAACGTATTTTAGAAGAAATTATGAGCATCACCTGAACCTAAAGCTTTTCAAATTTCTAATGGATCTTTCTTCTTCAGTCAGTCTCCTTTGCTGTTATTGCACATATGTCCTACCAGATATACTGTAATGGTACTCAAGCACTAGTGCTAACATTTGCAGTGGAGAGACTGTTGTGCTGCGACCACCCATACTAAAAACAGTGAGCACCAAATAAAACACGTAGACAGACAGAGCTGGAGAATTGCAGAGGTTGTGACTGTTATAACACCAAACACACTAATGCTCAGTGACCATGGTATTTCCCTACTGATAAAGGATAGGCATACTTGCTACTTTACTGTATAGAGCTGATTAGAATCATGTCCTGCTAGTTGAGCTGAAGCAACGAAAAATAAAAAGCAAAGCTAGAATAAATATGGCCAAAGGGCATACGTGCTAACTCTACAATATTCAAAGCTCTTGCTTGTCTGATGAACAAAGGATCAGGAGTACCCACTTTCCTATGTTTTGCCATTTTAAAGACATCAGGTAACACATTCAAAGAGACAAGCTGATGTGCTAAGGAAGTTCAATATACATGAGAGAGTTGCTGATGACATATGGCTGCTTTTAGACACAACAAAAAAGAAAGATGACCAGCTGTGTGGATTGCAAAATGAAAGCTTGTGAAGCGCATTTAAAGGAAAAAAAGAAGAAAAAAAAAAAAAAAGAAAAGAAAAAAAAAAAAGATGTTCTAAGAAAGAGAAGAAGGATAGAAGAATGATTAATAAAGTAATAGCAAGAAGTACTGTGGTAAAAAAAAATTCCATTGCATATGAAACAGAACAATGACAGAGAGCCAAATTCTCCAGTCTTATAAGAAGAAAAACATTTTGTAATCTTTTGTAAAATACTTATCCACAAAAAATTTCCCTCAAAAAATTAAAATGATGATGAATGCTCTGTACAATGGTTTTGAAAATAGTGAGTATTCACATGGACAAGAAGAGTGACAATGAACATTATCACTCCTCAAACTCAGTTTTGCTCTATTTCCTGGAACAAATGCGGGTTTCTGGTGTAAATGTTAACGTAATACTACTGTCCCAATTTCCAGCAAAGCTATCATATATTTCAGTGATTTGATAAGTTAGCATAAAGAGACACTTTCTATCTGGTATTTCTATTTAGAATTTTCAGGTAGTGAGTGCTCTGAAAGCAGAATAAATAATAATAAGATGATCTGGCATACAAATGTAGAAAAGAATCTACGGAGAAAATTTACAATGGAAGAATATCTGATGTGGATGGTAGTAAATTTAATGGTGTACTTTGTAGTAAGAAACTAATTAAAAACAAATTAAAAAAGAAAACGTAAGAACAAGTGCTCCATAGGAAAATATTAAGGTAGCTAATAAGAGAACTGTGGAGTTAGCTGAAGTAACTGGAAACAGTTCTGATGCAGTTGCGCATGACAGAATGAATTGCAGAAGCGAGAGACACTCAAAGTTAGACTTAAATTTTGCCCACAGATTGAAAAGAGGTATATTTGGTAGCTATGGAAAAGATGAATTGATATGAAAGATTTCAAAAATGCATTTTAGATAACAAGGAAGTACTGGAGAGAGGAACAGTGATATTGAAAAATAGTTTCCAGATCAGTCTTCAGGCATAAAGCACAATGCTAGTAATAAAACCAAACATAATATTACTGTGATTTTCTTCTCCTAGGTATTGTATGTTATCTCCCAGATAGTTGGATATGAAATTCTATTTCCACTGAAGTCAGTGAGAGCTTTGCCATTATTATCTTCAGAATTTGATTTGGAGTGTTATTTAAGAAACATAACTTTTTAGTAAACATATAGAAACACTGCTTTAATCTTGAGAAATATAAAATCTGCATTAAATATTGAAGAGTATTCTGTAATATTTTACAATGGTAGAAAAGGACTCAAAAGGCAACATAGAATGCATTTGTGGCATAAATTTTTATATCACAACAAAGACAAAAATTTGAGACACTAGTTGAAGACCCAAATCTGTAATGAAGTCAACACAGGAAATCTTTCAAACCACAAACCAATCAATATGGTGAAGAAGACTCAATAGTGATGAAAGCAAAAACAATAACAAAATAACAAAAAACAAACAACCCCCCCAAACAAACAAGCAAACAAAAAAACCCCACCAAGCTATAAATGCAAAAGTAAAAAGTTTACAGGGAAAGTCCTAAAATGATGAGCAGAATTACAGTATAAGACAGACGTGATAATTCTAAATAGTTTTCCTCTTATTCAGAATTAATTATCTCAACAAGTTCTGCTTCATTAATCCCTTAAGAGAGAGCTAGAGCAAACAGGGAGTGAGAATAACTTACTTAATGCAAGCCAAGTAAATAATCAGTAGCACTTAAAATGATGTTCCTTTCATTAATATCAAGATGCAGGTCTGGGCCCCTTTCAATTGAGTAATAGAATTAAACTACTAGATGAGCCCTAGATTTTTCCTTTCTCCCAGATTTGAAACTTTACTTGCTGACAAGTTCATAAAAAACATTGGTTTATTCTAAAGACTGGCCCAATCAGCATAATATGGATGCAAATATCCATTCTTAACCCTACATAGTTATAGTTTTAATTTAACATATTCCAAACCCCACAGTTGTTATGAATTTCATATTTTCCACATATTTGACAGTTCTTCAATCTAGAGCACATACATCCCCGAGACCTTTTTCAGGTCCATCTAGACTGTTAGCTGTGGCTGAGGCAGAAGACAATTTCATATCATATTTTTTACTTAGTCTTTCCAGTTTGGAGTAGGAATTTGTGAGTCATATGGACACATTTAGGAATAGAACTAGCATCAAATATTAAATGGTGGTATCCACATAGAACAGTTACAGCTGTCTGTGAAAGTTCAGTCATCTCACTGACTACATTTTTTCATGACTGGATAAACTGAAGAACCTCAGATAATGTGTTTTAAAAGTTCAGGACCACATAAGGATTTTCACAAATCTATTCCCAAACAATCTCAGTGCCCTCCCTTGCAATATACCCAGGAATCACTTCCTACAGGGCTGATTTAATTGAATTCGAACCTCTATCTGGCCTGCCGAAGCTGCTTCCTTTTTGATTGCCATAAACCAAATTTTTACAGAAAACAGTTTTCAAATGCATCATGAAAGAATACAGGGTTCACAAAGTCATAAAGATAAAGCTCAATTTCATTTTTTCTGCACCATAGACAGGATTTACAATTGATAGGTAGAAAAAAAATATGTCCACTGTGAAGGATAACGAACAAGGAACTGGTATTTTCATTCAGTAACTGACTTCTGTTAGCTGGGATAAAGATCTTCATAAATCAAGGATTCAAGGATACACAGAAGTAGGATTATATAATATGTAGACAAGAACAAACATGGCTATGAAAAGATTAGATCCTTTAAATGCCCAAGAAACTGATTTTTGTTCTCAATGATTTCAAAGGAAAGGAAGATTGAAGATTAATCAGACACGCAAAACTCCAGAAGAGGTAGAGTGTTAAATAATCCTCCATCTTGTAAAACAGTTCATAACATATTGTGGACTATTTAGTGAATTATCCCCTATTGAATGTCTGGAACAGTTTTCTGAACCTCAGCAATATACTGAAAAGCTTAATTTGATGAGGAAAGCAACATGGATTTATGACAGCAAGGTCTTTCTTAATTAACTTGCTAGCATTGTTAAATAATGCTATCACCAGAGCAGAGGAATGGAAATGCCATAGATATTATCTCTTTCAGTTTTATTACAGAGCTTGATATAATTTCAGATTAAAGACTATCCAGTAGAAAAATATCTCATAAACAAGTAACAACAAGCAGTGGTTAAGATGACTAGTGAGGAGACTCTTCTTACTTTCATATGTAATCAAGTTAAGCAACAATATCAGATAAAGCTAGAAATACAAAAGATTTATGCACTGTTAAGCATGAAAGGTATGCTAGAGGGCCAACCTACTGCCCTACAAAGGCAACAGAACATCTCTGTGGACTTCAGTGGGAAGCAGACGGTAAATTTATTAGGCTTTACTGATTAACATACAAGGCCTTTTTTTTTTTTCTTAAAAAGCAGATGCTGTTAGTATATTGTGCAAAAATGGTGCAGAAATATGTAATTATTTTTTTCTGAAACATCTTAATATAATACATGACTGTAAGCATCAACAGGCACAAAACCATTTATCATTATATCCCTTGCCATCACCTTACTAGACCATAGTTTAACAATCTTTGTTAGGGGGTTTCTAATTTAATTCACAATTCCTCATCTTCTGCTGCTTTGTAAATCTCAGTCTCATCTTCTGATTTAATGTAGAGCTACTGTGCACCCACCAGGCTAAATAAAATCAGCAGAGTTTAATGCCTTACGTTGTATTTTTCATTTTAATACACAGGTAGAGTAGACAGGGCTAATTTGATCACAAATGTTACACTAAATACTCTGAAGTCTAAGACTATAGGCACAAGTAAAGTCACAAGTATGGAGATTAAAAACTACTCTGCATTTAATGTGAATTAGGTATCAATAGTGTAAAACTGCAATACATCTATCATTAAAGAGAATCTACGCTACCCAGAACAGCTTCCTTCAGCATTCAAATTTAATCCTGGAGAATGATACAAATGACTTGGAAAACCAATATAATGATTTAATCTGTGTCATCTTAGAAACTAAAAGTTAGATATTTTTTTTATAACACAATTTGTGTCATGTCCTGGCAATAATACTCTCAGTGCTATTGCACAGCACTTTCTTCCATGTGAGAACCCTTTGAGTTTCACTGGGTTATGCAGAGAATAAAACATTAATCGGTACAAGGAAGGTCTGGCTCTAAGTCTGGCTCATAGACAGAGGACCAGAGAGAGAACTTTGTTTTGGTTATTCTTTAAGTAGGAGACTTTGAATTTCCCTTTTACCTAAGCTACATCTGCTAAGCTGGTTTATTACAAAAGAAATGGGAACTATGGCAATACATAGCTCCAAGAGTCTCCCATTCATACCATAAATATGTGAGGCCATGGCTCTGGGCAAGCTTTTCAGCACATTCAGTGGCAGGATTTGATAGAATGCAACAGCTAGCTCTCATTGCACCTCTTAATTTGCTTGCTGGAACTTGGCAATTTACCTTTCAAGAGCCACAGACCAAGTGGATATCTGTTTGGCACACACAAAAGTTCTTTTCAGGGATCTAGTGAAAGGGTAAGGTATGGTCTGCAGCTTAATGAAGTTATAAGCTAGTGACATATCTTGCCAGAAAATACTCATGACCTACTAAAAGGAAAGAAAATCAGTCATCACAAAATAAGGAGTTATGTTTTAATATTTAACATACATAATTTAATTTGTACTTAGCTGGTTATGTATATACTGAATCTGTAAAGCAAAAGCAACATCTGCAATAACTTCTGTAGTACAAAGACATCACGTTAATAACAAAACCCTGAAGTGCCCACAGTTAAGGCTAGGTTTGATGAGTTCGTTCAAATTCTGGCAAACCTTGTAAGACTGCTGGGTGTAGCACTGCAATTGCTGTTCTCATGTGGCAGCTAGGTGAAACTGCTGTGGCTTATGCTAAGTCTCACACTAAGGCTGAACTCAAAACCTCAAAGACAAACTCTGAGTTGTGTATTTACATAGATTTACAAACATTTCAAAAGGAAAATTCTGCAATGGAAAACTGTTGCTTGATTCCTAAAAGGATATCCACTTTCTAATGTATCCATGGATTGTGTTTTGTTGTTGTCCCAGAGAGAGCAGAAGAAAACAGTATGTATAGTCATCTTCTTCCCAAAAAGTCCTCTCCTTGACTTCAAGCCCTGCACAAGCTGGTTATGTCTACAGCGACAATCTGTGCACCAGATTTTGAAATTCCCGAGAAAGGCAAGAGCTAGTGTCTTGCCTCTTTTTGGCCAGCTTTTAACAGGTCATAGGAAGTAAGCAGGTTATATCAGTAGCCAGTACTGAATTATCAAACTAGTGGTCATTGTTACGAGGATTAGAGTAGAAGTGACAAGGTTTAAATCTTTGGAGTGGGCTTGGAGGGCACTGAACTGAAATTGACTTGGACAAGGGACAACAGAACACAGGCCTAACAGGAATTAAGGTCTCCAAAAATGTCTGACTTGAAAGCATTTATTAATGCGTGTGACTCTCTAACATATGGTACAATTATGACCACGTTTAAATTTCATCAGCTTCTGAAAAACACTTCAGGTATATGGAGTGAGAGAGTAAACAAGTATGCAGAAAAGAAGTTCTGCAAGATGCTTTCAGGGTAGGGAGTAAAGAGGATGTTAGTGCAGCAAGGCAGAGTTTATTTTAGAATAGGATTTAGCAAGACACCTTGGTGCAGGGAAGTTAACACCAAGGAAGGTCTTTTAGTACAGGCTGGCTTGGGAGTGGGCAAGGTCTCTCAAATAGGATGTGTGGGTCCTGGGAAAGTGAGGGGCGGGAGGGACCAAGGCCTGTGAGATAAGTGGCAGGCTGTAAGTAGGACTAGGGAGCGGCACTGAGCACAACATAACAATTTCCAAAAAGCAGCAGCATAAAACACATATACACACACAAGTATATATATACATACTTAGGAAAGAGTAGGTAGTAACAACTGTCATAGATCTGCAACATTTTACAAGTATTTGCTAGAAAAGGTTAAGAGGATGTATAATATTTTCATGTGACAAGGCCTTGATCTAATGTGTTTCCCTCAAAAGGGTGCACTGTTTTGCTGTGTGATAGGTGCCCTGAGTTTCTTTTCATTTATTTTTATTTAAGAGACGTGTGATCACAGCACAAAGGTACATGGTATAGTGGTGGGACTTGGTGGGTCAGGTTGATGGTTGGACTCTGTAATAATCTTGAAGATTTTTCCAACCTAGATTACACTGTGATTCTAATTTGAATAGAAGTATTTAGTGCCACCACAGAAATTTTTCAGCATCCGAAGATGCAGGCAAGTATGTCACAAGACAACAGGAGTTAGGTTGTTAGTTCACCTGATTTCAGTAATAGTTATGCATACAATGTATATAATTGCTTTTGAGAAATTTTAAAGGTGTTCATCAGCATTTGTATTTACAATTAAATATGTTTAAAGTCTGATCTTATCAAAGCCTGTTGATTCTTTCACATACATTGGATTACCACCATCTTGCTGAACAACCAGCTCACAACTATCTGCTATTACAAAGCAAGGCTAACATGTGTCATTGTTCTGGGAGCCTGTGGAGTCCCCATAAACCCTTAGGAGATTAGATGACCTAAAATGAAAGCCAAGTAATTTACTTGATCTTTTACTGCCTGCTTCTTCTGGGTAGCCTTTTAATAAAATCTTCTTAAAAATCAATAAAATATATTTATAACAGAGTACCACACTCCTACCAACAATCTGTGAGCTGGTACATACACTTCACGGCTTATAAACTGACACACTGTAATAGCTGCACAGTTTTTAGCAGCTGTCTCTCACACCATGTGTCCTGCCCAAGTGGAGACTGAGATTTAGACAGTGTTCAAAACAGGAATTATTCTGTAATTTTCAGACTATATGGCAACCGTATAATCATTAATTTCCTAAAATCAAGCAAGGAGAAACAAACTGAAAAGAGGTTTTCCATATTGCAAAGGAGGCATATCACCCAGGAGGTGAACAGAATTCTGAAGGTGGGTACAAGATATGGACCTCCATAGTAAACAGATACACTGATAGTATGCTCCTGCCCACGACAATTTTTGAAGTGGATGTGGGATTTCCACAGTGAACAGCAGGTGAATCAGCTCATCCATCCTTATACATGATTTTAAATGTATTTATTAAAAGTCTATGAATCTGAAAACTAGATGTTTTATGAATTAATTCTCTATGCTAGTTTTAACTGAATGAGATAAATATATCCTCTCCTGCAAACTGAAGACAAAACTCCAGCAACCTAACTTGCTACCTCAATTCATTCCACGTAGCAATGATGGCATCCTTTTCCAATTACTGTTTTGGCTTTGAAAGGTCCATATTTTGCATGTTTGCAGATTCATTAGAGGCATGCTCGTAACAAAGTCTGTTGACAAGACAGGAGGTCACCTGTCCCAAACTGAAGTCACAGAAAGCTATCACAGACCTTGTCCTGTGATATAGAAGAAGCTATCAAGTCAAATATGGTTATCTACTGCATTCTGTAGCTCTAATTTTTAATGCCTGTATCGTAGTTGGGGGTGAAGAAGAAAATTTGGCCTTTATTCATAAACAGTACTAAAATGGTGCAATTTGCATCTCTTAAATAATGCAGGAACAAAAGTTTCAAGTAACGTTAATCTATATGCTGTTTTCTTGTCTTTCCAGATATAGTCGGAACTGGCTCATCTAGTTAATGGAAGTAAGAACTGATTCTTAGCAAATCACTTGATTTGCATAACATACCTGCTTTTTACAAACAATGATTTCTTCATCAAAATGTTATGAAGTTAGCTTATTTTTTATTAATTAAAAAAAAAAACAACTGAGTTCCTTCCACTTTTTGCTAGTACATAGTGGCAAAGCTGGCAGATTTCCTTCACAGAATTTTGAATTTTCAGATGGTACTGGAATTCAGAAGGAAGTTTCTAAGTGCTCTATAGCACTACAAAAGACTTGTACTACACTAATCTGCTAGCTTGTAAATCTGCTTACCAGTAAATAAGAATAAAGAATTACAATAGCTTAAAATAATATTTTTTTATATTTATGCTATATTTTGTATATTTGTATATTTTGTATAATTATGTTATAATTCTGAAATATACCAGAGAGTTTGGCCAAGTAGGTTATTATACCAAGGAAAAGAATAGATACAGTGCTTACCCTCATCCTGGGCTTGCTGTAAAACTCCAAAGGAGCTCACTGGTAGTCAGCTCTTAAATGGGTCTAGGAGAGGTGGAGCCAGGCTCCACCCCTTCCAGCAACACAGGTGAATTGCCTTCACCTGTGCTCCCAGGGCTGACTCATTGCTCACCTCAGGTGAGCAACAAACACCACTCCTTGGAAAAGGAAAGGAAAAAAGAAATTATCCATTTTGGGGGTGGAGAAATAGAGGCCTAAAAACACCTAGTGCCTGACCAAAGGCACAGAAGAAGAAAAATGCAGAGCTTGCAACAGAGCCCAGAGGTGATCTTTCAGAACATAACAGTAGATTTCTGCATCAAGACATCTAAAATAGCAATTGAATTTTTAAAAGCACAGGAATAGCGATCAAACTCTAAGTTTCCCAAGGAAAGCAATGAAGATATATGAATGAATGAAGATATTTCTACTACAGAATACAATACTTGTATTTCTGTTGGGCATGAAATAATTCCTGGAACAATCAAACAAATAACCAGAAAGAATTAGGACACTTTGGAAGGAGGGACATTATGGCTGATTTTCAAATAAGTTTTTATGTTTAGGGGTGTTAATCCCATCAAAACAAAATATGAAATGGGTGCCAAACTCCCTGGGGCTTCATTGAAATTCTCATCTCATATCACTATAATTTATTATATGAACACAAATTAGATTTAAAATGGAATTTACTTCTATTGCATACGTATGTTCATTTTTTCCTGCTTTCATTGTTCATTGCATTTTTTTAATACACCTTTCACTGAGTGATTTACAGTGACAAAACAGCAGTGAAAGAGAAAACACACTTCCTAACATACCACTCCAAAATCCGAAAATATTAAAAAGCAATTATAAACAGTGGATCATAACATCAACTACCTCAAACTGACACCACTTCTCTGCCAATTTAAACTAGCAAAGTATGTGGCCTTCTGTATTTTTTTGTTTTTCAAGATTATTCTCAGCAGCACCTGCACAGTAAATAAAGGTAAAAGTCAACAAAATAGACTCAGACAAATCAGTAAATAAGGAGCTCTGCTTCCATATACGTTAGTGAACTTTTCTTCTGACAAACAGGCTATCACCGTATAATGGGCTTTTCCTGAAGTTTACTGCGGCACTGTTTATAATAACATTGCATCCAGCCTGCCTTGTTGGTACTTTTGCATTGCAGGGTAACAGTTCTGAGGTGGCAGCAAACAGCTTCCGTGCTTGTGTCAGGAGAAATAAAACTGTTATTATTTCATACACTTCAGAGGCCACACTCGAACTCAGCAGTTCCACAGAGCTGTTGTGAACAGAAAGCTCTGCTGTGGAACACCGGGCTGCCCCCTCAACAATAAACCATCTTCGCTCCCATCCGTGTTTGGCTTCATGCCAGTTGCCCATTTGCTTTACACCACCAATTTATATTCATTGAGATGGTGTAAGGTTCTAGAACAGCACTGATTATCAAATCTGCCTGCCAAACATATGAGCAGTAAAAGCTGGTCTTCCAGAGCCCTACATGTACCATCCAAGGGCCCAATCCTGTACGTTCACCCTGGAAACGGTACTGAGATTGGCTCGAGTCAATGGAGCCCTCGGCAACAGTAGATATTGCCAGTGGAATCATGTGGCTGAGGGACAAGGGTCTCTGCAGCCCAACTCCCCTCCTCAGAGTATGACAGGAGCACTTTTCAGCCACTTGACAGAGACACAAGCTCTGCCAGAGCTAGCTGAGAGAGCTTGAATCTTTTGTCACATCTTCTGATTACTATTTCATAATGAAACCATTCACCAGTTGATGCTATTTCTTCCAGCATACAGAAAGCCATTTTTAAAGAGGCTTCTGAACGGTCATACAGCAACTCATTCCTTGCTGATCCCAAACACCAAAAAGTCATACAAGCTCTCCCCCACATACCCCTCCCCACATCCAAAACAGATGCAACATCAGAGATCAAAAAAAGTTAAAAATCAAGAAGCTTTAGAAAAGGACTTACAAATGAAACCCATCTGATTTTTAGTTGTCTTTAACAGCTAAGAAACATGCAAGTCAAACTTCTGAACTTTATAACTACAAGGTCTAGGAATGTACTTCATTTTAAAAGAAAGTTTAGATTCTCAGAGGGAAGAAAAAAGATGTTTACAATGGGGATGGGTCTTTGGAAGGACATCAAATGTCATGAGAGTAGTATCCAGGAGAACTGAAAACATCGTATTAACAATGGATTTTTCCAAATTAATTAGCCTTGCCCATTTTAATTTTGCCTTCACAATGCTTTAAGCTTGTGAGAATCAGCCACAAAGGGTTTTGTTCATAAGTTGCTTTGCATCTAAAAAGAATTAGAATATTTCATGCTTCCTTTTCCATGTGGTCATATATTCGTAATCCTAATTTGAATCCTTTAGTTTCATGTGCAATTAGTTTTCACTGGAGCCAATAAATGTAATCCATATGTAAGGAAAGCAGGATGGAGCTTTAATGAGTGGGAAGTAAATGTAACAATGAAATAGCAAATGAAGAGATTTTGCAGGAACAATACAGCTTTCTGGACGTGAAACAAACCTGGAGAGAAAAATACATCCACCCATTTTTTTGCTTAAGATGGGATCACCTAATGCATTCAAAAACACATTTGCTTTTTCTAATCATTTCCTAGTCAAATTAATCATATCCCAATCCTAAAGTGAACTCTGCATGAGAAGAATTCTGCACATCCACAGTGGTATCTGCAAGATTACAGCCTTTATTGCTGACTATTTGTAAATAAGGATAAAAGTCAGTGTAGGCATCTTTTCAAATGCAACTTTAAAATACCATATGTCCTTATGCTTGTGTTATGTGACGAAACCTGACAGATCAAAGGACCAGATTTCCCACTCTACATTGATTATTTACTATCATTCATTTTCATGCATTTTAATATGTAGTATCTACATTTAGGTTCTTGAGAGCCAGAGAGAATTCAAGCTGCAATACTTGGATCCAGATTCTGAACTTCACATAGCTTGGGGATCTGGCATTTTGGTTCAGCTTTTCCTCTATGTAAACAACAGTGTATCTCAGATGAAGGCCACACTGCCTTCAAACATGCTCAAGCTGTCTTACTCCTTTCCTCCTCTCCAATCTATTCACCTTTTCCCCTCAAAAAAAGAAAAATAAAGCTAGAAATTCATGACAGATTTTGACTGCAGGCATCAATCCTTCAATTCACTGTGTAAGTCAGTAGAAGCACTTATGTTGTCACTCTAAACATAAACTAACGAAGTGACCCAACAGAGACAATAGGGCTTCTGACACTTCTCCTTATTGGCCAGTCATAAATTCATAAAGGGTTGTATACTACCACCAGTATGTAAGTTTACTAGATAAACATCACCACCATCTTAATGACTTGTGTACATGTTGTAAACCAGGGAATCTTTATACAAAGAAATCAGATAAATCAAACATGAGCTGAGGCTCAGAGGAAAGCAATTAGAGCTTTAAGGTAAGGTTGCTGAGGGAAAGCCCTGTATCACGTTATAGTATATAATAGAAAAAAGTGTTAACATGGAGTACAGTATGTGAAATTAAATTAATTAGTAATATAAACCACTTCTAAAGCAGCATGTCCATTGACAGATAGATAGATTAAACACAAGAGATAAATAACTTGTTCAAAGATCTCAACTCTTTTTTTTTTTTAATCAAAGAAAAGAAATGAAAAAAGAAATTAAACTTCCTAAAAGACAGAGGTGATAAAAGCATAGCTAAAATAGATGTTTTAAAGCCAACTTGTTTGCCCCAGGCTAGTGATTGAAAAGAAAAGGCATGGCTAGACCATAAAAAACCTATTGGACCATATTTCACTTGCTATAGTATATTTAAATGTTTCACTGCACACCAATTCAAATCTAGTGCCTTATAGGCTGGTAAAAAATACCTTAAGCTGTACTACTTTTGAGCAACTGTAAGGAACCTTTTCTTCATCAAAACTGCTTTTAGTAACCTCATATAGCCTTTCTTCAGGTTAGGAATGTTCTTGAAATTACATGGCCTTACATGACTAGAAGTAGATTACTAGATTACAGAAGTTACATTACTATTCTGCGCAAAAAACTACAGGTCCTTCTTCCTTACAAAACAAATGTGCATTCTTCTGTTAGGAAGAAGGACTATTAGCACAATACAAACTGGAACATGAAGAGCACAAGTACACGCACAAAAGCGTACTGCTTTCCCTATACTCCAGGCACCATACCCTTGCACCACGTACAGCTTTCCCATCCTACTCCCCAGCCCCCCATCTACATCCCCCCCAGCCAGGGGCCAGAGTTCCATACAAACACTTTCTGGCATCCAATGGCAAAATTTAAGAAACCATTCACTTAACTGCATACCAAATGCCTACCTGCCTATTAATCCTCATCGATTGCTCCTGTGTATCTCTCAAGTTTCTATGAGTTTTCCAAAGAACTTATTCCCATTCCAGCTGTGATGGCACCACACTGCTGACGGTAGATGGGAAAGCACTATTGTCATTCTGATTTGACAGATGAGGGAACCTGAGACAAGTACTGCTTCCTGCAGATTATGCAATGATTACTTGCTAACTGGACATCTATAGCTTTTGAGGTCATCGGTTTTCCAGTTTTTTGAGATTCCAACAATCACTAGCATTTGCCAGCTTCAGGCACACCTTTGGCATTCTGTTGTTCTGCACTGTGCTTTAAGTATCTCAGGATCATGTCTGTGGCATCCAGTATGCAGAAGAGCTCAATTGCACCTGAATTAAACCTGTAAAAGTTATTGTGAATTTACAATCATGTTGATATCCATTTGGAACTCATTACCTGAAGGAGAGTTTTGTTTTGGGGAAAGTTGACTTTCGTTTACTCATTTCCACAGTGATGCAATTCTAGGTGTTAGCCATCATAAATACAATATGCTTTTAAATCCTCCCTAAGAGAAATGTATTATATACCATTTCTGCAAAAATGAGTAGGGGGATGAGACATAAAGGTATGTAATCTAACTAACTTTTTGACACACAAAAACCAATGTTTCTTCTACGGCCTAGACACTAGCATTGTTGCTGTAATACAGATGGCCAGAAGTTAGGATCTGCATAACTTAGATTTGTTTGGGTACAACAGAAAAAATGATAAAACATCTCTTTTATAAACACGAGTGTAAAGCCACTGTCCATCTTCTGGAACTTTTTACGATTCAGAGGGACACATGGTCAGTATGTTATGAAATGGGAAGTTAGTAACAAATTCAAGGTGATGAAAGAAGGGATGGGATGTACTTTGAATGAATAAACCATGCTGACTCTACAATGCAAAGGTTAGAAATATTTTGAGTAAGTTAGGTACGCAAATTAAAGCTGCCCTGAGGCAACTTTAACTTAAGTGACTGGGTGATTTGCTACCACTGTGTAACTGCCAAAGTCTTGCTAAATTTGGCAACAACACAGGAGTAACCTTTCCATATATGTGATAATACCTGCACTGAATTAACGCTTGGAAACATTTTAGTTAATATGAGATGTGCTTTTCAAGGCAAATACTGGCCTCATGGGCACTGCTGCAAATATACAGTAACTTACTGCCAGTCCCCTCTCTTCCTACTTCTTTAGAAAGAGTTCCTAAAATTTGTTCTTTAAGTTTACTACAGGCAGAGCAGATACACCTCTTGTAAGACAGCACTTCCTTTCACTAAATCTCATTTTCTAGATTGATATTTAGTATACAGAGTGTTTGCTCAACTCTGAATTATTTTGGAAAGTTTTAGCAAAAGTGATTCAGCCATTTCTGAAAATGAATTAAAAATATATATATATTGGTATGCTGTTTCACACTATGTTTAATTGAGGAGTGCATACTTTGGAACAGAAGCACAACATTTGGAGAAGAGATGGCCCTGCTCTCAGGGATGTGCCTTTTGCCATCTCTTTGAAAATCCACCCACATTTGGCCAAGCTATAAACCTTTGAATTTTCTCAATTAGCACTAGTTCAGTAAAGACATTTAAGAGTTTGTCAGCTAAATTCTTCAAAGACTCCATCTGTACTGAACATGCTCCAGCCTGCACATGCTGACATCTGCATCACTCACCCCCCCTTCCCCCACCACACACACAGACAGAGCATGTGCTGCTCTGGCTCCAAGCAGGACATACCTGCTGGACAGACCTTCTCTACTGATGTGGGCCTGACCACAGGTGCTGCACCTGTATCCTCCACATGTCACATCCATGTGGGAGGAAGGACTGCTCTTGTTTTTCTGTAATTGCCAGTCACCATCTCCCTGTACTCCAGCTACTTTCCTTTACAATCCAAGTCCCTAAAATTTCCAGTGCAGCGCCAGTCTCCTCACTCAGCTAGCACTCTTATTTCTTGACACCTCAGTCAGCATGACACAAAGTACATCTTTCTCCTTGGACAGTTTGGTGCCCTCTACATGTATCTCTGGGGTCTCCTCCACTCATCCTGCATATCAGAAGACCTCCCCAAGGGAACAGGTGGAAGAAGACAACAGTGCATTGTTTCAATGCCTGCCTATAACTCTTATCTCAGGAACTTTGAAGCAGCCATTCAACAGTGTGTGGCAACCCTCTATATCACAAATGCAGTCTTACTAGTGCTATAGCCACTTAAGATAATTTTTAAAAGTTTAGTTATCAAAACCCAAGAATTATTCAATAGGGACCTGTGAACTGCCATTTTTACTCAGGCTTAAACCCTAGCTAATTTATTACATTTCTAACATGGGAAGCAAAAGCACACTAATGATCACCTGCCAAATTTCAAATCCCCCCTCTAAAGCATGGCAGCACTACAGCTGCTCAAAGTAAAGATCTCCATAATTAACACTGATAAATAACGTGTATCAAGCTTTTTTTTTTTTTTTCCACTATTTTTTTTTCAAATCTATTTTGTCTGAATTTTTCTTTGAGGCTTTAGCTGTTTTCAAAGGCTCTGAACTAGACATTGCCTTTTCTTTGTTATTCTTTGATTATCTGTACATGCTGTATCTCAGGATCAGAAACTCAATATTTAAAATCCTAAGACTGGCTCTGTTTGTATAGATCTCAACTTTCTATTTTAAGAACACTGCTTTAAAATATACCTAATTAAATATGTAATGTAAATACATGTGTTAAATAAGACCTCTTAACTGGGTCAAGTATCTTCTGTTCTATGTATCTTCATACTTCTAATCTGTCTGAAAAATGTAGCTTGGTTGTGTAACACGGTATAATTTTTGCAAACTGATAGAGCTTTTCTCTTTTTATTTTCTGATCAACTGCTTGCTAGGGTTGACTCTGAACAAGAATTTGCTAACCCATAATCTTCAGTAGCAGCATGTCTCTACATGCAGAAAAAGTGCTAAATAATGTAAGCAGTCAGAGTAGTTAAGGTACTTCTCCGGTGAATAATTTTGTCAGTAAGAAGAATACTCCAGAAGTATAACACAAGAACTTGTCTCAAAGATACTGTTTGCATTACACTGCATTTCAAAAATTGTTAAGCGGCATTACATAAAGCCCCCTTCCTTCAGTTGGACCAAAACAGGATGGCCAAACAGGGTTTTCTACAGATAGAAAGAAAATGGGAACCTGAAACAATTAACTGAACTAAAAAATTCCAGGAAAACATAATGAATTTCGAGTTTGGTGGATTGGTTTGGACTGGTTGCATAAGTAAATTCATATAACATTCTATCTTCTCCATTTTTCTAGTTGGTTTTCTGGTTTGAGCTCAAGGATTCTGGAAAAGTCTTTCTGACTTCTCTCCTGGAAGACTGGCTACCTCTTAATGTTAGGAAGGAATCCTTTAGAGTTTAACAGGAATGAAATGTTTATGACAAAACTGAAAATGTTGCTGCCGGCTCAACTCGTGAACTATAACACGGCAACACACAGTGAGCCTGCTATTGTTCCACATTTCACACCTAGTGGGCTAGGCAAGCTGTCTAGATTTTGTTTTTCTCCAGGGCTGGTATGCTTACAAGATGGGATCAAAAATGTACATTGAGTACACAAACAAACAAAATCCAGCAAGCAGATTTCATAAACTTTGTAGAAGAGAAGATTAAGAAAAATTGTTGCAAATAGAAAAATAGTTCTACAAAGTATTTGTAAAATCTTTGTATATAGTCTTTTTAATTAAAAAAAATTAAAAGGGTATAGTAGCAAAGTACTGTCATATTCTGGTAAAACTTTTTAACATATGAAATTCTATGACAATTCTGACTATCAGTGTTTCTAAGACAGAAAGCCACCTTCACCAAAACATAAGGTCATTTTGTTTAGAACATAACTTTTTGACATTTGGAAGACTGGAACTGACTGATCTAGAAGCTGTTTTGAATATTGAATGTTGTAAGAAAAGTAACAAACATTGTACGTAACAAGCCTTGCTTTTTTAAAAGCGCAGTTTGTATTTCTTGTAATCTCTTCTTCAAATCTCTGCATGGAAATCCTGAACTTTTATTGCGCCTTGGGTAAAAAACAATTTCAAAAAGTCACACAAAATGATGCTAAGAAAAGACAAGGTCTGAGGGCCCATCTTCCTCACATTAAATTCAGTAGAAAATAAAAATAAATCCTATTGTTTATCCACTTGTTAAGACGAGGCTGTGAATGAGGTGTGGAAATTAAACTATATTCCCAAGCCTAAGGCTGGTCCCTTTAGGTCAGGGTTCTGGCGAGTCACTGTAGGAAATGCATGTTGCTGTTTCTCACTGCAGTAACCATTCTGTTGATAGGGGAGTTCTGTCTCCAGGACTGTCAATCTGGAAAATTTCACAGGCATTAAAAAAAAAAAAAAAAAATCACAAAAATTAAACAAAACCAGAGACTAGGAAAAACATCACTGTAGTGGATCTATTTAAAGGGGAATTTGGAACTGGACTTCTTTAACGTTTCCTGTACTTTAAATGCTGTTTTTTCCACTCAATACATTAAAGGCACATGATCAAGGCTAGAGAACCTAAAATTAAGCCTGACAGCTGTGTTTTGATTTGTGAGTATTCACAGGTCATGCTGTCCCTGGACACTGCATTGTCTGATCAGTTCTCTAGAGTAAGCAAAATGCTGAAACTTAAGGGAGTTCTGATTCCCCTTCTATATTTCAGTACAATCTTTGCTCTCCACAGAGTAAACTAGACAGAAAGATGACAATATACAAATAAATGTCTCTGATCTGGGAAATAGCATGGCTTTGTTTTATACTTACTATTCATATTTCATCTTACATTTGGAAAGTTAATAGATCTTAGAGTGTCACACATAGGTAAAAATATATGAACATTCTCAAACATTTGATTTTGCATCTATCAACTGTGCAAGCTTTTATAACATCTGAAAATATCTAAACTTTCATTAACACTGCCAGTGGATGCTGGTTTTAGTGTCTGAAATTACTCATTAGTCCGCCAATTTTCCACCTAATAACTCATTTAATTACTGGAAAGTGGCTCTAAATAGTTTGCAATTGCTCTATAAAACTTAGTACTAAAATTTCTAAGAGCAGTTTATCTATGATGCATTCATCTGACCTCTAATTTCTGGATGGCATAAACTTAACTAGTTTGTTTTCATAGGTCAAGCAACCATACATGGAACTGCAGAGTTTGCATGTGTTTATGATCTTGAATGTACAAATCAGATCTTTTAGTCAAAAAGCTCAAAATTAGAGGCAGTTTTGGATAGTTCAGCCTTATAGACCTGCCAGATGAGCTGTTTTTGTCAGAACAATCATCCAAATGAGTCAGTCAAAAAGACACGGGTGTGTTATTGCCCTGTAATTAAGAGTTGACAAAAATCTGTAATTTTCAAAATAATAATTGAAAACACATGCGGAAACATTACATAAAAGCTACATTTAATAATGGCAAAATCCACCTTCTTTTCAAAGAGACAGAGATTCTGAACTAAAGCCTCTAAGACAGCCAACTTTTTTTTTTTTTTAATAATTGTAGTGTTTTGAGCTTGGAATAGTGTATAACCCTGCTCAGAAAACCTTACAAAACATCAGTTCAGAGGGAGTGGCAATAGGACTTTATATCATTTCTCTTCCATAATT
>JAOWBP010002559.1:25969960-26031520 GCA_028571105.1 Tragopan temminckii | reverse complement strand
AATTACAAGATGGAAAAAGGATTGCACAGAATAAAAACAGATCCAGCTCTTCCTTCACTGAATCTGTTGTCTCACTCCAAGAGATCACAGGATCCAAACACATCTATTTCAATTCTGTGGGGGCACTGTGACATGCAGTACTCATCCCCTAACCCCTTCCAACTCACCCTCAGTCTCCTATGCACCTATCTCCTCCTGTGCAGACAGGATATCTTCATGACTATGAGTTGTTCAAGGGAATACTTTATCAGAGAACAGGAAAGGAGCAAACAGGGATATATTGTGGACAAAAAAATTTTGAAAGTAACTGAAAGAATTTCCTTTGATTGCCTTTCCTATTCTGTCCGCCATTTAAATTTCAAAGGCAAAAATAGAGGCAAAAAAATGATATTCAACTCAGTTACTTAAAACATTTATACATCATGCATACTCAGAAAGACAAAAACTCCAAATTCTTAAATCAAGACGTACTTGGAAGAAAGGAAAAGCCATATCACCAAGAAAGAGATAATCCCTCTGCTACCTAATGGCCATTTCCATGCCAGTGTTTGTCTCTTTGGAGCCCAGAGAAGAAGGTGGTCAGAGCCCATGTGGCTCGTGAGTGCTCAATCGGTATGCATTAAGGTGATGCACAAAAGATTCTCTTACATTAAGAAAAAAATAGTCGCATTCTATGACAGCAAAGTTTAGGGAAATCTATGGCAACATCTAGGATTTGTACCTTAAACACTGATCAAGGAAACAATAAAGCTAAATTAAATCTATGAAGTCCAGCATATTTGTATTACTTAAGCTGCACTATTGAAGGTCTGTACAAAGCATAGCTTTTAGCTTTATCTTTTGTCATTTTGCTTTAATTCTACAGCTCTACAATTTTTGTGACAGCAAATTCTCAATGTGCAGTGATGATGCAAAATTATAAGCATAAATTAGGGCATTATGCTACATTCACACATTTACCAGGTATCATAGTACAATACTCTAGTGGCAACTACTCAGTCACCAGAGTGACATCATTGGTTTAATGTTCTTAGAGCTGCTGCATCAAGTGATAAAGCAAGTGTATCAGCATTGCATTAATAATATTTTGCTGTAATCATAAGCAAGCTTTGCTAATATCTATTAACCAGTCATTAAGAAAAGTGATAAATGCCAAGTGTAAGAATGTTATTATATGTGTGATATATATTACAAGGTAACAGTGGTAAAGTAAGATCTAGCATTCTGACATTCCATCCATTGACTTCTTTTTTTTAAATCTCATTAGCAAATCTTATTTTTGCTCTGAATAGCAACAGTATACACGTTATTTTACACATTCATTTGTGCATGTTTCTGTGCACAGACACAATACAGCTCATATTTTCATATATATGTACACTTTAACATACAAGCACATATGCACCAGAGCTTTCCTTTTAGTGTTTTTCTTGAATCTTCACATGAATAATATCTAGCATCATGGACCTTGAACACTGATGACTCTGGTTAACGCTTTTATCCTTTGCTTGAAATTACAGGATCAGTCTAGCCAGAATTTATGAGAACCAGACCCCAGACCTCACATAGCTCACATATTAGACCATTAGGCATCTAACTACCTCTGAACAATTTCAATGCATTATCTTGCCTTCTCCCTGGGGCACAAACTTCACTCGTCCGTACTTTTAATATATTTTGTCTGCATGAAGCAGATCGAGTTATTACATGCCAGCAGATCACAACTTACAGAAATCTCACTGCTCTACAGCAATGCAACTAATATCTCTCTCTGCTCCATGCTGAGATAGCATGGTAAGGAAATGGTCAATTGTGATATTTTCAGTAAATTAATTGATAATGTACTCAGTGCAGATTTGCTGTTTATGCTTACAGACAGGTTAATTAAATATTATTTCCACCCTGAAATACATCTGTAAGTATGTATATATATGCTGGTATAACCCCATATGTATTCACACAGCTAAACAAGAATTTGTCAAATTGTTCAGAGCACTGCTACTGCAATTCACATAAATATATTGTCCCTCTGCCGTGAGAGGTTTTATACTCACTTTTCAAAGGCAACATAAAAACACCACATTGTTGCCAAACATACATTTGCATTTTGACACTAAAGAGTTTCGTTTTGCTTTCTGTTTAAGTTCTCCTACTGAAATCTAACAAAGTAAGATTAGAAATCAATTGACCCATGAACTCTCCTGAACCTTTTACCTGGGCTGTAAGGCCATTATATTTTTTTTGTTTCATTAGTTTTTTGTTTTTGTTTTTTTTTCCTGGTGCAAGGCTGAACAGGAAACAAGGGTGAACATGTCTCCTCCCTAGAGGCTGTTCATCAGCTGGCTCAGCTTATAGCAGTAAAAAAAATAACAAAACACATTGGAAATATGCTGACATTCAGAGCCTTATATTTTTCTTAATGCATTATGATAATTGCTACAATACTAATATTAATAGCAGAGGACAGTCAGAATTGCACAGGTTTTGGAATTTCTTTTCTGCAAAGTGATACACACATTCTTCCCACATTTTAGTACCTGCGTTTATAACCAGTTCTATCTAATGAAGTAATTTTGTTCTGGATCTGCTAAATGAGTTTCCTTTATAGCTTGCCTTCTCAATGAGAAGAGCATTACTCATAATTCTGTATTACAAAATTAAATTCATTGTTAAAAATAAACAGAGAAGTAGAAAGCTTGTGCCTCCTTTCCAAAGCAGTTTGGAGCCCTATCCTGCAACATGCTCAGTGTCTTCAGAGAGATGCTGAGCCCTAGAGTGCCTGCGAGAGAAAACAGAGACCCTCAGCACCTCAGAGAAGGCGCTTCACACAGCATAGCACTGGACACTTAATTCCTGACTAAAACAAACTCCATCAAAAGGTCATCAGTCCTGGAGACTAAAACAGTTTTGATGAAGTCCAGTCTCCTACTCTGTTGACAAGTGTCTCAATTATTTTCAGCAGCTCTTGGTGTCTACATTGGAAGAATGCAGAGCAATCATCAGGCTGAGGTAACCACAGGTCCCACAGTGAGAATCTGCAGAACATGCACACTGAGCAGTACTTTAGACAGCTATTTTTTCACCTGAGGTAGGAATAACTAATGATGTAACCAAGTTATCAGCTACACGTTTTGACGTACCAGCAGTGCATGAACTAATGCCTTGTAACTGCAATGCAAGAAGAAATGGCCCCTCAGGATAAATTCTTTGGAAGTCTACATGAGCAAAGCAATGAGACGTCTAGATGGAAACATCTAGAATTTTTAAAAAGGTCTGGATGGGACTAAACCCTGGATTTTCCTACATGCTGTATGAATCAAATGAGGCAAAGCTTGCCTGGCACTGATTGATTCTTCCAGTCTCTGTCAATCCACCTTAACATTCAGATTAATTTAAGATGCAGGCTACAGAGAAGAAAATATCATACTCTTCTCCTTGCACTGCTTTGCTCTTGAAGAGAAAACTGCACATACCTCTCTGCACCATATATGCCATTACATATTAAGCCATTTCAGACATCTTTGATTTCTCTTCAGCCACTTTCCTCCCCAACTCCATGCATAAAACCTCTCTCTCTCTCGTCAGAAAGCTGCCAAGCAGAGCCTTGGACATACATAGGCCTTTCAGAAACCCAGCTGACATCCTCTCCTACCAGAGTAAGGACCCTGGTACTTCTCCCCAGCTACCTCCCACCCCACATGCTTTGAGGTAACCACTACCCAAAATTCCCACTTCTCCTGATACTCCTGCGACCACTTGAATCCCCTGAATACCTTGACTGTCCCTGACAGGAGATACCAAATTCCATCCGTTACTTTTGCAGTTATAGCTTGGCTCATACTACATTGACGAGAGGCAGAACTCTTGGTTTCTTGAAAGCAAGTATTAAAGAGAATCATTATTCTGAAGAACAGGCAACAATGAGGTGCCCTTTTAAGGAGTTATGGGGCTCCATTTCTGAAAGGGAGTTAAATAGTTCTAGTACAGAATTTCAGAAAACAAAAAATCCACCCCAAACTTTCATCAATGAAAGATAAAATAAATGAAATTAAAGATAAAAACTCTTGCTATAATTCTGGGAAACATAGATCAAAATATGCTAAATTCTGCAGCACTATGGTGTTTTCACTCCAGCTTTTGAAAGAGAGAATAGGCCTTTGCAATATTGTCTCCTATATAGTATCTAGAGTAAAGTGTCAAAAGTTCAGTTAAAGTTGACTAAACTCAGTATTCTATACCAGCCAAAAAAATGTTTGCAGACTTGCACTTCACAGATTTGTCTAGTACTTACATTTGTGTGAATTATTTCCAAGTTCCTTTACACAGATGTACCGCTAATGCTAACTACTGCCAGCTGATGAATCTCAACATGCTTTGTCTCTGCTGGCATTCATTTGAGCTTGGAAGCCTCACTGGACACCACAGAAAAGGACATAATAAAGGACATAAGGATAAGCTCAGAATGAATGAGATTTCCATGTTTATTGCTTGATAATTTATTTCTACTATTTTCAGTGCTGCCCCCACTGCTTAAATTCCACACTAGGGTGATGGTAGAGGATTGTGATAGATAGCAGCATCTGAGAGCTTCCTGAAACTTAACCTGGAAAGACTATTTCCCCTCTAGACCATGGCAAAAGAGACTATTATCTGATTACAAGAAAATTAAATGAAGCCTCAAAGCTAACTCTCGGGACATGCTTCTAACTGCAAAAGGTTGCCTGCAATCTATTTACACTTACTTGAGGTCAGATTTACTGCCTTCTGGAAGCATGGGAATGAATCATATACCTGTGGTCATATTTATATAAGCAGCATACCTTCCCAGATATAAAGCAGCATCATAGACTTTTCATCTTCTCAAGACCCCAGTGCACATGACCCTCCATGTGAGGTCAACACAGAACAAGAGAAGGGGGAAGAGTTGTGTGGGAGGCACATACCCTCTCACAAGATGTGAAACAGCCAGTGTTCCAGTTATGTCTTTGTCAAGGCCCTTTTGATTGCTGGAGCCACATCTATGAAGAGCAGCCCAGCACAGCAGCTTTGCTCTGCTCCATGATGTTTCAGGGCCCAGGCTGAGGCTGACTGACAGATGCAGATTGGGCTGCTGAGGTCTGTCTGGCACAAGGGATCATAAAGCAGAAGAGAAATTGTGGGGCCCAAAAGAAAAGCTGCAAGTGCATGACTTGTTTGCTGAAAATACACAGGACAGTGTGAGAAGTCAGACAAGTGTCTCTTTCTCAGTGTACAAGACTTGGCAGGTCTGCTAAATGTAGAGCTCAGCAGTCTATATAGCAGCCTCGCTATGGCATCCAAGTTCAGCTGATTATTCACTCCAAGGCCAAAAAAAAAAAACCAGCAAAAAGGAGGCAATGAAGTCACAGTGTTCTCTTTCCAGCTTCAATTTGCTCTCCCATACCTTATTTGGTATGGGAGGTACTATGGCAACAACACAGGTACTCTCTGCAGGTACTATGGATTCTGATGCATAACTGCAGAGAGGATATTTTACATTTTAACTTGTTATGTAAAAAGACAAAGCATTACTTGCATTTGGAGACTTTCAAGGCAAGGCTGGATCTGATCTACAGGCAACCCGTGCCTGTCCCTGATCATTGCAGGGGTAGTTTTCTAGATGACCTTTAAAGGTCCCTTCCAACTCTAAGCACTCTATGATTCCATAATTTACTTAAAAGTAAATAGGTCTATGACAACAGCTGTGGAGATTACAACAATTACACATTTACTTCAGTGTTTTATTTGTTCATGCAGTGCACTTTCCTGAATAAGGGCAATTCACCATCTTTAACTTTCCCAGCTATTTACAAACCAAAGATCCCGAGGGGAATTTGGAACTTTAAGACATTGTGTTCTACTTTTATACTAAGGCCCTTTTGAGCTAATGGGGTTGTTCAAATTACTTCTGTCCATCACTTTCACACTTATTATACAGCTAATAATAATCTGATTTTTTCAGAATTTCTGGTTTTCACAATAATTATAGAAAGTTGGTTTTGCACTAATTTTTTTTACTACTTTAAGTTCAGAATACATCCTAATGGGGTACTTCTGATAGGACTGAGGTTGGAGAATAACAGAATTCTCATGACCCATTAGTTTCTGCCCAAAGTATTTCTTGCTTATTAGTGCAATGCTCCTGTTTTGATATTCTACCCTTGGAGGTTAATGGAGCCTATGAACTTCCAGATAGTGGTAGAAAAGAAGGCCATGTACTCAGCAGACCTCTATATTGATAGCCTAATGAGAATTCCTACTGATCTCTTATCCCAAGCAATAATTAACACTCTTACATTATTTCTTATCACTTAATTTGTTTCCATACATCACTTGGTTTACACAACACCATAGATTAATATTCAAACTTT
Source organism: Tragopan temminckii (assembly GCA_028571105.1). Taxonomy (NCBI): domain Eukaryota; kingdom Metazoa; phylum Chordata; class Aves; order Galliformes; family Phasianidae; genus Tragopan; species Tragopan temminckii. The sequence goes on along the minus strand of JAOWBP010002559.1, from coordinate 26,025,131 downwards.
TTTTACATTTATGTATATTAAAAATAAGTAATGCTGCAACAACTCTAATCAACTGCATGGAGGTAGGAGAAAATTTATTAATACTTAAACTAATGTTTCTTTTGAGAAGAAAAAATTTTTGAAGATAGAAACAAGATTCTGATAGATGAAGGTACAAGGGATCATTTCTTTTCCTACTGGAGAAGCTGCAGAAGTGATGGACAAGGGGGAAGATTTCCATGTGAGCCTTCACCAGCTACTGAACAGATATTTCAGGGGCTCACAAAACATACTAAAGAGAAAAAAAATGAAGTATTTATTTGGGGGAAGAAGGCACAAAGTAGAAAGGGAAGAACAGCTATATTCTATTGTCCAATTTCCTTACTTTCTGCCATGTCAGTCTGACAAAAACATCACTAATTTTTTTTTATTTTTTTTTTTTTAAATGTGGAACCTGAAAGTCAGTATGGTATTTCTTCTTATTAGTGCCAAAAAAAAAAAAAAAAATCAGGCAACTATCTTTAATCATCCTTTATTCTTAGTTGTCTTAATGTGAGATCCCCAACCAGGATACATTATCATACTCAGCACTGCACAAACCCATGTGAATACAAAGGCTTAAAACAAAAAAAACAATCACAGGTGATCTGATTTTCTTAGTTATGTATTGCTGTATCCTATGGATTTTGTGAGAAACACAGGGATTTAGCTTTAAGGAAATAAGCCCGCCCCCCCCCCCAACATAACTTTCAAAACATTTTCCCTCTATCTGACCAAGCAATTGTTATGGGACCACACTCCACTATTATTTTTATCCAACACTTTGCAAACTCCACAAAACCCTTAGGCAAATATAAGGTATGAATGTTAATCAAAGTATCCTCACGAAGTTCTTGTTATCTATCTTGATTTCCTCCTGCAACTTCAGCTGGGTTTCACCATGTTTACTCTTAATTTCTGTGTTGCATTGTTCTGCATTTTGTGTGTGCGTGCTTTAAGGAGTGAGAGGTATCAAAGAAATATCTGCATTTGAATAGTAAGTAAAATGATTCCTGCTGTACTGCAGGAATCATGTTGATGATTGCTACATTTCGGTATGTTCACAAGATTCACAAGTTCATTGCTTTCCTTTTTTAACATGCTTTTTGTGATAGGTCTAAAAAAAGTCAGCAAAAAAGTGCATCACTGGACCAGGAAAATGTTTTTTGTTTGCTCCACAAAAACAAGAATATCTAGCATTCTCCAAAATCAAAGTCCTTCACTTAGCAACCCATGAAATGTCCTTTAGGTTAGCTACTGTTTGCATATGAGGTCACAGAACTGTATCAGGCAAATCTGAAGTCACATTTATTTCTTGAATATGCAAAAATATTGTCATTTGTGACATAACTTTCCTATTGTTTCTTAGTGGTCTCACTAAAACCTGCATTTTAAACTTTATTTTAAACTTTACTGTTGTCACAGCCTAAACTCTAAAAGTTCAGTCCTGGTACATCCCTAGTTTTGATCACTGCTTAAAAATAAAAATCAGAGCTATCTTGCCACTGCATCTAGTATGCAACTAAAGTATAAATATTTCACCTGATATATCTTACCTTACCTAATGGCTTAAAAACTACAAGACAAGTTATCTAAATACTTCCAGTGTTACATTTCTATCTCAAGTTTTACGGCTCTAATGCATATCACAGTGAACACTCTACAGCTTTCAATCCCTCTCTTCATCCAGAGGGACATGCATCTGAACTTCTCACAAGTAAAATTCCCCACTCAAAATAGTTATGTCTGTTAAACATATATTACATTAGATTTTTACAAAGGCTATTTTTGTTATATATGTTGATATAGTGATGATCCAGGCATTCATTATGAAGAGCTTCTCCATTGAATTACCATGTAAATACTTGGAAATTGAGTCCTGTTATAAATTTGTCAAAAGACTTCTTGCTATGCTATACTCCTTATCCAACTTTCATTTTTTTCCCAGTCTTCTCTGACACTGACTTGAAATCAAATCATGCTGGTAACCCCACTGGTCAGTGTCTGCACTGTGTCCTCTGTGCAAATAATTCAAAATCTTCTTTGATGTCTAGGTTTGTATAGAACCATACATGATATCAAGGGATGAGTTTAACAGTATTCATTCTGAGCTCTTTAAGAAACAGGAGCCCTGTGCTCAAAGGCTTGTCTCACATACGCTACCCAGAATATCACTGACACATTTGCTGTTTGTCTCAGCCAAAAGAATTGAAGAGAATTTCAGCCGAGCAACTCGCAAGACAGGTTTGCTGCTGCACCCTGTGGAAAGGCTTGAATAACTCTTTCCTTTGAACATTTCAGGAAAATGTCAGTCTTCAGGCATCTCTGACAATCTTCAGGAGGTAATTTAATTAAAATATTTATCTGTTAAACCAAAAAGTGTGCCAAACTCCAAGTCTAGCCTCTCCATACTGAAAGCCTGCATCTCTGTTGGCTCCACCTCTCAAGGAAGACTTTCCATTAGTTTCTCTACTATTTGGATCAAGTCCTAAGTATATATAAATCATGTCAAAAAAACACACAACATATTTTATTTGTAGAAGATATTCATGAGGTGTCACATCAGTAAACTACCCACTATTATTACTGGATCACACATGTGCCTATACATGTCAAACTTGTCCATTGGTTCACAGGCTACCAATTCTGCAGTCCATCCCAATTGCACACAGTTTCCAGAGGTCCACCTGTGTTTGTTTTCATTAAGAAGTGAATAGAAACTCCTAAAATGCTAAGTAACTTCTAAACTGCTCTGGTCAATGTAAAGTGAAGCAATTCTGGTGACAACACTAAAAATCAGTGTAAGTGCTGTCCTTTTTTTTTTTTCCCTCCTTGATCTGCAGTTCACACACCAAGCTTAACCCTTTTCATTTACACCTTTGCAATGTCTGCACAGATATGTTTTGTTGTCTTCTAGCTTTGGAGAAAAAAAAAGAAAGTTAATGTTTCAGTATAGGAAAGAGACCTCAACCAATGATGCATGTAAAGTGCTGCTACATTGATTGAGTAGCTGGTTTTTTGGTACTTATCCCAGATGTTTCATCAGTACAGCAACACCTTATAATATAACAACTCTGAAGATCTTAGACCAGTCCCACCTGGTCATATTCTTAGCCTGGAGATCTCAACCTTAACGTACCTCTCATTACACAATGAGCTTTAATGATTTTATGACCTAACATATTTCCTTAATATAATTTAAGCAAGGTGCGCAGGCAAACTACTAACATCTGTTATCAATACACTGTATTTAGAGCTTTGGATTTATCAGATACAGTTTCTATAACAGTACACATAGAGGCATTTTCATATTCTTATCTATCATTTGTACAGTTGTGAATCAGTTTCAGAGTAGTCTGTAAGAAAAATAATTAAAGAGAACAATCATCTCCTCAACATAAACAAAAATATTCTATTATTTCTTTATTATACTATCAATTTTATTTCCATCTGTCTGGAAATTATGTTTTACACAACTGAGATGAACAAATGGAATGCTTTATGCATTTACAAAACAAATCTAAATTCATATCCTAAACTGGTCAAGCACAATGATGGAGGATAGCATTCCCAATCAAGGGGTCATGACCCCAGTACAGGTCATGGCATTTATAAGCTGGGGTCATGAACCTAGCGGAAATTCAATTGCAGAACTAGGTTTTGCCACCGGAAGTAAAGTCATGAGACCGAGAGATCAACTGAAAAGGTATTGATGTCATGTGTAACAGTAAAATCATACTCTTGCTAGACCTTCTGTCTCTCTGATATCTATTCAACAGATAAAAATCTAGCTGTTTTGGAATCAATAAGCAGGAAGGTAAGGATTCCCAAGGACAGGATTAGTTACTGGTCTCAGCACATTGATGATGAACTTTGATTTTGGAAACATTAAAAAAACTTGAAAAAAATATCATATTTAGACCCTTTTGCATACTATACCTTCCCACCAGAAGGTTATTCACATATCTACTGATTTCTATAACAAGACAATCAATTTTCCGGTAATATTTTAAGTGCCTCAGAAAGTTGAGTGGGATCTTTAGATAAAGACTTTCACTCATGCTAGCACTGTCAAAGGCAATTTAAAATATGTTAAGAGAAAGTTTGCCATTTACAGGAAAATTACCAAAACTATTTTAGTTTATTTAGTACAGGTATTACAGACAATGACTCAACCCCTACTTCTACTCCCCAGCCTCCCAGAACAAAAAATAAAAATCTGATGGCTTGGGTAATTTCCATGAAAAAACCATAAGTACAAAATACCATTCTAAGAATTAACCAAAAAGCATCACGTTCTCTTTAAAATGATATGGAACTTTTAAAATATCATTTCTTTTTTATATTGGCTAAGTGCTAAGAAAACAAACCCAGAATTGTTCTACATGGTTTGTTTTTGAAGATGTCACCTTAAGATCAATCAGCATCAGAGGAAATCAAAGTATTCCCATTTCAGGAAGACTGGTCACAAAAATTCTTAAGGTATGAGCATAGAGAAGACAAGGTGACTGTAAGCCACTTAGGTAATTCCCTGGTTCTAGGAGCTATTAGAGGCTGCAACCTCAGTTTGAAGGGCCTGCTTTCTTTTAAAGGTAAGTCTGAAGGAGACTCAAAAACGCATCCAAAAATTTTGTAGAAGTATCTACACATGTGTAAGTTACTATGCATAGTAAGGAAAACAGCACTGCTATCCAACCACTGCAGACACTGATTCCCTCAGTGAAATCCAGTAAAGATGGAAATCAACACTTCAAAGGTGCCTTTCATGGTATTCAGAAAAAGCAGCTCATGAATTTCACTGCACAGAAGTAGGGGTCTAGTCCTAACTAGCCAGCATAAGAAGTCAGTACTCTTAAGTCTACACACTACTTATGCCATAAATACTAGGTAAGCATACTGGCAAAACGGGCTTTCAATGAGCTATGTAACTTGCACCAACTAAAGACATTCTCCTCACATTTTCCTGTACACAGAAGCAAAAAGCAGTGACTTTTTAATTGGAACAGGGGGCATCACCAGGACAGGCTGCTCAGACAGAGTTGCTGCAGCTTGCAGGCAGAGAGTAGGAATCCAGAGAATGCTGTGATGGCAGTACAGTGAAGTGAAAAAACCTCATTCCAAAAAATAAGGGGCAAAGAGGCAGTCAGAATTGTTTTTAGACTTGACAATAGGATATTTCCACATTCATAAAAACAACACACGCTTATAAGCTATAAGAAAGTATATACCAGCTTAATTTTTATTCTTTCCTGGATGTCTATCCCTATACTTACAGCACTGAGATTCATAAATGATAAAGACAGAAGATCTCATTCATCTGCACATATTTATTAACACAAGGATTTTACCTTGGGCTATTGGCTGAAAACCTGTTCAGTAATTTTTATTTATGACAGATTCTTATGACCACAGCACTCTGCTCACTGATTCAGTTTTGGGGTGTCTACACAATTAACTCTTCCTCACTACACATCAGTGGCAGGTTATTAGGAAAAACATAACATATGTGGATGCATTTAATTTCACTACAATATACAAACCAATACAAACCATGTCCAATAAAAGCAATGCTGATATTTTAGTTCCACACTGCGTCAAGATCTTACACAGGGCTGAACCAAAGAGAAATAGGATTTGATCACTAAAGCTACTATATACCTCAAGCCTATTCCCAACAGACTACACCCACAGTTAAAACAGAAAAAGAAATCAAAATAAATCTGACTGATGATGCACAAGAAAGGGGGTGCAAGAAAACAAGATGATTTTTGTCATATTAAGTATTTATATGTGCTCACTATATCAGCTACATCATAGTGCAGCAGTCTGCTGCAATTAAGGACACCCAAGCTTTCTAAAGATTTTGATGGAAACTTACAGAGATTCTTAAACCTCTGAGACCACACCACCTACACAGCCTAGATTTCTCAGTGTTAAAGGTGACACTGATATGTGCTTGACAAATGTCATATTCCATAGTCATGAAATCTAGTAATTAGATCTAAAACTGAAATGTCATTTTCTTTTCATTGTTCTCCCTTCTTTCAAGGGCAGGAGCCTTGACCAATGCTGCAAACAGATCCAAGCCCTAGCATCCTGCAATGTCAGTGTTTTGCAATTCCTAAAGATTTCCCATTCCAAAAGTTATTTTAAACTGGAAAGACTGAGGTAGATATAGATGAGACAGCTCCAGTGTTCCAATTCCATGCATGTGAACAGGCTATTCTCTAAAAACAGTCAAAACCAAGCTTATTTTACTCTTTACGCTTTAAAGGAATCACAAAAACACTTGCCACTTTGACAAATGACCTCTGATGAATGCTGGTGCAAGAGTTTAAGTTCTTAAAAGCCAGGTCAAAATAATTCAACATCTTAAATTGCTGACAAAAGTGAGCAAAAGCTCAAAGTGGGAAACTAGGTGGGCAAAGGTTTGTAACTCCTTTCTGACAACTTCTTGTTTCCCTGGAAGAACATAGCTTCTTAAAATACTCCAAGATTCACTTTTCTGGGAAAGAGCATAGTAAACAAATGGAAGTTTACAGACAGCACATGAAAGCCAGAATTATCCAATGGAAGACTCTCCTAGCAGCCAAGTTCTGCATATTAAGATGCTCTCGTTCAATAAAGCACAAGAGAATACAGTATAACAAATTTTCACTCTCAAATCTCTGCCATTGATCATTACATTGTTTTCTACATTCCTTGAAATACTAGTATAATACCACAGAACTTCTCATCTTATACACAGTGCTGTAACACTTAAACACAACATTTAATGAAGAATGGTTAAGGTAGAAATAAGAGGAGTTACTTGCTACATAGTACTGCACACAGAAGTTTATGCTAAGATCAGTGTGAACTTGACAACGCACAGTAAAGTTAGACTTTAAAAAGTCCATTCATACAACTTTTCTGTCATCACATATGGCCTTTGCACTACAATCTTTTACAGACCGCAAGAGAAAGCTGTTCACGTCACAGCCTCACTTTCACCAATTTTGCATTTAATCTGAGTTTACAATGGTAGAAATTACACCCATATCACACTCATGGTACAATTTTTTTACATACCCACCATTAAAAGCTTTTTCTTGTAATAATGAGCTACCATGAGAAAATAGTACTTAACTAATACCCATAAGACCTTAGGTGTTCCCATTGCACACAGTAGTAAATACAGATTGCAACATGATGGAAAGTGTAACACTGACAGCAGAGCAGCAAGGTCCCAGGCCACAGCAAGTAAGGACCCACTCAGATACAACAGCAGTAGGCACAAAAATACAGGAAAGAAGCTGCTTACCTTCCAAAGGCCTGCAAGGTTCAGAGGCAGGCAGGGATCTCCAGATGAAACACCCTTACTTCCGCTGCCAACCCTTAAATGAGGTCTGGGAAGGGGTGGATCCTGGCTCCACTCCTTCCTGCTACTCAGGTGCATTGCTTGCACCTGAGCTCCCCTGGGTTGGCCCTGCCTTCCCACCAAGAGCTCAATCATTATTTCAAGCCGTGACTTAGCATTTCCACTATGCAGATAAAACATACTGCAAATAGCCTTTAAGTTTACATGATATTTACCTAAACAAGTCAAATTCTTTATCATACTCTATTAGAGGACATAGGGTTGTCGAGGACATCATATGTGTATGTAGCCACTTGCACAGACAGTACAATAGGATATGCAAATTACATTTTCCTCTGTGATTTGTACATTTAATATTAATCTCTTTCATATGTAAGTGAATATGTACAAAAAATCAGCTTGTGCATCCACATTCAGAACACTCACGCCAGCCTCTGCTATATTGCTACTCTTTCTTAACACTAAAACAGCCTAGTGGAACCAAAAAGCATACAGACTTACTCAGTTGGAGTTAAACAAAAAACCCAAGTCTGATCAGACCACTGTTGCTTCCTGACCCCTCCAGCTAACTCTAATCTACAGCAGAGCCAGTGTAGAAAACAACATCTCAAGGTGCCATAGCCAGATATTTTGTGGTCACTCTATTGCATCCTATTACCCTACTTGCTAAGAATCTGACTCATTTATAGTGCCACAATATATGAAGGAGACCCATCTGAATTTGTAGCTGTTGTATTTTTAAATAAATTTTGATGAACCAGTCCCAGTGCTGGACAATTTGATACCATTTCAAACCACTGTGTGCACTGTTTATACTACTGTGCTGTTGTAATGACAGAAAGAGCTACAGCTAACACAACTAAAGGGAGGCAACACTTGCACAAAATCAACTGTTCCAGTTTAGTTGTTGTATAGCTACTCCCTGCATTGATTCATTTTCTACTTCAGGGGTCTACATGACTAACCACAGTAACTCCAGCAGGTGTAGGAGAATGAACTGAGTAGAACTTGTCAAAGTGGAACATAAAGCTATCTTTAAACAGTTCAGAACAGAAGAGGCAGAGTACCATGGTAAAGGCAAGGGAACCCTTTCTAACAAACAGGATTTTTCTCTTCTGCTGCCAGAGGAATAGATGGTCTTGATGATGCGGCTATTGTGGAGAACATAGTATGTGTCTGGTAGCTACTGACTGGGGTACTCAGTAAGCTCTAGCTAAAGTAATGCATCCAGTTTTAGTCCTCCTCTGACACTGGACAGGAACAGCTATTCATAAGTTCTTGGAAAACTATTATGGGCTCGGAGTCTATTTTTTTCAAGAATGATTGTTTGATCTGCAAATTGATTATGGCAAAAAAAAGAAGAAAAAAAAAAAACGGTATTCAAGAGGTTCAGAATAATCATATTAGAAAAGAGGTATTCTGGCCGAAATGTTCCTTTTAAAAACTCAAGTGTCTTGAATTTTGGATTACTTGGTTAAATACACATGTAGGTGAATTAGCAGCAGCAGCAGTCATGCTGAGGAGAATAAAATATAATGTATCAGACAGCATCAGTCTCTGAACCCTCCAAACACCAAAAGAAAATGCATATATCACAGGGCCACTGAGATAAAGTAACGCTCAACCCCAGAGGGCACAGATTTCGTCTTTATGTAAATCAGTGCCTGTCACTGCATGCATGATTCACTGCTCAGAGTGTACTCTTCTGTGACGAATGAGTCCCGCTTAATTTGGCAGTGATTATGCGGGTTGCTGGCCCTCTAAACCCCTTTGAACTTGTAATTGCTGCTGGTTTAAATAATGAACATTAAGGGGAGGTGGATTCATAAAACTGTGGATAATTACAATTTTTTTCTTTTTTCCTTTGTTTTTTTTTTTTTTTTTTTTTTTTAATGGAAATAAAAGGCTTCTGAGGCCACTGATAACTGTATCATACTAGGCTGTTACCGAAATAAAACTGCAGTCTTGCTCAGTCTCAAGGAAGGAGTGGGAATGGAAAGGAAAAGAAGAAAAAAAGAGATGGAGAGGGAGATCAGAATGGCTTGGATGCTAGTAGAAAAGGAGGAGCAATGGCATTCATGAATATTCATAGCTAGTCACATCTGTAGCACGCTAGCTTTCCACCTCTTTTTTCTTTGCAGTTCAACATGGACAAGAGGTGCTAACAAAAGAAGGTGATTGTGCACTTCTATCAGGCTCCAGGTTTAATCTTTACAGAAGAAAAGGGTGAACTTTTTTTTTCAAGGACTTCTGTTTTTCCAAAACTGCAAACGTCTTTAACCAAAGGAAATGTTCCCTCTCCCTCCCCCCACCTATGCTGCTTTTTAAAAATTATATTCTTGTAATTATGAATGTGAGGGAATCAGTTGCCAAGGAAGCATGATGTGTAACATTCAGCAAATTTGTTCCTCCTCCCCTTTACGAGCACTTTACTAAATTCTCCAATATTCTTTGATCCAGTAAAATTTTGATTTGTGTGTGTAATGTATTGAAACAACAATGAAAACAAAAATTGTTATTGAGGAGGGGACAGAAACAAAAGTCAGCCAAGTCAGGCAGCTACTACCCAGAAACAACAAAGAATGAATGATAAATTTAGCAGTCTCATGTTCAATTTTCAAACAACACAGCAGAGATTTATAGCTTTGCTGCTCCCATGATAAACGAAGCAGCACACAGAAACCGTGTCTGTTTTTGATTTTGCTATGTTTTCCCTCTTTTTTGTTCTTTGCCTATTTGCAGTTTTCTTTTTTTTTAATTTTTTTTTTTTTTTAATATTAAATTCTACATTTTCTTTATCCTGGTGTGAGATGAATATCAAAGGCCTAGTGCTGTTGGTAAGCCTCCAGCATACAACAGCAGCTCAATGGGATGTTATTAGAACCTGCGTCACAACGTGGCAGACTGTGATTAACAGCAACTGTATCAATGATTGCAACTTCTCAACAACGCCCTCCAGCAGCTCTAAAGGGGCCATACGAAAAAGGAGAAAAAAAGTCTGTAAGAACCAGCTAGCAAAGGTTCAACTCGGCACATGATTAAGTTATGTCAAAACTGTGTAGCTGCTTTGAGCCAGAACATAGTGGAGATATTTATTTAGAAGCACACTACCAAATACAAAAAACAGTGTCTTAGTTTGCAAGAGTCAATCCTGTGAAGAGTGGAATAAGTGTGAGGGAGAGTTGAATACCAAAAGACCTGGACTGATGTCAGTGACATAATCAAAGTTCTCTCCAAATGAAGTAGAAGAGAATTTTTCCCAGTGCTTCTCAAAAATTTCTAAGAAAACTGCAAGGCTGCTACATGAAAGAAAGCAGGCTTAATATCAAAACAAGTGTAATTGATATCCCTGTTCTCTCTTTTTTCTCTTCTTTATTATAGCTTAGTTACTTAGGTCCACGCACTAAGAAATGTGAAGGTTATTAAAATATAGCATTCCATATCAGAAACTTTTCTAATGAACATGCTCAAAGATTCACATAACCCAAAATTATGGTGAGCTGTGGCTCACGAATATATGGCTTGGTCCAAAAAGAAAGTGTAGATGCATCAATGGCTCTTAAACATTTGTCTGGATAGAAACATTCAACTCACACAGTCCTGAAACTTCTGCCTAGCATGAGCTTTGAGGATACACGGATTGTTATACTTACACCATTTCCTGTTCCTATCACTGTTGACTTTCACCTGGCTCAGTAGCCTGGCCTCACAGTGCACTTACCTGTTCCACTGATGTGGCCAATAGGGAAGATCTTGTTTTGTTAAAAACAAGACAAACACGTGGTAAGATTATTTTAAAATATTTAACATTATCTGCTCCTTTTCACAAAACTTATCTGCTTCTAAGCGGTTTCTGTTTCTGTTAGCAGCATTTAAAAAAATGCTGATCATTCTACCAGCTACTGTTGCTAAGATAGAAGAGAGGGAACATTCATCTACAGATGTAAATGACACTAGTAATCTCAGTCACAAATTAGGGTGTTGGCATAGTATTTTTACTGAAAAATGGTATGCAACCCACTGTTTTAAATGCATGTATTAGAATCAGCATTGCAGCAGATTTAGTCCATATCTCAGTGAGAAAAGCATTAAAAGAGAAAGACTTGGAAGACTTGTGGTACTGTATGAGAAAAATGATTATACAGATGAACAACAACAACAAAAAAAAATCATCAAACACATAAAATGGAATAGTTCTGTAAATTGGCTGAAAAGTTTAAGAGTAAATAGGATGACTGTGGAACATTTCTGTATTATACTGTCTTCCCTCAAGTCGTAGAATGACGTAGTCCAAGGGCTCTGTCGATGGCCAGTTGTCTTTACCTAATGCTCCTTTTCTCACTAATGGTCACACTTCTGCTGAGTGAGCAGGGGTTTCACAGTGTATCAAAGTCTGGAGGTAAAGGAGTGTACACACAATACTGAAAGTCACCTTAGACACCTTCTAAGCTATAAATAAAAAAATAATTAATCTTAACTATCTTAAAAAACAGAAGCAGCTTTTTATTTCTTTCTCAAAAAATGCAGATCATGCACAACAAAGCACTGAAATATGCTGCATTTGTGCCAAAGTCTGTAGCACTCCCTTCAACCTGTTTATCTTTGAAGACCATAATTAAGGACGACAAACTGGTTTATAGTCAACAGAAGTTGGAAAAGAGCTGCACTCACAATTTTTTTAAAACACTAATTTTCCTTATCTAATCACCTTGCTTGATTAAAATCATGGGGCAATTAGCAGTTGAGTGAAGAGATTACTTTAAGACAGCCAGCTCTTACAAGTTCCACAAATGAATAATCCAGGCTCAGTTCTCAGTAGCATCCAAAAATGAAGAAACAAAGCATTTCTGCTGGTGACTGCTTCAGAGACTGGCCAGGGATTAGTTCAGTAGCCAATATGACTTACTGTTGACTCGCAGGCTTTTTGGAGCGCTCTTGTTAAACCTTTTCCAGGAAGGAACCACCCCAGCACTTCATGACTGAACAGCCACACTCTTCCTCTTATTTCTGAGTGACAGAAGGTGGTAAAGATGGCAATTGTTCTTTAATAACACACACTGCAACAAATCACAACTACCAGCTGAAGAATATATAATGATGGCCTCCCTGTGTAAGCCTCAGTATTCCTCATATGGAGCAATTTTTACACAGAGAAAGCCTCCGATCTTCAGCCACTTAAAGCAGACAGTACACCATTCCACAGACTCAGATAAGCATTCTTGTTTGCTGGCAAAAACTATGAATTGAAGATAACCTAGGAAAAAATTTCAAAGTAGGACAGAACACCTATGGAATGACAACCACAGCCACACATGGTTACTTTTTGAATAGTTGTGAAGGGTGAGTAGTGGGAGTAATAAGGAGTTTCTTTCTAATCCTTATACTCAAATTTAGCTGAACACATGAAGATCAATAAATAGTATACGTGGCATAGAAAAAGCAGAGTACTCACTGAAAGTTCAGCACTAAAGGTGAAAAAACAATGTAGAGCACATGGGCCTCTAGCAGAGCTGCTACAGACCAGCAAGCAGCATTTCCCTAGGTAGACAGACAGCCACAAAGCCACAGCAATGTGGCTCAAGAGGATAATGTCTTTCATAATGGCTTTTCCATCCATCAGCATTTCCAGCTGCAAAATTTTGTCAACCTGATGCTGATACTTGGGGATTCTAGGATGGATGAACAAAGGCAAACGAGAGAGGGGGAAAGGAGTTGTAAAAACCCTAACTTCCCCATATTTTCATCTGCTGAATCAACTATTTTGTTGACCAATAAATAAATTATCTATACTAATAATATTAAAACAATTTTGCTGTCTCAGGATCAAATTCTGATAACAATTGCATAGCCTGTAAAATGCTTTTGAGGACAGTGTAGTTCAGCCTGGAATACTGTTGATCTTTAAGTTTGATCTAAACCAAAAGTATTATCTCTGCTAGGAACATAGAAAAAGCTGGCATAAAGAAGAAGCTGTGACATGAAGCATTTGTTTGGATCAAGTACAACTTACTCCTGTCTTCTGTATCCTCAAGTGTGATTTTCAGAAATAATCAAAACAAAAGTGACAAAACCCAAAAACCACAATGAGCAAACAGCAGTTTTTAAGTGCTGTGGGAACAGAGACATTTGTTTAAGTAACCACTGTTTAAAAAATGCATACATAGTAACACCAAAATAAACAGCTTGCAATGTTGTTTATTTTAAGATACACAATAATAATGTAAAGTGCTGCATGCACTGAATTCAGGGTGTACTAACATTATTTACAGTTCTGAAGAGCAGTAGGAAAACTCAGCTCCATGCCAGAATACCTTCTGTTCTGATGAGAGCAAAGGTCAGGACTCACTGCTTTTGCAGCAAGGCGCATTTCAACACACAGTAGAAAACTATGCTCTCTTTTCACACAGGTGTCTTCTGAACTGCGTCAAGAACATACAAAAGGCACTACATGCCAATGGCATCTTTAAGATGGATAGAGAAGCCCATTCCTCAAAAGGATAATTAAGAAAAAGAGAACTTAGCCCTGTCACTTCCTTAAAAAACCTCTCAAATGTGCTTAACTCACTAAACTATGTTGAGCCAAAAAAAAAAAAAAAAAAAAATAGTAACTAAACTAAGAAGTGTTCTGAAAAGTGACTGACTTACTGAACAAATTTATGTCCCTGTATGTCTCAATTGCATTTGAATCTCTGCTGACAAAAAATAATAATAATAAAAAAATAAAAAAATCCCATTGACTTCAAACCATAATAGAAGTTTCTGCTCTTCTTCTTCATGAAGCCTGCCTAGCAATAGGCTAGAAAAATGGACTTTATTCTGGCTACTCCATCGTCTATTTATTATTGTAATTGCATGGATTTACTATTGTAATTGCAACATTACTGTTATTGTTAAAACCTTGTTACTGCCAATAAATAAGCCAGAAAGAATCCAGCTTGGATCTCAGATCCCAGGCTAATTTTGTGGGGCTGGCAATGAGAAGAAAAATGCATATTTTGATGTGCAAACTGAGCTTGTTTGATCTGAAAGTCATTGAGACAAACGTGGAACCCCACAGATTTATTATTATGAGTAATGTTCAATAGGAAAATTTCATTTTAAATTCAAAATATGATCTCTTTCTTCTTCCTGCTTTTGAGTAAAGCTGTGTGTGAAATTCAGCAGTTGGAATCAGCAGGCACTCAGTCAATATTTTCTTGGGGGTCATTCTGCCTCTCAGAGGGCCCAAGCTATGCTTTGAACCCTGGAGTCAAAGGCACATAGTCTGTAAGCAAAAAACAGGTGAAAAAGCCATGTTTCACCTGTTTTGATGTTGAAATTTCTGTGTAAATCCATAATCAGCTTTATTTTGCATGAAATTTGTGTAGAATCCACATCCTTAAAAATCCATGTGGCTTTTGAATACTGATCCAACTTCTGGTGTTCAGGTTTTACTTTTCATAGACCAAGTGCCAGGAAAATTTAGGAACATTAAGGTGATGAATAAGAGTTGATTCCAGACCTGTACCTCCCCCAGATACTGGTGACAATTAGTGAAACCTCACACACTGTGAATGGAGAGCAGCGTACGAATTGTGACATGGTCTCTGTCTCTGAGTATCTGAAAAAGAAGGAGTTTCTAATGTAAGGCCCTCAACTCCATCTCTTTTTCTTTGCTGGACTGACAGAACCCATGCCCACTGATCTTCAGCACCCACTGAGGCTCCCAGCTATGTACTCAGGCCTTTGCCTGAGGGAATGGTAATTAGATATTTCTATTATGCTTAATTTTTCATTTTGGGTCCCAAACCCATTTTCCATTTGATTTTGTCAGTTAATTTTACAATATTTTTCAACTGACAGACAAATGAAATGTCACTTAAAAAATTATAACAAATTCAAAAAAAAAAAAAAATTAAATTGAATGAAGCTAAATTTTGGGAGGTTTCCTTCTGAAAACAGCTCTAACTTCAAGATATTTTTCAAATTTTGATCATTAATAAGAAAACACAAGTATGAAAAATGCTTCAGGCAACACTACTTTAGTGTAACCCCAGGAAGGCAAGATGTTTCTCAGCAGCATTTCTTCAAATGTTTTTTGGAGTCTAGTTTTAAAAGTACTAAGCAAAGGCACTTCCACAGATTGCTCTACAATCTCCACAACATTTGGGGGGGTTGTTAAATTCCATTATTTCTGCAAGGCATCTTGTTCCCCCTAATTAATTTCTTTTCCTTTCTGTTTGCAGCCTTTGCTTTTTCAGTGATTCAGTATGCACATTCTCTCTCTGTGTCTAGATCTGCTATTTTGGGGATGGATGGGAAGAGCACTGAAAATAATAATAGAGCTCACATTTTTCTCATCTTCTTTCAGACTCTGCTACACTTTGGGGGGAATAAGGGCCCTGATAGTCCAAATTCTCCAAGCATTCCCCTATGTCTTTCTTAGACTCTCACCAGACTGGCCTCAGGCTAGTTTCATAATCGTCAGGAAAAAACAATGCTGATGTTCAGCATGAGATCATAACACGGTGATCTCACTCTGAACATTACCTTTCACTACAGCAGCTCTATTGACTTCTTTGCTAAGAACAGTTTGAATTTCCCACCAGCTCAGTTGTGTGATATTTGGCCTCTTTTAGGCTAGATACCTCTTTGCAGAGTGAGCCTACAGGGCACTGAGTGGAAAGCTGATGAGCCCTAAGGCCTTGTTTGAAGGAGTTTTCAGCCTCAGCAAGAAGATTGCCACAGCACTTGTTCAGGAGGCAGCAGAGCATATTATAGCATTATCGAGTTGGAGAGTACAGTATCATACATTTTCTGCTAAGGCTTTGAGTAGGATTCAGATCCCAGGAGCTAAACTTTGGATAATTTAACAGTTCTAGAGCAATGTTTATTAACAGCCATACTAGCAAAGCACCACAGTCTTTGTTTGCAGACATTTTATTTTCTGGCTGTACACTGTGTTTTGCACTGGCTTACATGAGGTTTAATATCCTTTACAAGTATTAGTGCTCTCTAAATGGACAGTTCTTGAGGGAAAAAAGAAAGAGAAAAAGAAGCAAGGACTTTTTTTTTTTTTTTTTTTTTTTTTTTTTTTTTTTTAAGTTTGTTTGCATAAAAGAGCATTGTGGGATAAAAATTAAAGTTTTACAGAGCCAGGACAGCTAAAATTAATTATAACAGTGAGTAGTCTGCAAGTACCTATGATACATATGCACTATCACAGAATTTTTCTAGTCTGAGAAGTGCTTGCTTGGCATCTGATGGCCAACATACATCACACATATACAAAGTAAGCTGAGGAAAATTGAGATGTAAGTAAGTATAGGGTGTGGAACAAATGTATGCTTCTTAGGACTGGCCTAAGACTCTGCAGCCCATCCCACTATTTACAGACATGTTCACATCAACTTAGGAGGCACTTCTCTTTCCTAAGAGATGTTAGTTCATGCAGTAAAATGTCCACATGAATTGGAAGAAATAGCTCTGAAAAGAGATGGGCCAAGTAGCAGAACTCTCAAAACAGTCTACCAAAACAGTAAAGGATGGCAAAAAGGAGAAGGAAGTTAAATGACTTTTTCCCTTTTTTCTTGTTCACAACAATTACCTGTTTTCACAAATTTTCATTTCATTTCATACTTTACATCTGAAAGAGATCAACAGATCAGGGCTGCATTAAAAAAGGAGTGGCCAGTAGAGAGAGGGAGGTGATTGTGCCACTCTACTCAGCTCTTGTGAGGCTGGAGTACCCCATCTAGAGTACTGTGTCCAGGTCTGGGGCCCCCAGTACAGGAAGGACGTGGAGCTCTTAGAGCAGGTCCAGAGGAAGGCCACTAAGATGATCAGAGGGCTGGAGCACCTCTCCTACGAGGAAAGGTTGAGGGAACTGGGCTTATTTAGGTTGGAGGAGAGAAGGCTCCAGGGAGACCTCATTGTGGCCTTCCAGTACTTGAAGGGAGCATATAAACAGGAGGGGGAACGGTTTACGAGGGTGGATAGTGATATGACAAGGGGGAATGGTTTTAAACCAAGACAGGGGAGGTTTAGGTTAGATATTAGGAGGAAGTTTTTCACACAGAGGGTGGTGATGCACTGGAACATGTTACCCAAGGAGGTTATGGATGCCTGGATGCATTCAAGGCCAGGCTGGATGTGGCACTGGGCAGCCTGGTCTAGTGGTTGGCAACCCTGCACATACCAGGGGGGTTGAAACTCAATGATCATTGTGGTCCTTTTCAACCCAGGCCATTCTATGATTCTAGGAATATCCCTTTCTAGCTGAAAGTAAAGCACCCTTTAAACAACTTTTACATTTTGAATATATATTTGACTATATATTTTCCTTCAAGTAACCAAAAGTAAATGCAGTTTAAGAATGACACCATTCCTATGCATCAATGCATTCCTTTGCTGACTGCCCCAAATAATACATGTTGTTATTCTGACTCCACTATTCTCCTTATTTCTGTTGTTATCATATATATCAGGACCTTTCTCACTATTCACATTTCATATCCCTGAAACAGTCCATTTGTGAACTACCAGAACAGCTGGCAGCAGTCTGCATACACTCTCTTCCTGACACGAACCGGGGACTTTTCAGCCTCTTTTTGTCCCCTAGGTCACCCTCCTGCTTCCCATTTCTTCACTGAAGCACAAGTGGGATGCACAAAGGGGAAGCACCTGGGTGAATCAAAAGAGGCAGCAGAAGACTAGGGACTGGCTGGAAAGCTGCCAAAGTCCTATTTCACTTCAGGAAACTCCCTGGGCTGTTGAGGAGGGGAATATCCACTAGTGACTTCTTGAAGAACAAAGATGCATTTGTTAATACTATTGCACGCCCTTTATTCTGATTCTTGCCCTGAGCCAGCAGTTTATGTTCGAAGTTCTTTCACTTGCTACTTTCTGAGAAAGATATTTGATACCATTTGCACGCAATAATCACCACTTCAGGTCACCAACAAGGAAAGAACTTGATAAACAAAAATAACCCAAGCCTAAGCCACTTGAGCTAAAGTACCTCGCAGCAATCATGTGCTGCCATCTTCTATGCTGAACATGACAACATAGAGCAGCACATAACACTCTTAACTTTATATTAAATGCTCCCTCATAAAAAGAAATCCATCCCAGCCCTTTAAAGTCTGCAGAATTTCAAGTATTTGTACATGCAAGTTCAGCAGCATGATAAAACCACAACAGAAGTGCAGGCCTCTGTAATTCAGATGACGCTAACTATAAGATGCAGGTCTCGTGCAGAGGTTTTCATCTGCAGATATCAAAAGCACTCTGAAAAGCAGTCACCACCATTATGCTGTACTGTTTACACGAGGAAACTGAGGCACAGTATCTTGCTATATTCACAGTTAGAAAAAAGACTGAAATCTCCCCAAGCTTGTCTGAGCTGGCTGTGATGAAGTAGTATCCTGGGAACAGTAGTGAAGGCTCAGCTACAAGGCAGAATGTGACAAATAGCTAAGAAAAGCTATATATAAGAAATGTGTCTTTCTATCATAAAACAGAGGATCCTTGAAAGACTTGGTAAGTAGAATTTTCAGATAAAATGGCTATAATATTTAATGCTTAGGATGCAAAATTGTATTTGCTTGTCTGTTTGTCACCCACTATGATTTCAGTTTCATCTCTCATAGTTTTTCCAAAGGGATCAAAGTTGCTCTGAAACTAATGGAAGCAGGATTGAAAAGTACACACTCTTAGAGACTAATCTGAGAATTATCTGCAAATATTTGAACACAGAAACATTAAGCCTACATTTTGACCTTTCCTGGGATGAAAGAGAACCACTTTTATAAAAATCCATGTACATTCACAGAACATCAACTAACAATGTAGATTACATTGTCCTCTTTTAGTTTTGTTTGGTTGTTGTTTTTGTTTTAAATTGGTACAAGCTTCAAAGTAGTCTACACTAAATCACCTTCTAACAAGAAAGCTACTTCTTTTATATGCTTAGTATAGTGAACAGGAGCTGTCCCGTCACTATTCACTTTAGTCATAAAGTATATCCATAGTATATCCACATTAGAATATTGAGCTGCCTCTTTGAAATATATTTCAAAGCTGGATCTAGACGATGGCCAAATTTCTATAGCATTAAACAAATGAATATACAGCAAACTAAAATGTTTTCAATTAGCTACTCTGATTCATTGTGCTGAGATTGTAAGAATATGTCATGAGATGTTAAACATTTTATGGACATAAGTAGTCAACTGCTACAAATAAAGTATGTGTTTTGAAATGCCATCATAAAAAGGTAAAACCAAGATTAAAAAAATCTTTATGGCATTATACAGTGAGTTGACAACCTATCATCCAGTATTAGACTAAACAACTGAAATTAGTTCTGGCAGATTTGGGGCTAGCAGTTAAAAATAAAAATAGCAAATGTAAAAGCATGAAAACTGTATTGCCATTATGCTTAAAGACAATAATAAATCTTTAAAGATGCCAATGATTTATTTGGATCCTACAAACAACTGCTGCCAATCAACTCACAAATATGTAACGCATGGTATTCTAAGTATCCTAACTCAAGGCAAACTCCACAACACCAAAAGTAATTCTGTCTGCCATAAACTACTCTTTTCACTAGGAAACAATAAGAACTGACATTGCTATTCATTAGCAGTTCTGGAAGTGTTGGCAGAAACATACTTTTTTTTTTTTTCTTTTTTTTTTTTTTTTTAAGTAAATGTCTAATTTTGAAGAAAAATTCTTTTAAACCAATAACTGTGCTCATGGATTTTGAAAGGAAGATCTCAAGTAAACATGTCCCGAGGCAAAACTGTTAGGCAGTATCACTTTACACAACCAAGAACAATCTTTTTTTTTCCCCCTAAAAATATATTATATGTACATATATTCATGTACACACACTACAGAGAAAT
The DNA here is from genome assembly GCA_028571105.1 of Tragopan temminckii. Lineage (NCBI taxonomy): Eukaryota > Metazoa > Chordata > Aves > Galliformes > Phasianidae > Tragopan > Tragopan temminckii. Next base: position 26,004,863 of record JAOWBP010002559.1, on the reverse strand, counting down.
TCAAGAAGTACGAATTTTCTGATAACAATTGTTTTAAGTGGTGAAACTTTGAGACAGATATTCAGAAAACTTCTCACCTCTTGTTGACTATGAAATTGATTCTTAAAGACTGTAGTGCACAACATTTATTAGTGCAACATTCTTGGAGTGTTTAAACACTGTTTGCGTTTGCATAGGCTTTAGCTAAATGCCCATTTACGTTTTGAGCCCTCAGGCCTCAATTCTATAAAAATGAATTCATTCTTGATGCTACTTTCTTGTTTCAGTTACTTCAGTGGATTCATTACTTGGACTTTCATATTCTTTCTTCTTTCCACTTAAATCCTATACCGACTCTGCAAAGCTTCATAATCTGACAATAACAACCAGAAAACACCAGTGGCTGATCATATCTTTTGCTAGGCCACGTTTTGTTTGCTCAGTTGAGGTTTTTTAATCGAGCCCCCACTAAAATCGCGCACATGTTTTTAGTTACACTCGTTCTCAGTAATTCCCTGCTTGGAAACAGCAGGTAAAATATTACACTGAAAAACAGCATTTGTACGTGTTGCCGTGTTATCTGATGGTTTGGCAGCAGCTGACCTCGTGTGCCACATGAACCACATTGCTGCTCCCTCTGTCCTGTCAGGCCAGTTGCCTGCTGGGGAGCAAAGGGAGTCAAAACAGGCTGGGCAGGCAAAAGGGGAGAGGAGAAGGTGAAGTAAATTAGCTAGCATTAGACAGGGAAGCAGATTATAAGGCCTCGGAAATGGCTGCTGTGTGTACTGAGGATCCCAGCTTGCCCTGACAGCAGGGAGGAAGGGCTTCCCTGCAGCCCTTGGCCTACGGGCTGGGAAGGAAAGGAAGAAGGGGGAGAATGGAGGAGCCTTTGCAGGATTCGCAGTGCACGGATTGTTTGCTCTGTGTGTGTGTGAAATTCACCCTATATATAACTTGAAATCTTATTAGATAACAACTCTGTGACACTGTAAATCCAACATTTCTCAGAATGCTATTTTTGAAGCAGAAACACACAACATATTTTGATCTCTGAATAAGTACAATAAAGATCTCCCTTAAAAATAAAATCAGAAGTTAAAAATCGAACGGAAATGCAATAATTTACACATGGGCTTTCTATGCTTCTATCAGATTATTTAAATTTCGGACTGTCTCTTTAATTTGAGGAACAGCTATAAAGGCGACAGATGGCAGACAGAATTGACTTATGTCCTCTATTCTTTTACAGAAGAAGGGGGAGCGCAGAAAGTTTGATAAAGGCAGAAGCTACAGTATGCAGGCCTCACTATAACTATCTAATAGGTCTTTTGATGGATAGGTTGGGAATATTTAGTTTTTCCTCCACAGACATGCTTTGTAACAAACCAACGGTCCTGGAGGTTGCCATGGGTGACGGGAGTGCTGACATGCAGTCCCAACTACAAATAAGCACATGACAAATGGGCCTGGAGCCCTCCGACAGCCCTGAACCTTGGTGACCCCCTAAAACACCCAGCCTCCCAATACCCATAACCAAAAAAGCATTATGGAATATATTTTTTAAACTGAAAGCTTGCAGTTAATTGAAAACACTGCCATGTAACAGAAATGCTTAGGACAGCATGTACAAGTAAAAATAAATCACATAGCATTGTTATTTAATGCACTGTGACATCATTTCCTGAAATTAAACAGAGATGACACAGATTCAGACAGTCCCTGGTAAGGTTCAGTTCAAACAATTCACAGATGTTTTCCTCAAGTGAGCAGAAAACAATGCTGGGCTTAAAGCGCTCCCTTCCCACTCCCCACCTCCCTCTCCCTCTCACTCCAGCCTTTTTGCTGGTACAGGGAGGTATGGCAGTTTTATAATACATGCTCCAGCAAAAATATTCTTTTTTTAATTTAATTACTCAGGCTGTTGTACTAAATAGATGGATCATTGTGTCACAAAAGCATCAATTTTTCAGAAGAAATAACAGATGTCTATGTAACAATGATTAGATTAACCACTCAGAGACAAAGCTAGCTTTTGAGGCCCACACACCCCATGACCCTGGGTTCCCTTTTCTGTTGGGGGTGGATGTAGAAATGTCAGATCTAATCTCAGATTCCATTTTTAAAACAAACAAAGCCCCACCCCCACCCTATCTCAGCCCTTTTCTTTTAAGATTACAGTCTTTAAAAGGTATATGAGTTTTCAGGCTGTTACTAAATTCAAATCTTTGAAGCTGATTTCTTAGCTGAAGACTACAAGTTGTCAGAGGATTATGTCTTTTGGACCATGAGCAGAAGAAACATTTTGCGAAAAAAATCTAGTTTTGTTCTATTCTGATTTTCCAGGCTCTTCCTGGTGCAGATGGGACAGGAAGGCATGCCACTGACATTAGGCAGTACAGGACTATCACCACCAGCAGCAGCTGCCAGCTCTGCCCCACTGGGCTAGGTCTGCACAACTTTTGGGTGCAAAAATACTCAGATCCATAATCTTGATCACTACAGTACTATCAGTCATGGGATTTTAGCACTCAGATACTGATTTTTCCAAAGGACTTGAAGAAATCATTAACTTCCCCTCACAAAGTTTACCCAGCTGAAAAATGAGAACAGTTTTTTTTGTTTTTTTTTTGGTTTTTTTTTGTTTTTTTTTTACAGAACTGGGCAATGTATTTCCCGTTCATACAGTACGAGAGGTTTACCCCACACTAGTAGACAGCTCCTCACCTGGCTGTAAGACCAGCACACAGGTAGCCCTACCTAAAATCCTGGAATAGCACTGTACCTCAGTTTCCTCCAAGTCTCTGACTATATGGTATGCTAAAATGGAAACAGCAGCCGTGCGAACTCATATGCAGGTAGCCTGACAGTACTGCTAAAGGACATCATCCCTTTCCTCAGCGTACCTTGGGAACATACAGCATGTTACTGTTTAATCCAACACAAGTACTACAGATCATCAGAATGCCTTCACAATAGCAAGTGTCCAATAGCAAGCTATGTACCTAACTCTCTCTTAGGTATTATTCCTAAAATCAGGATATGGGAAGAGATATTTATGAAGGTGGGATGGTTTCAACTATTTTGAAAGTTTGCTCTGAAATGCCAGTGATAAAATAGTTGCCTGCACAGAAGTCTTGGTAAGTCATTTATTAAAATGTGACAGAGATGCATTATATTCTCAGATACACCCACATAAAAATAGAAGAAAAAAATGTTTCAATAAGACTATTGATATTATTCTGTCTGGCCACGTGAATACTTCAATCACAAGAAAATTCATTCAGGTAAGTACAAAAGCTGTGATTGATTCATTTTAGCACATTCCAGCAAAACATTCTAGCCTGATCCTGAGGTGTGTGAAACTAAAATCTATTCCACAAGAAACTGTAAAGAGCAAGATTTTCAGCCAGAAGGCTTGGAAAACAGACTAAATGGCAAATAAACGTTAGGAGACTGAACTTCAGCAAAAAAAAAGCAAAAACGAAAAACAAGCAAGGAGTTGAACAAAAAAAAGGCAGCTTTACTTCACCGACTTCAGGGTTGCTGTCCCAAACAACATGAGCTGGAAATCTGGTAATGTCATGCTACCACTAGTTTACATGCTACTGTCAGTACTTCCGGTACTTTGAGTTATATCTCCTTACAGACTGTATCAAAGAAAACAATTTAAAAAATTTTTAACAAAGTGTGTCACTACAAATAAGTGTCCAAAAAAAAAAACAACCCACCAAACACATCTCTGTTCAGCCAGTTCTGTAAAAGAATGGGAAAAAATGTTCAATGCAGCAAAAGTGTAGTTTCTGATACACTATGCTGCAGAGAAGGATGAACAACTAGAGGTACAAGTTCATGGAATGGCGTAATTGCTTCCTTTATAACTTTGTTCTTTTCTGATTATGTACATACATTTCAGAGGTGCTCAACCCTTTAAAAAGGGCATGGGAGGAGGGGGCTCCGTATAGTTGCTAGTAAGAAATCCTAATCTCAACATGGATGTAAACTGGAGGTGTCTATACATCTGAGCACTTCCTGTTTTCATTTCATGATCAAATATGTTCTTTGCAGGGCAAATAGGGGAGCACTTGAGGGAGGAAAGCAGAGATGTCTGAGAGGCTAATTGAATGTACTAAGGAGTCCTTGGCATAGAGGAAAAGGAGTCTTCCAAAGCTATGAATAAACTCTCGGCTTGGGTCAGATTTCTTGCTGTTTCTTTTCTTCAACCACCTTTGAACTCAAATAAAAACAGTCTTAATGTCAGGTTTACCTTTCTGATGTCGTAATCTTTATGTACTATTGAAAAGCTTATACTACCAGACTAGGATTTCCTCTACTTTCTTAAACACTGGATATTATCCAGAAAAAGCATTTCCACCCAATTCATCCTCAGATCTTTCATCTTCCGGTACTGTTGCAATTCCAAATATAAGACAGAGCTCAATAAGTGAACAAGAACATGACAGAAGCTCTTATTCCTTGCATTTGATTTCCAACAATAAAAATATGTATGTGTATCCTATTTCAAATATAATTAAAATCACTGCAAAATGGAAGTCATGATAGGGGATATAAGTGGTTTTGAAAGACACAGACTGTCAGATATATTCATTCAACATCAGAGTTCAAGTGCCTATCTCTTCAAAAAGCCACTTAAGAAAATCAATTTTTAAAATCAGTTACATTAGGAGTTTGCAAACTGACCTAATAAAGAAAAAAAACAGCACTTTATTTTAAATCATAAGTAAATACAATTAGTCAGAACTGAGTTACTCTCTTTGAATTTGACAACGTATAGGAATTTCAAGTTAAATCCATACTATAAGAGATGGACTGCCATTGCTTTCCCTTCCAGGGAAACCAGAGGTTAATGATTTTTGTCATATTGAGACCAAAAGCTAACAATTGCTACAGTTGGCCTTTAGTATTTTATTTGTCCTTTTGAGGTATTCAGAATAGGTGACAATGGCTTGCAGTTGAGAACATATGTAGAGAGACCCCTGTGGCTTATGGAAAAGTTGCTCCATGCTGGTTGGGTGTTTGAAAAAAAAATACAACCAGAGGCCTTTTATGTTCCTCTCCTTAATGAATGCATGAATGTCAAAATGTACCAATGGCCCATTCAGGGGGCAAAGCCTAAGCAGCTCCTTCTTTAAGAACACATCCTGAGATGTAAAATACATTTGCTTAACAAATTAAAATAATGAGATAATTCAATTAGTTTCTTTAAAAGAGAGAGAGAAAGAAAAAAGGGTACATCGGGGGATTATTGTAATACAAGAACAGGTCATACAGCACAAAGGAGGAACAAACCAATTTGAAATAAGGTTAGAGTAGTAATGAAGGAATGCACATTGAATCATGGACTGCCATTGTAAAGATATTTACTTGAAACAATAAAATTGCACATCACAGATTCCCCTTTTCTGGCTCAGCCAGAGCTGCATTTTGAATGAACAAGCTAATTTGAGAAAAAGTGCAAGATCTTGGGGGGAAGAAAAAAAAGAAAAAAAAAAAAGGAGTTCTCTTCCTTCTCTGCATGTGTTTACGGCAAGAATCTTTCTGAATTTACACTGCACTGGTCAGGGGTCTCCATTATCAGTTTGCAGGTCTGAGAATTACAGCATAGTAAATCTTTCAACACCTGCAAACTCATTAAGGCTTGGATGGTAAAAGGGTAGGGGCTTTTTTGTGTTCATTTAATTTGATTTTTGTGAAGCCATCCTCACCACTGATGGCAAATTTCCTCAATTCATGTGGAATGGAGAGGGTCAGGACAGAGAAGACAGAAACAAGGAAAAGGGATTTCAAAAAGCCAGGAGGACTTTCCTCAAGAGAAGTGAGAGTTAGTTAACTGTTTAATGAGCATGTGTTGAATGCTTTCAAGAAGAATGTAAGAAAGGAAGGCAGAAAGAAAAAAAAAAAACAAGTTATCACAAATTTCATAAGAGAAAATGAGATTATCACAGAGACAAATAAAAAGAAACTGGTTTATTTGCGGCCATGCTTTTTGCTATCTCCCTGTGTTACTCCTCTAAAGATACTCTACAGCTAAATGAAAAACCCTTCACTCACTCGACTTCCAAATTAAAAACATTTTACAGGTTAGTAAATCTCCAGCTGAGGTGATGTAGCAAAGAACAGCTGTGAAGTAATTTTGATAATGATGAGAATAATAAGCACATGGCAAGGTTCAGGGCTTTGCTGTTGCAGCTTCAGTGCTCCTGAATAGATAAAAGTGATTAAATACTCCTGATTATCCCTGACCAATATGTAATGGATTTACAGCCCTTTCAATTAGTCAGTATTTGCTTAGGACTCATTATTTTGTCTTTGGTTAAGTAATCAGCCCAGAGACTCATGTTCTGTCTAATTCCTCTGAGCCAAGTGGGTACGGGGCACCTGACCTTTGAAATGGCCATAGCTGGGAGGCAGGAATAACCACTACTCCAGCAGAGACACTGGCTATTCCAGCTAATCCTGACCCCACAGGCCAGATCAATGCACCTTAGTTTGCTACTAATGTCCTTACATCAAAATGATGGTTTAGAAATGTGGATCTATTGCTCCCCCCTTTAGCTGTGCTGCTAGCAGAGCAGTTCGATAGTCTCTATCATAAATAAAATGGGTACCTTGTCCCAAAATCATTACACTGTAACCACCATCAGCTACTGGGGAAATTTATAAAACTTTGCAGGAGAAGAGGTAGTTAATAACAGCTAGTTTTTTAAGCCTTATGAAGTAAGAAACAATTTTACAATAAAAGAAAGAGGAAAATCAATTGATAATTTTAACAGTTTTTGTTATTTGCCCCGTGATGTAAACTACAAAAAGTGTAGAACTGTATTTTGATTTCAAAGTGAAGCAGTAATAGTCATCTGAACACCAACACATAAAACCAACTGCAAGCAGGAGAATAAAGATAGACCATGAAAAGTATAGCTTTTTCATATTTTTAATCTCTCTCCCCTAAATGTGAGTATGGGCAGCATTTAAAAAAATGGACTTGAGGAGAAGTCAGAAGGGTGTTTATTTATCTCTATTATACAACTCAAGAATTAGAGAAATCATAAGCCTGCTATATTTCTCACAAAATTAACATACAAGTTTGCAAGCTGCTGCTTTGACTACTCTTAACATTCCACAGTATATGTCAGAACACAGAGCTTGTGGTTCTCTCTGCCACTAAACATGTATGAAGGTCATGTAAACAGAGGGCAACATCCAGAAAGCATATCTTTATGCATGCTAAAGCAAGAAACCCCCTTGAATAGTTCAAAGCAAAAAAAAGGTTACTTTATATGTAGGTGTTGTTCCCTGATAAGACTTTGTACTCTCTCTTGTTCTCTCTCTCTCTCTCTCTCTCTCTAGGTATGTACATATATTTATATATATACATATATATAGGTTTCTTTCAGATTTGTCATGATTCCAAGAGCCAAAAAAAAAAAAAAAAAAAAAAAAAAAAATCTAGGGGAGAAAAAAGAAAAAAAAGCAATGATAATTGAGCCTTAATAATGGTCCAAAATTACGGGGACAATTCATTTCTAATAATGATGAATAAACCTCATTAGGTACATGAACAGAAACCTATTTTGGTTTTGGGCACCACTTACTGTGAGATGCTGGAAAAGCCATGCTCTCATGATATTTGTTGCTACTTTGGGGAAAATGCCTCTTTTCTTCTGTCGCTTTTTGTCCTTGTCTGGGTCATCGTCATCCCCTGTACCAGGTGAGGCTACACTGTTGTCTAAACCATCCCCTATAACAAAGAGAAAAACAAGAGAAAAATTAAACATGTAGAAGCCAGAAAGTATTGTTAATTACCAAGATATTGTTGCAAGTTCTATTTTGATTTGATAGATCAACACATACCATTTCTCATTATATATGAGCGCTGATACAAATATGCAAAACTTAGAAACCATGTCTTTCCAAATACGAGTTTTGTCTCACACATGCATATATCATTAATTCAATTATAATCATGCACTTGACATAGTGCAATAGCTCTTTGTCAATTACAGGATTCAGTGTGGGAAACCTGCCACACGAGAACCCATTCACTGTAAATGCATCCCTACAACCATTCTGAATACATACGATAAGTAATCAAGTTAAATGTTCTGTAGTCTATATATTCAAGGCCCTCTGCAGAGGTGGCAGTAACTGTGTCACTGTTCAGTGCACATAATACACTGTCAGATGAGCCCCTCCCCAGAAGTAGCACCCCCAGCACACATACATACGCACGCACAAACACGTACACCAACTACAACCCTGCATATAGCATTTGCATGACATGAAAACTTCTACATCTCTGCATCAGTGATTATTATCATTAAAAAAAAAAAAAGATGCACATCAAGGTAGAGCTCTCACTTAATCAGAACTTTCCATCAACATCTTTCTCTTCTGTGCTTTTCCCTGGCATTAATTGTGCATTAGCAAAAATCATTTACTTTTAACAGTCATAGTTATTTTTTCTTGCCCTCCAGCAAAAATGCCTTGAAAGCCTGCCTGGAGGGCATCTAAATTATGTATCTGAAAAACTCTTCTGGCAAGGCATTGCAGGACCCCTACTTTCTTAAAATTCATACGAGCACGTCTTCCTGTTTTTGGGAAGGCATCAATCAAGAGCAGCAATATATGCCATATTCCTACATTAATATTTGAACTAATAACTTTAAAAAAAGGAAAGAAACAAGATCCGACTTGTGGCATAATCAAATGCAAAATAAATGAAGAATACTGGGACAGCGCTGAGACTTTATAGATTGCTGTGTTTTCCTTACACATCATTAGCCCGGAGCCACACGAAAGAGGAAAACAGAGAAGTGGAGAGTTTATGCTCCCTGCTGGTGTTTAAGAAGCCGAGGTCCTGGAAGGACATCTGGGAATTGTGCTGAGACGGTGGTTTTTGTAATTTAAGAATAGACATTCATTAGCAGTAAATGCCATAAATCCCATGCTAAGTAAAAACCTTGTCCAAGAAAGCCTAAAACAATAAACTCTGTGCTCAATGTAGCCTGAGCTAGACGCTCCATAGCTTCCTGAGGAATGCTATAGATTCACGAACTAATTCGTACAGCCCTGCCTAGCTCTGCAGTGATACTAAACGAAATACACTGCAGCTACGCAGAGTCCATTTGCTTTAAAAGTTGCATTTCAGCTCCATCTTCCCTCCTGTGCCAGATCACCCTTCTTCCACCACCTCCCCTCTGAAAAACCCACCCTCTCAGATCAGGGAGACTGAAAAAGCCACAGCAAAGAGCTGGCAGATTAATTTTATTGACATTTCCATTTTCACTGCAATGTGATACCCTCCATCACATGGAAGAGATGACCCTCACTATTTACAGACTGACAGGCCACTTCATTACAACCACCCTGCCCCAAGGCAGAGCAGCTCCTTTCCATCTGCCCAAACACCAGAGCAAGACCCCGAAGTCACCGCTCTTTCTCATGCTTCTTTTCTTTTCTGTTTGTTTCCATTAAAGACAGAAAAAGGAGAATCAGATCACAGCAAACCAATCAAAGAAAGCACAGAAGCCCTATGTACTGTAACCAAATGCTCATTTTTGTATGATGCTAGTTATTTACAAAGTGCTCCTTTTCGTTGCCCACCCCCCATACTCAACCCCAGACCTCTCTATCACAGACGAGCACACACACACGTGCACGCGCACACACACACACTTACTTTCCACTATGCCAAGGAACTGCTGCAAGGCAAATTCTCACAAACACTAATGGCTTCTGACTGCTCCTTGGCAACCCCAGCATTTTAACCTGGGTGGATATGCTCTCCAAAATACAGACACTGGAGCTATCTCATCAGCTGTTCATGTGACACAGATGGAGAGTGGCTATTAGGAGCCAGGCAATGGGCCTTAGGGATCTGAGGTGCTGTACTGTAGCCTCAGGCAATTTTGAAAAGCAGTACCCGGAGATGGGGGTGAAAAATCTGCACTGAAAGTGCAAGTTTGAAGTCAGTCAGTCTGTTTGTCTATCTGTCGTGTGGATAAAGATATCTTTGTCTCTGTATGTAAAAGCTATGTGTGCATGCATAGGATGCATGTAGCTATAAAACTTGCTTTCTGCTCTATCCTTTCTCACCATAGAAGCACTTGTTCACACTATGAACAGACAAATTCCTGTTTCTCCTTACATACACACTCTCTGCTTTGTGGGTATCCTCAGCAGGAGTCACCTACATGCTAAATCAGTGTTTAGACCTTTTGGAGAGGTTGTTAATATCCTAGTTTTAAAAGCTAATAGTAGCCCAGGAGATGAAAGTTCAGCTAAAGCTTCCATTGGCTTCCTAGCTTAATCAGCAGTTAAAATGGTAAGAGACAGTGCTTCCTTAATCTGCTCCATAACCTCATGAAAGGATATTCAAATATTGTACCTCCAAATTACCTCAGTAGATGAATACACACTGCAAGATTTGTTGCTCCTGGTTGCTCCTGGTTGCTACTGGCCCAATCCTGTTAAGCTGTATTGTCATATCTTTAATAGCACTACAACTGCTGACATTACTGGCTATTTCATTTTGCAAGAAATCATACATGTAGCCCTTCAAAGATGCTTCCAAGACAGAATGATTTAATTCTCAGATATGGAGGGCCTGATCCTAGTTTGCCTTATCCAAATAAAGTAGGAATTATTTTAAATGAAGAAAAAAATTATCAATAGTGGAATAGAATTGGCAGATATGAACGTCACTCTACTGCACATTGGATTCAGCATGTTTTAATTGCTGCATAAATGAAGCCAATTTTAAATCATTTTAAACATCATTAGAAGTGGCAGTGCGTCTATAGATGTTCACATCTTGATTTGGACTGTACCTTGCAAGAAGAGCAGAGAAAGGTCCTAATATGCACGGAAATAGCAATTATACAAGCATAGTTAACCCAGTGTTGCAGTGGAGAAATTAAGTCTAGATTTTGGCCCACTGGCCCTTCTTTCACAACACAGAAAAATATAGAAGGTAACCTTCTTCTGCTTCTCACACTATTCATTCATTTATTCTTATGCAAAGAGTACAAGTGATTTCAAAACCTTATCTTTAGGTTAGGAGAGTGGAAAATTTTTAAGAGGCACTCTCTTTATGGATATGTCAATGGCTACACAGGATTCAAGTCAGGAGAGACTCAGGCACATTACCAAGCTTGTATCAGATCTTGTGATGTATAATAGTCTCAGCAACCTCTAAGAAAGGTTGAGTGAGTATCACAGAAATCACTGTCATAGGAGTTGGAAGGGACAGTTGGACATCACTGAGTCCAGCTCCCCTGCTAAAGCAGGTTTCCTACACTAGGTCACACAGATATATGTCCAAGTATACAAGAAACATTGCAAAGTGACCCACATGGGATTTCTTACAAATGTTCTCTTTCAGGGGAAGAGCTTGTGGAGGAGGCTAGAGATGCAAAGCTTCTTCACACAGCAGGAAATTAGGCTTCCACACTAGGCACTTTTAGCATGTGCTGAGAACTTCTTCCCACAGGATAAATAGTTTTGCTTTGAAAGCAAAGCAGACTACTATTTATTTAAAACATACTGTATAAGTAGAGGAGGGTTTCCATTGCACTATAATTTCAAATTCAGCTTGCTGCAAACTGACTTCCCTGGGCAGACAACTTGCTGATTCCAGTATTCACACAGCTAAGAACACAATGGGAGACAATGTCCAGTCCTACAGAAGACCTCTCATCAGTATTAACTCAATCTTGGTCCTTGTTTATGTTCTTCACAGAGCAAGGACCGAGGGAAATAAGAAGTTAGAACGGCTTAGAAGATGCTCATCAAGTCTTTCCATCTTTTCATTATTTGCTAATATGAAAGATAAGAGATTATCTATCTAAGCAAAAAAGGAGAACTGAAAAGGATACCCTAGTGATGAGAAAGCACAAAAGTCCAGTTAACAACCCTGATTCAAATTCCAGAAATAGTTCCCGTTACCATCATAACAAGCAGAGCAGCAAGAAAAGCGATTTCTAGAAAGATACACTTCAGGACTCAGTGTTTGAGTTTCTTCATCAGAGTTCCCTTATGGCTTTATGGTTTGTCATGCTAAAGGAAAAGAAATAAGAGAAGGGATATCTAACAAGAACAAAAAAAGGCACTTCACCATTTCACTAAAAGTAGTGCAACAAAATGAAAGCCATATTAAAGGACTCTGAAAACTACTCCATAATTGTTTTGCCTAGTATTTTGACAGATTCGAATACGTAGGTATTAATGCAAAACAAAGTGGAGATTCTGCATACATTCTTATATTCAGAATTTGCAATTATTTGTACATATAATGTGTCCATCTGGAGACATAAGTATTCTAAACCATTATTAACAAATATGTTCAGCTTATTACTGAGACCAACACCATCACAAGAGAAAAATCTTAAAAAAAATAGTAATACATGATTAATTACCACTGTCAAAAAACAAAACAAACAAAAAAAAAAACTAGCAATAGAGAACTGTTTGAATATGTTTTGAGGATGTGACAGTCTGTGCTGCGGCAAGGGGTAACAGAGAGAGAAATTCAGTTCCAGAATCAAAGAACCTTCACTTCAGGAGGACTCCTTACCTCCATTCCATCCTGTTAAAATCATCAGGCTTTTAGCCTTACAGCTTCAGTAGTTCATAGCTCTTAGTATAAATTATTGGTTGTATTGTATTTTCTTTTCTCCTCATCTGAATGACCACTGTTCATGACAGTTGACTTAGTCTCTCACGCCCCCAGAAGCAACAGATCAGAGATTTGCCATCATACCAGTACTCTGGCAGTAAAGCGGGAGCTGTTTACTGAATAACTTGACTACAGGTGGGACAGAGCCATTGGAAGCTGTTTAGGCAAGTCAGAGGCGTGTCAGTTTGACCTGCATGCTCAACTGCCACTTGTCACATCAAGGAATGGGATGTCCTCAGGTACGCTGCTGTAGCCAGCCCCCTGCAATCCCTCCCCTCTGCGTGTCTAAGACACCAGACACATCTGACAGTGCATTGTCAGATGAAGTTTTGAGGGAGCATTTTGGAGAGTAAGAGATGTTGGATGCTCTTGCACTGAAAGCAGCAGGAAGATTTCATACAGATGGCACCACCATTTCTCTTACTACAGATGTTATCCTTTAGCCCTTCAAGCAGCTGGGAGGAAATAAAGGGCTGCTCTTCTCTCTGCTGTTCTTTTGGAAGATCCTGAATACAGAGCCATACAAAACCTTCGGGCTAATAACATAAAGATGTACTTATACAAATTTCACACAATTCAGACGTTAATGGCAACTATAAATTCAAATGTAAAGGAAACAAAAAGAACTCAGGCCTCTATTAGACCTTACCTACAAAGGAGTTCTGCTTGATCTAACCACATTTTAGCAACGCTGTCTCAGTCAGGAAAAAGTCTCCATTACCATCTGGAAATATGTGCTAAATCCTTAAAGAGTTGCATGGTATTTGGTATCTAACATATATTTAAAGCAAGAGACAGGAAAAAAAAACTGTTTATTTTCTCTGTCTGGAGAAGCACCTTTCTATGTTCATGAATTTATCTCATTTTTAAATAGACATTTACAAATAGTTAATTATTTACTTAAGAGTAGCAATGACATTCCAGATACATTATTTTCATATCTGTACATGCAGTAAAATTGGTGACTCAAATCTTTAGAAATTATTTGCACAACAGTGATGTTTTACATTTCCCCTTTCATTGCCTTTTTGTCCAAGAACTAAGAGAAAAAGCTGGATTTTGAGCCCTCGGTTGTTGGATGTCTAAAGCTTATGCTTATTTGTGAAGTGAATTGAGAATTCTCACTGCTTGTATCTGAAAGCCAACATATTATTCCATCTTTTTTACAGAGAAAACTAACAAACGTTGGTTTAAATTTTAAGCCCTTTTATATAGCCAGTGGGTTTGTGTTTTGTGCATTGTAATTCAACATTTTTTCACATCAGGTGAAAAAAGTGTTCCAAGGCAGACAAGGGGAACAGCAAAGCAACCTGCTAATTACTGATCTCTCTTACGTTCCTGCTGTGCTAAACTGTCCGGACATGTTGAAGTGAAATTTTTCTGCGATTTTCAAGTGACTAGTTCATGGCCCACTGCCGTGGAGTGCAGGAGAAGGGATGAAATGCTTTAGTTTACATGCAACATTTACTAACTGTGTGGGTTTTCCGACATTAAAGAGGGGACAGTGACCCATGCCACCTTTTTCACACTCAAAAGAGCACTGAAAAAACAGTCTTCATAGGCTTACCTCAGGCTTCCCTGGCCCTTAACACCCTCCCCCCAGGGTAGGAGCAAAAAGAGAAAAAAGAAGGGATTTTATGCTCCTTTCTCTTCAACTTTTCAGGCGGTATAAGCAGCATTTAGCAAATTCAGCCTCCAAATGGCTCCAAATGCTCTGAGCTGCAGGGGCTCATCCTTTGTTAGCCTCCCTCTATTTACACAGGATTTACGCAGGCTCTCCACTGAAGAGACCACATGTTTCTGACAGAAAGCACTTCCATTCACACTGCATCAGGCAACAGGATTGTAACCGCTGCAGCTTCACGCTGACCTGAGATTAGGGATTTCAGCAACATTGAGATGGTAACAATCTGCTAACTAACGAAAATTATCCATGGAGAACTCTGCTGCTTTCGCCAGTTAAAACTGCCATGGCCAGATAGATTCGGTTACTTAAAAGAACAATTAAGAACTAGCTACTGTCGGGAATATGCATGTCCATCTACAAATAACATATGCACACACACACATAAATATCGGAAGAAAAAAAAAAAATCAGGCTGCGGCTTGGATTAAAACAATTTCACCCACTGGCTGAAGACATAAAGTGTAAAAACAGACAGATGGACACATATGTAAATGTGGCTGCATTTGTTTCTGTAGAGCTGGCAAGTTAGTAATAACAGTATAGTTTAATAATTTATTTTCCACGCTATTTTCACACTGGTTAACTGGGCAGTGGCAACATCCACGTGGAACCTGAGGAACAGAATAGTTCCTCCAGCCTGACTGCCACCGGGGCAAACAAACTGAGCCAGGAAACCTTCCATGGGCCTATTTGTAGGGGCTCAGTTCTGGCACCTGACGTGTGTCTGTGGATCTTTTAAATTTCTTTATTTTCTTTACTCAGTTTGGGCAGTCAGGATTTAAGCACTGAGATTTTTTTCCAGATTCATTATTTTGTTAGGGTTTTTCAAAATGGAATACACACACACAACACAGTGCACCAAACATTGCTATCTGGTGCTTGTGTTTTTTTGCTCAATAGCCTTTAATGGAGTAAAAGAAAATTAGATGGGAACATGGGGCTGGAAAGGGCCACACAGATCCAGTTTTTGATGAGGTTCATTTTGCCATTTTAATTCAGGGAATTATTGTACTTCTGCAGCAAAGGAAAAAACAATTTACTTTAGCAACAGTAACTCATACATGCATCCGATAAGCACATAAAAAGTACATGGTATATTCTGTAGTTCTCCATAGTATATCATAATAAAGCTCTTCTGGGCACTCAATGATTCATTTTTAGTGATCTCCCAAATGCCCTTATCCACAGTTAACACTCAGATTTTATTAAGGAAGAAAGCAGGGACAAATGTCCACTTAAGTCCCAGCTCTCAAATTCAACTCTGCTTGCACTGCAGTACCTAAAAGCTAAAGCTTTTTTAATGTTCAGTTCACTCCCCTGTGTGGCATTTCTGCTAACACAGAGTTCACAATCTTTCAGCCCCAAACACAGAAGGCTGCTATCTTCAAGTCATCCAAGGAATGTGCCAGATACTATCATCAGCCCTGCAATACAAAGAACCAGAAAGAGGCAGAGACCAAAAGGAGACCGTACTGATCAGGTTACTGAAGTCCAGAAAGTCTTTCCCAGCATGGTAAATGTTAAGTTCTGCACCAGCAAATGTTACCATTAAGATTCTCGTAGTTTGAGGAAATGCTAGCTTGAGAAGCCAAAGGTACATCCATCTGAAGATGTACTTTTTTGCACATCCATCCTGATCTCACACCCCTCATGCTGGCATAACTGCCGTCAAGCACTTTGTTCTGTTCAAGCAAAATTATCATTAATGTCAGTGGCAGTTTTGCCTGAGTAAGGAGTGCAAGACCAGATCCTTGTCTTGTGCAAACAGAATTGCAAGCACTGCACAATTCCAGAAGAGACCTACTCATTAAAAGTTGTGGTTTATGCTGATTTATGATGCTCTTCTGCTTAAAAGCAAAACTCGCTTTGTACCTCACAAAAGGGAAAGCATTCAATGCACTTGTTTCTACACGGCTTTAACTTCATTTATCCCTCACCTCTCAGCACAAGTTGTGAAATTTACACACAGTTTTTGGCACCTGGGCTGAAGAAAGCTTTTTTTAATTAGGCTTAAGTATTTTGCTTGCTCCAGTAATTACTTTGCAATGTGAACGTAAATAGCTGCTTTTCTGTTTAAATTTTTCATCATACTAAACGCTGTCACAGAAAATGTTCTCGTACTGCAGTCTAAATGCTGTTCTTTCCCAATCACTTTTCTACATATATTTAGAGAAATATTTTTAGCATTCTTGTAGTAATTCTGTTAAGAATACCAGCTGCAGACTCTGGTCACAGCTGAGACAACAATAACAAGTCATTAAAGAAATCGAGAGACAAAAAACCTTCTTTTTTTCTGCCTAAAGCACATCTTCTTTAAGAGACCATTTCTTTTTTTTGTTTTTCATCTCTATCCCCACTGGAGCAGAGGGGATACTTTTTCTAATTTCCTCAATCTACTGTACCAATGTTAGTAAATACTAAACAGCTACACTTGATTTTAAGTATCATTCCTTCTCTTGTTATTTGTTTTTCTGTCATTTTTGTCATTATAATAATTTCAAATATGAGCCAAATAACTAAGTTCAATTAAAATTCTACCTGCACTTGAAGTTAACTAATTAAGTTCAATATCTCATCAATATTTAACCTTTAACATTTTGCAGTTGTTGTTTATATTTAATAGTAACAGAATATGGAAAATTTTAAAGTAGATGATTGCTAACAGCCTGTACTGTTCTTCTTCATTAAAAAATTAGTGAATTAGTGTTATTCTTTAGGAATAAAAATTTCCTTTCATTTTGTAAGTAGCACTTAGAGTATTTCAGTTTTCCAAACAGCTGAGGACCTGTAGTTGGACACCGCAGCTTGTACGGGAGACATCCCTTAAACTGGTGTCCACTAACACAGCCAGGGTCGGTGTACTGTGCACATTTAAAACTTCCCTTTCTAGGATTATTTATCTATAACCAGTGCCAGCCTGAACCATGACATGCAAGTATATATTCACAGCAATTCTTTGCTTCCAAAACAAGTTACAACTAAAAATGTAACAGACATTTATTCCTGAGAGACACTAACTTAAAAGCTTCAGTTATTAATGAGGACATTTGTTAGGCCACAAGTTCAAATGCACATTAGTCTATGGGAAGATTTATAGGGAAAAAAGAAAAAAAGAAAAAAAAAGAAAAAAGCATGGCTGATTATTTAAAAAAAAAAAATGTTTGGACAGAAAAGCATCAAAATGAACCATAAAAGATTTTCTAGGTGACAAAATGTACACAAAGGTGTATATTACATAAAACACAAATAATGAGCACTATCTTGATATGCATTCACAAACACCTGAGCAGCATCAAAAAAAGATGCTTGCTGTGAATGCATAGTCCAGAAAATGTAACAATACGAAACAACTCCAAACTTGGCGAATCTTACATACCATATGAGCTCCAACACCTATGCACAGTAGGGTGGATTAACTCGCTGGGTGCTGTGGACATATATATGCACCTCCTCCTAAAGTGTTCATTTGGCTGGCAGTCTGGAAAATGCCAGAATGTGAAGGGTTACGTTGGAACAGCGACAGTCTGCTTTTGTAGGTTTAAGTTAAACCCCATACTTAAAATATTATCTGTTTTTTAGGTATTTGGAAACATATTGTTTATTAGTAGTATGATATTTTGTACAAGCCCAATGAAGGGCTTGATCCAATGCTTGCTGCAGCTGGTGAGTAATGTCCCAGCTGACAACTGAGTGCTTTGGTTCTGCCCACGTTTACTTTCAGTGAACATCTTTTCAGGGTTCTTGTCCTGCAAATTGTCTTTATAATATCAGAAAGACTTACAAGCAACTTATTTTCTCTTATCTTAGAGTTTTATGGGATTGTTCTGTGATGATACAATTAAAAAAGAACAACAAGGGATCAAGAAAAGAAGGCCATGGCCTTCTCTGCTCTCTGCACATAGCCTATCCTGTAGGATAGTTTAGACCTTGTTTAAGTGAGCAAAAAAAAACTGATAGAGCAAAATTTTGTAGAAACACAGAGAAAAGCTTTTGACAAAGTTTTCCAGGAAATGGATTTACAAAATAGGGTAGCAGAAAAATAGCAAAAAAGTAGATGACTTGTTTCAACATTATTTACCTAGAGGTTCACAGCACAAAACTGAAAGGCACAGACACCTCTCTCCCCAAACACCTGAAGCTTTGTTTTTCTATTCATTAGCCTGTATTTTGATTTCATGTTCTTCACCACAGCAGAAAGCATTTCCAAAGACAAATACATAGTGCCTACAAAATATTCCTAGGCTGCCTTTTTCCCCTGAGTTATTCTTGGGAAGAACCCAACATGCTGGACTCCAGAGAACCCCATATCCCACCAGAAGAAATGGGACTGGCTCTATGAACAGATTTCAAACAAAAAGAATCCTGGAGAATTATGAGACTTCTATTCCAGACTCAGGTTCAGATGGGTTCAGTTGAGTTTCCCCCTGGACAGGCCATTCACCCTGCCCATTAGAGAACTGACACATACACCATAAGATCAAATCTAAGCCCCACCAATCAAGCAGCAGTCCAGGCTAAATGTGCTGAGGCAGCACATTTCCAGATCTTCATCACACTAGGCAGGGGAGTCATTCTTCTCAGTGCTAAAGTCACTGAATGTACTCTTGAGGAGATAAAAAAATTAAGAACTGGCTGACTTTGCACCATTTGAGTGAGGTATTCACTGCTGACCGAGAACAAGAAATTGTCATGTCCTGACACTGGTTAGGGATCGCTGTAGATACGGCCATCTCTGACTCTTTACAGCAAGGCTGTATATACGAACAGTTTCTCAGTTGGTTTGCGGCATCAAGATGAAAACTACGGTGTTTAAACGCATTATGTTCTGGAATAAACTTCACACAAACTCTCTCCTTCTCCCCTTCCTTTTAAAACCTATGTGAAATGATGCCAATGAGAGAGCTTTAAAAAAGGCAAATAGGATTCTGTAAGTTAAGATTTGCCTCGAAGACATTAACCTCCCTTTGCTATTTCTACTTGTGTTTTACTATCTGTTTTACTTTCTATTTTACTACTAAATCATTTTTTAAAACGTAACAGAGATTCATGCAGCAGGCTGAGGACTGAGATGCTAATAGTTGGAGCATTATCTAACAAACAAAATTCTATTCTCTTTTCAGTTAACAAAGACGTGTCTTTCAGCAAACTTTTAGAGATAAGGATTTTCAAAAGTGCTTAAATGAGGAAGTAACACACCAAATTCCTTTAGATAGTAATTGGTGGTGGCTGTTAGATAAGTGAATGCTATATATTGCTGCTTTTAGAGACAAATATGTCAACATGCTCATGCTTTCATTTAAGCATTACATTTTTTCAAATTTGAGTTTGGACATTGTTTTTACTAATTCTTGTTCATCTCAATAGACATATCTTAAAGAGTTAAAATGCCACAATATGTCCTTCCTTTCCATCCTTAAGCACTCAAGTAGAATGCAGTTACTTGGACAGAAGTACATGTGATCAAAATAGATATACAAGGACACTTTTTTTACTCTTTCAACTGAAAAGCTCTATTTTCATATATGTTACTAGGAGCAAAAGCAGATCTTAGTGTTGCAACTTCAGTAAAGGAGCCACACAGGTTTTTGTATCCGTGGCTGATCAAAATCTCAAAGTATTAATAGCGCTATCATCCTGTGCTTATTCATATCCAATTCCTGTGGCATAAATGGGAATTTGTTCTGAGAGACTATGTTAAAAAATGGCATTTGGCCTTTCCCATTCCTACCTCAATGACATAAATGCTCTTTGGAGTCTCCTCTTCACCTGCTGCCAGTGTGGATGACACACAAAAAGCCAGCCGGGTCTTTCAGGGACCAGGACCGATGTGTACCACTGCAGTGAGCACACTTACATAATCACTCACCCTGCATGTTTTAGTGCAGATAACTTCCCCCTCGGAGGAGAAAATTATCACATGAAGTGCAGATCTAGAGCAATTTTTATGAAATAAGAAATACCAACATCCATAATTCATTTGCAAATCATTAATGAGGCCCCTTTTTCAACATCATTTATTTCTTACCAAATTGAATCATCTGGACAAAGAGAAGAAAAGAGAAGCTAAATCAAGCAGATGAGCACACCATTCCCTTCTCCTCAGCCAGCGCTTCTTTCAGAAACCCATGACTGCTTTTACTTTTTGTGATATGGTTCAGCAAATAACACGGTCCCAGGCCCCAGCCCATGGTGGTTCATAAATTGTACTTCCTTAGCTGTACCATCCCATCTATTACTGTGGAATTAGTTGACAATGCTACTAGTTGTATCAAAA
Organism: Tragopan temminckii; assembly: GCA_028571105.1. Classification (NCBI taxonomy): domain Eukaryota; kingdom Metazoa; phylum Chordata; class Aves; order Galliformes; family Phasianidae; genus Tragopan; species Tragopan temminckii. Next base: position 25,984,229 of record JAOWBP010002559.1, on the reverse strand, counting down.
AAATAAACTAATTGGTCCCCAAGGACAGCTAGGTGCTTTGGAAGTCTTAAAAAAAAAATTAAAAAATCTCCCATAGCGATTTGTCAGCCTTCCTATACTGTATCCAGCACATTGGGACTTCTAAATTACATACCATAATTGACATCAAATATCTGTCCCATCAGTGAATATCTTTATTAGCATCAAAATCACTCACAACTAGTGTTCCTCAACGTTATTAAACAGAACTTGTTCTAGGTGTTGCCTTACTAATTAGTCAGGATGAGCCCGAGGAAGAAAATCTGGGTCATGTTAAATTAATTGGAATGAGCATGAAAATTAGCAGAGCAAACTGCATCAATTTTCTATAGAGAGCCTTTCTTCACGTTGAGAATAAAAATGGATATTATGAGGCATTAACCAAACTGCCTTCTGTGACTGCCAAGAGGTGTGTTACAGTAGCCCAAAAATATCATGCTCACAGATTTTCAGAAGTTAATGAGACATTTCCAGGAATGGTAAATACATGGTATTAAAATGGGTGTGCCTCTTATGGGAAAATGCCAAGTCATTTCATGTTTATTCAGGCATAACAAGCTCCTCAAAATGAGCATAATTTAAGAGGTGAATAGTGCAAAGAGGGCTAACATTCAACTAATTTTCCTTAAGAAAGAAAAGATTAAATTGAACAAAAAATGAATTAAGAGGTTTACAAATCAACAAGTCAACCATCAGATTGCAGCCTCTGCTCAGTATATTCTCATCAGCCCCTGCCATGAAGTTTTCAAAAAATGTCCCGAAGGCAGGGAACAAAGCGAGCAGAACTGATTACAGCCACACTCACCGCCTTGCTGTCTAAACTCTGTTTGGCTTCCTAATGAGCTCACTAAAAACCTAATTCATCTCCCATAACCCTTCTCAGCCCTCCTTGAAATTCACCATTATGGAAATTACAGATGAAACATTTACAGGCTGTGTTCAAATTACTGCTTCTTCAACAGGCAGGTCTCTGACCCTCACAATGAACACAATAGAGGTATGTCCGGCATGAAACCTCTCAAGCCGCAGCCTATAGAATAAAGAGGCTCAGGAAGGTTAAGACTTTTTCTCATGGTGACAATGATTTCCGCATTAATGCTTTCAGTTCCATGAATATGGGAATTTTGTGGGTTTGACAGTATATCAAATACAAATTGTAATTCAGAAGGGGAGAAATGAGTTGTACTGATGACAAATAGCTGAAATAGGCTAATGTGAATTCCCAGCCTGTTCATGAGGAAACTCCCTCAGTTCCTCATTACATGGAGTCAAAATGATCCTCACGGCACCTAGCCTGTAACTGGAAGATTACTGAATTGATGGATCCTTAGTTTAAAATGCAGCTGTTTTATTCTGCTTTAGTAATTAATTCTTTTTCCAATACCATATTGATTAAGCGTAGACCCTGATAAAGTTCAAACTGAGAAGAATCTCTAGTGGCTTCCTTACTTGCTCAGGAGACTCAATGAAAACTTCCTACAATTCCACCTGCCTCCTCAGAGTGCTGATCCAATGAACAGAACAGTTTTTTTCTCATAAATTAGTAAGGCCATGTGGAGCTGTATTAGCTGATCGTTGCTTTTGTCTCTCTACTTGCTGACTTGCTTTTCACTTTTGCTGTCCTTTGTGCTGTCACACACAAAGTCGGAGTGCAGCTGCCATTGTGAACCCAAACCAAGGTAAAGAACAATTCGTACAAACTACATTTTTCCCCCCACTTTATACAGCTGCAACTCCCTGAACAGTGCTGCACTCAATAAGGCCTCCTGGGATCCAACTAGCAGAGAAATCCGTGCTGAAGCATGCAGTCGTTCTGTGGGACTAAAGGGTGTTGCGGGGGGAGTAACCTGTTTTCTTCAAGCAGCTCCACCTTTTGGGAAGGAATATTTGCTGCTTTGTTTAAGCAGCTAGAAATGATCTGTTGTGGGTTTTACTTGTTGTTTTTATTAGAAAAAATTAAAAAATAAAATCACATGCAGAGAGCACTACAGCTGCTCCATTACAGAAACCACCGCTGCCCCTATGAGGAGTGGGATGTGGGTCCTTGCTGACCATAAGGCAGCCAGTGGCTGGCCGTGAGCAAGCACTACAAACACAGCAGCCCAGTACGGCAGTACAAGAACCAATTGCCAACATGTTGATGCTGTTCAAAGAGGCAAGCACATGTACTAGGAAATCAAAACTTGAAAATAAAAATGAGCATGTTGATAGAAAGTTTATCAGATTAGAGCCAGCACATGAGATTTTTCTTTTCCAAGAAAATCAGAAGTACTAGGAATGTTTTCAGACCAATGTATTTTGTTATTGTTTCTTCCCCAACCCGCCACAGCCCTCCTCCTCCTTCCCGTTCCCACCGCCTGCAAAAGGAAAGGCTGGGACCTCCTGAGCTTGCACACTGCGATTTATAACTTGAACCTGCCATCTGAATGGTGATGTGCTGCGTCTACATGGGCTGGAGAATCAGTAACAAGTCATCAGCACAAGTAAATGATCTGAAGGAGTGGCAGGCATGCCAGACATTAGCAATCCTTGTTCAGGTGACTTATTGGTTAATGGGAATCCATGTAGACTAAGGGTCTCATTCTGATCTCATACTGTCTGAGAGCCCTGGCTTAACCCTGGCCTTTCCTGTAAGGTAAAAGCAAGCTGCCTTTTCTTCAGGACAGTCTGCCAGATTCCAGCTCACCCGGTGTGCGCTTAGGGTGCTAAGGCAGTAGACAGGAACAAGGCTGGCATTAGGCAGCCCTGCGTGGTGGCCAACAGACAACTGCATTCCCCAGCTTTGGAGCATTCTTCTGTGGAGCAAAAGGTCACCCTCACAGATGTCCCCAGCAGACATCCAGTTGTCAAAAGGTTGTATAATGTAATGCACACAGTCACTGCCAACAATGCACTGTTCTCATCAAGATACGTAACATGTTGCACTTATAAATCATTTTCTTGTTAAGAGCAACTTAGTTTTTCCCCCCCCCAAGTTCTGTTCAATTATCAGAAAAGTGTAAAGAACACTGAGAAAAAACTGTCTGCCCCCCAGCCCTCACTAATTCACTGTTGCAGAATGTAATTTTCCTCTTCTGTCATGTCGCTCCACACAAAAAGATGCTTCTGTTTTATTCCAGAAAAAGAAAAATAAAGAAAAAGAAACAAAAGGACCATATTTCAAAGTGTGTAACTGTAAAGCATATAGTTCGGAGGCAAAAAGAGCACACATTTGATGAAATGGAAGATAGCAAACAATTCGTCGGAAAAGCTAGGCAGCCAGAAAAATTTAATGAAGAAAATCCTTGTTCAGTTTAACATGTCCTATTCTAATTTCTTCCCTTTAAAAGTAACAAACAAACATGTACCCTGTGTGGACAAGCACAAAAGGAAAAAATGATGTGTGTTCATTTATTACAAATCCAGGTTTACTTGGCATAGAAAGTTTATTTCTCCAGGAACACTTCAAAAATAGGTCCTAATTGGTACAGTAGCTCAGCTTTTCAGTTTCTACTGCCTCCAGATAATAATAATATAACAAAGATTCCTTCTTTATAGAGGACAGTTACTATAAAGAAGCTTGAAGCTATCTCACACAAAATTCAAAACAATTTATTTCTAGAATGGATTCAAACAAGTTTGTCAGGATTGCTATCTAGTTATAAATTACATATTTAATAGTAAAGTAAGACAGATGTGGCTGGAACGTTACACATGGGGAAACATGGCTAGAGGTATTCCAAATTACTCAGCCTAATCCTAAGCAATAGAATATTGAGGGTACTGGGAATTTCTAGAAGAACTAAGCATGATATATGGTAAAAAGTTCAATTAAATACCCGCAGATGATGATATGAGATTCTTTCAGAACTGCCTGCAATCTGTAGTCCCTCCAAATGCAGACTGCTTGTCTTTCTAAGCATCCCTTTTCTGCTCACTACTTTAGACCCTGAACCTAGAGAAAGCAGGCCTCTAAAAAAATCCCCTTTGGTGCTTTCAGGACTCTCATACCATACACTTGACCATCTTGAATTAATGGAAGTCAATGAAGATACACATTCTTAAAAAGAACTGCAGCTTCTCAGGTCTAATCTATGAACTTTAAAGACCTTAGTTTTATGAGCTTTCCTCAGGGTAGGTATTTCAGCATTCTGAAAACAGGGTTATGGACTGTTAAGTTAAGCACATGTTCTGCATCAACATTTTAGTTTCAGCGGGTTATTTGGTGCCAAGTTTGCCAGTCAGTATCATCAATCCTGAAATATGTGCATGTTTGTTATAACAGGTGTTTTGAGAACAGCATGAGATAGGAGAAAAGCACTGTTAATATCTTCATTTAGCATCTACTCTTAATTCCAAGAACCCCTCACCCTTCCCCCAAAAGTATGACGAAATTTCAGCTGTGGAATCTGAGAAACATAGCTGAAAAACAGTGCTTGCCTGCTCATTTCTTTTGTGTATTATTTCCAATATGACAATCACAGACCTGGTTTAGATATGGTATGAACATCTACTTAAAGAACACTGGAAGAAAAAAGTGAGTCTGAAGCAAAACAAACCAACCAATCAAAAAGAATACCATCAACCCCCCCCACCCGTTTTTTTACAATGAAGCACAGAGAGGGACTTTCACTCAGTCTGTTCCTATGAAGATCGTTTGTTAACATTTGCACCATAAGATATATTCGGAAGTGAAACAAACACAATCTGAAAACAAAATAGGCTCACCCCCATCAGTTGTCCCACAGAACCAAAATAATAATTTGCTTTTAAAAATAAACAGAAGTAAAACATAACAATAAGATGTACATGCACTTGCACACACTGTCACATTTGTGGGTCAGTTGAGATGGTGCATCACAATTTTCACAAAACCCACATGCACACATACACACTTCTTGCAGGTGTTATCTCAGACTTGGTCTGCTGAGAAGTGAAGTGAATCCCCGCAGCGATGTTTGAAGGTTTAAAAGCTCAGTTTTTTGTTTCTAAATGCCTATGAAAACACTGACTATGCTCAGAGGCCTTTTAAAACAAAACCAAAGCTTTTAAAGCTTCAAAAGCGGTCATGGGAATTTGTTCATCAGGAGGGAATCCTAAATGAAGGCTAAGATTCAGTGGATTCCCCTGGATGTGACAAAAGCTACAGCCTGTCTGCAGACCTACTACTTCTTACAGCAGATGCGGGCTGATTCAAGCAAAATCTGACCAATCTTTGTCCATGCCATAGATTTTGCAAAATCCACTTTTTAAAAGGTTTAATCCTCCTCAACTATGTCCTACTATTTTCTCCACCATACTATACAGAAAAAAAAAACAACACAAAATCTCCACACCTTTATAGGTACCTCATGTAACAGGGAGAGATCTCCCACTGCCAAAGTCATCAGCTTAAAAACAAACAAAAAAAAAAAGAAACCAGAGCCAGGCTTAGAACTCTATTGTTATAACCTCAAATGCATATAGGGCAGGAAGGAAACCAAATGACAGTTGCTTTTTAATGTATGAGAGATGATTTACAGAAGAAAATATTCTAATGCAATGTTAAAGGCCTAGATAAGTTTGAAAAATCTTTTTTCTTTTTGAGATGTCACTGTTTCATACCATAGCAGTCTAAAAAGAAGTTGCTAGGCATGAAAATGTTTAAAGGATTGTTTTAAAAGGGAACCTGAAAGTAAAATCTGAGTAGAACAAAGCTACTGAGTCAAGTATTTAAAGAATGAAAAGCTGGGTATAAATGAAAAGTCTTTCGTCTGAATGTCTGAGATAGAGATCTTACTCAGCATTAAAGTGAAGCACGCAAGCAAAAAAATCTACCATTTTGCATAAATTTAAGCTAGGCATTGCTGCCTACCATGAAGCTAGCATTCTCTCTTCTCTCTGGGAGGTGATTTTGTTCATAGATATTGCATCTCACTTCTGTGAAATACAACAGCAAAATCAAGAGTTGGAAGTAAGCACAGAGAAGGTAAAAGAGAGGAGAGTGCTGGGTTGGGTTTTTTTGTTTTGTTTTGTTTTTGGTTTTTTTTTGTGTGTGTGTGTGTGTGTATTTAGAAGCAATATCCCTTCTCAAATGATCACAACTAAAGTGTATCCCGGTCTAGCAGACAGCTGTTTGCCAGAAGACCGGAACAGAAAACCAACACATGGATCTTCCACCAGACATCTGGACATCAAGGGTATATCCTGCTCTCTACAGCCACAGCTCAAACCACGGCCATCACAACCAGGGGCACTACAGTAGCAAGCAAAATCAAAGTAAGACCAGGGCCAAACCAGTCGTTCTAGGGTTTGCCTCTGCTGGAGTGTACTCTCTGCAGAGCTGACAAATTATGCACTGGACAAGTTCTCAGTCTCAAGAACAACTGAACCTTACAAGGAAATTCTCTAAGGAAGCATGCAAAATGTTTATATGTGAATAAACAAGGAAAAAAAAAAAGGAGATATATATATATACACACATCCCTGGTAAGAACATAAGCATCTCCTCTGAGTGCTTGTAAGGTAATCAGAGAAAATAACATGAAGTACAAGCTCAAATTTATATTCTCTGATTATATGAACACAAATTATATAGATTTTTTTTTTTTTTTTTTTTTTTTTGCCAGCACAGGCACTCAAATCAATTCTGCTTTCAAATATACAGACTGCACTCCCATCAGCTCCCACTGAAGTCAGAATGTGACCTATTGTGTACTTTACATTCACATCAACGAAGTTGATAAGCACGCAGAAAAACAGCTTTAAAAAGATGTAAAATTCTTTACTGGTTCTAAAATAAAAGGACAGCTCATTTCTTTTAAACAAACTTGGAAGAGCTTAAAGGAGGGTTAATTGGCATACAGTAAACCTGAATTCTGGCAGCGTGGACTTGGAGCTAAAATGACATTCTCTTTGGTGGTCTTAGGGCTCTAGGATTAGTTTACAAGAAGACAGAAAGGGGTTGGAAATCAAATCCAAAATGTCAGTGGTGAATTACCAGATTATGAATGTCTGAATATGAAACATATTCCTGTCCAAATTAAGATTCAGAAGAAAAAGAAAAAAAAGAAAAAAAAGAAAAAAAAAAAAAAAGGTAAATCTGTACCTGAGACAAAGTTATAGATTAAATTAAATATTAAAAATAATAATAGTGTTTTTTTTAAATATCAATAAAACTCTTCTTTCATAAAGATCTTTCTCATAGACAGAACTTTATGCCAGAGTATTCTCAAAGTTGGGAATATGAACAGCTAAATAAGATCCAACCCAGGAAAATAATTTGGTAGGATAACCAAAAGAACAGTGTTTTCTCTGTTGTTGCAGATGTGCACTACAGAAGATTTTCTGGAAGTGGACAAAGTGAAATTAATGTCATTATTCTGAGGGGTGAAACAGGAAAAATAAATCATATACAGAGTGATTTGCTATCAACTGTAACCAACTCAAGTCACTAAAAGAAGTTTGTGAACTTTCTGGAAATCCAGATATGGTCCTTTCAATTTGAAGGAAAGAAAGAAAATAATTAAAACCTAAGAAACATTCAATCCAAAGATAATTGTTGTTATATTTTTTTTTTTTAATTTTTTTTTTATACTGCAAAACTGCATTGCTGCTTCTCTCCTGAACTAAAGCACAAGTACTGCAGTCATCTTTGCACTTGGAAAGCACAGGAAACCCTAAGCTAGCACAGATTAACTGGTTTTTGTTCCTGTAAAATGAAAGACTTCTATACGCATTAAGCATTTTGGTGGTTTCTAAATAAAAAATTAAATATGTAATACTTTAACTTATGTCATGTACAATTTTACACAAATTGGATAAAGCACTGTTGAAAAAAAAACAAGACTGTTAAGAAGCATTAGACTTAGTGAATACTTTATCTGGAAAAATATGTCTAAATTTAACGCACAAAAAAAAAGATTATGAATCAGAGATTTTTTCTCACTCGAATACACTTTCACATGTTTAGGGATGTCTTGAACAAATGAAATTAGGTGTCTAAATACACAAATTGAATCTTCAGTGTACGGACTCAAGCACAGGAAATCTCACCTAAATCTGATAAGTTAAAACAAAACTTACTAGCTGTCTTTCAAATGAAAATTTCTGTAATTTGGGACCAGAATGAAAAAAGTCAATTGAGAACCTAATTAGGAAGCTTTCCTTTTAGTAATTTTTAGAAGAAACTCCCAGTATTCACATGCATTACATAGCTGACATCCTTACAGATTTCCAGGAGAGTCTTTCAGCTGGATTATTCACATTTGTATGAACTATCTGCTTCCTAGTAAGTGTTATTTCATCATTAAAGCACAGACCTTCAAAGGCTGAGGTGGTCCGTATTAGCCCTAATGTGAGCCTCTTTGTTTCAAGTATAAGAGCTTGCAATACATGAAGTTAAAGACATGCAAGTCCTTGCCAAAATGAGGTCCTACTCTGGCTGTCTTGGGCACTTGTGCAAAGGAAGGTATATGCTGATTTTACTGCTAGCTGTGGTGTACTTCTCTAAATCCACTGCTTCGAAGCAAATTTGATGCCGTGGCTCCAATGCTAACCTGTTTTTCAGTGTGAGTGTTTTAAACTTTCTCATTCAATGCATACAAGGTGGTGTGATGTTCAAATTTAGGTACTGTTTGATGGATGCGATGGAGTGATGTAGGGATAGATTTAGTTTGTACTGAAAACAATACCATTACTTGTTGCTTTCTTTTTGTTTGTGATAACAATGTAGGAAGACAATGTCATTGCTCTGTTCATAAAGTTAAAAGAATTTTTTATTGTTCACCCTTTCTTGGCTAAAAATATTTACCATCCCCTAAATGCTAATTATTACACTGAAATCTTTAACAAGAGGCAAGTCATAATCTGGATTTCAGTACAACTCTGAGAAATAGAAATAAAAATAAAAGGTAGTAATAAATAATAAAAAGTTGGTAGCTTTTTGACTATTGAGAAGGCATAGGTCTTCAGTAATGTTCTCAAGGCAGTGAACTGACAGAAAAGCAACACTCATTAAGTTTTACATATTCTGTAAACAATGTGTTTTTCATTTAAAACAGCTTTCTTTACAATCTAATAGCATAGAAATTTGAAGAGTTTCTACTTTGTCCTGAAATAAAACCTGCTAACCTTTCTTTTAGCAAGAAATTGCTTGATATGAAGAATTTAAGCATAAGGTCAGTGCATCTAGGTGTTTTAAGTGACTGAATTATTTACCCAGCTGGCTGGGAGTCCACAAGCACTGCGTGATGTAATCAGGTCAAAATTATTATTACTGTATCACTGAAGCCCATGGGAGCTCTGCTTCAGCACTAGGACCTCAGTGTGTTAGGTATGATACAAATACAGGAGAAAGATGGTTCCTTCCCCTCCCCCCACACACACACACCATTTTTTTTCTCTCCCTTTTTACTGGCAGAAGCTCAGCATAACTCCATTGATTTCAGATGTATTAGCAAGGAAGGGCCTGATCCAAAGCTCACTGAAGTCAACCAAAATCTTTCTGTTGATTTAACAGGCTTTGGATTAGTCCCTAAATAAGAACAGATTTTGACTCAGCTAAAGGATTTCACTTAAGCTTTATGCTTGTTCAAGTATCTAGTAGGAGCGAAGAGAACACTCTGGCCCTACTGAGTAGGAGGCTGGTTCATCTTGGACTATCCCCTTTAACAGATGTACAGGGTCAGGAGTCCTACGAAACGGAGAACCATCAGTAAGTAGTAAATCTGAGGTGGGAGGAATTAGGAAGGAAGCTCCAAGCTGAAAAACTCTGATCTGTGCTATTTAAGTGATGTTCCATCCTCTTTAGTCAGAAGTGAAAAATTAGACAGGGAATTCATGTGAATTTCCAAATTTTACGCTCGTAAATTATTTTAAAGCTAAGCACTAAGTCCCTCAATAAAATTCTACACTTGTACTTGCTATATGCACTTCTGCTGAACTCTCTGCCAATGGGGGATGCCTTAAATCTAGGTATGACCAATTCACAGCAGCATATGGAGAAGCCCAAGGAAAGTTTAGACAAATGTAATTGCTTAAACAAGTGTAGCCACAATCAGTTGGTGGGCATAACACAAGATTATAAGAAAAAGAGCCCTCTTTAGTTACTTACGAATTAAATGCAGGGATTGTATAAGCATTTCATGGCACAAATCATACATCTTAACAGAGAATTTGCTAAATTCACCTCACTAACTCACGTGGCTATACCACCAACCCTTGTTACAGCAAATGCTCTGTTTATGCAACAAAGTAGAAGACTCAAAACCTAACCTGAGAATGAGGAATGTACAGTGCTAAGAGTGTGCAAAGGTAACCATCCATAAAATAATTTGAGCTCTTTCAATAAATTGCGTGGCCTGCAGTCTAGCCTAGCCCTCAGTATAAGCTCAAGCATCTGGGGTTTGCAATGGACTTCATACTTGGAGCAGTTGGAGTCAGCAGAGCACAGGGAAACCACTTTGTCTTGCTCCTTCTTGTGCTGACTGCACTGGCTATAGGTAGGAACAGAGGCACCTGAGCCATTGCGTCAGCTCTGTCTCTCCGTTTCCTTCCATTTGCTCCTAATGATAAAGATGACTTCACAAACAACCCAAAAACAGCTGAGCATTGCGGCTGTTACTTACAAGCCACTCAGATGTAAGAATAGAAAACAAAGAACCGTTTCCATTCTTCAGCTCCATACATACCTGCGCACAAGACAAGTTACTATATAGAGTGCAGCAGCAAACAGAAGCAGTCAAATTGCTTAAAGGTAATTTTGAGTTTACTATGTATGTCTATTATCTCTTGCTGATTTGAAACAGTATTTCAAGAACTGAACCAAAGTAAAAGTATAAATATGTTTTCCTGTGGAACTCATCTGAATACTTAAAAACCTCAGAGGAAAAGGTAACTCAAAATTTTCTTTAGCAAATAAAAAAGCTAGTGTTCATTCATTATGCTCCTTAAACTATAAAGCATGATGAAATTTTGAACAGAAATTTTCAGAAGAATTAAGCATTATGGCTGTTTTCCGGCAGATCTCATATCTTAATAGCAATACTTTCTATGGAAATTGAGCAAAAATAAGGAGGATTTTTTTTGTGCATGTATGCTTTTTAAGATAGGAGAACAATGCTTTGCTTTTGTTTATATGGATGTGTTAGAGTCAAGCTTTGTTTATGTGAAAGCAGTAGTGCCCTTTCTAATGCTACTGATTTCCACACAAGAAGGATCGGGATCCTAAGTGGATGCCTTCCCCTTCACCCCCTGGGCAGGAAGAACTACTTTTAGCCAATTCTCACCACCTTCCTTCAAACTTTCTGTGGCTCATAAGCAGAAGATAGTGAGTACTATCAGCAGGACTCCCGTTCAGTGCATTTTGAAATGCTATTCTAAGTTCCGTGGAAACCCAAATCACTACATTTAAACATGTATATGTTTGTTCAGACTAAAAGGAACAATAATAAAATAGTTACAAAAAGATAGATTCCTTCTATTTCATAGTTAATGAAAAAATACTAAATATAAAGCAGACTGCTTACGATACCTCTGCCAATTCTGATGCCCTAAGCCTTCATTTTCAACCACCACTGCCTGTGTGCACACTGAAAGCTCTTAGGCAACAGCGCAGGGGGTGCACTAGATCTTCTCATGCCAGGATGAGAAAAATCAATGTCTGTGTTTAAAAGACAGAACTACTGATGCGCAAGGTCACTAAACACCACAACCTGTTCTATAGCTCTAGAGCTAGGGGGAAATCCTAGAGGAAAAAGGAAGACAGTGCATTGCACAAACTTGTTTTAAGCCAATATTATCCTTGGATCCCTAAGACCTACATAACAATAGAAATGAAGTTTTCCTTCATCTATGTTTACCATGAATGTTTTGGGGAGAAAATGAAACAAACTAAAAAAAAGAACAGTGCAAAGGATACATATATAATGATATATTTTTAAACATTGGAAGCATCACTTTAGAACTCCCTTCATACATATTCCATTTAGAAACTGATGAGATGATCCATGTCGTCTTTCAATACTCAGTTTATTAGTCTTCTCGCTTAAAAAAAGAAATCTGTGTATATAAAGATAATGAGTATTTCATTTACCTTTTCTCACCTTTGTTGAAAAAAAAATTGGAAGTTTTAAAATAAGCAATACTGTTTACAAATGCAATTTATCCAGTGCTGCCACAATGAAGTTCATGAAAGCCAATGCAAGAAACATACTTGACTTTCTATATAACCCTGCATTCCTGGACTATATGAGCAGTCCCCTGACAACCGATGGCCATTTCGTAACAATTGTGCAACATTTACTTCTGCTTGTGCCCATTGCACAGATGGGAAAGAATGCAGGCCAGAGAGTCCATGCAACTTACTCAAAATCCTATTGGATTCAGTTCTGCAGATAGCTGCTCCTGAGTGGACATCCATATCTTTCCTTGTGGCAACAAAAGGAGAAACACAGGAAGGGCACCAAAATAGCAGATGCCCTCCTGGTGACCATTCTTCTCATTTGGATAGTGCCTGCAACTAGCAATAAAACTGATGTTGCAGTCACATGCAGTTGTATTGCTCTCTTCTAATTCCTATAATACCAGGCGCTAAGTTAGACCAGAAAACTGCAAGTCTAAGTTTCTACATACATTTTTACAAGTACTTTTTATGAGAATGAAAACATTTTAAATATTCATTCACATCTTTTACTGTATGGGTGAAGATTTACACACATTAGTGTAGTAGAAGCTGCTGGTTGAAATGGTAAATATTTTGAAAACTATAGCATAAATATTTAGCCACTGATCTGATATTTAAAATCTTAATCTTATCAAGACTTGCTTGTAAATCACTCAATTTTTGGTGAATGAAAAACCTAACTGGGAGATACAATCATTTAGTTAGAGAACGGAGAAGCTATAAGTGAGGAGAAATCACTCACTTCAGCCTATAGAATTGAGATTGCAGAAAAACCTAACTTCAACAATCTCTGAGTGCCAGTTACTGAAAGGAATCTTACAGCAAGTTTGTTAAAGAAGAAAGCATATTTAGACTCTGGGTCCAGGTTGACTGGTACCTTGTGGTCAGTCGATTAGAGTAGAAGTAATTGTACAGGTCAAAAGCAATGCCTTGCAATTACTTAAAATCAGATTGATTTGAAATACCAGAATTAGGAACAAGTATATCAGACCTCAGTAAAAGACAATGGTTGTCAGATTTTTTTCACCTGTTCTTCTTCCCCAGCTACAAAACATCCTTGGAAGCTGGAGCACCACAGAACAGTTAACACAGGCAAAGTAAAGGCAGGAAAACAAAAGATACACATATTACAATGCGTAGTTCCATAATGCAGTGCTTGATGCTCCAGAGGGCCTTCAACAAGTACTGTACAGCCAAAAATCAATTGAAAATCAGCATGATAACAGAGCATGAGTTGCCCTGTAATAGCCTGAAGACCCCCAAGGCTACACAGGGTCCTTTCATCTGCTGCAAGGCCCTGACTCAGGGGAGCCACAAATCCTCCGCTCAGCCCGTCCGCCACCCTTACCTATTGCTGCCCACCTCACAGTAAGGAGAGCTGACAGCAATAGGGTGGGCTGCCTCTACCAGTGACACTGGATTTTTCTTAGCGTAGGTTTGGAGGCTTTATTTATTTTATTGCTAATTTTTAAATAAATTTTTGCTCGAAGCAAGCTTGCTGATTTTGGAGTGTGGTTGCAGTGTGAAGACAATCCCAATTCCAAACACACAGAAGCGATCCCTCTGCGGTATTCAGTCAAGTACAACCGAAAAGGGAAGGGGGAAAGAAACACTGCTCAGTTCCTTGCACACTGCTATGTATGCAACAAAGCAGGCCCACAAATATTTCACTCATATGGTAGGTTTAATTTCAATATTTCTTTAATTACTTTCCAACAATGTCTGGTTTCTGTTGAATTTACGCTAGTACTTGGCATTTGGTGCAACCCCAAAAAGATAAGATACATATGTCCTCTATTCACAGTCTTGGCATTTTTACCTTAACTCAGATACTGAAGTGATTGGTTTGAAAAATTACCTTGCTGATTAGCTACATTTTCTAGTAAATATATAGCATTAATCCTTAAATTCTGAATGTGACATAAGGTATACAAATGTTCTGTCTGACTCAACAGCAACATATCACGGCTTAAGGAGGACATGTATGCTGATCTCCACGAGTGAGGAAAGAGCTAATTGGGAGTTAGATTCAGTGTGATTATCAGCTTGTTTATGATAAGGGAGTACTCTTCTGAAAGCACTGTAAATTCATCCCTGATTGTGGTGTTA
>JAOWBP010002559.1:25934927-25969860 GCA_028571105.1 Tragopan temminckii | reverse complement strand
CCCTGCGCTGGGTGCTGGGCCTTCTGAGCGCTGGGGAAGGCGGTTAGCGGGCTGCGGAGCCTGGCTTTAATTTTACGGGTAATCCAAAAATAAGTACTCGCATATTTCTTGTTAGCTTAATGCGCAGCTATACACAGCAGCACAAACTCAGGCACATTAATTTCACCGAAATAATTTTCAAGCTCAGTTTTTCGCACCGTTTCTCTCACAACGGAGCAATTCTCCATCACTCACGGCCACGCTTGTTTTTGTCCCCCTTTGTGCTGGAGAACACTCCGAGCTCCGCACAGGTTTTGTGTGCTGTTCCACAGCCCGGGCTTTGGGCCCGTGACCCTTAAGGAGCGCTAATGAAGGCGAATACTGGTGTTTAATCCTCTTCAGAAATACTAACATGCCCATCATCCAAAACAGCCTCCAATAATTGCCGTTGGGCCCGATCCAAGGCCCCGCGAAGTCTTTCAGTTAGGAGCTGAAAACTAAGTTCATCTGCTCATTTAGCAAATTGCTGGCCTTTCTATAGCATCAACTCCGTGAGCCCTTTTGTTGCGTTCCCTCCCGCCTCCCCCGCGAAATTCCCTCGCAGATAATAAAGGATGGAACACCTTCGATTGCAGCTCCTGTAATCACAGTTGTGGAAATTTCATTAGACAGATGCATAAATGCTACAAGTAACACTAAAGGGCTCTTTTGCATCTCTCTGTTTACATCCTGAAGACATTCTTTATTCTTTAAGAAAAGTATAATTCAGTTGTCAGAAATGTCATCCTGCCTCAGAATTACTCATGACTTCAGGTATTAAAATAAAAACTCAGACACAGTCGACGCACTTGTTTATTCCCTTCTGACTGCAGTGCAGGGAAGGCATTTCTTGCCTTGGTGCTGTGATTTCTAGATGCGTTTCTGTCCTCAAAGACAAAGGTCTCCAACAGAACTTAATTTGCTTAGCTGCTTTCCAGTAATGTTGCGTGCTGACCAAATGGAGGCTGACCTGAACCCTCTCTAGCCAGCATGCCTTTTATCAGCTAAAGTTAAGGCCAATAGAGATTAACGGGAAAGCCTGATAAGACTGTTTTCTCTTCTCCTATGAGCTTCTAATGGTGTATACAGATGGCAAGGTTTTAAAGAATGGAATGAACGCTTATTTAGGCCTGTAAAAAATCACAGACAACAGGCATCCCCCTTCCCCCCCGCCTTTCGTCTTACTAACCCGCGTTCTTCAATCAGGCCACTCTTCAGGGAAACCAAATTGCTTTTTTTTTTTTTTCTTCTTTTTTTTCTTTTTTTTCTTTTTTTTTATTTAAACCCCAACTACTTTTATTGTTTACATCTGGTGGTCCCCTTATTTATGTCCCTTTCCACTTCCCTGCAAGCACACCCTTACTCACAGGGCTGCGAAGCATTATGGGCCTTGGCTCTCAGCAGGAGAACTCGACACTGTCTTCAAACAAATAATTAAGGGGAAGGTTAAAGGTTCACCCAGAGGTCATATCTTTGGATACTCCTCAGAAAGTTTACATTAGTAAGAAATGGGTGCCCTCTGAAGTGTTTTTTCAATGGGTTTGCACAACAAAGCAGAACATTAAGAAAATTCTAAGTCCTGAAAGGTTTCAGGTGACAACTGCGGTTTGAGAGTACAGATTTGGATACTCCACTCTGGTCTTGCCTATTTTACAGCCACCAGAGCTTAAGCCTTTAGGATATTGAAAATATTGGCTATTGAAAAATTTTGTCCAACCATTCAATTCCAAAAGAACTTCTCCCTACTTTATTCCGCTGATATGAATAATGACAACTTTTCTGTGTGAACTCTATAGACAGTTCACAAGGTGTTTTGGAAAGGCAAATTAAAGCCCCAGTAGTAGTGAGTTCGCTGATCACCCCAAAAAAAGAAAAATAAAAGTGATAAAAATCATCACATTGGTCCAGCATTTTTTTTTCCTGCAAAAAAACACAATTTTTTTCAATTTCTGATTTAATTATATCTCTATTTTTTTTTCTTCTGTGCATGCTTATAACTGCAGGTGTAAATGACATCTTCTAGACCAACAACATGTGAAGAGAAGGTACTTTATCATATTCTCAGATACAGGAGAACTTTAGGCATTCAGTTCATTTTGAAGTTTTGAAAAATCCTGGCTAGTGATGGCATCAGTTATACCCACCAATGGTTAAGTCTAAAAAACTGCACTTGGAATTATTTAGATTGGCAAAATTGTGGGTGGAAAACAGACATACATTTCAGGTCAAACTAAAAATTGCATCCAGTGTCATAGCAGTAGCTACATTAGGTAGCACATCAGCACAACTGGCAGACAAGGGCACAGAATGCAGTGTTTGTGCATTATTATGTGTCCTTTATACTGCCCTATAAATATGCACAGTGCATAATAGAGACATAAAAGCCACAGTCACTGCCCTAGTCTTTACTTTTTTTTTTTTTTCTTTTTTCTTTCTTTCTTTTTTTTTTATTTTTCTTTTTTTTTTCTGAGGGCTTTTTGTACCTCTCAGGGAGCAATCTCTAGAGCCAAAGTAAAGCAAAATACAGCTTTCTGCACAGCACTTCAATTTGTGCATTGCAGAAATACAGTGATGTTATTTTGGCACAAGTATCTTCAAAAGGCACTAAAAGACAGGTGAAAAAAAAAAATAAAGAGAACACCAATGCCACTATTTCCAGCATTACTTGGAACCCTATAAAAGAAGAATTCACAGCTCTGCTCCTGACACTAATTGCCTGCCTTGTTCATACCCTTCACCCAGAGGCCAAAGATTGAATGGCCTGAAAAGATGAGTAAAATCTATCAACAAGACATAGATTTCTTTGTTACACTTCTGTTAATAGTAATTCCTATTACATGGATGATAGCAGCAGTTAGAGAACCCAATGAAGCTGAGTCGTACTTCACCCCACACTGTACACTGTCCAAGAGAACTCACAGTCTGAACAGATTTCTAGGCAAAGCCTGGGGGAGAGGAGACGCCTTCTCCCTGTTTGCAAAGGGGAACTGAGACAGACGGAGATTAAGTGACAAGGCCAAAGTCATACAAGAGATCTTTGGCAGAGCCACACTCCCAACATAGATTTCCTCAGTCCTCTTTCAGCACTCGGTACAATCTGCTATCCATATGCTATCTTTCCTTTGTTCCTCCAGATTAGCAGTCAGGCACACTGGCAGGGGAGTGCAGAGAGAGCTCACATTGCCACCGTTTGTGCCTTACCTGCTGTGTAGATAAAGAGGGGTCATCAGCCTCCAGGGCTGTGAGTTGATACCTTCACAAACTCTACATTCATGTGGTACTTGGTCCTCATTCCAGAATGATAAATGAGGTGTGTAATGTTGAGAAATACATGTCATTGTCATAGTATGTTTAATGAAAATCTCACTTCCAGCATTTTGCAAGTGACAAATTACAAACCCCACTTATTCAAACAACAGAAATAAGTTTTTTTTGCATCTTGTATTTTTTTAATTGCTACCTAAAGCAGCCACATATATTTTCTATAGCCAAAGTCTGTCTTTCTCACACAAGGAGTTACGGGAACTTCAGTGGGACAATTTATGAAAGCGCAGCCAACAAGATTTGGCTCAAAATGCTCAACAATATGGAATTTTTAAAAGAAGTTACTTCAGTTTTATCTAATTCTAGCAAAAAAAAACAAAAAACAAAAACCACACACACACAAAAAAACCCCACAGTAGAGCAGTAAAGGTACACTAGTGAATATGCAGTGTAGTCTGGTGATTTGGTAGCCCTAGTCCTAATTGGTTCCTACCATTGCTAATTAGCATGACAATATAATCTAAATATATGCATTTAATTGCATTTTCTCAAACTGAGGTTTGCTTTTCTTCATCCAAAACATGCATGCATTTTTTACTTTATAGGAAGTTCCATAATTAATCTTCTTTATATATTTATCATATTTATCTCCAGTCATACAAAATGATGTTAAATTCACATTTACATAACATATTTCATATTTACAATAAGCAAGATCCAGATAAAATTGTGGGGAAATATGTCTGCAAGTGCAAAAGAGAATAAACAGCAAATAGAGATCTCTTAGTCTGCTTTTTCATGTCTGGCACATTCAAAAACAATTTTGTCATTGTTTCCACTGTCTTTTTTTGTACATACTATGTGTTTCAAGATACAAGGACCTCTCCAAAAGTGAATCTATGTTCTTAAAGATTAGTTCTTAAAGTGAACTATTGGTGGCTGTACTGATTGGTAATCAGAATTAGAAATGCCTCTACTGTATGTCTATCATGGAAAATACACCTTAAGGATGTGGACTCACAACAATTTAGTTTCAGAAGGACAAACAGCATGAATGCTTGGAAATTATAATTCACCTCCAAGTTGAGGTCTAATGGGAACTGAGGCAGAGAGTGGTATCTAATTCCAATTGCTTGTCTACACATCTCATAGCTTCTGTGAGATGAACTGGTACAAAACATAACTAGTCTTCCACAGCAGAGTATATTGCTCTGTTTGAGAAACAGAAGTACAGCATGGATGACAAAGTACAACTCAAAACTTTTCAGTATCAGTCTTCAATCTGAATTTTCACTTAACATATCCATCCAAGAAAATAAGGTGTTAAAATATTGCACTTATTTAACAGATCAGCCACCAAACAAACAAACAAACAAACAAAAAAAAAGAGTTCTCTTTATGTAAAAAACAGAGAAAGAAACAAATTTGTGAGATGGATTCAGCACTAGTTCTCTAGAGGGATTATTGACAAGGAGAGATTTTTGCTTGAATTTAGATTTTAGCCCAAGTCAATTCTGCCCATTCTCTTGAAAAGAATACAAGTACTGAATGAACACTATCACAGGCTTAGGCATAACTGTAATAACAATAACAACAGTAACGTAGGGTCAAAATTGCTCTTTTTTTCCATCATCTGAAAATATAGTCTAATTTTCAAAATTTTTGGGTTGCCAGAGGAACAGTCTAATGAGATTTTTCAAAAATCTGACAAATCTAAATGCAAAGCTACTCTCTCATTAAACTTAGGTAAATGGAAGTCAGGCTTCATGGGGTTTATGCACCTGCTTCAATATTTCGCTGAGTAAGAGCTTAAAAACACATTGTAAGAAATAATCCAAATGTTTTTACCTTGGCTGGGAAAATAAATCTTTGCCATAAATGATATTTAAGTGCTCGGACTGTGAACACATCAATGTTTAGCCCAAGAGCATGCTACAGTGATCCCTTGTTGCCCAAAAATAAGAAATGGAAAATAAGCAATGAAATATTATGTTTAACTCACAAAAATGTTTTGATAAATAACCTAGAAAATAATTTCTTTCCCAATCTGAAAGAAGAACTTCATAAGTTTTGAGGAATTCACAGACTGAAAGAATGCATTAGAAAAAAAACTAATTTGCAGAAACACTTTTATCAATATATCCAGCCTTTGTAGCAATCTTTGTCTGTCACCTAAACTTTTATCTGAGCAAGTAAAATCTAGTTATCTTAGTTTATTTCACTTCTCCCTCCAATATGTATTCTAAACTGACAGAATTAGGTTTAGGTGTCCTTTTGTATGTGTGCTTATAAAAATGGTTGAAAAAGCCCTTGTTTATGCTTCACTGAATCCATGCCGCACCTGGTTACCAACACTTACTTGTAGCATTCCTTACAGGAGAGTTAAAAAAGCTGACTTAGTCACCTGGAAATGAGCCACCTAAATGAGGCTTCCTTAAGTCCCAAATCTTGAGAAATGGAGGCACTTCCATGATTGGTTTCAAGGAAGAGAGTGGAACAGGCAGGTTCATTCCCTAACCGGGTTTCACATCGTTTTGAGTAGCCTTGTTAGAGAAGGGGGGTTGTAGGCTGCTTAAACTGACTTTCTTAAGCTAATTTTGGTATCTCACATCTCTCATAGGTGTGATTCAGCAGACCTAAGTCAGTATCCACATTTGGTGGAAGGAGGGCTCTAGAAAATGACAGCAAGTGTCTAAGCTGGGTGCCAACAGCCCAAGGCAGGCACTAACAGCCCCGGAGACCTATGCCACATCTTGTATGTTTGTGTTGGATCTTCTAAAAATACGTTATGGCACCAGGAACTGCCAATTGTTGAAAACCATGAATTTGCCCATCTTGTACCTGTGAGACTGTCTAAAAAAATCAGAAGTTTAAACAGTGTCTTTTGTATTTACATTCCATGTTTTTGAGTCATTGTGTCACATTTTTAAACTGCTTTCCTCAGCAACAAAATCTAGAAACTTACTTGGAAAGTCAGGGCTTTGAGTTAACATGAAATAACTTGAGCCTTGTGATAAAATCATGAGAATTGGCAACCAGGCATCTATTCACCTCAGAGAAAATATGTATCTTAAAACACGTAACTCTTGGTTACCAGGCTACCTTTTCGAAGCACAGGAAAATGATTTGGCTTCTGCCAAACCCCTAGTGCATTTCACACTGAAACACACACCCTGAGCAGCCATGCTCGCATATGGCCTTGGCCAGGGGCCTGCTCACAGGGCCATAATGGTCTCTGCCCCAGGGTGCCCTGACAGGGATGCATCACCTCACTGTACTTATTGCATTCCCACCGTGGGGTGCAGCCAGTGCTCCCCAGTGCATCTCAGCACCCTGAGAGGGCTAACGCCTGCCTGCACTCCACAGTCTTGCCACTGCCTCAGCACCATGGGGCCGAAGGGATGCTTCCAGGGTGGGCAGGGGCACCAGGGCTTCTCCAAAGTCCCAGGGGCAAGGTGGCCATGCTGGGCTTTCACTTGGTGCGAGTGTATGAGGTGAGGGGGATTGTGCTGCCCCGGTCAGTGAGTATGTAAAGGTGGGAGGTGAGTCTAGCAGGTGAGGGTAATGAAGGACTATGCCATACGTGCATATAGAACCATAGAATGGCTTGGGTTGGAAGGGACCCCGAGGATCATCAAGTTCCAACCCCCTGCTGCAGGCAGGGTCACCAAACTCCGGAAAATGCCAAAGGAAAGGCATGCATATCCTTACAACCTTTCATAAGACCTCAACTTAAGTGGAAAAGTACCCTCTTTTATGCCCCTTGGATTTCTGGCTGGTAACAACGAACAGTCAGCGTGGCCACAACCAAAGTCATGAAGCAGCCTGGCAGGCTCTCATTTCCCAAGCAATGCTGACTGCTGTTCCAGAGTGCCATCAAATTATTCATATACAGTTATTTATCATGCACCATAAAAATGATCTTTTAAAGATACTTGAAAGGAAGGGAGGAGACAAGCAGACATACTTCCTTAGCTATTCATATCTTACAGATAAAATGCAAAGTCAATAGACATAAGCTGTAGTATGTAACCTCATCCCATACTTGATTTATTGCAGATGGGAATCAACTAGAAACTGAATTGCTTTGAAATTTTTACTACTGACATTAAAATTCTAAGTTTGTATACATACATCTCATGGAGATGCTAAATACAATTTTAGCTAATTTGGTATGTGCTTTGATTTGCTGGTAGGTGTCCATGTTATAGGTAGATAACAGACCTCCTATAAAATCTTAAGTAACTCATACATTTAAAGATATGTTAGTTCATCACATTAAACTCACAGGAAAAGATTTTCAAAACAGATGATGATCCAGCAGGCTTGAAAACATAATCAGATTGTCCAGCTCCTTAAATGAGAGTTGAGTTCTCTCATTTTCGGCAACTCATTCAAAAATAAATGTGTAACTTTGAAAAACTACATAGAAGTAACTTACACATATTTTTAACTATTTCATACTGAGCTTTTCAGTTTTTTAGCCAATTCTAAATTGACCTGAAAAGGAGGATTGTCAACAAATTTAACATCTGTTTAACTTCCCTGATGAAATTAGATTAAGGCATTAATTCTGCTTCTTTTCAGTGGAAACTACCTAAGTAGCAACTTGCCAAAAATGCATAAAGGTGTTTAGCAATTACATACTGGGTATGTTTGAAGAGATCAAGGTGCACTCACATGTCCTGTGCTATGGATATTTCTGATTAGCTTGTCACCTACTCTAAAGAAGATGTAGCCCAACTCTCCTATACTATATAACAGGCCAGCTGTTAGCTGTCTGTCAAGCACCTAAAGTGGACAAGTAGTCCAGGAGCAAAAATGTCACTCCTTTGATCTGGCAAGGAGCAGCTGCTGATTTATAGAGTAGGACTTTGTTCTTCCGTTCTATTTTACTTTCTTTCCTAAGGCAGAACCACAAAATCCAGCAGAAAAAAAAGTGCCGTTCTCTGCAACATCAACAAGCTCTGACAACTGCAACAGGGTTTTTCTTGGCCCTAACAAAGCTCTCAGGCATCTCCTTTGACGCTCACCTTTTTTTTTCCTCCTTCTTTTTGCAATGCGGTAGTTATTGTTTAATTCAGCTTCTGTAAATGGAATGGACTGTGGCCAGCAAGCCTGAGGCATAAACACACCTGTATGAAAGAAGCCTTATTGTAGCAACCATCTACAACCAACCTGCACATGCACTACCAGATCGTGAGTTCAGAAGGAATGTTCCATTTTCCCTGACAGTAAACTTTGCTTTAAGATAACATTTTTTTTTTTGTACCCAGTGTCCTGTCTTGACCATGAAACTTGCATACTTTTTCATTGTTATTAAGATCTGATGGAATAAAAATGTGTATTTTTCTACCTGTCAACCAGTGGACCTAAGGAAATTTTATCCAAAGAGCCCATTTAACAACAACAACAACAAAAAACAAAACAACAACAACAAAAAGAAAAACAACAGCCAAAATAGACTTATAGAAGCACAATACTGAAAGTTTGAGAACTACTGATCCTGAAGATGCCTGTTCTTTTTCAGAGCCAGTGATGCAGACGTTGTCACCTCTGGCTTATACTGTTAAGGATTCTCCTCCAAAAACATTTCAGAAAACAAGTACGGAGTAAGAAATGGGATTCAATGCAACTAATTGGACTGTGACACCAGGGCCCAGATTAAATGCTCTCTGCAGTTGTTTTAGACTCAGAAGGTGCAGAACAGATTCTATCACACGATTAGTAATTATAAGGGGCACTGTATCCCTGCCTCACCTATTGGAAATAAGGCAGTTTCCTCTGTCACAGCTGCCCTTTTATTTTCCTTCAGATCTGCTTTCAATATTAACTGAGAAAAGAGATTTACAGGCCACAAGAAAAGACTGCAGTATAACACTGTTGAGGAGTATCTTGTGTGCTTATGGATCAGGAAGTAAACAACACAGCAAGCTGTGTATTTGACCCATGTATGTGTCTGCATGCATGTCGTACTTAAGCTTCTTCATAATGTAACTTTAAAAACAAGCACAAAAGGTTTTAACAAAAAAGATGGAAAGAGTCGAGGGAGGTGGGGGTGACATCATGACTACAAGATCCTTTGCATACATGTTAGCTTGTGGAAATAAATAAGAACTATTACAGCCAAGCCCCTAAGGGAGGCAGGAAAATTATGATGTACAGGATAGTATAAAATGATATATTAAAAACTGAGTTGTCAGTGGAACAAAAGAATATTAAGCAAAAGTCCATAATAATTGGCAGATATTTAGCTGTAGACATCTTTCTCTGGTTGGTGGGTACTAAAGTATACGTGAGAGGAAAGAGAACTAGTTAGGTAATTAGAAGTCATGGGCATAAATAATACACTATGTATAAACAACCCTCCTTTCCCTCATGTTATTGCTCTTCTTCAGATACACTTAATCATCTCTCAGTAAGCCATACTTACTTGCTGATACTGCTAGTGTTTTGGTCTTCACACTGGTTACAGGAGATTCTGCTTATGCTCATTTTCCTTTCCTCTCTAAATACAGAATCATGTTCATATTCTCCCTTTTGATTATTCCAATATTGGTGGCAAGACTTTTAACAAACAAGAGTCTGATCGCTTAGCAGCTAAAGATGCATCAGCACCACAGACACTGTGAGACTGCAGTCTGCCGTGTTATGGAATACTTGCTCCACAGTGACTGAAGATTCTAACACCATAAGTATGGGATGGCTATATTGTTTAAGTGTGCTAAAACAAAGAGGCAATTGTGCAGATGCTCCCACTGTCATTCTGGTGAAGAGTTTACTCTGTCTCATCCCCTCTTGTGTTCTCTAAACTACACAGGAATCATGTGAAAATGCTTTAAACATTTTTGAGAGTTTATTAGTATACTAGTGTGCATCACATACTTCTGTGTCTTTGTTACTGTAAACCAAACTGATTTGAATTACGGAATCTAAAAATTAAATAACCTCTGTGGAGCTGTTTGCTCTTACTGTCACTCTGTATCCCAGGCTCCTGTACTTTTGGGCCACTGCTTCATCTCCCCCAGGGCTTAGCTCTTGCTCCCCAGACTACCTTTCTGGCTTACCAGAGATAATTGCAAAGTACAGCTGGCAAGTCAGTGATAAAGCTTGCTAGTGCTCTGCAGGGGTCCTAGATGGACAGATATGCTGTGATTGAGGACATATATATGAATGTTGCACCACCTCTCTTCCTTATGCAGTTTTCATTCTTCTGAACAAGCTAAAGACTAAAACTAGGAAGATTTGTGCTTTCTGAAGCACTTGGAAGGTTTGTTTCCTCTGATTTCAGTACTTGGTTTACGGGAAGAACAAAGCATAGGAGGTGCGTGCATCATATTTAGGCTGCTGAGTTCCCAAGCTAAAGAGAGTTCTAATAACTTTTTTCCCTCTTTCATCTCTTAAAGGATGGGTAGATGGAGAAGTACCTCTTAATGAAGTAGAATTACCTCTTAATGTTTCACTTCTTGATGTGAAAACTAAATGATACTAGAAAAATAAACTTCAGACGAGCACATATTTCTTCAATGAAAACTAGCCAGATCAGTAAAGTACTCCACTATCCCATATTTTGCATACAATATCTATTATGAAATGAAGCCCAATCTATACAATCTCTCTACTATTTATCTTTCTTTATGAGAACAGTTTGGGAACTGTGTGCGATCTTTCATAATGTTAATAACTGGTTGCTGATGGATTTCACCATTAACTCTGACTGTTCTGACTGGTTGGGTGTTGAGGATTAATTTTCAGTAGAATTTCACTAATCGTTCCTGCACTGCGTAGGGGTGAAGGCATCTAAGAATATGTGTACAAACCTGCATTTGAGCCCATAAAATTGGTAATTGCAGGGTTGCATCCAACTGTGCTGACCACTTTAGCTCACCCTATTAAAGCACTCAGGTGTATAAGGAAAATCTCCAAACTAACCAAGTTCTGTTATCAAAATCATAATAGCCCCTGTAAAGACCATCTTAAAGTTTGAGTTTAAAATTAGATGGCATTATTGGCAAAAGGATATAGATACTTTGGTACCTCAATTGTAGGTGATCTGTTATCAAGAAAATTCATCTTCGGTTAGATGTTCTGGGAATCCCCAGAAGATGGTCTTATATACCTAACTACCATTTAAAACAAGATAAAACTAACTAAAACAAACGAAACCAAACCAAACAATACAAAAATGCTTCACTTAATGGAGAAACTACCTAAAATCTTTTGGCATGTACATTTCTACTCTTTTAACACCATATCCCATCAACATTTTTTCTGCTGTGTTTACATATACCCTAACAGCAAGTTACTTTTGTGCTGTAAGCAAGCTCTTCCTCTGAGTTAGACATGTATATCCAATAATGTTTCCTATAGATCATTTTAGTGAGAGAGACATTTAAAACAGGCCTATTCTTTCTTACAACAACACAGATAAAGATCTCTTTCCTTTTTAGCTGACACCAGAATTATTTGAATATTTATCTGGAAAGAAGGAGATCGAGTTTTGTCTCCCCTTCCTCCTTGATATGGAACAAAGACTTGAGCACAGGACCTTCACGTATTCTTAAATAATATCTGAATCACCAGACAGTTCAGTACAATGAACAAAGCCCTTTCAGTTCTCATTCTGAGATGTTCCACCACCTGAAGTAATTATACAGTCGTTGTAATTAACCAGAAATTAACTCTCATACCTCTTAAGTTGGAGCCCTAACCAAGAGGCTGTACAGTCAAATCCTTGTTCTTATTTAATTTTGTTCTACTGACTAGCCGTTACATACACAACAGAATTGGCAGTCAGAAGAACAAGAAAGGCATGATAGTGAAAACGAGTAAAGATGGAGCATTATGTTCAATAGCCCATTGATTGGGAAACTCAGTTCACTTGGAGCAGTTAAGACAATGATTTAAATCGAGATGAAGAGAAGACCTGTGAACATATATCCTATTTAACAAGTGAATTTTCTAGCCAATGAGCCATTGAGTACAGCACTCCCTCTACGCCATTTGCCTGTTTTGTATAAAGCTAGGTATGACCAATACATGAGAAGACTTTCTCTGGACTGGGTCTCTGGTGAGATACACTGACACCAGGCTGATGTTGTGTTGAGAGCTGTTTCACTCTAGAGCTTGTTACTGTCTATTTATCACTGTACACGTATTTCTCCTCCTATACCCTGGAGGTGCTGTCTATATAAACTAACCATGGTCAGGGTAATACTTTGCTTGTCAGTACTGCTAGTGCTACAGTTACAAGTTTCTCAGTGATAGTACATTCTAAGCAGTTTTGTGCATGCTCACCAATGGAAACAAGTCAATGTGAACCAAAAGATTTCAGGCACCTACAGTCTGTACAGCATCTAGGTGAGGATACTGGAAAATTCAGTGATACCTAAGGATAAAGATTAGTTTAAAGATTGCTGGATATTTTTTACTGAATACTCATATACAACTCAATTAATACACATCTAATGGACACATATTCATGAGGAAATATTTTGCAAAATATGCTACACAGATCTTTCATCTTTACTTACACAATTTATAAGACAGCAATGTAATAACACTTTCCTAAGAATTTTTAGCAAAATTGGAATACTTTTAAAGAAGATTTAAGGTCAGCACCAACATTATGTAAAACAAAAAAAAAGCCTGTGAAAAGAAAGGAATATGCCTCAAATTCTCATGTGGCATCTTCAAGCAAGACAGCTCAGGACTGTGCTTAAAAATAAATTTGATATGAAACCTAGCTAAATAAAATAAAAACGTTTTCTTTCTAATTCAGTGTCCAAACTGAGGAGAACACAGGTAAATTAGGAGTTAGAAGAAAGTTATTCTTTGTTTTTCACTTTGAATTGCTGAAGTATCAATAGCATATGTACATATCAAGGAACAACACACCTTCTAAATTTGATAGTAAAAATCTTGTAATGTTTAACTACTTTAGAAATCAACTATGCCGTATTTACAATGTGTCAACTTTTAGCATGACAAAGTGTAAAACAGAATAATAACAGCAAGAAATGCAAATACTCATTTTCCTAGGAGTCAGATGAACTAGTAAGAGTTAGTTTCCATTTCTTTTTCTGTGATTTTTCTGCAGCTGTTACATTCTGTCTTTCCAATGTGACTGTATTATTATCCACAAAATTTTTAGCATCATCATAATCATAAAATATATATTTTATATCTTTATAAATCACATGAGGCTTAGCAGACCCATGTGATGCCACATCTGCTTTAATCCTAGTAAATTCTAGCCTCAGACAGCATAGCCTGTGGTATCTCACCTGAGTTCACAGAGACATTTCAGGGAATGCTCTAGCTTTGTGAGTCAGTGAAATAAATGCAAACAAATATAGTGGTAAATAGCCAAATTAAAACTTATCATTTTAAATTGGTTTTGACAAGTAGTCCAGGTTGAAAAATCCAAATCTACTTCATGTATATCCCTTAACCACTAATCAGTTCCTCTAAGTCATCCAGTTAGTGGCCTAATTTTTGATACCTGATACAAGTACTCAGAATTTTTAAAAAGTGTCCAAAAATCAAATATGAAAAGATCTTAATGTCGAATTCCAAATCCTAATTTAAAATAAAAATTAAATTGAAAAAAAATAAAACAAGTACCTAATTACTAGGACAGATGTGATGTGAAGATGTGCAGTTAAGACTGGTGCCTATGCTTTTCAGGTGCAGTAAATTCAGGTTAAAAAAAACGGCAAGTGAAATGTTTTGTGACATGCTTTACATCCAGACTGAAAAAAGTCCATTTCATCCTTCTGCCAGAGTTATCCCAAGTGCTATCTAGAACATGCACTAGTTTTCCAATAAAGCATAGGCCTATAATAAGTATTTAAGCATACCACTTAGTATTAATCTTCCCCATGAACTTGATCTCAAAGCAGTTTCTATGAAGAGAAATTAAGAAGTGTATACAGGCAAAGGAGAACATATAAAGCAAGCCAATGACACAGAAAGGCTCTTTAGATTGGATCTGTGGTAGTGAGGATGGATTTTTCAATGAGATTGCAGAACAGAGGGGAGGACAATACTAGATGAACAGAGAGTAGAGAGGACAAAATGAAAAAAAGAGACATAGATGTTAAAGTAGGTTTTGACATTGTTTTAAGAAATATTGACATTGATCTGTAAACTATGGTGGAAGGCTGCTGAAGTGCCTAAAGCAGGAGGTGTTTTTTGATGCACGCATGAGGAGGAAGCATCAGCATGTGGCACCTTAGGGGAGAGGTGAAGAACTGGGACTTCGAGTCCTGAGGGAAGGGAACTACAATAGTCAAGGTGAGAAAAGATGAAGGCAGAAGCAAACGTGACATACTGTCAAAATGGAAATAGGAAGAAGGGCAGACATTGGAGATGCGAGGGAAAGTGCAATACAAGGAATTATTTGTAGATATTCGGCAGTGGGAATAAATGTGTGAAGTAGCCTAGGGGAGTATAAAGGAGTAAGACTTGAACGTCCAGGAGAATAATGGTGCTCTAAGCTCACTGTCAGTTTTGTTTGCCAGGCTATATATTCATCTGTATAAAAAATGATCCTATCTAAAACACAAACTTCTTTTAAACAATACTCTCTTATTGTGAGAGCTTGTTAGTCAAGCAATCTCTGCACTAGATGCAGCTGTGGCTTTTTCCATCTCACTGGTAATTTTAACTCTCTTATAAGTGTGAAGCTTTTCAAAGTATTTACAAATGATAAATATGCTATAAATATACTGTCCATCAGTTCTTGAGTTCTGTTTTGTTTGAATGTACTATGCATTCTTTAACATCTAAATAATTTGCCTAAAAATCATCACAACATAGCAACACTTTGGAACAGAAGATGCGAATATGATTCTGATAAAGCTTTGCAATTTTTTTTAAATATGAGCTTTGAACAGTTTATGTTTACAACCAGTATTTTGTCTTCATAATACAGTCCAAAGATCCAAGTTCTGAAATGGCATGCATCTGTGTGAGAGGGGGCACATGATATCTTTTAAGCTGTTGAATCCTTACTGTTTGTTGCGTGCAGAGAACATAGCAGACTTTTTCTTGTAACTGTTTTAAACTGCCCAATGCCTGCTGTATGGCTTTCCAAAAGACCTCAAGATGAGGTTAGCATGATAAAGAGCTTGATTTCTCGAAGCAATAGTCATTCAGACTGACAATATGTATTCATTCACTGTAAACAAAATATATAAAAAATGAAGAAAAACAAAAACACAAAAAAAGCCAAAACAACGTACTCAACTGTTGGGTTTACTGACTTCTGCAAGGAAAGTGATATTATCATTACCACCAAGTATGTACAACCTGGGTTTGATGTTGGCCTACTTAAAATTACTATTTGCTATGAAAGGTTGGCAAAGTAATTTATAAAATTATGGGGCAAAAGTAAGAGAAATCCCATTAAAAACTTTTCTCTTAAAGGAGAGCAGAGTAGCACTCTCTGAGTTTGACTCACTTATTACCTCTATACGCTAGTCCTTATTAATGTCTATAAACTGATTAGATTTCTTTTATAAGTAATTGTGCATTGTTAGATAATTCTATTCTTATTAGGAAAAGGTATTACATCCAAACACTTACGACACATAAATCTAGATGAATGTATCTATCTGTCTATCCATCTTTTCACTCAAGAAGCCTTTGGATACTTTTAGAGAATCTAAAGCAGTTGTGCAACTCATAAACAAGAGGTGAGTTCTTAAGAAGGAAAATACATGCATTTAAATAGGTGTCAAAACTATTTTCTTGTCAGCATCACAGTGTCCACGACACAGTAATGGTTCTGATGAAATGCTAGTTCTCAGATCCATAATGAGTTGCTATTAGTAAAAGCAGGGACATATTGTTGGTATCCCCACAGAGTTATCTCCTAAATTATTTATACTTGCAACACTTCC
The DNA here is from genome assembly GCA_028571105.1 of Tragopan temminckii. Taxonomy (NCBI): domain Eukaryota; kingdom Metazoa; phylum Chordata; class Aves; order Galliformes; family Phasianidae; genus Tragopan; species Tragopan temminckii. The sequence continues at coordinate 25,953,670 of JAOWBP010002559.1, read as the reverse complement.
ACGTAATGGCAGTTTTAAACTCAAGCAAACAAAGCAAACCACACAATAAAGAGAGAGGAAGAGAACTGTGCTGAAACCCTTTCTGAATGCACGTAGAGAGAAAGGCGAGTCAAACAAACTAATCAGATTTTGTTTCCTACTCAAATCCTCATGAGCTTTGCAATACAACATCAAAGCTTTTTGGGGTTGTGTCACTGAACGTCAATGTATCTGTTTTATCTCTCACATCTAAAATGTAAAGGAATGCAACTTTATTTGTCTGGTGCAAGTTTGCTCATTGTCTTTGAAATTCCACGGTGGACCCTTCACAAAAAGCGTAGCTATTAGAAGGATGCGGATGAGACCAGAGCCCTGTATTACTCCTAAATTCATCCCTTAGGCTATGGTGTCAGGTTTGCACAGGAGCTGGGGGGTGGAAGGGAGGATTGTTGTTTTTATACAAACTTTGCATTGTGAATTACTTATTCTGCGTTCCACTGTTGCTTTACTAATACACAGTGTAATGATTAACATTTTAAGGAGTCAACACTTTCTGAGAAAAACAGGTGTCAGCCAAACTCAAGTCTGCTCAGAGCAGAGGATGTGGGTGAAACAGAAAACAGGTCTGACCGAAGGCTTCAGCAGGCTTCTCCTGATCTTAAACTGTGTACATTTATGAACATATGAAGACCATCCTATTCCCTTCCTATTAGCTTACCTATGAAATTTTGCCTTGACCATCAAAACTCCAGCTGAAATCACTGTCTTATTATTGAGAAGCTAAATCCAGTTACTTTAAAAACAAATTTCTACTCCACAAAAAAGGGAAAAAAAAGCATATGGATTTTTTTTACTATTTATTTTCCCCTGGAAAAAGAGTATGTATCTAAGTACTCTCATCTTTTTGTCAGTCACACTGCAAATAGCTTTTAAAAGTATCCAGTTATTTCGACTCTCTTTCTGGGCACTTAGATTAAGGAACCCAAAATGAGCACACTATGAAAATGATGGCCTTCCTTTTAAGCAAAGTGACCCTTACATTCATGAAAAATCTGATTTGTCTTATCCTACCTCAATTGCATGTCAGCAACCTCCTTGATAATTGTGGATTTGCATTGGTTTAAAATTGGAGTAACCAAGTAGTGGATCAGGCCCTATAGGCAGACATATGTTTCCACTAGATAATGGCTACTTATATATTTATGAATTTTAAAATGCTTTTCAATCCAACTATCATTGTTACTATGTGCAGGAAGTAAAGAAGTAAATTGCAACCAAGCTTTCAGGGGTTTATTCCCTCATGAAGCACTTGTATTGCAAGTGTCAGGGGAGGGCAACTGTATAGTGTCCTGTACATAATAAATGACACTGTTGAATATTCTTAATGTCTGTGCGTGTGTGGTTTTTTGGGGAAGAACTATTAACTATTATCTGTTGGGTTTTACATACCTAGTTACTATGCCATCATTATTTTTTTTTTTAACCCAGCTTCACAGAAAGTTTAAAGGAGGTTTAAAGATAATTGGCACTCAGATCTCTTCCTTCCCAATCACTCACAGAAACAGTGAGTACTCAGAGGGCCATAAACAGCTTTCAAGCAAATGTGTAACTCCAGTGTCAATTGGAGTTATGCGCAGAGATTCAGAGCAGAAATAGTATATAGCTCTGCACTCCTGAACATGACAGTCATAATAAACCTTAACCTTGACATTCCCTGCTTTCCTCAACCACAGCTAAAAAATGCTATAGACATTTATACTGTCTAATGAATCAGACATTAAAAGGAAACCACAGATCTATACCAGTAATTATCAGGAAGAGAAGTGTGAAGTGGATACATGCTCATTGTAGTATCGTGGTAGTTACAAAGATGAAAGACCTAATACACCACCATCTTCATCCTGTAAGAGCAGGGAATTATCTACCAACAGAGCTACTAAAATAACAGTTTGTAAACTGTAGTGCAAAGCATACTGTGCAAAACATGGGATAGAAACTCAGACTCACTGTGGTGAACCTGGAAAGAAAATTATGGATGCTTATTTTACTCTTCTTTGGTGCAAGAAAGAACAGACTACTGATCAGAGTGTTGGATTCAAGCGAATTGTATCTAGTTTCTGAATCTGATACATATTCTCCTTGTATAAATCAGTTGATTGTAGGTGTCATCTCCAGTTATAAAAATAAGTTAGAGGGTATAAGATTTCTCTTTCATAAACAATAGGCAAAGAAAAAGCAGGAGCAAGTGAAATTTAGATTTCCCACCCACATCTCCTTCAAGCCAGGGAAACAACCAGGATTGAAATGATTGCAAACCGTACCAGGGGTCAGTAATAAATACATGTCACTGTAATTAGCATGGGCAAAGTAGGAAACTATGCTTTTGTTATGCCTTACAGACAAATTCCATGTGATTCTTACAGTTCTACTGATAATCACCCCTTACTTTATGTGAAACTCAGTTTCCTATCAGTTAACCATATCAATAACTATTGCTTCCCCATCTAATTTCTCATTTTCCCTATGTTGTCATGATTCATTTTCTGTTGTTTTTAGACAATTTGACAATGAAGGGCCCAAAAATATCTGGATGCTAATGTATCTGTGCCTCTACACTGCAGTGGATTTTCCTACCTCTGATTGAAATTCTGCGGATGGCTGAGGAACCGGTTACACTAGCTACAATTACTAAAGTCTGGTTGACAATTTGTTCTGCAACTGTTATTCACACGAAACTTTTCAGAAGTCTTTCTAAGATTATTTTTTTTTTAATGTGGATAATTAGCTTGATATTTAAGAATTCTAATCTCATATAAATGCTCAGTCAAAACCCATATTTTCCTGTGAGAAAAAAATGCCTGTATTTGAGTTTTCATTCTCAAAAGAATGTTATTGTTCCTGCAGGACGTGCAATGGCACATAAAAGAGCATTTTACCTCACCATTTGAATTAAATGATTTTTTTCCTCTTCTCTCTTCTTTTTTTTTTCTTTGTTTTTGAGTTTTTAATTGATTATTATTGCCTATTGTTGGTTTTTGTTGTTGCCGTTTTCTCACTGTCTTTATCTTCTCCTATAGTGTGAATTTACTGCTTTTGGACAACCTGCAAAAAGAGTGTTTTCCTTATACCGTGTTTCTTATTTCATATATTTCATTTCCAAATAAAAAAGAATGGTTTTCAATTTCAGGACTCATTCAGTTAGCATAGCATTTTCTCTTCAGGGACTACCAGAGAGGTTGCCAGTTAATTCTGACTGTATGATGTTTACTCTAAAGCCCACCAATTCACTTCTCACAAGCCACAAAACAAATGCTGATAATTGACTTTCAGCAAGTACTGATAGGAACTGGACTCGAACTCATGACTGAAATTTCAAATGTTTTGGTATATGAAATACTTCCTTATCCATAAGATAAACACTGTACCAAAGTGGTAGGCAGATAAATTACAAAGTCCTCGTGAATTGCCAGGTCAATGCCTCCCTCAGAAAAGGGGAAGGAAAGAAAAGGATAAAAAAAATCCCAGTAAATAATCTCTTACCCGTGCAGACAGAAAGAAGGAGAAATGCAACTCAGCAATGAGAAAGAAGAAGAAAAGTCAATGACTGAAATTGGAAGACACAGCTAAAGATGAAGGAGGATCCTATTGTACTTTTATACTATGAATGGCAAAGAGGGACTCCTGATATCTATAGCCGTTCTTTAAAAGTTTGTGGGCAAATCTGCATATTGTGTTGATGAAGTAGAGTTTGCACCAGAGCAAAGTAAAACATGATGCTATCATGTTTGAATATGAGACCCTAGTTTGAAAACCAAAAGAAAAATGTTGACGTAGCCTTTAAAAACTGAGGCAGAAAGCAATACAACTATATATATCTGATTAAGGTGAGGAAATTGTTGCCGCTCATGTTACGTTCTCGCTGTATCAGCCTTTGTTCTACTGATCAGCTAGCTCCCTGATCAGGACCAAGAACTGCCGGCATACACCAATGTGGTGAACAGTAAAATATCGTTTATTACTCATGTCCTAATTCGTCTACACCCCTTAAGCATGCATTGTCCAATCACTGAGCAGGGGAGGTCCTATCGCGTCACATCCCGTAGCCTTGTTAACGCCTGCTACAACATCTCCCCCTCCCCATGCTCGATAAAGCCTTTGAGTTCACTTCAACTCAGGACTATTTTCATGGATTTCTTTTAAATACATTTCCTATTAAGTAAATAAACTCGAAACTCTTTATAACGTGTGGCTTATATGAAAACACATTCCATCAGCTGCCTGATGAAGCATATACTGTGGAGGGGAATGGCAAAGTTGATCCATTCTGGCTTTTAGGGAAAGAAGCAACCTGCGAGAGGCCAACATAGAAACAAGAGGTGGAAGTGAGCTGAAAGATCGAGCTGTCTACAGGGATTAGTTCTTGGCCCATCACAAGAACTAATAAAATTTGTTTTCCCCGGATTTGGGCTATCTACAGTTTCTCTTCATTTACTTCAGGGAAAACAGGACCGCTGCCAGATCCAATATTGCCTGAAATTTGGAATCAAGAATAAAGGAAGAGATGAACAGAAATTGCTACAGTTCTTCAACTTTGCAAAAAAGATCCGTTCCTTGCCAGTTTTCAGGAAACTCCACTCTATTTCTATGTATATAGTTCTGCAAATGTTGTTTGAATGACTTATTCCAACTGCTGTTTGAGGACTGATTCAAAATCAAAATGGAAATCTGTGGAAGAGCTCCAATTCAGGTCAAAAGACTTTGATACAGCACCATGGGCAATCATAGAGAAGCTAAAGGAATGAAATCACTTTGAAAACATGATCTTAGTCTGCCATCCAATCACCACATCACTTACATTAGCTATATAATGCCCCAGTGTGACTTTCCAGAAAAGTCAGAGAATGAAGCATCAAAGCACATTTGTATTTAGCAGAAAATATTTTTAAAATGTTGTTTTTATGCTTTTACACCTCATATATTTTAATTCTTATGTATTTTTATCTTGCTGTATAATATATTGTTGTAAAACAGGAAAATATATTAGCGTGAGATTACAATAAATTGCTTTTACTTTTTTTTTTTTCACCAGCCTACATTTATTATTTCAGCGATTAATTATTTAATGTTTTAACACACCTGTGGAAGCACAGAGATCTAGCTCAGTGTTACAGTCTGGTAACTGTCCACTGTCCACATAGTGAATCCACTTGCTGACTTCACTGCTTTTCTTACTGTCAGAAAGGCTGTGCAGGCTGTTATAACTTTGTCAGGTGACTGAATAATTTAGGAGACAGATTTCTAAAACTTTCCATGTACCTAAAACTGACATGTGCTTTGTGGTATTTATAAAAGCATGTGAGGGCCATTTGAAACTGACCCACAATTACATGGATGCTGTTGACAGTGAACTTTAGATATCAGCTGCAGCTTCTAGGATCCACTGCATTATTACTAGATGATTAAGGAAAACCTGAAGTTTCTGAGTAAAGTTTTAGGAAATATTTGCAGTGAACAGAAAACATAAAACTAATGGAATTCTGGGCTTCAGTAGAAAAAAATAAGCCTCAGCCCAGACACTCCTAAAAGTGATTCTGGATTCATCCTTAGTTTTACATTATCATCATATTGTATTTCAGAAGTAAATGAAATATTTTAGCCAAACTAATGCTTAAACCACAGCCCTGATCTTAGCAAAATTCTGTATTTAAGGCGAGTTTTTACATGTAAAAATAATCACTAAGAAGTCACATGGCTGAGGGACTAAAGCTCTTCCTCAGAGCAGCTTTTATGCAAGCAAGACCTCAGCATGCCACAGACTGTTGAGATTTGCACTCCCTGATTTAGCAGCTTACTTAAGCATGTGTCTGTCCATAAGCACATTGATAACTTCATTAACATGATTGAGGGTGAGACAGGTGCTATGACAGCCTAGTGGACTTAGACCTCATCTGAAGAACAAGTTCTAGAATGTCTGTTCCTGAACAAGTCAGCCAACAGTCTCTTGATTTTACTGATCAAACCTATTTGTTCATTTGTATCAGTGGCCTTTGATTAAACTGACAAACAGGATACTGAGCAAAAGTGAAAAATAAAATTATTTTAGCACATTATAATGAAGGCCACAGACAATCATCATGAATTTAAAAAAAATGTTAAACTAATGATTTACCTGAGGAAAAGTGTTCACGACACTGGTATGCAAGGAACATGTCATCTACTGTCTTTCCGGAAAGAGTAAAGTCTGAGAAATGAGAGATCAGAAATAAAGCTGAACATGCAAGAGGAAGCTGAGAAAAGATCCTGTCTGGAGCCAAATGACTGTCTGTTCCTGAGTTCCTCCAGAAAGCCATATTGTTGTGTTGAAATGAGCTCTAAACTACCATGCCTTAGTTTCCCTCTTTCTTTCGCAGCACCCATTGTATAAACTACTGGGCTTTAGTAGGTGCTGAAAGAGCACCAAGAAAACATAAATGGAGAGACCTCAACACATTCAAGACCTTCACAAAAGACTACAGTGTTAAGGAAGTTCCATATGGTTGTAAAGTTAATCGAAAAACCCTGATTTCTTTTTGAAAATATAAAACGAATATTCCCAGTGCCTTCCAGAGTACTTACTATCTGGCTTACAGGACATTGTGCTCATGAACAAAAAATATACACATTTTTGAAATGTAATACTGCTTTTAAAATGTTTTTTTTTTTTTCTTTCCTCTATGTAAAAAGGCATATTCTTCCTACAGAGAGAAAATAGCCTTTATTAAACTTTTCTTTGAAGGCTCACAAATGAGCAAGGCTAGACAATAAGAAAAGCCTTAGAAGTTTCTGGGGGAGTTGCTTTGCACTGAAAAACATCAAGTGAAATACAACACATTTTATATTGTCTGATAAACAGTGTGTATAAGAAAACCCTCATAATTCAAGCTTTTGAGAACTGCAATGGGAAATGATTTATTTATTTATTTATTTATTTATTTATTTTTGTAGGGGCTGCCTTCATGACAATCTTAGTCAAGAAGAGATTTCTACAGCTCAGATGCCACATGGCTGATAGGTCAGACTCAAAGGGTTATAGTAAATGGGCTTACATCAGGCTGCTGGCCAATCTCCAGTGGGTTTCCACAGGGCTCCATCTTAGGGCCAATTCTCATGAATGTTTCCATCAATTACTTGGATTCATGACATGAAGGCATACTGTTTGCAGATGACACTAAATTGGGAGAAGCTGTTGACTCCCTTGAGGGTGAAGAGGCCTTTCAGAGAGATCTCAACAAATCGGAGGGCTGAGAAACCACCAGCTTCATGAAGTTTAAGATCAACTTCTGGATTCTGCATCTGGAATGGGACAACTCTGGATATATGTACAGAACGGGAGATGAAAGGCTGGAAAGCAGCCCCACAGAAAGGGATCTAAGAGTTCTAGGCAAGTTCAATCTGAATAGATAGCTTACCCAAGGCAGCCCAAAGGGCCAACTGTACCCTAAGGTTCAGCACTGCCAGCTGGGCAAGGGGATTGTCCTGTTCTGCTCTGTAAGGTCTCGCCTTGAACACTGTATGCAGTTTTGGAACCACAACATAAAAAGGACATTAAACTACTAGAGAATGTCTAAAGGAGGCTTTGAAGATGGTGAAGGGTCCAGAGGGTGAGATGTATGAGGATCGGCTGAGGTCCCTTGGTTTGTTCAGCCCAGAGAAGAGCAGACTGAGGGGACCTACAGATCTCCACAGGGGAGTGGAGGGGCAGTGCTGATCTCTGCTCTCTGGTGACAGCAACAGTACCCAAGGGAATGGCATGGAGCTGCATCAGGGGAGGGGCAGGTTGGGGGTTAGGAGAAGGTTCCTCACCAGACGGTGGCCAGGAACTGGAACAGGCTCCTCAGGGCAGGGCAGTGGTCACAGTCCCAAGCTGCTGTAGCTCAAGAAGCATCTGTACAGTGCTGTCAGGATTTGAATTTTGGGTGGTCCAGGTGTTGGACTTGATTATCCCTGAGGGTCCCTTCCAACTTAGGGTATTCTATGATTCTAATACAGAAGTTTGATTTGAGAAACTCTGTATGGACTCTGAATTACACCAGACCCTGAATTTAAGTAAGAAATACAGAAGAAAAAGAAAGAAGTGATACGTTCTAGTAGAAAACAAAGAACAATTGCAATCTATTTAAGGCACGAAGCACATTCTAGACTATAATTTTCTTTATTCTACATAAATGCCCTTCTATGATGATTCAAATTTTTATACCTTGTAAATGAAACATAGAATTTTCTTGTCTCTGCCATGTTTAAATTAACTCATACTCAGCAGAAGGTTAACATCAATCTCTTATGATTTTATTTAAGTGGATAAGAATAAAAGCACATAAAAGTACAATCTAAATCTTCAGATTTTTCCTAGTGCTCAGTTTCACCTGGAAATTGCTCTTTTATCACAGGTAACATCAAACTAATAAGCTCAGCATTCTCATTTTACCTTTCAAAAAAAAAAAAAAAAAAAAAAGGCAGCTGAATTTTCAAACAGCTGTAGAAAAGTTCTGGATTATTCAATTTTGTACAGTAGTCTCTGGCCACAACTATCTCCTTAAAAATTCTAGGTTGAGAAGTTTTTTGCCAAGCCAATGTTCTTAATTCTTCATTGACCCATGTCTTGGGCTCAAATACTACTTAATACAAAGGGAGTATTAAAAAAAAAATCATTACAGTCTTTGTTTAATAGGTATTGTAGCTTTTTGTGTGCGCTGAGTAGAGGTGTCCACATCATTCTCAAACCAGCTTTAGCCATATCTTTCTGAGCAGAAAAAATTTATTAGAGCATGAACTCTATGGGAATCTTTTTCTTCAAGCACTTCCATTCTTCCCCCTTCACTTATTTTTGATGCTAAATGATAGGTAGAACTAATTTTAACTTTATTTTTCCATTGGGTCAGACTTGTAAGTCCGTTTGTTTTAGTTATGTTGGTTACCATTATACTGTGGATCCTTTTTGCTAATTGATCATTTATTTCAGTGTCTTAAAAATGTCTAACATCTCAGTTTAAGCCCCTGAGTGACAGTCAGGGAACTGGGGCTATAAGGAAGGCTGCTTTACTGTACTTGTTGCTAAACAGAAAAGGAACAACATATAATGGAGAGTGGACAGTATATTCTTTGTTGACATTATCTTCCCCCACACCCCCTCCAAATAAGAATATCAGCTAACTAACAGTTTACAAAAGTAAGTTATCAGATTTCCTTGTTATATGACATTTCTCCAACCAGAAACACACCTTGAATTCATGCAGTTCAGTGTGAGCACGTTTGGACACAGAAAGTTCACATGCTGCTGTAGGCTTGAACTTTAATTCATTTCAGAAAAGTGCAAGTGTGTTTGCCATCTTACTGTGAACTCTTCGGGGAAATAATGTACAGTACAATAAGCATAAACATTGCTACCTCACAGCAACTTGTGGTAAGTCTAGTAGCAGCGATAAGCTAAAGATGTTTAAATTGCACAGACCTGCTTATTTTGCTGTGTTTACACCAGGAATTAATTTGGCCAGTAAGTTTGGATTATATCATGAGTTAAAAAATTGAGTAGATCTCTGTTGTTTAGGAACTGGGGCCTTAAGTTAGACCTGACCTTTCCTATTTTAGCTCAGAAATGTAAGTAACTGAAGCAATTAATACTGTAACTAGTATTTTAGCAGCTACAAGAGTCCGGTAAATATGTGGTATTTTCATACAAACTTTCAAATAATCTGCCTTCCCCTACAGTTTATTAAATTACTGTTATTCTGACTTATACTAAAATATAATCTGGATTAATGGTGTTATTTTTTGTTTTTACCAATGCTAGATCTTTTTGAAAAGCCTAAATGAAAGATAGAACTATAGTTCTTCAATAATAAGTAATACCATATAAACCTCTCTTCCTACATGTTTTCCTTAGAAGCTTGTGGGAGAAGTGAAACATAAGCAGCAAGTAACCTCCTCAATTACACAAAAATAGGAAGGGAACATCATTTTCAAAGAAACAAATGTTACACAAGACATGCCCTTTAAATCCTTTTTAAGGCTCTGTGACCTGTAAAACTATCTGCAATATCAGCAACAGAAAGCCTTCCACAGAACAAATGCTTATGTTTTATGTGTACTGTATTTGCTAATCATTAGTTCATAAGCAAGAGCAGATATACAGTGTGCTATAAATAATGGCGGGAATGTAAAAGTGAATTGATCTGTCTGGCTATCTAGTAATACTGCTGGCAGAGAACCAGTTTTGAATGGCTGCCAACTACCACAGACCCAGCCAGTGATTTGTCTAGGGGTCTTGCCCTGTCAGGCAGAAAACAGTCTTAAGCTGAGCTCCCAGAACTGTGAGCACCGCCTACTGCTCAACAATGAGCATTTCCTGCAGCGTCCCCTCTACCCAGTTAGTTAAATAGCAGAAAACATGCACGAGTTACCAAGCTATGAAACCAAGCATCTAAAAATATTAATCACTGGATAGAGAGGTCAGCGTGTTTGTGAAGTGAAGTGAAATACATTGTTCAAATTGACTGCACACACAGAGTGAGAAACCGAGAGTGAGATACACACACGTAACACACAAATATGCTAAATTTATTCTTTCATGCTATCCCTTCAAGCATTCCAGAAACGTACGGTAGTCACTATGCTGCAATCCTCATGGGTGGGGTAGCAAACAGCCAAAAGAACGGAAGCATTTATAGTGATCTAGATATTTTTAAGAGGATAATTATGCTAAATAATGTGATTGTAATAGAAACAAATGGGGTGGGGCTTTATTACAGGAAAGAAAGGAGGTGGCTCAGAAGCAAGTCCTGACAGCAAAACTATTTCCCCATCTCTAGTGCAAATGGAGCAAAATGGTGGGCTAATTTTCCCCTCTTCCTTGAAGTCAGTCATGCTGATCCACTTATTGCATTGCTTGAACTAGTCTTCCCTGTGTATAAACATGGAAAGACAGCTCAGGCAGCAAACTCACCTCGGGATGCCTTGCAGGGATTCAGTAATGTGCCTGCTTGGCACTGTTTCTTGTATCCCTCAAGGCTGTCTCCCAATCTCTTTGTAAGATCAACTCTGGCTCAAAAAAAAAAAAAAAAAAAAAAAAAAAAGGCCCATCAAATGATGTCGTTCAGCTTCATGTAATCTATCTTTGCTAGGTGATTCTGATTCACTCTTTTAGTACAGAATCAGAGTGCATCTGTGCATGCGTGTGAGTATGCGCGCAAGTGTGCAGACAGACTGATTATGCCTGACCTGTATTTATATTCCTATATAAAACTATATATTACCTTTGCTCATAAAGAGAGGGCAAGTTGCTAATTAAGTACTGCTAAGTTGAATTTCTTCAAAGTGAACCCTATACATCAGAGACCACAGGACTGAGACTGCTGCTTTGGGTTTGAATTTGGCATTCCTTTATTGAATTTTATAAATACCAACTAAATTCAAACAAAACTGATTTAGATTTCACCTCATCACTTAAAATATATTTTGTAGAGTACAGTCTGTGCAGTAATCCTCTGCTATACTTTAATTTGGTTTTAATTTTATTGGCCCTGTTTTAACTGCATATTTCCAGACCTTTATTTCTCTCACAGCTCTTAGCAAAATGGTAGCTCATAAACACAAGCTCTGCTGTATAGACTTTGCATTTCATCCCAAAGTATTTCCTTTTTTATAGCCATGGTCTTTCCATCTTAGTGCTCTGAGCTTGGGTCACAAATCTCACTGCTATTCCAGTGTGTGACATCTTCGCTCGTTTGCCGCTGCTCATTAACAAACAATACTGCTGTGAAATTGGTTTAATGACAAAGTAATAAAATTGCTATTCTGCTCACAGATTGCCTGAGGCACTTTGAGCTCCTACAAGGCTTACTGTGGGTGCCAAGATACATTAAGCTGCTTATTCGTAAAAACTGCATCATCCGTTTTTTTCACAGGTTTTTTCCTTTCCCTATCTAGCCCCTGCTTCTTTTTATCTTCAAATAAAAAGATATATTTGCTTATGTTCTTCCATGCTGTCAAATTTTTACTTTCATGCATATTTCTGGAAAATGAAAGTGTATTTCATTTCATTTTTCTTTTTTAAAAGGTCACTCTGTCCCAATTGCAAGGTTGTTCCTGGACTCCAAACCATCAGAAACGTAACATTAAGGAAGACTTAGTTTAATATACTGTATTATGTGATTGGAATAGTTAGTCCTATTTTAGGCATAGGTGGATAAGAGAACTATTTATAGAATGAGTTTCCTTTTATAAAGAACTCATTTGTGCAACTCAGCTATCTTCTGATGTGATTTTAAGACTAAAGCATTTCTGTTGATTTTTTTTAGAACATTAAAAAAAATTGTATTGTACCTGGTTACTTTTCGTACCCAAATACTAGAAATAATAAAATATGGCAGAGTAGTGACAACTAAAAAGCTTTAGGAAGCACGTGGTTTTCATAATGAACTGCACATTTTAGAAAGTATTCTTTTTTCATTTGTGTGAGGCCCATACGGACCTGGATATTTACTGCTGGCAGACAATTGTGAAACAACCCAGTTGCTCTTTGACAGGTGGACAGGTCCTGGTAACTATAGCCAGACATCTTAACACTACCAAAATGGTGTAAATAAACACACAGCACTAATCAACGTTATTATTTTTTTTCACATTTTAGGCAAACACATTAAGCATATTTATCCTCTTTCATTCAGTGAATGACTGCAATCTCTAAATGCATTGCTACATTTACACATGCACATACATCTGTGCACACCTTTATAAATTACTTCTGAGGGAAAACAACAGAAAAAAAAAAAAAAAACAAAACTATTTCTCATTTCCAGCACCATTGCAAGTAATTTGACCTGCTGAATAGCTAAGGAAATGTGGTTTGGGTACCTGTGATGGTTAGCTAGCAGTGGAAAAACTGGTTTAGAAACAATAAGACCTGGTCTGAACATGAATCTCACCACCCCCCGCACCCCTCCTTCTCTGCTTCAAACCTCAGACTGATCCTCCTTTCAAATATCTTGTGCTTCAGGGCTTCCCCAGGTCAGATTCATTGCAGAATGTGTCTGACCTGAGGAAGCCTTAGAGCATGAGATTTGAATGTAGCAGGCTGATGCAAGCCCAGGAGAGGCTCCCAGAGTAGCTAGCACCCCTCAGTGGGATTATCCAAGGTAGGAAGGACTGCTGGAGGTCAGGAAAGGATTTAGAAACACACAGAGGGAAGCGAGGGATAATAGGAGTCACTGTGGCTGAGCTGGGCTGCTGATTCACTCATAGGTGGTCATGAATCAGATTGGAAGATCTGGGAGAAAAAGAAAAATAAAATGGAGGAAAGAGGAAACAGTGAGTCAGAGGGAAAGGGTAAGCCAATGTCTAAGGGAATTTAACTGGCTGCCAACAGATGGACGGACCTCCGGAAGTCTGAGAGTAGAAAAGCTGAGAAATGCTGATGGTTGAGTGGCTGATGAGGAGTTAAAAATGGGATTAAAAACCACATAGGAAGTTCAAATCAGAAGTAGATCTTTTTGGTAGCTTCCATAAGTATTTTCAACTGTTCTGCTTCCCTGTGGTACACGTCTGTGTCCACTAAAAGCATTTCAGAAGGTAAGCAAAAGCAGATTATGGCCCCATGATCTCTAGGTCTGGTCTTTTTTCCCTTCACGTCAGGTTTAAAACTTTCTACTGCCTCTTCCAAACTTTGCTATCTGATCTTTGCTGCTACACCCACAAAGTCAAAGTGCAATGGTTGGACGTGGGTGCGGTAGTATGACCTTGGATTCACCAAGTTGGTACTTACAGGGGATTTCTCTACTTCAGAGGAAGCTCAAGCTGTTAGTTTGTGCTTCTTTTGTGTTGCTGAAATGTTGCAAAGGTGCTCATCATCTTGGTCATGAAAATCAGCGGGAGCTATACCCTAAGCAGGAGTTAGGAGTACATATATGGAGATATTCAAATTGATGGGAAAAATTGCAATACTCCCACTGGAAATATTAATACAAGATTATTAAACTTCTCCTTATTTAGGAGATGTGGGCTGAACTTCTGTTAAAAATATATATATATTCAACTATCTGCATATCCTAGCATGTACTGGATGATCCTAGAAGTATGTACCAAGGTCACAAGAATACTATTCAGAAGCTTCTAAACTACTTTCTTATCCAATGTGAGAGTACACTCAAAGTTGCCTATTTTCTATTCTTTTTATGGATCAAGTCTAGGCCCAAAGTTTGTGTTGCAGAGAGCATATGCATATCTTTTCTTGGACCCCCACATACAGCTCAAACACAATCTGAGAAAAGAATTTGGCCCATATGAAGGGATTGTCAGGTTTTAAAGATGTGGTAATTACAAGCACACAAGGAAGCCATGAAAGTCTGGATGAAAAATTCAAATGAGACTGCAAAGACACAAATTTGGCTTTGAACTAGGAAAGCACTTGCTTTGATCCTGATCCTTTTGGGCTGCATTTACAAGTACTGACAACAAGCCACATGTATATTGAAGGAGCTGGTGGGGCTGGCTGAGAGATGTGTCCACTGCATGCTCTTTGCCACCCTGCATGTCTGGTGGATAGTTTGATTTTTTTTTAATTTTGTTTTCAACTGTTGTCTTAAGAGATTGGGAGCACTAAGGATTGTAAAATGAAAAGGTTAAGGTATAAGAGAAAGATGGTGAACACGACACTGAAATTTTGAAAGGAAAATTACTGAGTCTGGGAACTATTCTATAGGAAGCATCTCAATCCTTCTTATCTCTTTATTTCCTGAAATGGATAAAAAAAAATTGCCTCTGGCCCTCTATAGGTTCTCAGGTTTAGTATATCTGTGCTTCTCCAGACAGACTCAATGCACCTGATTATGCTGGTTTAGAACTTAGGAATTTTCAATAACCTTATTTTGAGAAGTTTGTTATTTATAAAGTGATAAATAAAGGAATTTATTTATTTATGAATCATTAGTGTAGTACTACCATGGCAGATAACGTGGGGCAGATTTACAGCTTCAAAACAGCTAGAATGTGTCCTTTTATTAAAACAAGCAGAAAAAAAATTTTGTCACCAAATAAGAATACTCCTGGTATGACTTTGACAGGCTAGAGATGGGATGATGCATGTTTGTAGCAGCTATGTGCAGTGGCAAGGGAAAGTACTGGTACAGAAAAAAGAACTAGCTGGGACAATGTCAGACCACTTTTTTCAGTGCAGCTTTGTGAAGGCTCACAGCCCTCAAGTCTGATGACTACAGCTGTATTGAAACCCAAACCTCAGAAAAAATGAACAATTCAAAATCAGGGTAAGCACTAGATTTACTTTTCATGAATTGTTTTTGAGAACATTGGACATGTCCAATATATTTTTTCCGAAGCTCTGCTCATTCAGCAAATCATATAGGACAAGGAGAATTGATTCTGACTTCACACACCTGCATCGGGCCAGGAACAGTCCCACAAGATGTTGCGTCCTGATACTCCTGTCTGAAGCGCGGCTCTCTCCCTTTCTCCCCACTACTCTAAGGGAGCAGCAACTTATTGCTAACCCACAGATTGTTCCAACATCTTCACTCCTCCCCCCAATCCGTTCATAGCAGCTTGTATTTTGAGAGTAGAGGGAAAGAATCTCCTCAAGAGATAACACATTGAAAATAAATGCTAGCTTCTATAAAAGGTGCAAACTTAAGTATGCCATGCCCACTCTATTTATTTAAGGATACAAGTTCCTTCAAGCAAAATGTCAATATTTTATTTCCCTCCAACTCTGAAATAGTGTTATTTTAGCTGAGGATTAAATAAATTTTCTGGTTTTATTTGTTAATTGCAATAAACCTTCTCAAAATAATCTAATTCAAAAGTTGCCTCAAATGCACTGGATTTTAGTCTACAGAGTAAACCAGAAAATTGTTTACTAATGTTCACTAGATTTACTTTCCCAAACTCTTCAAGTATTATGTTTTATGAATAACTGTGTCATTCACTTATACTTGTACCACGACAATGATAAGTAGCATGGTGCCACGGAAACCAGAAAAATGCATTTAGGATTGGGCCTATGCATCAGAGAACAGAATCAATCTTCCTAATTAACTGCAAATTAGCAAACCCAAAATGAGTGGGATCAACCTGTCTTCACTGGCCAAGAATCATGTTAAGTATATAGCTTCCTCTAAGTGCTTGTAAATTACATTTACGCCTGTATAAAGTAACATTCTCTTAATCTGATGCTGCATTAGTGTCACTGCTCTCAAAATTATTGCACTGTTTTAAATTTCAACAGATAGGTAGACAGATAGAAAGGTAAACAAATTAATAGACTGTTATGGAGATAGCCTGATATTTTGTTATTCAGGACAGAGTAGCTCATAAATCACACTGGAGCCACAAACAAGGTACTAATTAGCATAAGTCTCTGGAAAGAAAAGTTTCTGTTGAATGGTGAAATTCTTTAAGGCCACTGAGCACTAGCTATTAATAAAGATAAAAATAGTAAATGCAGAACAGAAGATAAAATGTGAAAATGGGACACAGTAGATATTTGACTAATTCCATCCCTAATGATCAAAATTGCCAAATAACACTAGGCTAAAACTAACATTACTGATGTACTGTTTTTACTCTTTAGGGTGTATGATCAAAAAGATCTTGGGTATTGTGAGAGTACAAAGGACTGACCTTAGGTGAATTAGCTTAATTAGTTACTGCTTGTAAAGCACTAGATGGGTGTTAAGTATTAATTAATTATGAATTATTATTGGGTAAAGATGGGATTTGGAATCACATCGCTCATACATGTGCCCCATCCTTCATGCAAGAGCTTCTCTGAGGCCTCACTGGTCTTTGCTCACCTTCTGGTTTCACCAGGTTCAGCACAGCCTTGGCAGTCCCATTTGCAAAAAGAGGGGTAGTAGGGAGACATCAGGTGGCTTGTCCCAGTAGCTGAGTGATAAGTTGGGCACAGAGACCTTATTTTGAAGTCTGCTATGCCTTGCTTTGTGATTTGGTGAGAGAATTTGCATTCTGAGCAAAAGTTTCACAATGAACTAAGGCTTAAATGTGCGTCCAAGTTTATCTGTGTGTAATGTAAGGCTAAAAATGCTTGTCTCACAGTGCTATTGTGAAACCACCTTTTTTTTTCTCTTTTGTCATCAACTAATAAAGGCCATTTTATGCATCTTATATTATTGTGATTGATACTGGTTAATACTCAAAATGAATAGTTTGCTTTTGAATTACAGAACATCCCTGCAGAAATTAAAAAACCACCTTCTCAAAACTGTTCTGAGGTATCCTTCCTAGTCACCTTTGCCCAGAGCCATTCTTGACAGAATGTTAGTAATACTCATTTCTGTTGTTTTTTTTTCTTTCCTTTTTTAGTTTTTTTTTTCATTTCCCCAGGGTTATTCAAATATTAGTTATTGTAAATTCCACTAATACACTGACTCCAAGGCTAATATTTTCCTTTAATTTTAGTATGATACATAACTATTGGTAAATGACATTGAAAAGAATGTTAACGTTGAAATACATTTTACTTCACATTAGCATTGTCCAATTTCTCATGTTTTAAATTTTTCTGCCTGGCTGCAGCCTAGAAGAAAATACATGCTGGAATAATTATATGAACAATTTAGATTTAAACATATTGAATAGCAGAAGAGATCATGCCCGCCCATTTGTATTTTTTTCTCCCTTTCTCCTTGCTAGTCTCAAAGATGAGTAATTTCTCTCCTTAGAAGCATACCTAATAGACAAAGCTCTAATGCTTGGAAGAGGGTGAGGGGAGGGAAGCGCTTTATTACAACTGTTCAGATCAATACACAAAAATCTCAGGATGATAGGGTAATTAAAACACGCACAAAGTAATTCTTCAACAGCCTTTCACTCCAAAATGCACTTGCCTTTGGAACTTGCTTTCTGATCCCTGATGTTTTTACTTGCAGGGATTTGAGGCAGCTCCCAGCCAGCATTTCCCACTTAGCTTTACAGCCCTTGTTTTCATTCACAAACAAGAAATTGTGTTGGCCTTGTGATGCTTATGCTTCATGCTTTTTCATCTCTTCCCTGCTCTTTGTCTGGTTTGAGCAGTGAAATTTACCTAAGAGCTAAGAAAAAGGAGAAAACAATCTGTGCTGTTTGACAGGTGAGAAGTTCAGCATCAGCTGAATCACTGATAATTTTATGCTGTTGGTGATTACACTTGTAATGTTTGTAAGTGCTTGCGTTAAAAAATGAAGTAAGCACTTCTGCTGTAATGAATAGATGAAAGAGTATTTAAAATGTTCTGATGATTAAAAATAATATTAAAACTTATTCTGAGTTATCTAGTGGAAATGTTTCTACTGCTCGAGCTCATTTCAGACTCAGGCTGTGAGGAACAGCATTGAAGCCACAGAGCACCACTTCCTGCATTCCCAGAGTCGGCTGTGATGATAATTACCTCACTTGCATTCCTGTTTTCTTTATCAGACCCTCAAATGTTTCTTTCCTAATGACAGAGTTCCAGTTGCAGTACTTAAAACGAACAGAGTACTTTTTAGAAAGCATTCAAATCCATTCCCATACGTAAAAATTTTAAATGTAACTTAAATGTAACAACTTGGCTGTTGTTACAGGTAAGAACTATGGATCCAAGCAACCGAGTTAGGTCTTCCTAGAATTTGATTATACATTAATGTAGCAGAAAGACTAGGAATGATTTATGCACTGAGCAGGCTTGAGTTCCTGCTGAAGATTTAACCGTATTTCTTTACTTAGACAAAACACAACCGCGG
>JAOWBP010002559.1:25880566-25921132 GCA_028571105.1 Tragopan temminckii | reverse complement strand
GCATAATTTAATATTATATCACTGATTTAGCTGAAAATGTCTTGTGAAAGAATTTAGTCGCACCATGCCTTTCAACCGCTAAGAATCTCCTTTGAATATAAACAGAATACTAATTCAAGTGGGATTACTTCTGATTTCCTCTGTGAGGACAATCGGAAAGATGTATGTCTCAACATTTACCCTCACCATCTTCTAAGAGTGGGTAGAAAGTCATACATGCCTTCTACCTGAGGAAAAAGGTAAGGTGATTTGGCATTAGGTGATTAGTATGTTAAAGTGAAAATTGTTGACTTCTTTCTTTCCTCTTTGAGACCACCTATATTACTTTCAGAAGAATATAATGCAGTGCACCAGCAACACCCAGAGTATAAAGAACTTTGTAGTATTAAGGCTTATTCTAGCAGAGATTTCCCATATTTTCAATATAAATGGTAATGGCTACCTCATTACTTATCAAAGCACCTAAGAAAATGGCTTGTGCTTCTCAAAGTTACAGGCTAGTCACAAGGGACATGGGCATGAATATCTGTCATGGTACTAGGAGAGGATTACCAGTTGTATTAAGCTGTTATTCAGTGGAAACTGCTGTTTGGACTCTTTCAGTGTAAGAATGTATCAATGGTGGTGAAATTACTATAACCTCAGAATATTCTGTTATGGCTTCGGTATCATTCTGAAGTAGCAGTTATTGTATGTTAGCAGAACTAAAATATGAGTATGAAACTATTAATTGAGGGGTGATTAAGATAGTGTGTGATATCCATAGGAGATGTTCAGAAAGCTTTGTAATGGGTACAATAGCAATGATTAGAAGAAGGAATGCTGATCCCTTCATGCATGAAATAGTTTATCCTGCTATGGAGCCCAGGAAACTAATAAAGCTTCTGTGGAACAAAGACATAGAGGCTTACTTTGACCAGATTAAGACATTTTCTAGAAATGCTTTTCTTTTTGCCTTTTTGTTTTGCGTGAATCAGGAAACAAGGAAATGAACAGTTACATCAGAAAAGGCAAATAGTAAATAGAATTATTTTAAAGTTACTCTCATCAAAACAGATCAGTGATTATTCTTGCCTTTAAAAATGCACATTTTAACTGTTTATGAAAAATGTTAATAGTTAAATCAACATTTTTCATTTTTTAAAATGTATTTTAATGACTTAAAAATGCTTGTGAATCAGGAAATTTGAACACAAATTAATCTGATATTGATTACAAGCATGGAAATAGATCAGCAAAACGTAGGGTAGCTGTTGCACATATATCTTTATAACATTTATAAATACTTATATGCACATGAGAATTGTAAAGGTTCTTACTTTTCAAAATGTTTATACTATTCCAATTTACTCTTTTATGGAAATACTACTCTATATTTCGCTATCAAAAGAGTTTTTAATAAAAGAAAATACCATGAATATACCTTGGGATAATAAACAATTCCTCAGCAGTTTTTGCATTTCTTGAATGGATTTTATGTGTTTTTTTTTTTTCTTTCAGACATTATTTGCTAGAAATTCTTTTTGTAAATCTCATTATATTTTGTTCATATCAGACTGAAAAAAATTGAATGTACTGTGTAATTGAAAATGTTATCATTCTGAGTGGCTGATGTTTTCCACTGACTGTGAATACCAAGTTGAATGTTCAACTGTTATCCGTGTGTGGCAATGAATAGTTGCGTATTTTTTACTTAGAACTTAATACTAGTATTATTTTGCCTTGAATTATTTTATGCAAAAAATATCACATATTATTAGCATTTACTTACTGATAGCTATTGAAATTTTAATTGTCTTCTGAACTGAAGCCTATGGGTCAAGGGAGCAGAAACAGTGGGTGGGGAAAAAGTGTTCGTACTTTAATAGGCCAGTATTTTTGCCATTTCTTTTTTATACTTTTTTCCTATAGTAAGAAAGAGTAGTTTAACTGAGTTTTTAAAGCTGTTTCTGAGGTGAAGAAGCTTCACCTTTAAATATTATCCTTAATCCTAGGTAATACAGTTTCTTAAAGAGTAAGTCTTCAGAGAAATAGAAATAATTGTGAAGACAAGCCTTTATAAACTGATTTTTTAAAATAATCCTTTTCATACTCTTCTTTTATAATTACTTTTGAAAATGCAGAACTTTCAAGTTGCTTTTACATGGTGCATAATTACACTATAACTGTTATTATCTGAAATTTCTAGAAAAACATAAAGAGAATTTGAATGTAATTTTATACTTATAAGTTATGAAAAAGATTGTTTGCTCTTATTTATGAGATATAAATACATATATTTATAAATATAAGTACTTATTCTATACAAATACTTATATTATACAAATACTTGCACTTGAAATACTTGTCAAAGGAATCACTAGTTGCCTTAAATTAAAAAGATATTGAAAAGATATATGAAGGGTTTTATTTTGTTGTTGTTTTGGTTTGGAGTTTCTTTTGTGTGTTTTTTTTTAGGGTTTTTTTTTTTTTTTTTTTAACGCAGAGTAATTAATCCAGCATGGAAGACAAAATTAAGAACAGTTAATTTAGTTCTTTTATATCATTGTTCTTCAATTTTATGATATAATCATTTCTATCATGTGAATATATTTTTTAAAATATGTTTTTCCTAAAAGGAATATGAATTCAAAAGAATATCTCTACTTTACTTTTATTTATGTAAATTTTGAAAGTTAGATATTCCTGTAAGTTTAAAGGCTAATTGGTTTTTCTTCTTGTCCCCATTTCCACAATGGTAGTATTACAAGATTAAATTGCTTACAATGATAGGGAGACTCTAATTGCCCCATATGATGGGGTTCTAGGGATTTTGGTTTTTTTCAAGTACTTTTCATCCAAGTCATGATGCATTTTAATCTCTCAGACCTGAAGATATTTTTTCTAAATATATCCAGTAGGGAAAAATCACTTTTTAAGAGGAAAAAATGCCTTCTGGTTTTATGACATGCTTCATCTGGTCATGACTTACAATCTGATAAGCTCATGCTGTTAATGAATTGGAAGAGCAAAGAAACCTGTAAAAAAGTATACAGCAATGTTTAAATACAGACCGATATAACATGCAAAGCTATATTTTGCAAGTAATGAAATAAGGACAGAAATTGGGGAAAGAAGAGGAGGAAGAGGGCAAAATGAAAGCAGTAAATACATGCATTTCCATTTCTATTGTCAACATGAATTTAAACTGATTCTATTACAAAACTTGCAGTGAGCATATATGTATTGTGAAATAATAGTCCTCTTAAACTCAAGGTAATTCACTCCGGTGATCTGTATTTACTGTAATCTAGGTATTTTATGTGAATTAATACCTGCACAAGAGAAATTTTGAGGTTCTTTTCCACAATTACCAATCTATTCATGATTAAGCTTTCCAAAGTCCAAGGTTTGTTTGTTTGTTTTCCTTTTTAAAGCCTGAGGACACAGCCACTAATAGAATTTCATTTGAATATGGAAGGAACAAGGAATGTAGTTTTCACATGGAAAACATGTTTTTCTCCACTTTCAAAATAAAATATTAATGGAACAAAGACATACATAGCTTTTACTTGCTCTGCAGCCTGCACAGGTTGTCGGGGGTGGAGGAATAAATAGTATGGAAACAGCAATTTTTATGTCATCCTCTAAATGAATGTCACTGCTTTGCTAGAGACAGTGAGTAGTTAGCCACTAACTACACTGGATTCTGATTTCTTGTGTCAGTGGATCCTAATGTAATCTTTCCTGCTTTGTGGCATTGTATTTGCCACCCTTGGCTTTAGAAGTGTGAAATATTACTCAAGGATAATTTGAATTACGAGTTCACAAGAAACCTTTTAACATACAAAAAAAGCATCATAGGCGATAGTGTATGGGATTGACTGTTTTTCATAGTCAGAGCTTTGTTACAGATTAAATCTTTTGTTGCATCCACAAATTCCAGACTTCTTAAAAAACGTGTCTCTGGAACTTTTTCACTGTAAATACACTGTTGTAATTCAAGTGACAGCATATGATTTCATCAATCCAAATCTTGGTGACATCAAAACTATAAATGAAGGAAAGGTACTTGTGCAAACTGTGAATTCAAGGCCTTGAAGTGACTGTCTATTGCTTTGTTTCATTTGTCCTTTGCAAAAAAACTAGATATTAAATGCAAAATATTGCATCAGCAAATTTTAAACTTAAAAGGTTACTGTGGAAGTGATAACTCAAGTATTTTTCAGATGTTTCAGGAAATAGTTATGTCTTAATTAATCATCCAAGTACTGTATGCAGTGGAGGCAAATTAATGTTCTGACAACTCGTGAATCCAATTCAACATGGAGAGACTGGATTAAGTTCAAAACGGAAAGTGTTTGCCCATGATTGTTGTACTTAAGACATTTATATACATATTGTGGAATTTCTGAACTTAGCTACCAGAAGTGCTAATGGGAATAATGTTCTAATCGTGTCTTTTAATCCTGCTGATAAGAAGACACAGTATCCTTACTGTCATTGTCTTTATTATATTGCCTGGTAGACATAACTCTTGAGGATGCATGTTTTAATGTGTCTAGAGATTTTGAAAGTATAGATGAGATGGATGTTTAATTATGAAGATACTGAGCAAACAGAATAGATTATGGAACAGGAAATTGTGAAAAATGGTAAGCTCTATTTTTTCTCTTTTCCAGGGTGTAACTAGTGCAGGTTAGCAGTGGAGGAAGGGGTTCCTTCTTAAGACATGTGAATACTCCATATGCAGTTTTTAAACTCAATGGCTGAACTGATTTTCTGTTTTAAAATTTGAAGTTACAGGAGATATAACTTCAAAGTGAATCAAAGCTATGTTTATCCCTCTTATATGTCAGAGTTTAAGTGCAATGTTTTATGTATACAGTCATCATGACAGTTAAAAAGGCTATAAAGAAAAGCAATTATATAATTGCTTTAAAGAATTAAGTAGCACAGATAAAGGCTTTTAGAAACTACAGAGCAGTTTTAATAATTATATCACCTGAAGTCAAGCTGCAAAATTATGTCCTAATTATTTGCAATGAGTAATTATCTATAAAGTTATAAGCTCTGAAAGATTTTATGGGAGAGTGGGGGAATTTTTTGATTATTTTTTTCTTGCATACACACTAAAACAACACCCCATCATTTTCTATTTTAGCAGTTTCCACAACTTAAACATTAAATTCTTATTGTTGCTTTCTGTTATATTAGTAGTGTGTGTTTTGCAATTCTAATCTTCACGTTTTTCTTTCTTTATCACCGAAGTAGGCCTTTTGAAGCCAGGGAATTTTTCATAGCAATATTGACAGTGTTCGCATTTGCATGATGACAGCCAAGGAATGGAGCAGTAATTTTTGAAATTGCAGAAGTATTTAGAACACTGATAAAAGCTGAAATATATTTTTGATGGATTGAAGTTAAGCATACATGATTTTTCCTGCTGTCAAAAGGCTCTGAATTTAGTGAATATTTGCCTGCTGTGAGAATGCAAGATTAACATCACAACCATCACCCGGGCACCCAAACCCTGCAATTTAATAGCTTTTTAGGTTCTTTCCTTTTTCTAAACAGCAATTAATCTCATTTTAGTACAATTTTCTCGTTTCTGAAGTCGCTCATTGAATCGCTGTTTTGTTCATATTTGGCTTCAGCTCCTCTGCATAGTCATTAAAGTCCCAATTAATGTCACCTTTAGCTGAAGAGTACTCATTTTTATTGAGAAAATGACAGTTGCTGCCATGAGTAGTGCAGTGTAATATACATTAATTGCCCTGTAACACTGGTAATTACGAGTTTTTCAAGCCTCTCAGTAAACTGTCATGCCTAGACAAGACTGTGCTAAAATAGATTACTCATTAGGGAGACCTGTCCTGTTTTCTGGTGGGTTCTTAGTGTTGGTTTAAAAAAAATCTTGAGTTTGAACAAATAGTTGCCAAAAGCAATTTCCTACAACAACATGTCTGTGTTCAGTTTTCCAGCCATCACTTAAGCCTGCGGTCAGCAAACAGACAGGGTGCTGTGGACTCTAGAGATGTCAAGATTTCAGTGTTTATTTATATGGATCACAAAGATAAGCTTAGCAATTCATAATTCAGTGTTTAATATGGATGTTATTAAAGCCATCCCTTTCAGTGTTGTGTTTATAACAAGTCTACCTGATGTTTTAGAACAGCAGTCAATACTATCAATATTCCGTGCCTAGAAAGACTTCAACACAGTGCTACCAACTGTCCAGTGAGTTTAAATTACTAAATCCATTATCAAATAATTCTTACATAGGAACAGCAGGGATTATGCTGTACGTTATGTGGAATATTTAGCAGCTATTTTAGGAATTGTATAGTGTGGCAAGGTCTATCTAAAAAAAAAAAAAAAAATTAGAAACCATCAGTGGGAAGACTGGTTAATACTATGACCCCCTCTGAAAATCAGACTTTTATTATGTATATTGTTAGAAGACCCACCTGCTGATGGACTTGGAATATGGTACGAGGCAAGTGTTTTTAATTTCAGAAGGAATATATTTCATTGCTTTCTATTCTGTCTCTCCCATGTTTTATGTTTGTTTTTAAGGACAAAATAGTCTTCTTTACAGCTCATTGCAGCACTGAACTGACAAAAGAAAACCTTTGTTTTATCTCTGTTATAACACCCGCTTTAGGCAATCTGCTCTTTCGTGCTCTCTCTAAATGAATTTTGTCACAGCCTTTCATATTCTTTTGCTGTGATGAGCTAATGAAAGTAGATAGTACAATTTGTGCTGACCAGGTAGCAACTGCCAGCTTGCAGCTGAGGATAGTTTAAAGAAATAAATAAAATATAGCATTATATCACTGATTTATCCATTACATGACATTAATAGTGAGGAACCTTGGTGTGTTTATCTGTTTGTATTGGTGTGCATTTATCGAATTGTTTATGACAAGACTAATTGGGGTAATTGTAGACACTGAAATTACCTGTCAGCTATATGTAACCACACTCCCTTTCTTTCTGACAAATGATGACAACTGAGGGACCCCGTAGCATTACTCATGATGGCTTTTCGAGTGGTAATAAGGACAATAGGGGCCCTGGCTAATTTGACATGGACAGCCTTCACAACAAGAAGCCAGCTAAATGACTTGTCAGTAGGGGAAAGAAGTCAGAAAAGTAATGGAGTCCCCCATGGCGCTCTGACAGGGAGATGAGGCAATTTCAACGGAAAGTGAAAAGGCTTCAGTTTGTCAAGTATTTAGAACAATCAGAGAACAGCTAGAGGCTGGAACCTGACAATAAATTTGTGAACCATGGTAGCAGTTTCATATAGGTCAGTTATTTCATAATGGCTGTGAAGCTTTCAGAGGTTTCCGCTTTCGTAGCATACTTCACATCAGCCAACTGGTGCTTTGTCACCTTAAATTTGTGCTTCACTTTACACAGTAGGAATAATGGTTAAGGTTACAGAGGAGCGACAGTGTAAGACAGCATGATGTGCAGACACCAATCTATTGAAAAATAAACAAAAATTTAGATAGTAATGGTGTGATTGCATCCATTACAAGCTAGCAGTGTTAACAGGTTCTTTATGATTTTGGCCTGCACCCTTTATATGGGTAAGTAATGTACTGTATCTGTCCTGGACAAAACTAATGGAACATAACTCCCCATTCCTATCCTTTCACCCTACCGTACATAGTTAGAATTTCCTAAGTTTCATTTCCTTCTCATGAAATGTGTTTATAATGCTCATGAAACATATTCCAGTCCTACAATTATGACACCTATTGAGACACTCTTAACAGTTTAGACAGAAGGAGAATCTGTGATGTTTTCGAGTGTTCAGCTGAAGATGATGTTCTTAAGATGATGTACTTTTCTCCAAAAAAAAAAACAAAAAAAACAAAAAAACACCTTCCAGAATTAAATACCAGCTCTGTATCCCACTGATAGTTCTTTTTATCTGTGGCTTCAAGAGTCTGCTGGGATTTTTTTGTTTTGTTTTGTTTTGTTTTGTTTTAATCCAGTTCTTGCCTGTTTATTTGTATTGAGATAAAAAGTCAACATATGATTAAAGCATCAGTTCAGTATTGCACTCTGCCTTCTGAATTCCTGACACAGACTCCTGAATTCCTTAAAAGCGTTTATGGATTGAGCACACATTTAGTTAGAAGTATCAGCTTGTCGTTTTTGGCAGTGATTGTTTTGAATCCTTAGAAAGTAGGATTGAATATTTTCATTTTAATGTTTTACTAATGGTCTGATTCCTTCATTTTACTGAATTTTAAAGCT
Organism: Tragopan temminckii; assembly: GCA_028571105.1. Lineage (NCBI taxonomy): Eukaryota > Metazoa > Chordata > Aves > Galliformes > Phasianidae > Tragopan > Tragopan temminckii. The sequence continues at coordinate 25,912,876 of JAOWBP010002559.1, read as the reverse complement.
AATGCAACAGCTGTTTGTTTGTGAACTATGTGGATTCTAGCTTTTTGGATAAGCACTTCAAGATATCTCGTTGCATGACCAACACATTTCTTGACCTGGTCTTACTAAATTTAGTTACATAAACACTTTTTCCTCCCCTTCTCAGTCATTTGGATGTATAGCACAGTTTTTTCTTACATAAAAGTCGTAGAATAGAAGCTTTCTTGTGTTGTATTTAAAAAGTAATACTGCTTTGTTTATATGAGTCCAGCTCCCCCACACCACTCCCATCAATCACCCTTTCCTCATTTTTTTTTAGAGTTACGCTCTTGCTCTGTGAGTCACATCAGTCAGATTTGAAGGAATCTTAATTTAGGCCAGACAAGATCTGGGTCCTTGATTCCCAATACTGGAAAAATTCAATGTAGTGTTTTTTTCCAGGAAATACATTGGTAAATTGAAGGAGCTTGTCTTTCTGCAAGATGAGCCATTGAGTCAGGTGTTATAAATGTAGTGTTCCTTCTCTGAAAAAACAAGTAAACAAAACAAAAACAAACAAAAAACGTGAAGTTATCATTTAAACACAGTATATCTATACCTGAATCTCCTTTATTGTTTGCACATCTTGCACATGTTCATCTAAGTTTGCCAAATACTCTACTGATTGTTTTCTAATATGTTTCTCCAGCAGAATTAAAGGTCTTATCAGCGCATGGTGAAGTGGCACTAAGGTCTCTTCTCCTTGAATAATGTATAAGCTTCCTCTTTTTTGCCTGAAAGAGGGCTTTTGAAATATTCACATTCAAGTCTCTTCAGAGCATTACAAGATCAGGGTCGGAACCAAGAATTGCTAGGATGTGCTATCTTGTCTGTACTCTTCCTTCATTACTGGTGGAATCATGAGGGTGTGAATGGGGCAGAATCTGCTGCTTCAGGCTTTTTGGTGCAACTGTCATAGTAATTTGCTTCATCATTGTTCGTTCATGTAATAGTTCATTGCTAGTAATTGCCTTTAATACTTCCACTGACCTTATTAGCTCATCTTATCTCATCTCAGCTTTCCAAGAAATCTGGGAGTGACTGTTGTTTTTTTATCACCTCCTTTTCCTCCCTCCCTACTTCCATATACGCTGATGTACTTTGGTGCTTAAATATTATTATCCAGACTTTGATCAAATCAAGAAGCTGTTATAGTCAATTTTCACTCCTTGCTCTATGTGCTCCAGCTGTATGACTTCTGCTGAAGTCAACAGTGGCATCCGAGTGGTTGAAATTCCAACTATATTTATTCCTTCCTTTCTTGAAATATTTAAATTTAAAAAAAATTTGATTAACTACTAAATACAAAATTACTCATAAAGAGCAAATGTAAGTATGGTAGACATGTAATGAACTTATAGCAAAATATGAACAAATTCATACCTGGCAGCAGAAAGACAGATATAGCCCGCAATCATTCTAATGCATGCTGTACAAATGCTAGATGTTATCTTAAAGTTTACTATTTGGTTTATAGGAAGTCCAAATTCACATGTGATGTCTAGAGTCATATGTAAGAGTCATGAGTATCAGTAAAAGATGGCATGAAATGAATGAAACTGATTAAATGGTGGCACATGTGGAAAGTCTGTTCCCATTCCTGCATGTAGGGATAAACTGTCATTCCAGCAGCTGGCAAAGCTTTGTATTCTAATTGGAAATAATCAATATATGACATACTGGAAATAATCAATTGCATAAGGAATATTATTGATGAGCAAAATGCCATTGACTGATTTTATTCATTTTATTGTATTTAGATTGTATTTTAACTACCTTCTAATTAGTTTTAACTTAGCTCAATTAGAAGCAGTAAAACCTACTTATCTAATAAGTGGCACATGTCATAAAGAAACATACAACCTGCTTATTTGCCCTAAGTCAGTCATCCATGAAATAATTAACTGATTTTTTGTTTTCCCCACATTTTTGAAGAAAAACAATACAATTGAATTTATCCTTTCCCCCCTCCCCAAACAAAACACAGAAACAACTTTTTTTTTTCCTAGCTGCATTCTTAGCTGTTAAAATATCCAAAGGCACTCAATCATGTTTCATTTTAATTTCCAGCCAATGTGTTATATTTGTGAAGCGCACATGTTACTGATTTGAGCTGAAAGTTCTCAGTCTGTTTAGCAGAACACCAGGCTGGCATGAACAAGGTCCATGCTAGGTCAGAGGCCTGGTGTTGACATCTTTCTTAAATCTTACGTTTGTAAAAACTAGAAGCACAGGTCAGGGCAGCCAGCTGATGGCACTGCTTCTTAAAACCATTGATTAGTTTAGCTCAACATTTATCAACTACACAGGGACTAACAACCTTTTAACTGGAGAGTTTTGATGTACCTTATTTTTTAATGAGGATGTTATTGTCCCAAGGTGTTGGCTCCATAGCCTTATAGCTTTAGTGCATGCATTTTCTACCTTTTAGCTGGCTAACAGGATAAAAAATGCAGTGTTTACATGATTGTGGTTTGTTTTGAGTTTATTACAAGTGTGGGCGTTACAAAAAGAGTGCAGGAAGTACTGTCACCAGAGAGCTAAAATAATCCTAAATTTGCAGATTAATTGCAAGAGTTGCAGATCTTGCTATAAGAAAACAGTAGGCAGGGAATGAAATACAAGGACCATGGCAAACCCAAGACAGTACAATTTCTACACAAGCAACACAGAGTTCCCAGTGATATATCATGTGAGAGACAAGCAACGGGGATGTAGTCACAGCAGGTCTCAATCAAGTTCTTCTGAACGCAGAGGGGCTGAACAGACCGCAGCAGTGACAAGGCATGACCTAACAACAGAGTATCCACAATCTAATACAAAGAAAAGTAAAATATCATTTTCTCATTGAGGAATAGGGTGTACAGTTCCAATAAGAAGAAATAGGGGCATTAAGTCCCAAATCAAAAAGGTTTTCCATACTTTTACTTGAAAGTGCTTCTATTTGGCAGCAGCAGTAACTAACTTTTATGCACTCTGGCTTAGCTTTGTAACTCCTGGCAGCCAGTTACTTCACTCAAGCAGCTGGGGACACAGCACCTAATTACTGCCCTTTGACTCCGCGTGTGTTACTTTTTATTGCAAAGGCCTATGTTAGATACAGATTTCCTTAGGACCCTAGCATCAAGAGCTCTGTCCTGGTTACAAATCAAGAGGCACAACAGCAGCAGTTCAAGAATAAAAGGCTCATTGGTTGGTATGAGAGGTTTGAATAGTACGCGTATGTGTGTGACCTGGTTTATACATGATCTGTTGAAACTGCACTGTCAGCAACAGAGGGTGTCTTCAGTGGGCTAGAATAATCTCTGCTGCTCCTCCTACTTAAAAAGAAGTATAAAAATTCAGTATGAATGCTTACTGTCTTTTATTACCTGGAGTAGGAATTTCTACAAGGGCAGAGGGGCCAAATAAAACAGAAAGTTTGGGAATAGATTTCCTTTTTGATTACTGGCAACATTCTTACCTCCTTTCTGTGTTGATGTAAATAATGACTCAAATGTGTGAAAGTGAAGTAGAAAATGTACTGTATAGTTTCTAGTTTGTAATCTCAGTTTGTTAACAAATCAGAAAATACTGATGTTTCCTGGAAAAAAAGAAAGGTAGTGGCGGTTTCCTCTTTATGCTCTTACAATATCATAAAACCAAAATTTGAGAAGAAACAATATTTTCAGACTGTTTTCATCTGACTTCAGTCTGGGCACTGCAACTCCACGCCCTAACTCCAGCCCAGATGTTCTGTGGCACTCTATTCCATGCTAGTATAAGCACAATTGTTATTGTTATGGTCCCTCTAGGAAAAAAAAAAAAATGATCTGAGCTGAATTCTGACATCTGGGAGTGGAAGGGGTAGGCTGACATCAGTAACTGAACAGATCAAGACACAACTTAATACCAGTATAAAAGTTTCATTAATCTGGAAGAGAAGCAGCTGAAGAGAGACTTGCATTTTTTATTATTAAGTCTCATGTTATCTAGTCATACGTCAACAACAATTTATTTTCCTGCTTAACTTAACCCTTTGATGTAGCCACATGAGTCCAAAAAAATTACTTCTATTTTGGATCTGTTGTGTTACTTGAAGCAAATACTGTTTCCTAAAATTTAGTTATATGTCCTTTACAAAATGTTTGGACTTTGGTCCACTTATTTCCCCCTCACTGCAGACTACAAAATCAATTTGAATACCTTTCACTTGAAAGTGTTTATTTTATTGTTAACAAGTGTAGTGGAAATGCTAAGTCATGCCTGAAACAGTGATTGAGTACTTGGTAGGAAGGCAGGGCCAATCTAGGGGACATCAGGTGCATGCACCTGATTCACCTGACGGGCTGGATCCACCCCTTCCCAGACCTCAAGTAAGGGTTGGCAGTGGAGATGAGGGTATCTTGCTGGAGATCCCTGTGTATCTCAGGCAGGTAAAGGTAAGCAGGTCTTCTTCCTTTGTTTTTATGTCCATGGCTGCTGCATTTGGGTTTGTGCTCATTTGCTGCGGTCTTAGATTGTGCCATTCAGCTATTGTTGCTGTACTTTCCATCATGTTATGACAAGTAAAAAGTAAAACAGACAACTTTTTTACTTTTAGTCAAGGTGTGCTTGGTGAAAATTAATTTACAGCTCTCTGAACTGCAGTAATCTGAAATAGTCTGGGTGCTACTCGTTAATATTATTTTTGTTCTATGAAAAATGAGCCACAGTATATTGACAGCTGGGTTTAAAGACTGCAAGAGTATTCTGTAGCCAATATAAAGTGGTGGACCTTCATTGCTTTCAATGGACCTATCTACTTTAAGTTGAAAACACAAAGTGTAGTGATAACAGAAATGCTGCAGTAGTCATTGGCTTCTCAACGATAACGTTTTCTTGTTTTGCGAGAGAGCAAGAGAAATTAACTGTTTTTATTGTACTCCATTGCTTTAGGGGAAAAAATGTTTAAATGATATGCTTACGTAAACACTGATGTTTATGTTACTCTTGAGTTGTTGCTTAGCACTTTCCCTTAGTATTGGTTAACTTTTTTGTTGTTGTTTTTTTTTGTTTTGTTTTGTTTCTTTGTTATATTAGAAAGGTTCCTGTCTGGGGGGGGAGGGGGGAAAGCTGTAAGACTAAATCTGCTCTTCTATGACGCTGTAATACATCAGCATTTTAAAGTTGCATTCATTTTGTGGGAATAAGGCTGTAGACACACTCCTAGTTCCAGCTGAAGACATCTGTTGATTCTAAAACATTTGTGTTCTAAAAGTCATATAAGAGTATAAGAAGTATATATTTTATATATATATATATATATATGTATATCTATATTATTATATATATATTCCAAAATAAGTGAAAGCAAAAAGCTAACAATTTTGGAGTGAACTTCAGTCTGTATATGAAAAGTATAAAGCTTACTTTTTTCAAAAAACATATATTTATTATTAAAATATACACTTTAATAGTGCTTTCCTTATTTCTTCTTAAAATTATTTAAGGTTACAGAAAATACATAGCTTTCTCTTTTCTGAGAGCAATGTCTTGCTAAAAGTAGTCTAATTTGCAATAAAAGTTGTACAAAATCAACACAAATATCTTAGTACGTGTGGAATCAACTATGCTGCAGATAAGTTGTGCGGTCCTTTTGGTTTACAAAAAGAAATTTGAAATAAAAAAAAAAAAAAAAAAAAACTCCAAAAGAAATATGTTAAATTCTTTTTATGTATTGTATTGATGTCCCAAGGAAATTAATTCTAAAAAGAAAGAATTTGCCCTCACAGAATTCAAATAAATCTCATGAAAGTGTAACTTTAAAACAGTGACACTTTGCTATGAGAAAGGCAGATTCCTATTTATCCTATACATTACCTTAATCAATTTAATAAATGTTAATAATAATAAAAATAAAATAATAAATAAAAATAATAAATTTAATAAATACTTAATGTTTATTTCAGGAAGAAAAGCCATGTTTCCTCTGGTTAAGGAACCAGAGGTGTTGCATGGATGGTTACAGAGTTACTCAAATCTTTCTACGTTTGCCTCATCATAAAGGGGGAGAAAAATGACCAAGATAAATTTAGAATAGGGAAACCAACCTCTTATACATACATACATACCCGTGAATATATATTTGTATAACTATAACTATGTCCCTTTTTTATGTTTCCACAGCAATAGTATAAATCATCAGGTTAGCTTTATCTCTGAGCTTATTCCCGAGGAATCTTTTCACATAAAATTTATAACCAACTTTAACACTGTCCACAGGACAGTGAAGTACAAAATAAATATTAGGTTAAAGTTGTCCGTCTAAAAATCTTTCATGTGTGGCTGATAATATGAAGCTTACATCCAGTTATGTGGGGTTCTTGGTTTTTGTTTCTGTTTTTTTTTTCCCTTTGTCTTTTTTCCACATTTGTGCTTTTGGTTTTTGTACTGTATTTCTTACATTTCTCCTAGCCTTGAATTTCTAGTGATCTTAAAACATATTAGCAGTTTCTTTTCCACAAACAAAGCTATAATACTGATTTTAAAATAAAAAAAAAAAAAAAAAAAAAATTTCAGTCGTTTAACATTTCCTGTTAACAAGACAAACTTTCAGCCATTAAAGCAGATCCCAGTAGATATATGTGATACCTGAGTGTATTAACAAAGATAAGCAAGTACTTAAAAATCTGAAAAGCTTCATCAGAATGCACTGGAGAAAAATTCGTTTATGCCAAAACATTTCTTTGGGAACTAGTGGGAGAGTCATTTCCTGGGAACATGCTCAGTTCCTAGAGCATTTCAGTTAGAGCAAGGTTTTCATAGAAGAATCATGGTTCACTAGAAATCCACCTGAGATCATCAAATCACTGGTAACAGTAACTACAAAGAGTTAACTGATTTCTATCTATGACTTCTTAGTAAGAAAGACCAATAATCCTTAGATGTGATTAGCAACTTGTAATTGTGGTTGGTTTTGTTTTGTTTTTACTCTGGAAGCTGCTTTCTTTTTGCTTTCATTGAATTTCTGGAAGTGCAGTACAAAGAGGCACTCATTACCTACTGTTAAATCTGGAATTGACAATACACACTTTGCAAATGTAATTCATGATCGACTATTATTTAGTAATTCTATATCATTTTGTTTACATCTCATCCTGTTTCTTGTATTGATGTCAAATTGTGATATGAAAGACAAATGAAGTTGCTGATCAATGACTAAAATACGTGTGGATTATAACAAAATGGCATAAGAACAGAGGATCCATTAAGCACAAATGTGTGCCAGAAGTTAAAATATACCACTGTAAGGTGCTTAAGTGTCAGGAGAGATTCCAGCACATCTGTTTACCTTCCGTTCATATAAGGGTAACATGAATAGGTTGGAATGCTTAAAAGCCAGGACAAAAATAACAGAAATATTAAATGAGATAATATACAGGGGTTATTCTGAAAGTTGTGCCTCCTATTTTATTATGTTGGCCCATGACATCAGAGGCAGATGTTGATGGGATGGAAGTAGAGACTGAACTTCCCAACAATATTGTTACATTCTGTTGCCATGTGACAGATGGCAGCAGAGGAGCAGTCTGACAAAATGGTGTCTGACATGGAAGTGTGGAAGAAGAAAAGGTATGGAATTGAATTCCTCCATGCAGGAAAAAATGACACCCGTTGGAGTTCATTGATGTTTGCTGAATGTTTATGGAGATCAAACAGTTGATGTGAGCACAGTGGGGTTGTGTGGTGTCTTTCAGCAGTGACGACAGCAATGTGAAAGACGAGCCATGTTCCAGGACTGCCATATGGAGCGGTCACACCATGAAATGAAGAGTGTCTTGATCAACTCAACCACATGGATCAGTAGATTATGACCAGGGAACTGTGTATAGAGCTGAATATCAGCTTCAATTCAATGGACACAATGATGGAAAGATTGGAATATCACAAAGTCTGTGCCAGGTGGGTGCCGTGAATTCTCACACAGGGACAGAAAGAACAGCATATGCAAATTTGTCATATTGAACAAATACAAGGCTGAAGGTGACAGTTCCCAAGATGGCATCATTACTGGTGACAAGATGTGGTGTCACCCACTGTGAGCCAGAGGCTACAGGCAGTCCTGGAGGGGCACCATGTGAATTCCCCATGGGGAAAAAAAAGTTCAAGATGCAGCCTTCAATGGGTAAAGTGATATGAATTGTCTTTTAGGATGGGGAAAGGGGTGATCCTTTTGGATGTCCTGGAACCCAAAGAAACCACCAGCTCTGACTGCTACACTGTGATGCTGACTAAGCTGAAGGCTCAAACTTCAATAGTCACGTCAGAGAAGAAGGCTACCTTTCTCTTCCAATATGATAACACCAGGCTCCTTACCAGTCCCAAGACTATTAGGCAGATTGCCAAACTTGGCTGGACTGTCCTACCACACTCACTGCATAGTCCACATTTGGCACCTTCTAATTTCTGACTGTTCAAACAGTCAGATTGAAGATGAACTGTGTGGGCAATATTTTTCTAGCAATGACGCTGTCATAGCAGCTGTGAAACAGTGGTCACCTCCGCTGATGCAGATTTTTACAAGCACAGCAAGCAGGTTCTTGTTTGTAGCTAATGAAAATGCACAGCTAATGATAGTGACTGTCAGAAAATAGTGTTTTGTGGCTGGGAATTTGTTTTATCAAATAGTGTTGTTATGCTCTTTACATCTGATGTAGTTTCCATGAAAAATAGTATGAGGCTCTACTTTTGGAGTGACCTGTGTATCTAAATAAGTGTAATTTTATGTTCATTTAAATCTTTTTCTACATTTTGAACTCTTTTTTTCTACTTTTGAACTTTCTTTTTTCTTTGTGATCTTGCTGACCATCTTAGTTTTTCATATTGCATCCTGTAGTTGACTTGCTTTGTTTTAATGAGCAAAACATTATTTGTGAGATGACAGATTTTTTTCATGTGTATTTGGAAGATCCCTAGCATGCAGTCCACTGCCTGCAACTCATGATTCAATATTTCTTTATATTTTAGTAAAATAATCAAATCCATTTTGGCCCCATATTTTGGAGGGGGAAAAAAAGTCCACATATGTAACCAATTTCATATAGTCTATGGGTAGGTATGCATGTCCTTAACATTAGGCGGTATTTTTAAGAATTTTTAGGGAATTCTGAATTACTGGTTTTTCTTTAATGCAGAGAGTAAAATGTGATACCTAGGCAAAAAGTGGTAAGTGAGGATTTTCGTTCCAATCTCTGAATTTTCTTGTAGTTGTGGGTTTTTCAGAAGTATACTAAACAAGGGGCTTGGGGACTGTGGTTTATAGGGACTAATGCACATGGCAGGGCTTTTACATTAGTGCTATTTCTTTCAATGCATTATAGTGAAATTGTATTTTAAAACCAGGCAATCTATTGATGCCTTTATTGAATGGAATAATTTATTATAGAAATATTTCAGTCTGTTGACATTTCATCATCAAATAACAGTAAACACAATACACATTTCCCATAAGATTATTCTTGAGAGCCAGATACTTACCATTTGCTTATACTAAAGGTAGCACTGTAATAAGTGCTCAAGTAAGAAAAAAAAGTGTTTTAAGATGACCCTTTTAACATAAAGTAAAAAGTCAGAAATATCACAAAATAATCAAGTTTACTTTCTACTTCTAATTAATATTAAAAATTTGCCATTCTATTTTACAGTTCATGGACTATTTTGTAGTCATTAGAAAAGCTAAACTGCCAGTGTTACCTTGCTGGCAGTATCTTAAAATTATTTACTCTTAAACTTATTCACCTAGAATGACAATAATATGTAAGTGGTTAAAGCTTTCTATTTCATTTACTTGTAAGTTAGTCCAACACTAATTGCTGAATTTTTCAGATTCATCTGAACGCACTGTACTTTGCAAATGATAAACAGATTTCAAAAGTACTGTAAGGTTAAAACTAAAATATTTATTGTAATTTAAGAGTTTTGTATTTAAATACACCTGTGTTGAATTTGTTTTATGAGAAAAATTCTAAGAATAGATAACATTCCACTTAATCCTGTGTACAAAGTAAGAAAAGATGGCAGCTTGCTCCTCTTATAACTTTATACGATTTATATTTTTGGAAACGGGCAAGCACTTAGGTGCTGTTGCTCAGCATCTGCTTCTTTACTGATAGCCTTCATTAACAGTTTGTTAGCAAGTGCCAGTTAGTGCTGAATGAGATCTGTGGCTTAATTATTTTTCTAACATAATGCTTTGGGGATTTTTATTTTAACTATTCATAGAATCATAGAAGGCTTGGGTTGAAAGGGACCTCATGGACGATCAAGTTCCAACCCCCCTGCTCCAGGCAGGGTTGCTGGCATACTAGATCAGATTGCCCAGGGCCCTATCCAACTTGGCCTTAAATGCTTCCAGAGATGTTGCATCCATAACCTCTCTGAGCAACCTGTTCCAGCACCTCACATAGTGGGGGGGGGGGGAAAAACTCCCCTGATATCTAGTCTAAATCTCCCTTCCTTTAGTTTAAAACCATTCCCCCTTATCCTAACTATTGTTCCACACCACTCCTCTGTTTCATGTATCTCTCTGCATTTTTTTTTTCTTCACAAATTTCCCTGTCTGTATATTCTATATTTCTTCCTTTCCTCTCCTGTTTCTTGTATTTTTTGTTGCTGCTTAAATATCCTGAAAGCACATTATATGAAAAGGATTCTTGTTGGATGCAGAACCTGGAAGGAGATGGAGGTGGTTCTTTCTTCAGAGCTTGGATTCTGGAAGTTTTAGAGTGCAGTAAACATTTCTGTTGTGTATGAGATTAGACAGGGAAGGCTAAGGAGCTGAATGTATGCTACCTGTTTTCTGAATAGTTGCCCTCTCTTTTTACTCATCCAGTTGGTAGATGACTGTAAAGAAAATTACCACTGCATGTGTCTCTGTAGCTCAGTTTTAGACCTGCTGAAGCATAAATTCACTTGCTATGCAAACATGAACTTAAGAACAGTAATAAACTGTGTGCATAAAATGTTTTTTGGCTGTCACATTTGATTCAGTTGTTATTGCTTTGTTCAGTTGTACTGTTAAATTAATCTCTATTTGTAAGCAAAAACATTCATTCCTATTCAGCCATTTTTACTGCAGGCAGGTTTGTTGGCTGTGACAGGTCCTGCGTGACTAGGCAGGTTGCCTGTCACAGTTACCTTTGGCAAGCGCTTGTTTTGCAGGTAAAAATTCCCCACTGAGAACTTTGTGCCTTCACATCCCAATAGCTATGTGCTTTGTGAAGTACTATATTGACATGAAGTTCAGTTCTTCGGGCAGGTCAGGGCAAGGAGATGGCCACCTGCTCCCAGGAACTGTGTATGTCAGAACCAGAACTTTCAGAGGAATCCTGAAGTGAATTTTTTAAATGGCAGAGTATATGATTGGTGTGGGTTTTGCTTATTCCTTCCTTGAAAACTAGGGCAAGGAACTACTGAAGTAGCTATTGCTAAAATCTCTGAGTACTGGTGGTTGGTTGCTTCTATTTCTTTCTACATGTCTTTGGTCACTGTGTTGCAGGCTTGAGAATTGGACAAGAGTGACCTGGATAACACTGAGGCAGAAAAGCTTAAGGTTCCTAATATGTTTGTGAAAGCAAAGAGAGAAATTACTATAGTTATACTCTCTTCTTCAAAAATTTTCTCATCTCTATGTATTTGCCTTCCAAGCCTCAAGAACTTTTGCAAGTTGAAGCTGTTATCTTAGATAAAAATCAGTGCATTATTATTTATGAAAACTAAATTATTAAGCTGTGTCTGTAGGCTGGGATTTCACAGCAACTAAACAATGATTCAAGTTCATACTGCTCATTGGAAAAGAAGATTCTTTTTAATCTTACTTTAAATTTCCTAGCCTCCTGCATATGGAATACCTGGTATCCCGTTTTATAAATACACATAATCTTGTACAGGCATTTGTCTTTGTTCCTTAGGTAGAGAAAACATATTTGGTTCTGTGTTCAATTTTTTCTAGACATGGCAATACCAATTCTAATTGCGCAGGAGTATTTTATGTGTTAGTTTCATGCACTTCCTTTAGATGTGTAAGATTTTTGTCACTCTGTCTAGTCAAATGCCACGTCTTACAACCCTTCTATACCACTTACTGAGCTTGATTATTTTTGTTTTGTTTTTGTTTTTTCTTTTGAAAGCATTTGAAGCATTTCAGTCCTACTGCCCTATCTGTGAGACTGACCTGTTCTGGGTGTGTTAATAGTGAACAATTACACTGCTTCTCCTCTTGGCTCTCTTACACTGCAAAGGCAGAATTCCTTTCATCTTTCCTATGGCTGTTTCCATGGGCATTGCGGTAGCCTTGATCTGTGTGTGGCACTTGCAATATATCTTTCTTGAATGCCCTGACTGCAGATTTCAGGTGGGCACTGAGCAAATATTTAAGCAAATGCAATACTCGTAGAATTTTCCTGAAAGTATCTCTCCTAGCTCTTCATAGGATTGTTTTGTGTTTTCCGTAGCTGCATCAGTTTGTTTCCTTTTAGTGATCAAGTGTTACACAGATTGATTCCTTCTTCCTGTGAGGAATGCAAATGCAAATACCTTTTTTTTTTTTTTTTTTTTTTTTTATTGTGGTCCATATATCTGTGCATAGGTTTGAAAAGTACTGTAGCAATCTTCTTGGCATGTTACTGTTAAATTGCAGACAATATATAAAAGTCAGAATAATTATCTGCAGTAAAAATGCAGATAACTGAAAAACTGGCTAAACATGTTTAGTTTGACTTCTGGGTCTTTACTTTTTAAAACAACAAGCATTCTGTGATTGGTCATTGCTGCCAGATACAGTGCTATCAGCAAGTCAAAAGTTTTCCTTTACTGTAACCACATCTGCTGTTTTATTAAATTTTATTTATGTATTTACACAGTAGCAATCAAAATATAGCATCTGGTTTGAGTTTGTTTTTTTTCTAAAAATTGGAATGCAGTTTGGCTTCCTCTAACATAAATGTTATACAGTCTCCCAACTCCTGCAAGGTACACTGTAGATGTGCAATTGTCCTTAAATGCCTGTGGAAAAAGTTTACAAATCTATCAGATTGTATCCATCCTCATTTACAGGCATGGGACAGTCACTTGTGCAAAGTAAGCTGAGATAAAACCAATCCATTTGCTTTACCAACAGTGACGATATGTTAATGCCAGACAGTACTTCACAATACAGCAGAAGAATGTAGTGGTTCCTCCATTATTTCATTCATTTCAGAAAGTCATCAAATCACTTCAGTATAAGTATATATTAAATATATATATACATATCACTCAGTACCACAAAGCTCTTTAAAGTCAGATTTCCATAAATTTGCACAGCACTAAATACTGGCATGTTAAGCAAATGAGAGCAAATAAGTACATTAAAGTGGAAACGTTGCTTAAGCAAGTAGAAGATGTTCTGTACTGTTCTATACCATTTCTATCATTTCATATGTGGCCTGACTTTTTAATTGAAGAATGGTTCTAAAGTGCCCATAGGTAATCAAGGAATTACAAATGAATTTTGAATAGTTATTTTTGCTAGTGCAGCTGGAATTATAGCACTTTTAATCTCCTGAATTTACCGTTATTCTGCTGTTGCCATAGTGAAATCAGGTAGGACAGGCAAAGCTGTATTCTCTCTTCTCTTTGAACTTCAGTAAAAATAATGCATAATCTATTAGTATGGCTTTAGAAATAGCTTCTAAAAAATGTTAAATGGGGATTTAGTAGTTGTGGAAAGAGAGAGATGTGGGTGTCTAAGCAGAAGTCGTATTTACCCCTGGCAAAAATACAGTATTTGTGTGAGAATGCAAGTTCTCCTTTCTCAGGAGAGAGGCTTCAGGAAATAAATGTATGTCTGCGTCCATTTATACATCTTGCTGCCAGATACTTCCTAGTGGGAGCTTTTATGGGGAGGGAAAGTGTATGGGGCAGCTGTTTTTTTTTTTTGTTTGTTTGTTTTCTTTGACTGTATTAGCTGTATTTTTTAGCCATAATAGTACTATAGCAATACTACCAGTGCCATACTATTTCAATTTGTAATTGGTCAGTATGCCAATTAGTAACCTAATGGAAATAACTTCATCAGTAAAGAAATTCCATGTAGCACAGGCTTAGTGCTGAGAAGCTCCAAACCCCACTGTCTATTCATCTGATTGTTCAAGAAAATGATGCCATGCTTACTGAGTGCATTCATATCAGCTTATGCATGTGTGCTGGTCTGTTGAGCACAGGCCAAGTAAATTCAGTTGTTTAAAACTATGTATGAAAGTTATCTTGAGTGTAGAAATTCTACCTTTATAAAGAATATTGTACTTTGACGTTACAATAAGAGATTTTCAGACCCCTGGTAAAAGTTAGGGGTTGATATGTAGAGATCCTAGAAGTGGAAGGAAAGCTACAATTGAAATTCCCTAAATGTTCATTGACTGTCTAATTAAATGAGATATTACAGTTGTTCTTACTTTTCACTTATCTGTAGACTACCTTTCTAAGGACTTTGGGGAGAGGAGTTGCCTCATAGCTAACAACAGTCTGGCTTAACCAGACACCCTCTCTTTCAAGAGCACTATAAAGTGAGGGAGTAGGCAGGGAAAATATCTTAAGTGTCTTTTATTGTCCATATTGGACATCTATTACTCAGTTCAAGTTGAAGGTGTCCTTCTCATCTTCAGCATGCACAGTGATCTGTGCTCAGGTTGGACTAGATGGAAACCTTATGTCAGCATCTCTTCTAGTGCTGCATTATGGCTGTCTGTGACATTGGGTGTGTGAGAGAGACAGCTTTCTCAGAAGGTTCCTATAAGAAAATGGCAACAATGGAATATAGGTTCCATTTTTAACCTCTGTCCTGTGTTGTTTTGAATGCTTTGGCATCACAATCACATGGAGAGAACAACAGAAAATAAACGCTTTAAAAAGTAAACAAGAAACAAAAATTCTCAACATTTTTGACTGGCAAGGGAGTGGGAAATATGTCTGCCCACAATAGATAAAAATCTTACCATTTAATGTACTTACTCTGAGTTTTTAGGCAATGTAAGAGCCAAAAACCGGAAGTTACCCAAGTCTCAGAATGTCTGGTAATGCTGGTTGATGCTCAGCTGTTCTTGGTGTTCCAAGCTGCTGATTTGCAATCTCAACTTACTTTGGAGGGGAAAGCTGTATTTCTTTTTTTTTTTTTTTTCTTGTTGTTGCTTTTCTTTTCTATTAGTTTTGCTTTTGTCTTAATGGGAGGACTAGCAGCTCAATCATTTGTATTCATTCTACTTATTTTATTTGAAGAGAATGCTAGCACAATTTTGATGGCCTTAAATGACTGCTAACCAATAATTTTCCCTAATATAGTACACTTAAAGTAAAACAAAAAGGTTTAAGAGAAATAGTTATGGTGAAAATATTATTCTGTACTAGAATTTTTCAACGCTTAATGGATTTTTATGCGTGTGTGTTTTATTAAAATGTTAAAAATATGTAATAGTGATAGGTACCAGACACTGAAACCAGCAATAAGTGAGAAGTTTTTGTATTGCGCATAACATCAATATTGCAACATTTCACATAAGTTTTATGTATATCTTATCTACCAAAGACATTAAACTCACTTATCAATATGACCGTTTTTATGATATCTTCCAATTGACTACTGTGGATGTGTATATTATACTAACTTTTGTGGAGAAAAAATGTAATCACTCATTTTGTTTTGAACTTGTCTAAAAGAATTTTGCCATATTTAACACAATAATCTTGTGGCTATTGGGGTTCATACCATCTTTAGGAATATCTAACATACAAACGTCATACAGAGTAAGTGACTTGACACAAGATCAATCTAGTAATTGCTTGGCAAAGATAAATAAAACACAGGAATACAGAGTCCAACTTTTTTTTCCACAATTTTCAACACATAATTTTGAGGGAAAATAATGTATACTGATGTGTTTTTATTCTGTTACAGACTTCTAGCTGAATTCTCATTAGACATAGATAGTAATTTGTCATTGGCTATCTTGACAAATCTGCTATTGCTTTTAAACCTGCACAAGTGATAGCATTTCTTCTTGAATTTTTCCTCTCCCTCCTTCTGGTCTATCTTGCATGGTAACCTGCATTTGTGTATCTTTCTTGTGAACAGAATTTCTTATTCTGATGTTGAGCTCAAAAGGTTCAGTGTGTAGTAAGCAAAGTTGAAAGTAAATTGTTTATAGTGTTGGTATATACTAAGAAAAAATAACTTGTATATAAATCTGAACAGCATTATGAATTTTTCAGAAGGTGCATATAGTAGAGCTGTGTTTGGTTGACAGATACATATAGTGTATGTGTATGTCTATATATAAAGAGAAGATGACAAAAAATGCTCCTTGTGGGAAAGTCAGGAGGCCTTCTTTGCACATCCCCAGTTATGCACCATTTTGAGCTAATAATGCATGTCATAGTTCTACAAAAAGTCATGTGTTCTTCAGTCTCTAGAATATTCTCAATCTAAATCTTTGTGAAATTTTTTATAGCTTTGTTTTTTTGAGAGAGACTGGATATTTTGCAGATTATGCAAGATGCTACTCGAGACTTAACTGTCTCAGGATATATTTTTACCAACTAACAACTAAAAATTAAGTTATTTTCAAATACAAAGTGGGGCAAAGCCAACTGGGGTTGTACATACACTGAGTTTAATGCATCAACTCAGATAAAAGCTGAAGGGTCCCAGGTGTTAAAAGTGAGAAATTCATAGAAGAGCGTTGATGCCAGGTACAATTGAAGTTTGCCAGTGGATTCCGAAGACATTAAAGAATATCTTCTGCATTAGAAGAGGTATTTGCTTTCCTTTTGGGTAGACATGAGGAACCATAATAGTGGGTACTAGATATAGCATTTTCTTTTTCATTTGTTCCCTGCTTTATACAAATAGATGACTTACGCTTTCAAAGGCAGTAAACTTATGTATAGCATCACACATTAAAATATTTTTGCCTGTCAATTATGCACAATGGTGTGTTTGGCAGTTAAATTGCTTAACAACATTGTGTGAAGATACTCAGTGCAATTTACTATCCATTCTTGGACTAATTCTCTGATCTGGAAAGTTGGAAGCACAGACTAGCAATCCTGCATTTCTTAATTCATCTGTTACATTGTTTTATTGTATATATTTATTGTATATTATTGTCTAATCATTCATTTGCAGTATCTTGGGATACCTTTAATACTAGTTCCAGTATATATATTCACTGAATGCTAAACACAGATACATAGTGCATTTATTTACCAACATTTTTGCTATCAAAATGTGCTAAGCTACTTTTCTGATTAGTTTGTTCCCGTTTTACAGTAATTATAAAAACAAAAATAAATTGCTGTGAGAGCACTTGCACGTCCTCTCTTAGGTGCACTTTTGGCATATCCTATTGCTCTGGTTAGCATTGTCACAGATAAACAGTGGCACAAAGAGGATTTCTGCAAGCTCTGAGGCACTCACAGGTTATTCAGATATCATCTTGCGCTGGCCTTAAGATGGCCTGTTACTTCAAGCCCTGAAAATAAAGAACTATTAATCATCTAATGGCAACGTGAGTTGACCAGCACTTATGGCTGCCTGTACCTCAATCTAACTCCACTCAAAAGCTTTTCTCATGCTTTCTGTCACCCAGGATAAGAGGTAGTTTGCAGCCAAGCATTCATTTGAGAGGGCTGCTATGAATTTAACAAAATTGTTGAAATAACCTCAGTCACTCCTTTCAGCTTTGATCTGGAGTTTAAAATGTATAGAGTCAAACCAACTGCAACCTTGAATCAACAGTCTCTGGAGAGTGAATTAGTAGGGATAAGTTGTGGGGTTTCCTGTTTTGTTTTTGTCTTTCAGGGAAACAGAGTAACAAGCAAGTACCTCAGAAAATGCCTTTTTTTTTTCTTTTTTCTTTTTTTCTTTTTTTTTTTGCCTGGGCTTAATCAGAAAGTGTTGTTTATGAAGACAATGTATGGAAAAGTTTTGTAATCCAAACAACCTCCTTTTCTCGACACCTTTTCAAAGTATGTCTTGCAATAATTTTGCAGTTTCTTAACTGGCGTATACAAGTGATACTACAAATAGAAGCAGAATGGAAAGATAATGCTGCTTGAGGCATGAACGTAATAACTCACTTGTAGAAGAATGGTAAAATAGTGTGCTAACCCTGAATGAGAAAGTTTCTTGCAAAAGACAAATATGTAGGTGCAACGGTTGGTATAGAACATTGGATGCTCTCCGTCAGAAAGGAATTTATGAAATTTCTGAGGAAAATGTGGAAATGCTTTTCATATTGTTCATTTTAGAATGCGATTGTTCTTTCGCTTCTACGCAACATGCGAGGTGCCATAACTCACTCTTCCCTGTATTGAGAAGGCTACACAGTAAAAGATACTTATATTTGAGAGAAATTTGGACTTACCTTCAAGTTATCAGTAAGGTAGCTGGAACATTACCTATTAGCTGAACTACTTTTAGCTGGATAGTGGAACTAACTTATCAGACAGCTAAAATGCATTATTTCCTTTACAAAAGGCATACCCAAGTGATCTCCATTAATACTAGAGACAACTTTGACCATAATTTCTTTGAAACAGTTAAGCACTATAAGGATTAACGGTTTCTTTCCAAAGTGTTGATGTGAGTAACACGTTAATGTTCACTACAGCAGCCTATTCCCACAGTGCAGACATAAGGAGTACCTTACAGTATCTCTTTATATTCCAAACTGACTGGTGAGTGTCTACCTGATTTTGAAGATGCTGAGCCTGAAAAAGATGTTTTATCTTAAGTATACACAGCCATTTTCAGATGTGAGCAACTCAGGGCCTAACAAACAACAAAATAATGTGTTTCATTAGAAGTTAGGATATAAACCAACAAAACTTCAAAAATACAAAGTTCAGTCAAATTTTAAGCCAGTGTGTGTTTTCTTTCTCATTCAATGCATTAGTCTTCCCTTAGAAAGCCTTGATCCTTGTAAATCAGTGTAACCTTAATGTTATTTAATCATAGCTTTTAAAAGTTAATTTCCATAAGAACTATATTTTTTAAAAAAAAAACCTAACTTGTCATTGAGGATTATAGAAATCCTTTATTTGCCTGGAGAACAGTACTTGGATCAGAATGAATAAGTGTAAGTGAATAATGTGTTTCGACAGTTTATTTATTAAAAATGTATTATGTAGATAAAATTTATATTATATTTATGGTATTTTAATGATAGTTAAACCTTGCGTGGTTTTTGATGCATTCTATTAATATGTATTTAAAAGTTGTGATATGCAAAATTCTGAAATATTTTAAACAGTATGTTGTATCCACATAAATATCACTTGATTTGTTTCTCTTTCTCCAAATGCTAAGAGCAATTAAGTCATGACAAGCCTGATGAAATACTGCTCTTTGATGCCTTAACAGCAGAAAGAAAAAGACTCTAGTGTAAACTGGAGTTAACCAGTGTAAAAAAAGTCATTACAATTTAATTGTATCCAAGAGAGGTGTGACCATAGAGGTGGAGTCCTGATATTGGTTTCTGTCCACCTTTTTTGATAGCTCCAGCATTCTAAATCAACAGTATCACATCAATATCTGGCAGTCAAGGAAATGCCTGCCTTTCTCATCCCAAACAAAGGTTTTCATTTTTTGAGTTAAAACCTGCTTGGAAGTGGAAGTCTCATAAAATATTAATAAACTTTATTTTTTTTCCTTGTCTTCAGTAAAAATAAGACTTCACCCAACTGCTCAGTAACATCAAAGCTTAAAGCAGATTAGGTTTTACTTGCTTAATTTTACCTTAAGCAGAATAAACTGGATGCCTGTATCCTTGAGACGTAATACTCTGCTAACTTCTGTGTGGGGTTTGACATATTGCTTGCTAGAGCCATGGACAAGTTTCCTATTATTTTTAAAAGTATGTGATCAGAACTTGTTAAATCTTCACTTGAGTTGATCTGACAGCTAAGTATATTTTTGTACAGATACTACTGCAGGTAGACAACGTTAAGTACCTTAGGAGAGCTTGGCTTCAACAATGCTGTTTCATTCTGAGATTAAGGATCAGATTTTTAAAGAAAGGAAAATAAATAAATAAATCAGGTACTTGATTTCCCCCCCCCCACACACACACACACAGCGTTGGAGTTTTTTTTGTTGTTGTTTTGACCCAATTTGGTAAAGTTAGAGAAGTAAGGATTTGTGTAATACCTTGAAGGCATGTTTTATTTAAATCTTAGTGTGTGTGTCGTTGGCTCACAGGAGTGCGTGGAGGATTTTAAGAAGTGAAGGGGATAATAAAAAAGTTATCTTTGAATTGTATTCAGAGGTTTTAAAATGCACTTCCTTTATGCACAAGTGTCTAATTTGATTTTAAAACTCTATAAATGAACAACAGTAGAAATACTTTATTACAAATTATTTTGAATTAAGCTTGCGGTAGCTGTTTAAGTGGAAAATTTCTTGCTAATCAAAGTCAGTTTCTGAGCAGTGGCTGCTAAATGTTTGCCAAGATATATAATGCTGTGTCATCAGCAGTAGTAAAGTGGCCTAGATGTAAGGAAGTTGGCTGACTGATGCCAACTGACCTTACTTGAAAACATGGTCTGCAGTTGTTGCCTACTAGCCTAGCTCTGCCAATATCCAGTTCCCTCTACTGACACAAATTGGACTTCTACAAATTCCCTGAAGCTTGAGTCTTTAAACTTACTAGATACTGTAGTTTTCAATTACCTTTTAGAATTTGTTAGTACTACTAGTCGTAATCAAAACTGTGATTCTTGAGAATCACACTAAATTGACTTACAATGGAATCATGTATTTGTGAATCATTACAATTCTCTTTTTTCCAGGAAATAAGTAATGAGATGAAAGTTGTAATGCTCTAATTTGCTTGATACTTAAAAAGTGAAACAAAGAAATAAGGGCAGCTTTATTGGTTGTGCCCTATTTCTGTGTGAGGGACTGAAATGCAGTACTTCAAAGATTAAGCTTAAATGTGACCTTCGTAATTAAAATCATCAATCAAATATACTGCTATGCTTGTGTGTAACGTGCTCAGCTGAATCTGTTTGATAAAATACCTGCTAAATACATGTGTATTAGAAATAATTCATATAACAGCTTTTAATTATGAGAGTCTCCCATAATTAAAATTATTTACATTGCACTGAGATGTGTAATGTCTATCACAAATAGACTAAGAATAAATAAATTGACCAGAAATGTAAAATATCTTTTAAATATGTTCTATGTTGAGCAGTATGTTGAAGATGCATTTTTTCATAAAACCACATGCAAGGAGTTTTGGTTTTAAAAAAAAAGAAAAAGAAAAGAAAAATTAACTGCGAACAGGCACATGTCTAGGCAAGTCCTTAGAAGCTAGTATGGACCTCATGCAGGCATTCTAGAAGAAAAGACTTTACTAGAAAGTAGTTTTTATTGACGTGAAGTAGATTTGTACATATTCTACAAGACCACTTCGATAAAGTTTGTTTTCTTGCATGAAACAGATTCAGCTGGAGGGCAAGTTAAAGCTAGGTTTTTACTTAATTTTTTTCTCTTCTTTTTTTTCTTGGCTTGTACTAAGATATGTGTTTGTTTGTTTTAAGAATGACAACCATTTGGCTCTTTGTGCTCCAAACTTATTTCAGGTTATCTGAATTTTACATTCCTGGCTTTTCATCATTTCTCTGTGAAACTCTTTCTTTCCAAGAACAAAGGACAGTGTCCCGGGATTATCAATGCACAAATCTATACTCCTTTAACTATAAGTTTCTTTCAAAATCGGTGTAATTAAACTAGTACAAAAGATTCTCTGAAGACTCTCAAATTAGTGCAAGGCTGACTTATTTAGAGTAACATGATCGGATGTAAGTTTTATCTTAAGTACTGAGCTTGTAGTTACATTCAAGCTATATTTTATTATCTCCTACATCTAACTTAAATCTTTCAGTTTATTCTGTGAGAAACATGGTCTCCTCCCTTAGTCTAAGTTTAATCTTCTGTATCAAGCCTAAATTAGGCTGTGGTTCCCTAGCAGCCTAAACTAATCCATGTGCTTTTGTGATCCTGCTTTCTTCTTGCCAAGCAGTGGGGTCAGAAGTCTGTATGCCTTCTCCCTTTTGGCACTTCAGGCACTCTGACCCTGCAATGAAGTGCATATAGCTTTGCTTTGGTTGCCTTGGACTCATAGCTTCTAATGTAAAAACAAGACAGTAACTGAAATAGAATTTCTATAATGGCTGCTATGTATTTATCAATTGATTTTTTTTTTTTTTTAAGTGATGCAACTTGTCCACGCAAGTCTTACTTGCTATGTGTATTATATTCTGAAGAAAGCCTGCCTTTGTACTACTTGTTGATTCTATTTTTACTGCACAAAATATGGAATTAACCAAACCTTAATTACTTTAATCACTTTTCAGCTGAAAGAAAAGCCTGTGTAGTTCAAAAAACAGTTGCTTCCCCAGAATAGGTAGAACTACAGTTTTGTGTAACTTTTGGCCATGTTCATTTGCCCCTAAGCTTTTCAGAATAAGAACTAAAGACAGAGGGAGTCAAAACACAACTTACATATAGGTAGGATATTATACAAATTATCTGAGGAAGAGCAAAATCCATAGGAGTCTATAGTTAGTTAAATATAAGTTTACTTTTTCATTTAAAGGTTAAGCTATCTTCGAACAGCATGTCTTGCCCATGAAATGAGATAACCTGGTCTGTATCAGATATGGTAGTAATGCAGTGTTAGAACCATTTGGTATGTTCAAAGTTTTTTCTCCTCTTTGCTACTAAATAAGTTGCTTTTGCATAGCAATACAAAGTATTGCTGTTGTTGCAGTTTATTTTCCTTTGTATACAGAAGTTAGTCAACAATTTGTTCAATGTTGTGATCAATACAGACATCAGTTTTCAGCTTTACTCTGCAATTACTGTGCAATTTACAACATTCATGATGTCATATGAGCACTTTTGGAAGGAATAAACCTGAGAAGAGTAGTTCTTACTTATAGGTTAAACTTCCCTACCTCATCCCCTTACACAAAAAGGTTAAGTGTCTTTTCAAATTAGGGCAGCAGTAATTAACCAGTGGCATTGTTTCTGATTTGCCAACTCAGGGTGTTAATGAGAAAGAAATTAGCACTTAGCAGCAGGAGTTCCTGGTCGTCAGAGGCAAATGCTTAATGTGACAACAAGTTAATTTCAGTCTTAAGTACTCCACTTGAGTGTTTTTAAACAAAAGTATGGTACGTTTTTTGTGTGATCGCAAGTATATCTATAACAGAAGGTATGATATAATATAGTAGAAAACTAAGTGTGCAACTTAGGTAGCAAAGGGTAGACACTAACAGACAAAAGCAGGACTGCATTTTTTTTTTTTCATGCTAAACATGTAGTTGCTCTTGCAGTTAGCAATAGGAGGCTGTTACTGTATATAAAGTTCATAATCAAATTTTGCATTTCTCAACATAATTTTTAAAGTAAACAATATTCCTGAAAATTTTACTTTCTGTAGTGATGAGATGATAGAAAGACAATCTTTATTGAGGAGTCTCAAAATGTTAGTTTTATTAAAAATTGTAAGTTAAAATATATATAGCAACTGCCTTTTATGGTGTGAGCAAGGAATTCAGAAGGCCACACACAGCAAAAATACTTGGGCTAAGCAGCTGCTCATCAGCATCAAGTTTTTATCTGGCACATCCTACTAATGAGCAAATAGATTTCTATGTGTTTCTATGTATGCACTACTTCATGCAGGAGAATAAGTCAGTAAGGCCTGCTTGGAGATTTTAGCTTTTAAAATAACTTTGCTTGGTACAGAAGTGCATATCTGCTTGCCCTCTGCTCCTTGCTGCTGGTAGGACCTCACTTGTTGCAGTGGGATTCCACATGAATCTCAGCGGGAATAGAGAGAAATCCTCAGCAGTTGATGCTGAAGCTATTGGCCAGCCAGAGAAAACTTAGTTATTGTCCTTTTTCGTGAGTGATTTTTTTTCTTTTTAGTCTGTGCTTGATTCAGTACTAAGCATGTTGGAGTACACTAGGTAGTGTGACTGGATTTGACACAATTTTAGCCTTTCCAATTTCAAATGGCATCTTGTAGTTGCAGAAATCCCATTTGTCAGTGTGGCCTCAGCTATGCAGAGGGGTAATTTACTTTGCCATTGAACTGCAACCACTTGTAAGTTGGAGAGCAGTAGCCATAAACCAAAATGTTACAACACTATGCAGCAGTTTTGGGTAAAAGACTACCATATCTAATTGAAATGGCAGGAGGAAGCCACAGGGGTTTCTTCTTCCTTTGATGCTTGTTCCATTACATGAGCCCATGAAATAGAGTTTTCTCTCCATTATTGAAAAGAAACCATCCTAATGAAGCCAGTCTGGCACTACCCACATCTCTAAGTGCTTGGGTTGTCTGCTGGATGGACACTTAGGTTACTGTGCATCCCCCTAACACATTTTTATTATATTTAACAAAAACTGGCTACCATGTTGGTTGAGTACTAAGCATAGCTCTGAGTATAAACCATTACATGACATTCTATTGAACTTTTTCTTGTACAGACGGTATCTAACAGCTCATCCTGCTCTGTTGTTTTTGGCAAGTTCACTACAGCATATAATAAATCAAGGAAAGAAAAAGCTTTTTGGCCTAATGTTGTACAGACTGCTGTAATGCTAGACTACAGAAAGCAGTTCTGTTTTTAGACATCCTTTTACTAACCCAACATTCATAATTTATGATTTCACTGTAAAATTCCTGCAACACTACACCGAAAGTAGTGCTGCCCTTTAATTAAGTGCTCTCAGTAGGAAAAACGTGAAACTGATGTGCAAAACATATCGCAGTACACAGTGATTGATAGTGATTACTTCTTTATGAACCCAGCCTGAAGGTCTGAACTTCCTGATGGGTAAAATAGTCCACAGGGCTACTTCCTGAGATTGCCTGGTGGGGATCAGTCAGAGCTAGTAATATTGGAGGAATTCCTCAGGCACATTTCGGAGATTACAGCAGAAACTTTCTGCTTCTATATGAATTCTGTTTTACACTAATAATTACCTGACTAGTAATTCATTGTAGAAATTCTTTTTAAGGATTCATTGTTGATCTTCATGGTATTGTAATTTGTGTGAACAGGGATTTGCATCAGCCCCTATATTTCTAATGCCTCTATGTCCAAAGCTGAAAAAGCTGAGTCCAGGGCAAGAGAAACTTCTTTTTGTATTAAAGTTACTAAATGTTATTTAATATGTAAGATGCAAGTCTGTTTTTACTGTTTTGGGCAGAGTATGCAGTGCAAAAAAAAAAAAAAAAAAAACAAAAAATTTTAGATTGAGTTTATAAATATAATTTGTATTCATGAAATCTGGCATTAATGATATATATCAACATTGATTACAATTTGAAAACTAAATGGAGGTCAAATACTGTCTCCAATTCTGTAGTGATATTAACAGAAGATTTACTTGTGTTGGAATTGCAGAAATGGGGAATTTAAAGTTCAGCTAACACAATCACATAAATTCTTTTTGTTTCATAGATTTGGCCCTGGATTAGTCATCTACTGGTATGGATTTATTGAAGAGCTGGACTGCCATCGTGAACGTGGCATCCTGCTAAAAGACTGCTTTCCTACTGACATTGTGACTCTGCGACACAGCATGGCTCAGCACTGATGGTAGAAGGAAGAGGTAAATCCGGAAGCAATTTTACTTTCCTGCAGTGTAAACTAATAGCAGCATCTGCCCTGAACTTCAGTTGAACTCCTGCTGCCTGTGCTTATGCTACTGCCTCTTTACACAAATATATCAAGAGTTTCTGTTTTGCTTCAGACCTCTGTTGTGATCAGCCAAAAAAGACAGACACAACCCACTCATTATCAGCATTTCTGTCTCTGTCAAACAGCTAGTTTCTAGATACTCATAATCTTCCTTCCTTCCGGTTGGCTTCTTCTAGCATTTTAAACAAAGACAAAAATACAGAGGCTGAAAGGTGCAACTTCCAGTACTTATTTCTGTTACAGTTGCCTTTAAAACCACAGGAGTTTTTTTAAGGTTCCACTCACAAGTTTATTTGATACTAGTGATCTAGCTGAAACACCTACCCTAACGTGGGAAATTGGTAAAGGCTGTTATTCTGGGACTTAAAACAATACAGTGCGTAGCTCATAAAGCCCAATTGGTAAAACAGAATCATATAATTTCTGGCTGTTACAGTAAATGGCCAGATTTTGATAGAATATTTGGTGTGTGTGTTTTATTGTTGTCTGATTGCTTCTAAAAAAAAAAAAAAGCTATTAAAAAAAAAATAGGGTTTTTTTTTAAGTGGGTGGAGGTGAAAAGCAAGGATTTATCTGAAGTATATTAGTCTGTGAACTGTGTTGCATGTATCATTTTCTTTTATAAAAGTTGAATGATGCCAAAATAACTTCTGTTTTATCTTCCCTCCAGGAACCCATACCTTGTAGTTTTTCTCTTAACTGACTTTAAGCAAGGAATCTGTTCATAACCCCTGTAGGTACTGTAACATGCAATTTTCTGGCATACTAAAATCTAAAAGAATAACGTAAAGAGGCTCTTTACGTGGATTATTTCTGAAGATTATCTTCCTGGAGTTCAAGAAAGGAAGTTCAAGAAGATAAAACACACTGGACAGATAAAGCATACAAGTGGGTGCAAGTATTTCCTGAGTATTCATGTATTCTTGTAAAAGCACCGTTTTTTTTTTCCTCCTGGAACCAACAAGACTGGAGATGCACCGAGGTGGGTGTTAGCCTTCCTTCAAGTCTTAGAAGGTTCAATCTCATTCTCTTTGTATGCTCAGCACCACCCAGGCAGCATTATTTAGCCTCAGTTTTCTTCTCTATTGGAGATTGCTTAATGGAAAAAAGAAGTTAATTGGGCTTGAAGCTACTTATTACTCTTTCTTGAATTTATGTTAGTAAAGAAAGGACAAAGTATTTGAAAGGGTCAAATGAGAGTTCATAAGTATGCTCACCACATTCAGATTTTCACACAAGTTAGGCAGAGGTACAAGTCTGTTCTGGAATTAGAGGTATGATAACAGTCCCCTTAAAGCACAAGTTGATAACCTCTTTCATAAGGAAAGTGTCTTTAAAACATTACTGTGCCTATTCATCTTTTTTCAGTTGAGGTGATACTTTGTGCATCTACATGATTTCAAAAATCACATGCAAACTATTTGCAGTCCTACTCTGAGTTAAAAAAAAAAAAATATTACTACTCACTTTTTTTTTCAGATGTCTATGCATTATTTATGTTTTGAACTTTTAGTTGCCACTTCAAAACTTCTTAGTAAGCATTGGACTGGAGTTAATCATTTCGATAAATCTTTCATTGGCAGGAATAAAATATCTTTATCCTTAGTGCTTGTCCCTTGTTGCAGAATAAGCTAGTATAGCTCTGTTACAGTGAGTAAGCAGCTGGTAGTGATAATTTTCTTAGTTTTGAATGCATAGTAGTTTTAATATTTTTTTTCACACCTGCAACTTGTCTGTGTTCAACTATTTGAGGTACTATGCTTAGCTTATTCTACCTGACCAGCTTTATGGATCTGTACATAAAGATACTGGGAAGCAATCTGTGAAGTGTACCTGCTTGATGTTGCTGCATTTAGGGTGTTGCCGCCCCTGGTACTTTTAACTGTAGTTTAGGTTAGCAGAGAGTGCAAAATCAAGAGAATTAAAAAAGAATTAAGAAAATTATTATAGTAGAAAACTTAGAAGTAATGGATGTCTATGTGAAATAAGTTTTAAGGGCAATTTGGATTTGTTTTAGCTAGTGCATATGCTTTATGTTGTATGAAATCATTTAAATCAGCTTTTACATGATGCACTAATGCTGTTTTCTTCTTTTTGAATAAATTAAATTTATCTGCACAGATGTTGAAAATTCTGCTCAACCTCCATCAAAGCTTTGCTTTATTTGTTTTCACATTAACCAAATTTATGTGGGGACATACAGATAAATCAGGTTAGCTTTGTATTTGTTTATTTATTCCTCTACCTAATGCTGTGACATAACAGGTTGGAAAGCAGTACAGCTGCCTTGGATTAAAGTTTTGACCTAATCTTTGTATATATTGCCTACTTTAGGAACCTGTGTATTAGGATGAAGTTGAAATAAACCACAAAAAATACTGTACTTATTCAATCACATGCAACCAAGCAAGCTCTGCCACCACAAAAATTATACTGTGTTGCTATTTAAAATGCTGAAAACAAGATGATAAAAAAAAAAATTAAAGCTTCATTATCTCTACCTGTATAATGTCCTTTGTGTATTTCCTGTTTATCAGATGTAAACATCAACTTTAATATTAAAGAGGAGAATACTGTTCTTTTGTGGGTTGTTGGGTTTTTTGTTCTGTTTGTTAAATGTTGCTGTAGTCATTAGAACTCTAATGCTAAAGCCAAATCCAGTTTTATGGAGTATTCTGTGGAGTGTGCTAATGAATTATGCCATGCCAGAAAACAGAAGTGTGCATAAAACTAAATGATGTTCTCACTAGCATATATAGACTTGCCAAGCATCTGCTCTTACAAATGCTGTCACATGGCCTGTTCAGAGCTTTAGAGATTGGTGCAAATTGTGTTGAACGTGGAACTAAAATTCCCTCATATAGGAGTAACACTACAATTGTTGCAGGGCACATTGAATAGTGCAGACTAGAAAGAAAACTTTTTTAGTATTTCTGTGTTCTGGGAAATCATAACTAACATGAATTTAATAATACCTCCCTAGAGCCAGATCCAAGCTGAACAAAACTTCCGCTCCTAAGCTGCAGAAAAGGGATCAAATGCTTTCCTGTGCTTACCTGACTAGTTTTTTAATCAAAATAATGGTATAGATAGTACAGAAATAATTTCTCTCCTGTTTTGTTGTATTTGCTCATTCAAAAAAACCTCACTGTTTCTTAGTATTTGCTTTCAGGTTTTTTTCCACCACATCTTGAATTTAATCTACCATGCAGGCTGTTAGAGAAGACTATCCATGGCCCTTACTATTTCCTTTTACTTCTTGTTTTCATTTTCTACCTTATTTAACAGTTTCTCATTTACTCATTTCATTCAGTATTCTTCCATTTACCCTCATTCCCCTTTTGAAGAATGTATGGTTTCTACATCTGAGGAGTGCTGTTTCCAGTTCTGTATGCAGTCACTCTCACCCACCATCTCAAGCAATTTTAAGTTGACTCTAACTTAAATAGCAGCTTTAGGTACCTGGCAAAGCATCTCAGATTTCCTTCTATTGCACTGTTGTAATACAGCAGTGCAATGCTATTCTTCATTCTCTTGGTGTGCAGCATAGGTCATTTTCATAGGCTGTAAATGTAGACACAGCAGAGCTCTAGTGCAGTGTAATCAACTGCAAGAAGGTTGATGGAAGTGAAAGGTTTAGCTTTCTTTCTCTACCACACTCTTCTTGGCTTAGAAGGGAAAACATGGCTATCCCCCTATTTCCAAATCACAGTTGTTCTGGCAAAAGCTTGTACATCATAGAGGTTGTTATCATTTACCAGAGCTGCTTATAACTACTCCAGGGTCAAGAAATAAAAAAAAAAGGAAGAATTGAGTTCAATTCTTATTTACTTCAGCTGAAGTAGTCTAACTTGCTTCTAAAAGGATCTTCTGAATGCTGAGCGAGAATGGGTCATGTACCCATTACAGACACACACACTTGTTATTTCAGAGATGAGGTTATCTATGTTAAGACCTATGCTGCTCAGGTATTAATGTAATATTATGAAATTAAAAAGCTAGCTCCCTGCAAAAACTAACAAAAAAAGTTACACCTATTGTGTTATTCTAAATCACAGAGGATCAGTTGTTTCAGGCTTGCAGGTTATTCAGAAATAACTGTTTTATTACATTGACAAAAGAAGAAACCTCAAGGGCTTGCTCTTTACAGTTGTGTGATAGGAACTTGAAGTGTGCCTGCTGAAAAATGAGCTAGCTAACAATGGGAGCTTGGCAGCAACCTCACCATTTATAGAGAAACCGTCTATCTAGTACGATCTGTATAAAATAGACCTTGCTTAGGTTAGTGAAAGGTCAAAACTTAGACAAAGTTTGGATAGTCTAAATGCGTTACTCAAAACTAACTCTCCTGTGTATAGTAAATATTATTTGAAGCTGTATTATTAAGAACATGCCAGGATTCAAAAGATTAAATAAGGAAGATGTAATTATGAGCTAAATAATAAACAGAGCAGTTTTAGTCCCCCTTGTGTTTTTCACTTTCCTGCTATTGTTTCATATATGGCTGTTATACAAAGAGTAGCTTAGGTCAGCTACTATAAATTATGGTTTTTATACAATAGTAATCTACTAAAATTATTTCAAAGCTGGATCAAAGAGCTTCAAAAGACTTTGTGAAAACTTTTCCACATAATAAAAAGACTTCATTTTGATGTCCTATTTTTATCACGATCCCTCTCTTGATTTAGAGTGTATCTTATAGTACTCAGCTAGCTGTGTTGATATTATGCTATTGGAACAAGATCTGCATAATTTATTTGCAACCTAAAATAAAATGTGGAATGATAATATCAAATAACCTCTTTTTAAATGCATTACCTGGTATGTTTTTCAGATCAACTTAAAAAAAAACAGCCTAAGTGAAAAGACCTTCAATAATAAGTAAAAAATGAGACTTCAAGTTAAATTTTACCTTGCTTCCTTTCACAGTTTAAAAATCATGCTCACAATTATAGCAATTATTTGCAATAATAGCAATAATTCTGCTCAGCAGCTTTTAGCTGACATCATGTCCTCTAAGATATCAGACTCTCCTCCTGGACTTTCTCCCTCATTCCTAGCTTTCACCTAATGTGAACAATCACGTGCCATCTGCACAGATCCATAGATGTGGCTTTGTGATGTCAAAACAAAATGAAATGTCAATGCAAGTGCATGGAGACAAAGTAACAATATTGAAACCATGTCAGTGCACATCTACAGAGACCATGTTACTCTGTCAGGGTGATTTTAGGAAGATCACTTTGAAATGTTAAAATGAAATGAAACTAAGTCAATTAGGTAATAACAATTGAGGTTCAGGGATTAATTGAGGGCCTAGGGTAAAGCCAGTGACCATTAACCCCAGCTGGTTATTAATTCTTGGAGAAATATCCTTTGCTAAGGTTATCCTTATTTCAAGGAGGAGGTTTTTTTGCCTATATTGTGTAAATACTTCCCACTGTTGCCTCTAACAACACTATCACATAGGGCAGTATAAGGCATATTAGTGCTAACTTAAGTTTTCATAGACAGTGAATGCACCTAGTACCAGCAAGTACTTTTTTTCTGAATAGGTATAATGACATTTTAAAAATTTGACTTGATGTCCTGAACCATGTTTACCTCCAAGAACTTTCTAATTTAAATAATATAAACAAGGGGTTGCAATCTCACATTCACACAGCATCTGCATTGAACAAGTACTCATCACAATGCAGGCATGTGAAGCAAACAAGAATTACAGGACTTCCTCCAACAGTAATGGCATTAAGTAATGATTTCTTAAGAAATGCAAAACTATCAGCAAGTCAGAGTTACAAATTTCCTACAAGTTCAGGCTTCCAAACTATATGAATGTAGCATAAAGACATAAGTCACATCTATGATACATAATATTCATTCAATACTATCAATGAGCAATTCTTACCTGGATCAACGTTTGTTTGATCCAATGGGCTATACTATATAATAGCTGCAAAGTCTCCCAGATCCCTGCCCTAAGGAGAAATGACATTGAAATAAAATTTTTTTTTATATTTATTGATTTATTTATAAGCATACTTACTACATATAATAATTATTGCTACTAGTAAAAATCAGCAACCCTTTCTTTTACAGAAGTCATAGTTATTTGCTTGCTGTTTATAAAATATCTTGGTAGAGGTCTTCAGCAAAGGGCAACAATTGTGCATGTATCCCTATCTAACAGGGTGGTATTCCATGTTTAAGTGGTGAGGTGTGTACAAAGACATTTCTGTGAATTGACAAGTAACAGTGACATTAACAGGCATGGCAGGGACAAGTGGATGAGCTGCACACTGAGAAGCCTGCACAGGGCCCTGCATAGAGCCAGGTTTTAGAGCTTGAACTGTTCTTTTCTGGGCTCTATCTTCAGTGTGAAGCTAGAAGTGCTTCAGAGGTGTTACAAGCATTTCTAAAAGCACTCTGAAATTTTCAGCAGAAGACTACTGTGGGAATTGCAAGATTTGTTGTTATCAGAAAACAAAAATGGTATAGAAATAGCCC
>JAOWBP010002559.1:25845183-25875183 GCA_028571105.1 Tragopan temminckii | reverse complement strand
TGACAACTTTTAAATGCAGACAGATAGAAATGTTGACACTGTACAAATAAATACATTTGAGAACTGCTAAACTGGAATCATCGAGTCAATCACATATTTAAGATTGTTCAAACCAAGCATAATTTTTAAAGATTATTTTGAGCTTTTATGTATTCTTTAAGTTCTTATAAGATATGGAGATTATTTTGAGTTACATTTTGTTTATATTAAGCCACTTACTTAGGAGCTACATGATGCTTCTGAAGCACAAACTGTCCAGTGAAACTGAATAAGTAAACAAGGGCTTGCTTTCATTCTGTGCTAATAAAATGTTCTGGTGTTTTAAGAGTTTTAGAGTTCATATGTAAGAGTGGATAAATTGCAATAAATGTATAGGTTTGTTGTTGCTGACTGGATAACTGTAAAAATTGTCAATATTTTCCTTAATAAAAGTATGTCTCTTCATGCCAAGTGGATAATGAATCTAACAGCTTTTATGTTTTTATTCTTTTTTTTTTTTTTTTAATAGCATCCAAAACTCTTATAAATAGTATGCTACGGGATCCTTCTCAGATTCCAGATGGAGTTCTAGCAAATCAAATCTATCAGGTATTAATCACAGTTGTCTTTTTCTTTTCTTTTCTTTTCTTTTCTTTTCTTTTCTTTTCTTTTCTTTTCTTTTCTTTTCTTTTCTTTTCTTTTCTTTTTTTCCTGTGGCAATGCTGTTATCTGCCTAGCAGAGTAAAAGATTTTAAACCTCATTTAATTACTGTCATCGTAAACTATAACTGAGGTCAGGGTGCACCATAAATGGCAAGGCAATATTTGTGAGGGGAACATTTCACTTTTTAATAGCTTGCTTTTATAGTGAATAAAAGCATGCAGTTTTTGTTTTCTGTGATTAAATCTGAACGGCATCTGATAGCCTTTCTGAAGAAAAGTAATTACTGTTTTTAAGATACTGTTTAACTGTAATGGTTTTGTAGTTGCCCATCACTATACTACTTCTCTTATTTGTCTGCAGTGTACTGTGAATGACTGTTGTTATGGACCACTGGTGGACTGCATCAAACAGTATCCTTCCCCATAAAATTTTAGGTGCACAATTGACGAGCTTAGACTGTGTGGAAGAGATGTGTCTAGCTTTAACCTGACATAAAGTTCTGCTTCACAAAACACATTTCATACTCCTCTGTTTTACATTCAATCAGCTAGAGGGTCACTGCAGAGTTTTCTCTTACACTGCTTAAAAAAAATCTGATGGAGTATGGGAACTTGTCGTTTTGGTTGCTACACATTCATATACCTGATCAAACCTCTTTGGTTTTGATTAGTCAAAAGTCATATCCGGTTTTCTGTTAAGACCAGTTTAATCTGCTTTAAGCAGTGAGGCTGAACTAGATGATCTCTTGAAGGACCTTCCAATCTCAACTATTCTGTGATTAAATTAATAAGTTGCATAGATAGTGTTGAATTTCATAGCATTTGTTTTGAATATGAACTTTAATTAGAATGTTTTCAAGTGCAATTCTAGTTGTGATATGTTGTCTGACTAGCACTTTTTAAAATGTATCTAACCTTCTAGTGACATAGTAAAAGAGCATTATGTAGCTTGAATTTTATGAGATTTTTTTTTCTTTTTTATGGTATTGTTGAAATGATTAGAGATCCTCAGGATCCAGTGAGGCTACTGGGTGAACTCCACATAGCACTGAGTTTTCAGGACTAAGTATTTACTTCAAATTTTGTAGTAATTATTTTTGTAACCTCAAGTTTGTATTAATAAAGTTCTAAATAAGTAGCTCTACTATTTCAATCTGTTATTGAACAAACAATTTTAAATTCATAGTCTTTGTCCCAAGTCATCGAGAATCCTTCCATAAATCTCTGCATCCAGTTTGGAGTAAGATCTGGATTTCACTGTTCAGCAGTAGGATAGGAAACCAGCAATAATTTTTAGTTATGCATGAGAAGCACTTCCTGTAGTAATAATGCATGTGGTGGTTATCTCTTAAAATGTATTCTTTCCACTCCAAATATTCGCATGTGTCTACTACAATCCTGCTCCCATTAAGTTTAACAGCAGCAGGATAGAGTTCTAATTATATTTGTGATTTGGGACTTTTTTGTGGTTTTTTTTTTTTTGTTTGTTTATCAGTGAGACTGTCTTCAACATTACACAAAGTGGATTAATTAATAAGTTCTACTTTTGAAACAGTTGTTCATTATTTTTTTAATCCAAAATTTGGTATTGTTGTCAATGAACAGTCTGGCAAAAGTCTTCTGAAAATGTCATGTTTAAAAATAATAATAGCAATTTTTAAGAATAACTTGTCTTCAGTCTAAATAATCTTCCCTATCCTCTCCAGATTCTGGCTCAAGTTAAGTTATTGAATATGCAGTGACATCAGTGAGAATAATGAGGGAGATTTTCAATTCCATTCTGGTACAGAAAAGCCTAATACTTGACTGTGTGAGTGCATTATCTTCAAGTGTGTTGCTGAATTAGATGTTAATTTTGAGGTGCATAAAATAGTTAAAAATCAATTTAAAGTTAAGGTTTTAAAAGCATAATGTCTTCTGAAGGACTGCATATTGATTTTAAATATAACTATCTAATTGTATATGCATGGACTAAAGTATGAAGTCAATCTCTTTGTAAATGCCAAGAGGCTATTTTTCAGTAATAGTTCAGATGCTTACGGGAAACTAGGCTGCTAGATTGCATGAGTAGAAGATAGCTTGTGAGGTTATTTACAAGTTTTGCTTCATGGTCATTGCCGTACATCAATAACAGGTATTATTATAGCCTAAGTGTTTCTGTTTATGGTGCATTATAAAATCTGTTTGCAATATTTTTCTTACATTTTTGCCTTTCTTAATTTGCCCACATTTTTGTTCTGTGACTACTAGTACAGTGTAATATAATATATATCGACAGTTGATTAAAACTTTGTATGTATGAAACGATTTCTTGTAATTAGCTTTTTCTTCTTCAGCATAAAATGTTGATATAATTTAAGTAATTAACTGTAATGGTAAGATGATCTGTAGTTTTTTTGAAGTAGTTATTCCAAACAGAACCAAGAATTTGTTTTTAATGTAAGATTCTTTTCTATAATGTTTCATAAGATTCTTCTTAAGAGCTTCCAGAACAGAACTTTGACCTCTAGATGGATACGTTAAAAATATTTGAGCAGTGACTTTTTTGCATATTGCTAAGAATAGTACATTGGTTCAACAGGCTGTCAGTGAAGTGGAAAGGACTTCACTGTAAAATATTATTTCATCTTTTCCTGAAATAAGTTCATGCTTCTGAAAAATCAATTAAGATGTTTTGTACCAGTAAGACATTTCAGATGTATGAAGTACCTAACAATTTCAGAATATAAAGCAAAAAAGTTTATTTCATTGTTTACTGAATTAGAAAATTGATACATAAATCATTAAGGAGTAACTTAAAAGCTCTGTGGCCACAGGTTTCAAGCTTACACTTTATTTTAAATCTTGAGATAAAAAATAGTATGAATGTAAATATCACTGTTATGTGTACAGAACAAATGTTATGTGATGGATCTTAATTTTGTAAAATGTATACAGTAGTCTGATTTTCACAAAGTGCTTAATACCTCTGCAGATCCCTGTAAGGAATCTGTAGACTCAGTGTTCAAATCATTAATTACTCCAAAATGAAAGTGAAGGCCAATAAATTTCATCATGAGTTACTTTACCTATGGTTTTTGTTGTGACATTGGTTATTTTCCAAAGTAATCTTCTGTTTCTTAACTTAAAGCTATCAGTGCTATTGGACATGAGCATGAAGTCTTGCTGCGAGAAATGCTTTTGGAAAAAAATCTTTCTTTTATAGGTAAGAATCAATGATAAAGGCTACCCAGTGAATCCTTAACTTTAAAGATTTGCGGGACTGTTTACTTAAGAAAAAAATAAGGCTCAGTGCTCTTTGTATTAGGTAGTAAAAGAAGAGTAAAAAGTGATTGATGCTGTACATGTTATCTTTTATTGATTTAGAACTGAACAGAAACTCAGTTACCTAATACCTTATATATACAGTACATGCAGAGGCTTGCAATTAATATTTAATAGAATAAGTAGCTGAAAAAAAAGTGCTTTAATATCTGCTGCAGTATTACTTTTGGTGTCATGAGATATTAGCCGTAATCTATGAGACTTAGGAGGAAGCATAAGAAATATTAGCTTCCAAATGCTTTATGTATTAAAGAACTGCTAGAAGATTCACTCATTTGGCTTTCTGTGCAGTTTCTGCAGATTTTTTCCCACTGCCTTCAAACAGTGCAAGTCCCTGTATTTAAAGTTATTTCAAAGATTAATTGGTTAGGAGGTTGTTTTCTGTTGTTGTTGTTGTTTTCCTTTTAGCCTGCAGAACATTTTTTGTATATTAGTATCATTAAAACAGTGATTATTATTTAAAGGGTCAGTTCTCCTACCATGATTATAAACTTGACTTTTAAATCTTGAATTCCATATGTGATTGGATAATGTTAAAGTGATTTCCCATTCTTTTTTTAAAGATGTGTGTTGTACTAAGTTTGTATAATTAAAGGATTGGTTTTACTGGTAAAAATAGATTCAGGATAAGATTTTGGAAACCTTAAACAAGTTGAAGAAATTAGGAAGAATACTGAGATTTTTAAAAGGTTGGTCCATATGATTAAGGAACAATTTATTTTTCTGTTACATACAAACTTGTAAATGATACTACAAAAATGTGAGAAGATATTTTTTCCTACATGGCTCAAAGATTAGAGATAATAGACTTAAGCTGTAATTGGAGAGTTAAAATACTGAACTGTTCTAGGCACAATAAGTATAAAACAAGCTGCCAAGGAAGGTTATGGAATCACCTTCAGTGAAAAATTCAAGGCTAGACTTGACATTCATCCATCAAAGCTGGAAATGAAATCAATCCTGTCATGATACAGGAGAATGGACTAGACTCACTAATGGGTCCTCAACCCAATGATTATCATTTTTTGGCTTGTGCAAGCTTGTATAGTACACAAATCAGATTTAAATTTTATTGATTCATAACCTTGGGTAAACATCAATTTTGTCTTTAGAAATAAGCTCTAAGAAATTTGTACTGTCAAATCAAAATGTCTAGAACGGGTTAACTTGTCAGCATTAAAAGATATAAATGAGGGAGTTTAATTTATTGTTTAGATTTTTTTGCGTAGTGATGTATCATCTATTCATGATTTAAGGTATGTTAACTGGTTTATTTCTTTCTGTGGGTTGTGTCTCTGAGGTTCTCAGTGTGACAAAATATATATTTTCCTAAGTATCTGTAAGATTAACCTTACTGAAACCCTTGCAGTAAAATTTTTCTCAAAAATTAGATCCCAAACTACTTAATACTTAAAGAAGAACCTCTGGAAAACAGTAGAGATGGCAATATTTCCTATAGGTTAGCAGGTTCAGGCTTGGCTATCAGTAAGATGGAGTTCCAGTGTAGCTTAGGACTTAGCTACACTTAAAATTCTTTTACTTTTTAACCCATGTATGAAAGAAACAAAATTCTTGCTGCCATTTCATGTTAGTGTATTACTCTGGTATACTACTCTTCTAGGATAATAAGTTCTTTCCTATTTTCACCTGGGAGACTATATTACAGAAGAAAAAAAGCCTGACAGCGTTTAAGGGCAGAGAGATGATTAATTTTTAGAGCAGATAGCTTTCAAAGCCTACAGATCAGAAGTAACACCTCCAGATTCTCCCAGAAATTGATTGTGAACCTGCACAAACTGATGGGTTTTGCATTCTAGTAATGCATAGTTCATGAGAAGCTCATAACTTCCTCTTTAAATCAGAAACAGTTCTCAGATCTTTAGTGCTTTGCTTGGGATTTATGTAATCAATGAAAACATTCTCTCAAAATAGGCTGACTGCCTTCCCTTCCTTACTGATTCACTTGCCTTGCTGAACTGCCAGGAATTTCTAGATTTAACAAAGGGCCTGACTCAATCTTTTCATGTCTTTGCCTGCTCCAGAATATATTAGGAAAGGCTTCAGCTATAATGGGAAGATATACAACTGACCTTTCTAGAATCTTAACCTTCTTTGGCTGCCATTATGATGTCCCTTTGTAGCCTGGATATAAATCATGAAATCTGTTTGATGTTTTTTGCTGTAACCAAAAATGTGCAGTTGCTGCATATTGATACACCATTAGAAGAACATTTGGTTTCTTTGTTATATCCAGAGGCTAGTATAAAACCAATGACGAGTTTATAGAATCACAGAATAGTTTGAGTTGGAAGGGACTTTAAAAATCATCTAATTCCAACCCCTGCCATCATGGAAAGATGGCATGGACATCTTTCAATAGACCAGGTTGTTCAAATTTAAATGGTTAAGACTGAGTATAAAGTAAGGATAAGCTCTAGATGCGTTGGAAATGCGTTGGAAATGCGTTGGTGCGATTGGCACCCTGTGGACAAATTTAGGGTTGTTTCAGTGTAACTTTCATATTTTAGGATGGACAGCTTTAACTGCCATCATCTGGTTTTCAAGTAGTTGTTAAGCCATTATTTTGATGCATACAAAAGCTCAAAAATCTTCGAAAGAGTGCAAAATGGTACCTCTACGGCTTCTGTACCAATCTAAAACATTTGTGGGCTGACAAGATTGCACTTTCTTTTCATGGGGTTTGGGCTTAAAAAATCTTTTCAAAGGGTGATTTGGGTGAATTTCTGTAATTCTTTTTTTTTCCCAAAGTTAGGAAGTTCAAAATAACTGAAGAAACAATAAAATATAATTATTTTGCTTCACGTGATTGTCAACTTACATCAATAATAAAGGTGTTTTTTAATATGTTTTTCACCATTTCTCATAGTTCAAACTGTTAGGGGAAGCCAAGTGAAAACATTCAGAAAAAAATTTTAAGCAGAAATCATATTCTGTTCCAAGACATAAGACAAATAATTTCACAAGAACTCAGAAATCCTCAAAAAGCGAGTCCAGTGAAGAGTATTAAACATCATCTCAAACATCTTCCAAATTGACCTGTCAGGACATGTTATCTGCCCTGGTTTCCAGTGTAGTGATTTTTGTTTGCATAAGGTAAATTTCCTTAAATTTCTGATACTAAACTTTCTTACATATGACAGAAAAGTCTGAATTTTCTATTACTGTTTGTGTATTCCCTACATGAAAATTTCAGTGGGGATATTTTGTTTGCTTGCAACAGAGCTCCATGAAACTGGGTTTGTTTGTTTTTTCAAGATAAAGGAATTACATTCATTTTTATATTGTGGCATAAGGACCATAGGTTCTGTTAAGCCAGAACCTTACTGATCTAAACATATTTTATCCATATATGTAACAATCAAAGTTTGAAAGTAGCCAACAGTCAAGTCAGGCTCCAAATCCTATGAAAATTTAGTAGCTGACCAGGTAATATAAATTAGTGTTGCATTCCAGAGACCTGCATTTACAGTGCAGTGTGTTTACTGTGAAGAAATGCTGTTCAAAAGAAATACTATTAGCTGTCAAAAAGAATAATCCACCATTGTAGTTTACACTTAATTAAACGTACAACTTTTCAGAATTACTGCTGTCCTACTTGCAGTATTACTTAGTTCACTGTATTGAAAAAAAAAAAAGACATCAGACTTTTTTTCTTCAACAAGGAAAGGGAAGGAAGGCATTAAATATTTTAAAAATATATTAAAATATTTTTATTTCTATGTGTATATATTTTTCTTGTCATTAAAAGGTTGCTTGAACTCAAATTGCTGACCTTTCAGAATATGCACAAAATATTCTAAAACTGAGTTCTGAACATTGGCCATGAAACTACTGTCCTAACCTGATAAATGGATTGGAAATAAGCTACCCAACAGTGAGAATGGACCATTAATTTTAATCAAAGGTGGTGTAGAAAGGCGAATGGGATGCATGACAATGTCAACAGCCCAGTAGGTGTTAAGGGGCTACACAGCCTTACTTGTTACTAGGTTGTGCCATTAGTTGAGCTTCGGTGAAGACAGAAAGCCATGCCTGGAATTGAATGACCAGGTCACTCCAAAATCTAATGGAGAAATGGTCTTTCGGAAATACCAATGTAATGGTATTGGAAATCAAGGACAATAGTTTAAAAAATAGTGAGGGCTTTGTGCTTTTTTTCTTTTTTAAAGGAAGCATCCTTTTTTTGCTCTCTTCTTTCTTATTCATTTCTTAAAACATTCGGCTTTAATTCAGAAGCAGTAGTTATATAGCTTATGTTAAGAAAATATCTAAATTCTTATGTGTTTAATTAATTTTACAGTAAGAGAAGCTAGAATCATGACATCCTTCTTCTTTAATAGATATCTGGAAGAGAAGAATTGTCATGTTGGTGGTTGTTTGCTTTTTTGTTTGTTTGTTTTAAACACTTTTGTGTTAACATTAAAATAAAGTCATGAAGGCAGCTGCAATATATCTACATTTGTGGTGTTGGTAGGATTAATCTCAACAGCTCTCTAATGTGAAGAAACTCTTCTTTCAATCAGTGAATATATCTCTTTATTTTGAATATTTGGAGGTTATAAAATACTGTATGACAGCTTGAATTAATGATGTTTATAATGAAGACATAAAAATGCAGGGATGACAAAGAAGCATTTTTATATCCATGCTTCAGGTTTTCTACAAAGGTTCATTTAATCTGACACAGCATTGCATGCATAAGAAAGATATGTATGACTGCATCAGTAATTCTTACATTCTTATTTAAAATAAAATTAATTATACTGCTGTCTACTTAATAGAAGAGTTTTATAAACAATAGGTCTTGTTCTCTCTGTGTAGCTGAAGATCAGCTTCGTGCAAAGGGTTATGACAAAACACCAGACTTTATTTTAGAAGTGCCAGTAGGTAAGTCTTTGAAAAGAATTGTTATTATTTTGTATAGAAGTGTTTATCCTAAAATATTACAGATACTTAATACACAAGAATATGAAGTATTTTACAGAATACTAAATATTTTTCAGGACTTTTTTGTGTTTACTCAGTAATTTTAAGATCATCTACTTTGGGTCAGAATGGTATTACCCAAAATACAAGTAGATAATAGTATTAATGTTTCCTCTTCAGTCTCATTATCACAAAAATAAAAGTAGAAAAAAACAATCAATTGTGGGAATCCACAAATCCCCACTCAGTCTAACTTGTTCTAACCACTGTCTTTGTATGCTGAACTGTGAAATATCTGTAATTGTCTTAAACTTTTAGACCAAATCAACTTCAAAGCAGTCTTAAATACCATTATACCTCTAGGTCACTGTGTAAAGGTTTATCATGGAGTAGTTCTCTATTTTTTTAAAAACCCTACATTACAGAAAGCAAGAAGGAATAAAAGTAGATATAAAGGTCATGCCAAATTTCATCCACGTATTCTGGTCTTTCGGTCAAGTAAGGAGGTAATGTGACCTATTGATTCAACCATGGAAGAAAAAGTATAAACATTAACCAAGTGTAAAGGATTCTTAATCACCTTTTGTAAAGTGCCTTTCATACCAAAAGACTTCTGCTTTATCTGTTTACAACACAACTATGCAGATGTTTATAGGTATATGTTAATGAAAATAAAAAGGCTTAAAGCCCTATATGAAAGCCATATTCATGACTACTTTTTTTGTTCTTCATATTAACAAGACAAGGAACTCTTACAGATAACTGATTCATTCATGGTAGAAGGAATTGAGTGCATACTATTAAAAATTTTTATCCACAGCAGTTCTTCAGATATAATCTTTCAGCATGG
Source organism: Tragopan temminckii (assembly GCA_028571105.1). Classification (NCBI taxonomy): domain Eukaryota; kingdom Metazoa; phylum Chordata; class Aves; order Galliformes; family Phasianidae; genus Tragopan; species Tragopan temminckii. The sequence continues at coordinate 25,865,420 of JAOWBP010002559.1, read as the reverse complement.
TAGTCTTTCTTATCTAGTAGATAAATAAATATATTTATGAGAGCCTTCTAGAAAGTTTTTTAAGACTTCCTTAACTCAGTACTGATATCCCACATTGTCCTTTTGGAGAATGGATGATCCTTTTGAGTGACTGTCATGATTTCTTACGCAAAATTAGTTTGTCAGTTTCAGACAGGGCTTTCTTTCACCAAAAAACAAACAAACAAAAATGGGTATTTTATTAATACTGTAAATTCAGTCCTGCAAGAAATAAGACATCAATCAGTGCAAATCCCAGAAACAGAAATTCCAAATCAGATATTTCACATAGCCATTCTTATTCCTAAATTCTTCCTGCTGAAGCATTACTCATTTTGAAAAAGTCAGGAGGCAGATAGATATCTATGATAACCTTTCTTGTTGTTCTCACACCTTTCACTCTGGGCTAAGGATTTTCTAGCTTTAGCAGCTTAATTAACAGTTCGTGATAGTCACCAGAAGTCTTCAGTTCCTTTCCACCAAAGTAAGGCTGAAAGTAGGATGCAGTTGCACCTTAGTCTGATTTGTAATTAAACTTAAATTGAAATAATTATCCATTAAAATACATGTTATTTTTTAAAAAACATCATCTATATACATATTTGAAAAATATATTTAACTCTATTGTAAGCATGAATTATGTGGTAGATTGGGGGCTAAATAGGGTATTCTATAGCATATTCTTAAGGCTGCTCAGTCTTCTTCACTTTTTTTGCTGTCACTCTAGCTGTTGAAGGACACATAATTCACTGGATTGAAAGCAAAGCCTCATTTGGTGATGAAAGTAGCCACCAAGCCTACTTGCAGGACCAGTTTTGGAGCTACTGGAATAGGTAGGTACATAGATAAAAATAAGACAAATTTTCTTTTAAAGAAGTTACCAGGGGAAAAATTAGCACAAATGGCTTTTGTATTAAGCCATGTGAATAAAATATGTGTTATTAATCTGGCATTTTGAATGTTATTAATTAGTATGTCAAATTTCAATGCTGAAGTATTTGTGAAAAAATAACACCTTAAATGCTAATATGCAACAGATATATATGGTGTTTTTACAGTAATGCTAGTGGTACATAATATAAGCTGCTGTGGTACAGGAGTTTTATTTCAATTTTTTTAGAACTTGACTAAAGGAAGATTCTGTAATACTTGCAAGATGCCAAGCTTGTTTTAAAATCTTCATAGTCTAAAAAGTAGGGCTTGTTTGTAGAAAATATTGCTGACTCTCAGTGTGTCTAACACAATTCTGATTTGCTTTTGTTTGATAAAATGTTCTTCTGGTATGTTATCTACCTGTTACATAATAATAATGTATTCTTTTCAAGCTAATATATGTTAAGTGATTGCAGAAATGTGAGAAGAGAAATAAGTCATGCTGGACATGAATTTTTGAGTGTTGATTTCATTTTCATAAAGATCCTTTCTTTTAAAGACTGTTACAATTCAGTCTTTAAATTTCAGTAATTTCAGTACTGAAATTCAGTACTGAATACTGAAAGTTCAGTAATACAAAAGGAAGATCATTGTTGTATATAGTTGTATATCTTTCCAAGGTAATAGCAGTCTTCTCACTAGACAATTTTTCTTCCCAAACTAATAAGATACTCATCTTTAATTCCATCTTTGTATGTGGTGGAACACATGGCAAGGCAGTGAGAGAGGTAAATGATAGTTTTAATAAAGGATTTGTAAAAGTATAGATTAAGATATCTTCTCAGTGTTCAGACAGCTTCTGAGAAATCTAATGGAGGGTGGAGAAAATGGTACAAAAATGGTTGAACATGTAACTAACAGCATATACCAATATCAGAGGCTAGTCCGTGGTGTCCATCGTTTTTCATCTAAGTATAAAAAATGCTAAGATAAAAATTGCTAGCCTTAACTTGGGAAATAAAGCAACTTCTGTAGGAAGCAGCAGAGAGAAGCCTTATCTCAAAAGTAACACTGTCAGAAAACATAACTGCATAATTATGCTCTGCAACAACATTTGTTGGTATGAGAAGGGCCTACTCTTGCTAGACAATCCCAAAGAGCAATGAATTGGAGAGGTTGAACTGAGGTTATCAGAACCTCAGGAAGACTGTCTATTGTTGGGCAAAGATGCTGAACTAAAGAAAATTATGGAAAGGAATTTGTAAGATATATAACCAGAGTACAAGAGTTAGAAACAATTTTAAGTACATAGGAAATCGTGAGAGTCATGGGAAAGATGCTGATGCAAATGGTGCTGAACTTGCACAGCGGTGTAAAAAAGATTGGATGGAGCATCTCAGGCCAGGAGGAGTCCATTAGATGTACTGGCTATAATATTTTCTGAGGAAAAATGATGTATTTGAGGGGATGCATGATGGTATAAGAGGAAAAACAGCTCTAACAATTGAATTTTATATAGACAACATTAATATAGAAATACAAAGTTGAGGCGAGGGGAAAGTTGAATAGACAAGTGAGATGAAGTCACTGATCCATTTCATGTTTGCAGTAAAATAGTTGTTGCAGAGCTGAACTTGTAGTCTCCTTCTATTTGCGCCAAACAAAATGACTATCTGCATGTTGGTTTGAACTATAAAATGTGTAAAATACCTGAAAATAATGTGTACCCTTTGAACTTGACATTTCTGAAAGAAATTTTGTATCAGGAAACCAGAACTTATCTAAATTCATTTTAATTTTATCATTTTCATAATTGTTATTGCGAATTCAAACTTGGAATAACATCTCTCACTGAATTGTTAGTCAAGTACCTGTAATGTTGCAAAAGCTAGACTGAATTGATATGTGGATTATTAAGGATGATTTGTAAGTCATTTTCAGAATTTGCCTAATTTTTTCTTATAGCTTTCTTTATCGAAAATAACTATAAAAACTGGTGATTCTTACATATGTAATGACCTTACGTTTGCATGAAGGAAACTAGAAATCTCTTTCCTGAAATGTGTTACATCCTAAGTCAACAATTTAATGTTAGGTCAACTATGGAAATTAGATATAATTGTATGGATTCTTTTTGTTTGTTGTTTGGGTTGTTTGTTTTTTGTTGTTGTTGTTTTGTAAATACAAATCCTGTTGGTACTGTTTGATCAAACTAACACTATCACAATGTCTTCTGGATTGAGTTGTGAATTACCAAAGCTGCTTCTAATATAATGGCAGTTGGGTTAATCATAGAATCATAAAACTCTTAGAGTTGGAAGGGACCTTTGGAGGCCATCTAGCCCAACTCCCCTGCAATGAACAGGGACACCAGGGACCAGGTTGCCCAGGGCCTTATCTCACCTTGAAAGTCTCCTGGGACAAGGCATCCACCACATCACTAAGCAACCTGTTCCAATGCCTCACCATCCTCACTGTAAAAGATTTTTTCCTTATATCCAACCTAAATCTACCCTGCTTGAGCTTCAAGCAGTTTCCCCTTGTTCTATCACCTTCTGAAGAGTCTGGTCCCTTCTTTCCTGTACCTTCCCCTTAGATATGAAAGGTTAATGAACACTCGATGACAGATTAGTTTGCATGTAAGTTAGACGGACAACTTTTGTTGCTCTCTGAAACTGTTTAAGTGGAAAGACACGGGCATAGCTGGACAAACTGTGAATCAATTTTGAATGATTTAATAAATTAGCCTACCCAAGGATCTCTCAGTGATAGCCCAGAGAATTCATCCTTTCCACTTGAAGGAGAAATCTTTTGGAGAAGATGCATCAGTTCATAAAAGATATATTGTGACACTCAGCCTGTACTTCAAGGTTTTGTAAACCTAATCTGGTGGCTGAAGTTAAAACTCAATTGAAATTGGAGAGAAAAGCTTTAAGCTTTTTATCCTGCTAGATATGGATAGAAATACACATCTTGATATTTTGAAAGGAACAAAGGTGATAGCTTTTAGACCTTTTTCATTGAGCTCTTTTTTGTTTGTTTCTCTGAAAAGTAGGAGTGCGTCTGGAATAGTTTCTGGGTCTTTTTTCACATTTGTAACAAATGTAAATATAATTCTGCACAGAATATAATTGAAAGCTTTAAACGTAGCTGTGGTTTCTTTGCTGTAATGTGTATGTTTCAGTAAATCCTGTAGTCTGCGCTAACTAAATCTGTGAGGGTCTTAAATAGGTCTGTACTGACAGGAAAGAAATGGCATTTTCTCATTTAACAGAACAGCTCCCTAGATTCAGTCAACCATGTCTGTTCACCTCAGTGCAAAAGAACACCTTTTTATTACTCTGAGTTCTGCAGGGACAGCTTAGCAAGGTTTTTTATGGCTCATACATCAACGGTATTGTTAAGCAATTTTCAGTTGCAGTGCTACACTGCAACCTCATCTTCAAATTAAGCTTCATATTAAAAATGCACACAGTGCACCTTGTCAGTGCATTTGCACAGTTATAATTTAGAGTGCTCTTAAGATATTGAGAATCTTCACTGTTAAGTAGGAAAAAGAAAGTTTAGTCTTGAATATTCCCAGACTGCTTTTGCAGGCTGGTGCCCAGGAAGAAGCTATATTACATAATGAACAAACTTATTATAAATTGATTCATATACTTACCAAATCCCTTCCTTCTATGCTTTTTTCCTCCAAAACAGTAGCATTCACTGACCAGTCTACAGCTTTCATTGTGACCATGTAAACATGACAACTGCATGTGCAGAATATAACTGCTTAATGCATGTGTAGGAGATGCCACATTTTTCCTTGTCCGCAAGTCTGCCTTGGTGTATTTCATGTAACCCTAAGAATAAAAACTGTTGAGTAGTCTGTGTAGCGAAAACTAATTTGAAGAGCACGAACTTGAAATAATATAGATTGCACTTTAAAACAGGGTCCAAGAATAAGTTGTAAATTATTTCAGGATTAAATGAACACTATATCTTTTTTCCTTCCATATTGTCTACTTTTTAAATTTTTTTCTAGGTTTAATTAAAAATTAAAATCCGAACTGTATGAGTCTTATTGGAGCTGATAGACATGGCTGCTGTTGTCTAAAAGGCACACTGAGATTAGCAAATTTTTTCAGGTAAATGTGAAAAGAAGAAAGTGTTAAAGATTTCATTTCAGTTACAAACATAGCTGATCTGCTCTTAGGTCCTTTTGAGAAGAGTGTTCTGATCAAAAACATTTGTAGTTGACAATAAGAATGAACCATATGCCAGCAAAGACTGAATCAGAACATCAAATTGATGCATATTTTTTTTCTGCTGTATAGTTTAAAATTGCCTGACTTGTTACATGAAGACTGTTTGAGTAATATTTGACTGTAGGTGGTGGGGAAAGTGGGAATTATGCTGTGGGTTTATGGCTGTCTGTTCTATAACACGATCTATATTCATCAATTGAAAATTGTTTAAAAAGTTGTGCTGGTGAGTTGAAAGCCAGTGGTTTAACAACTTGACTTGGAGGAAACCTTGGGAGTTGCATTTGTCAAGTGGCTAGGAAAACTGTTCATGCATACCCAGTATCCAAAGCTTCATTGGCAGCCCAAACATAAAGAACTGAAAGGTCATTCTTCTTCTTGCAGTATGATGGTTTGTTGACATATTTTGACACACTGGTACAATGCTGAAAGGTTTTGACCTTACTGCAACACTGAGGGAGTTAGGGTTTGTTTAGCTATTTAATGCTTGTAGATTTTCACACATGCTGAATTTTGCTTTGCTTCTTCTTCTCTCCTTTTTGACTCTACTTGAATTAGTAAATTAATCTTAAACAAAAATGGATGTAGAAAGAGGTAGTTTATGATGATTTTTACAACTTAGAACTGTGGAAAGATGTTTCTTTAAAACAATTTTTTCTTAGAATGTACCATGCCAACTTGCTCACCTTAATAGTACAAAGTAAGATGTTTGTTTCTAGACAACAAAAACAAGATTCAAAAGCAGTGATATTTCCTACTAGATTACCATTTTCAGTATTTTAATTTATAAATATAATAACATTATGTGTTCTTTCTGTACACACACACAGGTATACCTCTGCATTTCACAAATGTTCTTCATATGTTTAGCTTATTTCTGGAAGTGTTTGACATGCAGCATAAAAATCAACATGCAGTTTATGCAAATTTTTTCTAGTTTAGAACAGAAGAAATATGTTTACAACTTATTAGTCATCCCTTCTTTAATAAGGTGATTAAATAACAGAGCAAGAAGACATTTTCCATCAAGATCACACCTCAGGACTAGCGTTGCTATAATGTTAGTTGTTTTGCTGATGATTTTGTTTCATTTTGTATCAAAACTCATTTTCTTAAAACAAAGAACAAACAGACCATGCTGTGTACAGATTTCTGTTTATATTTGAATGATTGATGTTAATTAAATACAGATTTTCCTGTTTTATTGCATTTAAATATTGTATTTAATATGAATATCAAAATGGGATTTTCATTAAAACTGCTATCACTAAAGATTGCTATGCTATGTGCTCAACTTAAAGAGTAGCAAATGAGGCACTATACAGCTTTATTTAAATTATTTCTCCCTTACATAATTCTGGACTGCCTTAAATATTATCATGTCACAAGAGACTCATGTAGTGCAGACAGAGTATTTTCAGCCTCCATCCACATTACTGCAAGGCTTCAACTCCAATTTTCGTGGTATTTCTCATTCAGATTAGACAAGCATCTATGTTTCTGTACAATAAGAGCTGACAGCATAGATCCTGCTATGCTTGCCAAAGGCCTGGTTGCAGACACTCCACTATGTCAAAGAATGTCAACCCCCCACAGACCTTACCTTTCAGAATTCCTTGTAATTTTTAATTGACATTTACATCTGACATTTTCAATGTATTTCTTAGTGTTGAATCTTTATCTATATAGTAATAGTTAAAACCAAAGCAAAGCAAAAAGAATTTCTTTCTATCAACTATGATACCAAAGCAAAGCAAAAAGAATCTCTTCCTATAAACTATGATATCACATATTTTTTATTTAACAAGGCCAGGTTGCTGAGCTGAAACTCAAGAATGACCAACTCCCCCTTGCTTCATGTAGCTCAGTAACTCTATATTTGCTAGTCTAATCTATTTCAAATGGCAATTGAGGAGAGAAGTAGGAGTATAAAGAGAAATTTAACTTTTAGTACTAGTGAACAAAGCACAGATTTATTATTATTACTCTACATCTTGCACATAAAGGATATAGGGATTTCTAGTAACATTTTAATTTTTCCTTTTGAGTCTGTTACTTGAATATTGAAAGTGGTATCTTCATACCTATGTTCATGCTACATGTACATGCAAACAACATAATATTGAAAATGAAATTAAGCTGGCAGGCATTTAATTTAGCTGCATGTTGCAAAATCTGTTGTGCTTTATTCCTTTTGGAAACCTCAAGTTTTCACTTGGTTTAAAATAACAGAAACCTAATAAATCAGTGTGAGTATTATTATCTATCTCTAAGTTAGAATGAAGAACTATAGTTGATCATAAATATCACAAAGCAAAGAAATAGAAGAAGCATTTTGTCACAAATAATGGTGCTTTTCTTCTAATTAGTTAATTTACATTTTACAAATTAAGGACAAGATTCGGGCAGAAGATAATCTAGTAGCATATCATACTTTACTGACCTGTATTTGTATATGCCAAATTTAAGTTAATTAGAAATGTAGATGCTGTTTGTTTTATCTGTCAAAAAGCTCATCTTAAAAAAAAAATTCTAGACACAATTTTCCCCCCAACATTTATCATCTAAATAATAGTCTTGCCAAGATGGCAGCCTAATAATAAACTCTTTTCAGTGAAGTGATGAGTAATGAAGCTTGCTTGTGAAGGCAGCGAAAAATGTTGTCTAGCCAAATGTGTGAATATGATGGCTAGAGAATCAGTGGACTTTCTCAGTCATCAATCTTTTTAGTAGCCTCTTATACATCTGAATATTTTGATAGATGATCTAATAATTGAGTTATCTATCTTTCTAACTATCAGAGTTGCATAAAAATTATTCTCACATGCTATTGAATATTAAATATATTGGGTATCCAGTAAATTTTTCAGAAAAGGTTCAAGAGGTGGAGGAATTTAGTTATATCTTAAGCACACTTTATTATATTGAATGATAAACTACTATATCTTGATATAAAACCATTTGTACTAATATAGGAAAAAAGTAAACATTGTCAGTAGCCAATTAAGTGTAGGATTTGCAGTAAATAAACCATGTAAAAACAGGAGTCTGGTGAGAATAGTACACAATCTAAGAGAAATCTGAGGTATAAAATGAGTGGAATCAATAGTCCCTGACTGGTTAATGGGCAGCACTCACATTTACACAGTTGCACCAATTCCTTATTTCTAGGAAATCTTGACTTAGAGGAAGAGAAATACAGTTGTACTGTGGAGTCCCAGATTACCTTTCAGCCTCTGTGAAAGTAGTTTCTCCTGGTTAAAGATGCATCTGAGAAGTGCATAATGAAACTGCTCATATCCTGTTTATGCTGGGAGGTTATAGTGTAGATTCAGGTATCTGCTTTCCCAAGGGAGTAATCTTGCATAATAAGAGGCACACAGGGTATATGGATAAGTTGCATTAAATACATCATCAGATGTGTCTTATTAGGGTTTCTGAGCAGCAGAGCAAAACAATTGTTGGTGCCAATGTATTTTTTTTAAACTCTACAGTTCAAACAGACATTTATACCGTTCTTGACTTCAAATGCATTTCCACTTGAAGGTTCAGGTAAAAATCACTTTAACAATTAAAAAAAAAAAAAAAAAAGCATGCAAAATATTTTAATTTTTAATATCACATTTCCCTCTTGGTGTCACAGTTTGATTTATATTTGGTTGCGTACTTTTCTGTAGATTATAAAATGTTACTTTCTGTAAATTTTTGAAAATTGTATGGAGGATTTTTCTATTAAAAAAAAAAAACAACAATTAGTATGTATTGTAGATGTTTTGGTTTTTTTTTTTTCATTTATGTGTATTTTATTTGTAAGTTTCATAATTATAGCAGAAAAGGTAAAAACAAGTATGTTTATCAATAGTTCTTCAGTTAGCAAAGTGAGTTTTCATTTTCAAAACTAGAGTGACTAGAGTATTTTTCTGAGGAGTTACTCCTCATTGTGAAATTGTAAAGGAAAAGGAGAAAGGGAGGGATTGATACCAAGGACCAAGATGTCACCATCGTTTGACAAGTACTTTTGTGAAAGTATCATTGGGCCTCACTGGACCTCGCCACTGCATGCAGATCTACAAATTGAACAAAGTCTTGCTGGTCTTACTAACAGCAGCTGTGATTCTCGTACTTAGTAAGTAAAGTTGTTGATGCTTGAGAGTTCTTGTTAAGCAGGTGCATAAGCGATTTGATACATTTTGGGTAAAAATAAAACTAGGCAATGACATAAGATGACTGGAGTATCAAAAATATGAAAGCTAGCAATAAAAATCGGATCTGAAGCTCAAAACTCATCTTTTTGTATTTTGTCTCACATAAAAATTCCACATCTTTGTTTTTAGTAATGCTTACATTAATTTTATGCAACTTTAAATGATGTAAGCATGATTTCATTTAAGCATAATTTAAACCTAGAAATAAGGAAGTAAGAAACAAATTAGAAGAAAAGGTAAAATGTTTCACTCTTATTACTTGGGGAGTTTTAATACAAAAAAAGCTAAAATTGTTTCTGAGTGTATAAATTGATAAGCAGTTAACTGCACGTTGGATTAAAGCCAGTGTTTGATTTTGTGGCTTCTTCTTGCATAAAGTAAATTGGCTTTATTTTAGTTAGTATTTGTAGTATGTCTGCTTAAGAACATACCAATCTCCTGAGTATACATAGTGCATTATACAAACTTATTTATATATTTATGTGTGTAATTTTATAATGTACGTATGTCAATTAGGAAAAGAGATCTTCATTTCCATTCTTAATCAAAATAGCAAGAACCTGTATTCCTTCTGGTTTGTCATTTGTTTAGTGCACTCTCATCCATCACAAGACTTTGATATGAACATCAAGTAATCATATCCTTTTATTTCAAATGATAAATATGCTTTTGTCATGAGTACTTACAGACATCTCAAGATTTACATCTAAATTGTCGAAAGTCTAACTTTACAGCATCTCTGATGTGTGACATTTTTAATGAAATAAATAACTTTTTTTTAACTTGTCATGAATAGGACTTACATATTAAAGTTACAAGGCTGTGTTAGCTGTGATGCTGAAAAAAAATTCTCCTTCCTCCAGTGTTTTTCTAGGTTTTGTTGTTTATCATCAAGGTACAATCAGCTGCACAAGAGGTTCTGCGGACATTCTTATTTGCTGGGTCCAAGCCTGTCTGTTCAGGTTTCATTATTTAGGTCTGATGTCTAGTTAGCTCGTATCAAAACTAATACCATCTGAAGTACCAGGCTTCCAGTGGTCACATAGCTAACATGAAAATTTCTTCAATCTAACTATTATTATTAAAGACAGTATCTCTTTAAACTTGAGCTTTGTTTCAGTGTCTATATCAATTACATCTTGCAAGTGCATTTCCTTGAATGTTTCACTGCTTATTTCTGTAGATTAAAAACATCTGAATTAAATGATATTCTGCACATTTTTAAATTAAAAAGTGAAAATGCAGACGTTTATTTTACTACCATTCTTACTGTGTACTGATATTACTGAGATAGAAAGCACTGCTATATTCCTGGCTTCTTCTCATTGTTAATATAATATAGTTAAGTTGAAATGTTTTTGAAAGTAGACATCTAGACTGATTTTATCAACTATTTTATCACTTATGTAGAAAAAGATTGTGTCATGTAAATATGTAATTCAATTTTAGTTCCTAAAGAAAGCAGGCTTTCCTTAAGGTATTTGGGTTCACTGGTGCATGATAAAACATTATTTCTTGCATTTCTTTTTTTACCTTTGCATTTGTTTTGCCCTGAGTGTATCATGGCTACACTCATTTTGTGGTATAGCACTGAAATTGAATCTTTGATATTTGCAGTTTTAAGATACTTCAATTTATAGTCTTTGAAATTTGCAAGATAGTTCAGGTAAGAGTTTAGTGAGGAATCCCACAAAATGATTTAAGGAACCATGATCACGATCAGCTTACAAGTGCAATACTTTGTAATAGAGTACATATAGTACACACTAATATTAGTTTATCAATTTTTTATTATTATTCCTACCTCAGAGATGTTGATCACAATGTTTTTCATTTATTCAGGAGCACTGATTTGAACCCAAGTTCATTTAAATAACAAAATAATGTAAAATAGATCATTTTATTTTACTAATGTCTGACTTCTGAATATTTCTCTTTATCTGGAATGCACTAGTTACTTGATTTTAAAATAATTAATAGTATGCATATTTCAGGCTCTGAGTAGAAGAGTAATTTTGAAAGTACGTTCTCATTTATTTGCTTCAAAAGAAGAAATACATCCTTCACAACACAGCTCAATACCTTAAGTGAGATTTTGTGACATGCAAAGATGCACGTGGGTTTTTGAGGCACTGAAACTGTAACCCAACTTGAAGAAGACAATAGTGGCAGTGAGCTTCTGTCCAGAGTTAATCAGCTGCAGAATTTGTAAACTGCGTGTGTGTCAAAGTTGAAAATGTTAGCACTCTGATAGAAGCTTGAAAAGGTTAGACCTGATAAAAGCCATCAGCAGTTAAAGAATGTGATTTATGGGAATGTAATGACACAAAATGCCTCATTTATCACTCATATATAGATAGGTTAGGGTTTCTGTGTCATACTTTAAAAACTTGACCACTTAGAATTGTCAAAATAGGTACTTAATTACCCATCATACATTTCATTTTAAATTTCCTCTGCTTGAATTTTCCTGATTTTACTGTTGTTCTTCTCATATGGTTCTTTTTAAAGTCATTAATATTTCATATTTATTTTGTATTTGTTTCAAATTGTATGCTCAGTGCTCTGTTAGAACTTTTCTTAAGGTAAAGCTGCTTACTTGGACACTATCCAAATCTTCGTTGATTTACAATGTAATTCAGCCTAACTGTAAGGAAAATAACTGAAGGTTTCAATTTCTTTTGTTTTATACCACTAATTCTCATCAAGAGTTTACAGCTTTCTAATTCAATCCGTACATTTCCTCTCCAAATTGAAATCCGAGATTTAAAAGTGAGATCCATCAGTTGGTTTCCAGTTGCAGTCACTTAAGTTACTGTTTAACTCCATACAAATTAAATTTAATCCAAAACTACCAGTACTGTTAAATGACCCTAAAGCAAAATAAAAATGGTAGGAGAAATGCACAGTAGTATGTTGTACTTTTTCTAATTTCATTTGAAGATAACAACTAGCAAGTCCCTTAGATTTGAGGCTGTTTCTTTTTTTAACTGTCTACATCATAAAGCTAAACAAAATAAATGCAAATATGGATAAATTCTCATTAAGAAATTATCTTTAAGAATATTTATAAAACAAAGCAATTACTTTAAAGATATGGCATAAATATTAAAATATAGGTTCAGCTGCAGAAAGAAAAAGTGTGGTAATAAAGTTTGAAGGATTTATTGTTCTTTAGCAGCTTATCTTTTTTAAATTACTTAATCCTCTTAGTTCTTGATTTCATACAGAGAATTCTGAACAAAATAATTTTAATTCTTAGTATCAAAAAACCTTACCTTAATGTTAGCTTTCACAATTTATGGCCACAGTTGTAGAGCATTCTGTTTGTTCAGCGATGACCTTCCAGGTTCGATTTAAAAAGAAGTCAGAAGCATTTGTCATGTGTGCTCGATCTTGTCCAGAGGTACCTATTGTAATTATAAAGGACTAATAAGGTTGTTTATAATATAACATTCTGACAACTCTGGAAAATCTTCTGGAGAGCAACTTTTTATTTCATGTCAATCTTAAAAAAAAAAAAATCCTGTAATCTTGCTTTATGCTGCACTATGGTTTTAAATATGTAGTTAAGAAAGCATAAAAAACTTATACCTCAAAAAACTTGACTTAGTTTTAAAAGATGAGCTGTATGATTTGCTCATTAGTAACACCTTTTGGAAAATCTCTGTAATGGTGAGCTATAACACCAATGCATCCTATATTTAATTGGTGTATATAAAATTGATGTACTTAGAAAAAATAAATTCCTTTCACAGTGTTAAAACAATACTTAACATGTCTGTTGCAAAAATGTGTCACACATGAACATAAGAAAATTCTGTTTCTTAGAAAAAATCCTAAGAAAATCTTTATTCTAAGCATCAGTAAGGTACTGCTGTAAGTGGATGCTATTACAGTGGTATTTTATATTATATATCAATATTTTTACAATCATCTTGTGATTATTTTTACTTTCATATGTCTGTCTCACTTCTTTTCTTCCCTTTTTTCATCTCTTTCAGCGTCATCCAGCAATACTACTTTTTTATAGGCATATATATAAGATAAACAAAAACATACTAAAACAGTGGAATCTGATTGTTTGACAGAAATGTTTACCTCTCTTGTAGGGTATGTAACAACACCGTAGTATTGTCGGGTTGCCATACATCACTTAAATACCCTTAGACAGCAAAAGCAAAATCTTGACAATTCAGTAATCTCATCATGTGATTTCAATAAGACTTTTCTCATATCTACAATTGAGACAAATTTATGTTGTATGTATTTATGGTTGTTAAACTTAAAATTGTCTCATTGCATTAATTTTTAACATTGTGCTCTCTTAATGACTATGAAGAAATGTATTAAAATGCCTTAATTATAGAGCTAGAAGAAGAGAAAGCAAAAGTCTTTTTAGCATATGATCTTTCAATTGTTCACTAAAGGATAAAGAGGGCATTCAAGCGTGGTTTAGATAACTGTCAGCAATAATAAAATGCAAGGTAGTTTGTAGACCCTTCAAAGACCTTTCAGGGAAATACATTTAATTAAAAAACAATAAAATGGATGTCTCATCTGAAAGAAATTCAAAATGTTATAAAATTTCAGGATGTAACTGTGTTATGAGTAATGTATGCTTCCAAGCATGAAGAAAAATAGCTGTGAAAATATTCTGCTGTCCTAACAGCAGTGACAGCAATTTTTGTGTGTATAGATATATGTCCTTTATCTTTTAACTTACTACCATATTAAAGCATATTTCAGGTTCTCTTAAATGAGTAATTTTGCCTTTTCTTCTGTTGCTTGGGGTTTTTTGTTGTGTTTGTTGTTGTTGTTGTTGTTTGTTTTGCTTTGTTTTAAAAAAAAGATTTTTTGTTTTGTCTGTTTTGTTTTTTTGTTTGTTTTTTTGTTGTTTTTGAAAAGGTGAATGGCTTCTTAATGTAAAACTGCATTTATCAGTTACCCACAGAATAATATAAATAACCTACTAGTCAAAATTGTCTGTTACGTACTATGATAATATGTTTCAAAGTATATTTCTAATTTCTCTTTTGTTTTGTTTTCTTCTCATTCCACTTGCCATTGGTGTTCTTGTTTGTGGGGTATGTTGAAAAGATTAGTTGAGCATTTGTTCTGCGCTATTGAATTATACCACTATTGGCAAACTGAAGGCAACTTAAGTTATGTGTAATAATGGTTTATAAACAGCATTGGCTGTGTCTTCTGAGTACTTTTGCTCCCTTGCTTAGCCTTGTGCTTTCCCGAGAAGATTTTTGTAAGTTGTTTTCTCCCACCCTGCTGCACTTACATCAAGAGCATTGACCAATTAGTTTTTCATAGCCAAGTATCAAATGAGTCTGCATGCAACTTGCCTTTGCATAGTAGATTATTAGACAAATTCACTAAAGTGTTTTTTCAGCAAATGCTGAAACGATCAGTTTTATAGTTGTAATTGCTGACCCAAGAACATTATGAAATATGTTTGTAACAAGAACATAACTTCAGTATTCTTCAGTATCTTCTGGAAAACTGTTTGCCTCATTAATTCAAATCAGTGTTATCTTTGTCACTGACTAGCTGATCATAGAGATGGAAATTCATTCCTTTTCTTGGAGGTGGAGATTTATCTTTTAAAATGAGATTTGTTTTCTGCTTGCGCACATGTACTTGCAGAAGGAGGAAGTGCTACCTTTAAATGCTGCCTTAGAATATATACCTTGAGCTGGAGATAAACGAATAGCACAGCCTCTGTATCATACAGTGAGTGATCACCTTATGACAAGAACACTGGAAAACATACTGATATGTGGAATTGTTCTGCATAAAATGCCTCACCATCTTCTTTGCTAAGCTTTCTGAGACTGGAGAACTCCAAACTCCAGTTATGAGAGCATTACAGAGCACCTGCACAATTCAGTTTGGCAATTTTTTTGAATATGGTGTGCTGTTTTTGGGAAAGAAGTGTCTCACATCACACTGTCACCAAAATCTCTTCAGTTTTTACCTGGTTGTGACCTTTTTTTCTCACTCACCCCTCATCATATGGTAGCGCTACTAGGTGTGATAATGTTTCTTTAGCAAGTACAATTTAATATTCTTCAACCTGCAGCTCATGACTTCCTGCAGAATCATTACATTTTCAATCACTACTATTGGATAGCAATAGAAGAAGCTCAAGCCAAAATTTTGAGTCTGGTTGCTTTTCCTTTCTACTAGTGGACTGTTCTCACCAGCCTTTTGTGTGAATGGACTTTTATGACTTTGTTTGCTATTAGAGTTGTCATGTGTCATACAGAGATGACTGATTTTCAACAGTGATTTCTGTAAACCTTGGTAAACACACTAAGCTCTCATTGAGTACAAATGACTACAGTACAGTATATTATTTTTAGCACAATTTTTACCTTATTTTCAATGAAGTTATTTTCAAAGTGTTTTCTCTGTTGTTAAAAGTCAGGATTCATGACTTTAAAAAAATTTTCCATACTGATGATAATCCTGTATTAATTCCTTTATTAAAGGGATTTTCATCATCAGTATATGTCCACTTCCACTACAAAATGCAACATTCATGAGAGAAATGTGCAAATGCATTATCACAGGACTGAAAGCTCAATCTGAATTCCTGCAGGACAGACCTTTGGTCCTTGCGTATATGCCCAGTACTTAGTATATCAAACTGAAAAGGTGTTTTCTTAAAACTCAGGGTAAAAGACACTAGAATGTATCTATTCATACATAAAAGAGTATTCTTTCATGAAAATCTTTCATGAAAAATCTATCTATTTTATGAAGAATCTCTTTTATGAAAAATCTATCTTTCTGTAGCAGAAGTGTAAACCTAAGCACAGATATTCTTCTAACCTTCATTTTCTTATCACTGTTTATAGTGTGTCAGGGAAGGAAAAAAAGAAGCCAGGAGTACTGTCTGTTCTTTGGCATAAAACGTTATGAAAATAACATAAAGTTCCAGATGTTTTTTGTCCCACATTATGAAGATAAAGGATAGGTTTCTAGGAAAAATACAAATCGTGTCAAACTACTTCTTAAATCTTTCTGCTCTGCAAAATGTTCAGAGGAACAAGTTCAGAGAGAACAGCCTGTGTTCCACTACTGTGGAAAAGAGTTTTCCATTTCTAAATGCACATCACAGTCTTTTGTGTCCTACTTTCTGGGTCCTTCCCTGTAAAATCATCATGTGGAGCTCTGAATATTAATACCCTTGTCTGTTGATTTATTTTAAATAAAGCTTAATTTCCACAAGCCTCTGTCCCTTTCCCTGTTTTGAACAGTTCACCAAATTAGGTGTGTAATGGGCACAGTGGGAGAATCCCCTTCATGTGCACATCCCTGGGAAAGATGTGGATCACAATGTAGAGCCTATCTCAAAATGTATATATGTGTATCTGAACATACATATATATGTCTGAATTACATAATGGTAATTAAAATATGATATTTACATACATAATTCTGTGAAGTCATCACAGCCATTTTGGAGCATACCAGTATCATAAAAGTTTAAAGTTGTGCTTTGTTACTGACATTAATATTCCTTATATCTTTTCTATTTTACTTTCCCTGATTTTATTCATACACACTAGTGAGTGTACCTGAACTGAAACTAGTAGAAAACAAACTTCTTAACAATGGAATGTGTTAAGATTTTTTGGTTAATTGCAGACAAGATGAAAAAAGCTGTTGACATCATTGAATATTGTTGTACTTATGGAGAAATACAACATGTTACGTGAGTCTTTTCCATGACATGAGGGAATTCATGTGTTGTGTGTTCCTTTCAGTATCTCACAGTGTATGTTTTAGAGTATTAATTACCTAGTCAGATTTTATTAGAGCCTATTGAGTTTTGCACAATTAAAATTGTAGCAACGGCAAAATGGTAAGTGATGTAAAACACAGAATCTTTGCTTTTGCCAGAGGTACTGCTCTGGATTTTCAAAGAGAGAGAATAGAAGTGGGCAAATAATACTTTGTGTAGAATTTCTAGAGTTGTTACTTATTTTAAAATGCAAAGCTGAAGAATTATATTAACTGTAAACTGGTTTTACAGATAACTAGAAAAGATCATTCATTTTATACTGCAGTATTCTTGTGGCTGTCATGGGACAAATACAGTAAAAATACATTATCACTTTTTACACAGAAGCAGTCTGTCTAGTAGAGGTCTTGTTCTCTCTGAAGTCACTGAAAGAAACCTCCCCTGCCCTAAGAGCAGATAAGAGTAAAGCTGCCATCAACAGAAATGAGACTTGTGAAATAATACACTCCTTTACATTAAATGATAAGTTACAGCATAAAATCCACAATCCAAGACACTAACTTGCAGTGAGTCCAGTGAGGAGCCTCAGATATGATGAATAGATGGGAGCATCTGTTGTTGGAGAGTCTGAGAGAGTTTGCACTGTGTAGCCAAGAGCAAGGGAATCTTATCAATGTGTATAAATAGCTGCTGAGAGGGATTAAAAAACATGGAATCAGACTCTTCCTAGTGGTGTCCTGTGACAGATCAAATGATATAGTACAAAGGAAATTCTATTTAATCATCTTGTGAGAGCCATCAAACACTGGAACAGGTTGTTCAGAGAGATTGTAAAGTCTTCGTCCTTGAAGATTCTCTTAACGTGGCTGGACAAAACCCTGAGCAACCCGCTGTAGTTCACTGAGCTTTGAATAGGATGAGACACTCTCCAGAGGTCCCTTTTAACCTCAGCTATGCAGTGATTCTGTGTGATTTCATTTATCGTTATCTGTATAATTTAAAAATGACTCACAGAGGAAACAGTGTCTAAGCTGAAGAAAGGGAAATCTGAAGAGCTTCAGTCTAGTAGACTTTGCTGCTATTACATTTAACGTATGATTTCCTAGACTAGAAAATCCTTCCTTCAATTCTCAGGGTGAGAGAGAATTAGGCTGAAGAAAACCAGGAAAGAAATTTTACCTAGCTGCTAATGTTTTTTCAGAAAACTAATGATAAGTGCTAATCTTCAATATAATATCAAAAACTGAAGTTATAGCTTAAAAAGGAAGAAAATTAGGGAGGAATGATTGAAGGAAAGTAGTATGAATCAGCTTTCTTGATTCTGTTGATCTGGAGTTTGGGGATCAGTTCACAGAAGAGTACACAAATGTAGACATACCAAGTTAGCAGTAACTGCTGACAGATCCTAATATGTTAAAGGTTGTAATCTTTTGAAAGAAGTTGGTTGGCTTTCCTGTTAGCCCTCCTATCAACTTTAACCTCCAACCTTCCCCGGCATGTATCACTACAAATAAAACTGCTGAGGTTTGACAAGAGGATATAAAGTCAGTAGGCCATCGCACAGAGATCTCTACATGATTTTCTTTAACCTTAAGCTTAAATGAACACTGCTTTAAGTTAGAGTTTTTAATAAGAAGTCATAAACACTCACCCATATCACTTTAGTTTAATAATTACTGTTTTAACAAAGAAGAGAAGGAATATACATAGTAAATTATGTTTGACAACTGGAATTTGGTGGTTTTGTTACTGGTTGTCTTTGACCATTATATGAATTGCTGTTCTTAATTTTAACGTATATTTTTTCATTCAAGCTGCATATGATATTGATATAAACATGGCATTTGTGTGCAGTGTTATGAGTGAATTTTTAGTTCTTGATTAAAGCAAACCAGATGACAAAAATAACTTCTGTATTTGTATTTACTAATGTCAGAATAATAAATCCTTGAATCTGTAGTCTCCTGTGATGATTTTAGGTTTTCCTTTCTCTATAATGTTTTATGTGACTTTACATGATACCTTTTAACAAACCATGTAAGCCATACTTACTAAAAGTTTTTTTATATATATATTTATTATTCCACTCATAAAAGATGCCTGAATATTGTTTTCTTTTTGCCATGGAGTGATCATCAATGATATTAACTCTTGCAAAATCTGTATTCTTACAAACAACTTACTGACATTGGCTATATTAAATTAAAACTGTAGTGCTATCTTAGAATTAAATTCCTTTCTAGTTTAAAACCATACCAATTTAAAATCAGGATTCCTAGTCTGCAGTCTGGTATGTCTGTGAAAAATACTGTGGCGTTGTAAGAATTCTTTTTATGCTTTTTATTTCTCTTACGTTGCCTTCTTTTACACTTGTCCCTATTTTTCGAAAGCAGTTATTTTTGGGGCTGTGTAAGCAATCTTTCTTTCTCAAGTTCTTTGTTTCCTGGCCTACATTCCAATCTTTGTATGAGCCCTTCATCTCCTGAAAAAGTGTACTTCTTGTGCCTTACAAGTCCTCTTTCAGTTATTAGAAAAGTACCTCTCTGCAGCTGATGAGATACATAGATCTTCCCTGTTAGTGATGGTTTCTATGCATCTTCAAGTTTTCTTCAAAACTGCAACTACCAGAGACTAGGGATTGCCTTTTTTTTCCCTAAATATTTTGCAGTACACTAGTCAAATCTCAATAAGCTACACATCTTTATTTTCTGCTTTTTTTATCCATTTTTCCATAACACTTTAAATGGTCTTCATTTATCCTTAATTTATTAAAAATATGCTTATTACAGACATGCCTTACAGTTGTAGACGCAATATGTTATTGTCTGTAATCTCAGCCTGTGTTTTTCATCTGTGCTTGGTCTGTATCTAAGTGGTCCATAGAAAGTAGTTAAGGGTAGCGAGCCTTTTGTGTGTCAGTTTATGTACATTACATACCCTGGAAAACTGCTAAGCATTTGCAAGTTATGTGAGCTAAATACTGATTTATGCACCTATAAAGAGGAGGAACGCATAGCAGACGCCTCTTGGATTTCTGATTTTACATACGTAAAACAGTGGATGTTGCTGTTTGTCAAACCAGAATTGTATGTTAATTTTGAAAATTAGTCTCGCACCAGGTCCGTA
>JAOWBP010002559.1:25821654-25845083 GCA_028571105.1 Tragopan temminckii | reverse complement strand
GTGTAGTTTCTCTTTGAAAACTTCTTGTGAAGTTCTTACAAATAGAACATGGTTGTCAAATAACTGGATCTGATTCAAATCTTTATGTCACACAATATTTTGCTTCTCTTTTTAATAACCAATCCTAATGGAATTTTACAGTTTTCTTGGTAGAATCTTCCTCTGCCTCCTGCCAGGATTTCAAAGGGTGTGAGGTTTGCTGACTTATGGTACTGTCTTGTTTTATCTTACATAAAATTTTTCCTCATTTGGTTCTATTGTTTAAGTGTCAGAATATTTTACACTGCATTAGATCTGATTTGGGGATTCCAGGAACTTTCTGACACTGCAAGTTGACTCAGTTAGTCTCACATCTTTCAGAAGTCCTCAAAACCTTACTTTTGAGTTCTCACATTGAACTGTTCAGTTCAGCTAGGAGTATTGTATTCTTCCATACCACACTTAATGCAGTCTGTATTCTTTTCCTTACTTAATTATAAGTTGTTAAACAAACTTAGTGCCTCTAGCCTGACTTCCTTTTCAGTGCCTCTACTTTTATTCCTGTAAAAGCATTCTTTTTTGAACTCTTTTGAGTGCAAACTTTGTATATAGGGAGTTTCACAGTGCTGGAGTTTCAAAGTATTAGAATTTATAGCAGCTGCCCTATGTAGATCTTCGCTCACTGTATTTTCATCTTTGATTCTAAGTAAAGAAGTAGTGTTCTGTTTGTGCCTCATCTTAAAAGCATCCTTCTCAGTGATAAAGATGAGCTTTTCTGATGGCAGAAAGGTAAGAGTAGCTTTCCACTAAGCAAAGGAAGAAAGTAATACATAGGCTAACAGTGAGTTTGTTCGTTTTTTGAGTATGGATATTTGGTATTATGTGTAACTTCATATTAGGCCTTGGAAGTGCCCCCATTGTGATTTGTTGTTGAACAATGTGTCTACATGATAATGTCTTACAATGTAAATTGGAAAATATTTTGTCTATAATTTGCTAAATTTTACCTCTTTTTCTCAGCGATGGTTCATACTCAAAGGCCCTTAAAGAATTTTAAACACATGGAATCAGTGTTATTTCTACCAGCCAAACTTCTGGTCATCTAAGACTGCTAACTGAGTTAATATTTTTTCTTCCTTTTTCTCCACTGTCATTGTTGCCTCTTTTTGACTTCTGGAGTTGTTGGTGGATAAGTGTGTTTTCCCTCTGCCAGCTAGCTTTATTTACAAGGGAGTATGTTATTGTCTTTTCATGAATAATTTCATTTCTTCGTATATGCTGCTGCTTACATTATCAAGCAGTACTGATAAGCCCTTTATGGTAGTTGTACGGAATAAAGAAGACTTCTGCTCTCTTTCATCTGCTTCTTTTTATTTCTGTTTTTTGCTTGTTTGTTTGTTTGTTTTCCTTTTTATTTCTGGAATCTGGGGCCTGCTGCTAATGGAGCCTGGAGCTTGAGTCAAAGTGGAAGAAGGATGCTCTGTCCTCTGCTCTGATGTTCCTTGGAGCTGCAGTTCCAGGAGGGAGTACTGGCGGTGAGCTTGAGAATAGGGGCAGCTGGCTATCTAGGTGGCTTTTGGAGCTCTGTGCTCAGGACTCAAGCTCAGGTATACTGAATAGAGATGTCTTACTTATGGGTTCCCAGCCTGTTGGTGTGAGAGAAATCATTTACACACTCTTCTATCTGTGGTGCCTTTCACCACAGCAAAACTGACAGAGTTCTGCTGTTTCTCGGCTACCTCTCCTCTTCTGAATAGTTGGTAAAATATTTAGATAAGCACATAAACTGTCTTCAGTCTCCAAGCATTTATCTAGCAATTCGTGTTTAGAAAGATGCCTTTGTGCCCACAAGGGATAGAAACTTTTATTTCTTAAAATGAAAATGTAGTTTAAACTCTCTCTGCTTTTCTGTATTCTCACTGCTTATCAATGAAAAATTCATGCTGTGCCTACATAAACCACCTCACTGATTTCAATAGACTGGCTTATGAAGGAAGAGAAAGTAGTCTTTAGTGGGAGATGCAGAGACCTGGAAAAAGAGACTAACTGATCACTGCTAAACCTTCCACCCTGTCTATTTTGAAGTGGCAAATATTTTGCACTAAATTATTCTGTCTATTCTGTCCATGATCTGGACCTTACAATTAGATCAGCTCTGAATTTATTAGGTTTTGTATTCTCTCTTTTTTTTTTTTAATGTTAAACTTCAGAATAAATGAAGTTTTGCTCTACTGTTTGTTTTTGCCTGTTATATGTAGCAAAATCTAACATAATTTAACATTTGCTATGTTCTCAAAGCACTTAACCTCAAATGCAAGCACTGACAATAAGAGATGAGAAAATGATTTTGGCTTATTGTTTGAAAAGCAAATTAACAATATACAAACTTTCAGAAATGTAAAATAGAATTTTGCATAATGAAAATATTCTTACAATGAAATAAAAATTAATCATATAATATGAATTGATATAATTCCTTTTGGACATAAATTCTTTGTATTTGTAGCCTTGGTATCAGATCTTGATCTGCATCCACTGCACAGATATTACAGACGTCTACTCTTAAGATATTACAATTTTGCTAAGATGAACCAAAGAGCAGTAGAGGTTTTCTCTTTTCACTGTTGAAGCCTCAGAGGGCTTGAAACTAGTTGGATTTGATGCGTCACATAAAAAACTCATTATGCTTCAGCTCTACATATGAAGGAAACTAATTCTCCTCTGTAATAGAAATCAACATTTAACTCAGAAGAACTTTGTCTCTTTTCATTATTCTTTAGATTAGAAGTAAGGTACACATTCAAAATATAGCTATTGATAGCAGTGAAAGCACTGAGAATGGGAAACACAATTTTGATCAGGTTTTGATTTCTCTAATCGCTATAGACAACATTTAGAAGGGAAATTCTTACATTGGCACATGTAACTTCTAGACCTTCAGGGTTTCTTTGAAAGAGATGGAAAGGATTTTTTGGAGATTTGTTATTGTTGTTGTTGCATGTTATTATTAACTAGAAAGTAGAAGACGGGAGTAAGAATGTCTCAGCAGTAAGTTTGAGGAAATACAATGTATTTTCTGTTATAATTTGATACAAAATGATACATGTATCATTTCTGTTCCTTACAAGCCTTCCCAGCTAAGATGTCCATTCTAGTAAATGACAAAATTATCTTAAAGATTAGTCTTGAAATTTTGCTTGAAATGTGCAGCCAAAACTAAGGTTGTAGTTTCTGAATTCTTTAGTACTGATAAGTATTTTCCTTCTCTCTTAACCTTTTCTCCCTGCAGTATGGGAAGGATTACTATTTGTGTGTCCAGTTCCTTTCGAATAAAATAAAATAAAATAAAAATCACACAGAAGAGAGAGTGAGGAGAAGGTGAAAGAGAGAAGAGAGAGAAAATAAGAGTAAAGAGAAAAAAAAAATAAGAGGAAAAGAAAATTCTAAGGAAAATCAAGAAGAGGCAAGGACAAAAAGAGGGAGAAAAAAAATCCTTTCTTATGTCAGAGCTGCAGGGCTTGTCTTGGTCATTATGTTACTGTGTTGCTTTACAAAGTTTAACTTGGTTGTGCTTTTTGCCACTTTACAAATTATATGGTAGTGATAATCACCAGTGGAGTAGAAATGTACATCCTGTAACACTCTTCCAAGTATTTCATTCTGAAGTGAGCTAGATGTCATCAGATAGACCAACAGATGTCTACAGATCTAAGGGCCAGATTATGTCGGCTGTTAAGTAAGGATGAAGTGGAAGTTTTAACACTGGCCATATATGCATTTTAATTGACTTGTGAATTTTAGGGTGCCCTTGTACTCATGTTGCTTATACTATGGACAGTGGTGGCAAAAATGGTAATTTTTGATTTTATTTAAGAAACAGTTCCTCACTGTGACATTCTTCTGAAGTCTGCAGATAAGTCTAGGATAGAGTTTTATGAGCAGAGGAGATTTTGTACATCAGATAGAAAAATATTTTATTCATGTGTTGGTTTTCAGACAATCATATTCTGGGCTATATTACAATAGCACAATAAATCGCTGAATACACTGTCTGCTGAATATGACCTCACCATGAAAAATTTGATGCATTAGAGTAGGAAAGGTTGGAATATATCAACCTTAGCTGACAAGGGACTTTGAATTTTGACCTAACACAGATGACCTTTGTGTGCAATAAAAGTGAGTTTAATCTCCAGGTCAAGGTTGAGGTGAATGGTAGGGCAGTGTGGATTGGTTTATGCTGGATGTGGCTGGATCACACCTAGCAAGTAAGGAAAATCGAGGTCTCTGCATTTTAGAGCAACCAAATACTTACTGACGTAAAGTTTTCTCTTATCTATCTGTTATACCACTGTAGAAAAATGTGCAGTACCTTAGGAGAACTAACTCTTCAGCAGGTGTAGGCTGATTCATTTGAAGTTCAATGCTTCAGAGTCAAAAGTGTGAGTTGTAAATATCCTGTTCCTATAGATCATCGAATAGGTAAGCTAAATAAAATTTCTCCTCTAGCATGCAAAAGAAAGACTGTCAAGTATATTGCCTTGCTATGAAAAGGGAGAAATCTGGAAGCTTTATGTCTTTGACAGCTAACCTGTCTTTGGAACATCATAAGTTTATTCCTAAGTGGCTTACTCTTTAAAAAGGAACACAATTAAGAGTGCTCTGATATCTGTTTCAGTAGGCAAATACAAAGAAAACAAGTCCTTTTGAGCACTCCCTTGCTGTAAAAGGTATTTGATTATAGAAGCTAAGTTAGAAAATGTTTTGGGGGTTGTCTAGGCTACATAATAAAGACGTATAGGTTGTTTAAATAAAAGATTGTAGTGTTTTATAGTAATCACAGACAAAATCTGTATTTTTAACTGGCTGGTGTTCCAGGAGTGCTTTTTTACTAGTATTTTTTTACACCAGTGGTACATGCCCTGAATGCTTTACACAGATAGGAGTGGTAGTGGTGGTGCTGAAGGAAGGAGGATGTTCTCTTTAAATCAGGCAGGAAAAAAAAAGTTTGAGACTAATGGAAAGAACCTCTACTCCTTTAATAGAGCCTGCAAAATATATTCTCCAGGACTGATCAGCTCTGAAGGCTCTGGAGGTTTGATGATTGGAATGGCAGGAAATCACGCTTTCAGGACATAACGAATTGACTAGGCCATCCATCATTTGTTAGCATGCGCTGAAACGCTGGGTTTGTGTGCACAGGTCTGTGATTTAGTAAATACTTGGGAGATGAATAGAGCTTACACACAAGGGAAGATATTGCTGTCCTTCAGCAGCCTTAGACACAGATCCCTGCTGAGAAGGCTGTCTGACAGCAGCTCATCAGTAACTGGCCTGTCACAGTCAGTGATGCCCACCAGCCATCCCCAGTATATTAAATGCATTTTTAATATCTGCTTCAGTAGACTTAATGAAGAAAATTTAGTTTCCATACTCTGATCACTGCTTCCTCCAGTGTTTTAAAGCATTGACTGAAGCACTTCCAAGAAAGAAACTGTGCTGATGCCTGGAGAAGTTGATTGAAAATGAATGTGAAACAGAATGAGAACAGGAATGTTATTATCCAGTTTCCTTAAAGCAAAACAAAAATGTTTGGGAGAAGCGCTCACCTTTTTAGAAACAATTGACCCTCCTGCAGAGGGACCTCACACAGCATGCTGTACTAGCAGTAGAGATGCAGTGCTGAGAAAGGTGTGTACATGTTGATTCTGTTTAGTGTGGCTAGGCTTGCCAAAAGGCATAATTGCATTTCTTAAGCTTTCATATGTCAGGACTTGGATCAGATTATCATTCTGTCAGGCTTTCAGAGTCCTGAGAAGAGGATGGGCATGAATGGGAGGAATGGAATAGATCATGTTTTCAATAATTTTGCTAACTACCATAGAGTTTTTGGTTTTGACATTTTTGCAAAGGATGTGGTGGATGAAAATCATTGTAGCATTCCATTATATTATTTAAATTGATGTAGAGAATAAATAATAAGACACATTGGAGAATGAAACTTCTGCTATTCTTACAATTTTGCAGGCTCGTTGAGAGTTACACAATATCGACATTCTGAATTGTAGGAATTGTTTCTGTAACTTTCTACCAAGTGATAGGATACTTTGTTACCTGTATATAGATAAATTTAATAGTTTGAATTTCCTGGGAAATTTCGGGGAAAAAATTGTGTTTACATAAAGGCAAATATGTTGGTTTTCATTTTTTAATGAGATTCAATGCTTATTATACTTACTTCAAGACAGCAAGACAAACAGCTTGATTTTGTTGAAAACATCCATTTGATACATTCACTTCTTGAGGTTTTTTCCCTCAGGAATCCATTCTGTGTTCACAGAAGAGAAAGCAAATGCTGAATGAGACCTATAAATTTGATTCTTGTATGTGTCAAAACAGTAATGTATTAAATGCATATTATTATAAAAATTTAAGACATGTCCTAAACACTTACATTTTTATAACACATGGCAATGTTAAATAATACATCTTCTTGTTAGCATCTGTTTGCTGTCATTGTTGGCAGAACCTATGATTTATTACTTAAATTAATGACTACAACCATTTCGGTTCTGATATATGCCCCTGAGCTTATCATATCACTTAATAAAATAACGTATATGCTTGATGAGAATCATTTTTAATTGTTTACTTCTTTAAGTTCTTGGTGATAATATCATATCTTTTCAAGGTGAATGTCTCAGAAGGTTGTACTGTATTTCAAACCGAGTGAAATAATGATAAGGATTGTTTTCAGTAAGAATATAGATTACAGTAACTAATCCTATTGAAACTGTCTTCTAAGACACATCTAATAGAGCATTGTTAAGAAAAAAAAGGGGAAAAAAACCAGCATTAGAAAACGTTTGGAAAAATACTGCTCTGTTTTCTTCAGATCCAGTGATGGTTAAAAACCTTGTTCATTTGTTTGACTAATTGGTACCATACAAGTAGATTTCGAGCTCCCATTGGCGTGCTAAGATTTCATGCTTTATCATTAGTTTTCAGCTGGTGTTTCATGGAGTTCTCGTCCCTGGACTTCAAACAAAAAATTCAGAGTAAATGAACTTCTTGTCAGCAGACTTAAATTTACCAAACAGGAATCTGCACTTCTTGACAGAAAAGTCTTCTGGCTTGTAAACTCCTTAGGTTGGAAACTGTGTTTTGTCAGCAACTAAAGCATTTTTATTGGTCTTATCATTTCTTTTTTTATGTGTTTCTTAAATTCTAGTGTCCATAACAGTTTGAATGTGGTAGTGATTTGAATGGGATACATGATACAGTGCATGCCCTAAGCTACCTAGTAGCCCAATTGATAATGACAGTCTTCCTGTTTTATGCTGGAGGTTTCTTGAACTTGAATCCTCTGCTTTATCTTTCTCATTTGAGTAGGATCTTCATGCAAGTGTTATCTTCTGTTGAAACTGGTGTAATGGCTTCAGATTGGGATGTGGTGCTGAAATGGACTCTATTTGGATGAATATTCTCTATTTGCATATCTGGATCTAGGCCTGGAAAGTGTTTGAATTGTTTGGTATTGTTGATTCCCAGATAGCTCCAAGCAGCTGCAACACTGAAGAAAACTATCATAACTCAGCACACATTCTTCTTCCACAGAAAGCAGAATGTTTTCAGATTTTTCTCTGAGACCTACGTGATACCAAAGATAGTTTCTGTAGTTTCTGCTAGAAACTTTTCTGAAGACAACATAAAAATTATGACTGTATAGAGATAATATTCACTTCTATGACTGAAGGGGTTTTTATCTGAATTAATATGAAGAGTCTTTTGGAGTTCCTCACCATTACTGAGGACTCAGATGATGATAATGACACCACATGTCTCTCTTTCCATTTGTGATCTGCTAGGAGATGGCAGAACTTCTTTTCAATCCACTATTGATACTGGTGGTGTCCAATCCTTTTGCATTTCCTCTGTGGAATGCTTGCATATGTTCTGAGGCTAGAACTGGTACAGAGTACAAAAACTAATAGCCAGTGAATGAGCGTAGATTCCTAATGGCAAAACAACAATTGAACATTAGCCATTTCCAGCACTAATGTAAATACATGTTCTCCATCCAGCTGGCCTTCAGTTTTCAATACAGGTAAGCAACATGTTCTCCTGGACAAGCTCATTATTTTCAATTCACAAAATATAAAAAGATCAAAAGAAGACATAAATTTCTGTTTCTTATAGAGTTTAAAAATGAAGTTTTGTTTTGAACAGTTGGCAGGTACTCCAAAAAGGCCAAGCAAGTTCAGTTCCAAATACAGTGTTTAATGTCCTCATTGCAGTGGGTTTTCTGACACAGAAATATGTTTTTCTTTATCCTATTATTAGAAACAGGGAAGTATAATTATTGACCAAAAAGTCAGACTACATTTTTATCTCATTTGTATTGTGTTCCTTTGACATCGGTGGTCCAAGAGAGAAAAAGAAAGTGGTTGTTTACAGGATAAATGCATGATTTCAGTCTGATTTTTTTTTTTTTCTAGCCATGTCTGTCTGTTATTATGCTCTCTAAGTGTACTTTTTTCAAACAAACCCCACTGGCTACTCAATAGTTACTATCCATTATCTTTCTGCTTATGTTTTTTATTTCAATTTACTATTTACACATGGGCCTCACTAGTGATGGGTGAACATTTTTATATGTGATTGTTTTTGTGGCATTGAGGTTCCTGGATGAAAATTTTGTCCATTTATCTAGTCATATTAGCCTGCAGTTCTAACACTTTCAGTCTCAGTAATTTAAAAATACTATTCAAATGTTTCATTTACTTTGAGAAATTAATATATTTCTTTGTAGACTGTTTGGGGGGGCAGTGGAATTAATTACATGACAGTCATTTGCTTTAATGTATTTTGTAATTCTTAGCATTTTAGTCACTTCACCAAGGGTAATATATCAATGGAACTTTGCATTAGTGGATGTATATGAAATAACCAGCAAAAATCATTAAAATATGCAGAGGAAAGCAACATGCTTAGTTTAATGTACTTCTGAATATTAAATGCAAGTAAAATGGTATATAGACATGGAGTCATCTGTTATATTTTAGTCTCTGAAGCAATAGCTGTGTAAACCTTAACCTCGTAATTTTGTAAGTTCCACTTTATCATGTAGCTGCAAAAGGTAATCAAAATAAATCATAGAAGATGAAGAAATATTTTCTAGGGCTTTCTGTAAGCTTTCAGAGGTGGAGCTTGATCCATGAAATTTTGGTAAGCATATTAAATAATACAACATGATGTGCAACGTGTCAGGTCTGATAAATTATTTTGTATAGGACATTTATGCAACATATGGTGAGCTGATATGTGAACAGCTTAATGACTAAATTATGTTAATCTTTCTTGCCATATTTACTTTTCATTTTTAAAAAATGGTGTTTTCAATTCCTGATTTTACTTTTTTGATCATGAACAGATATAAGAAAGGTGTAGGTCATCTCCGAGAAGCTGTGACAGTGATCCAAGGTTCCTCAGCTGTGCAGTGTACATAACACAGATGTTGGGAGAGTCATCTGTCAGCTATGCCTCTCCTATGGAGTTAGAGTTCTAGAGGGAAAAGAATTCGACACAGTGCTGTCACTGTTACATTTTCACAATGGAAGAGCATGCAAATATTCAACCTCCTGCTTAGCAGTAGTGCCCTGTCTAATGTCTGTGCTGGTTAGAATAAAAAAATAGTGGGTGCATCTAGGGCTCATAGATCTGACAAAGGTCATGCTATGCTGGGCATTTGAATTGGAAATTGTCTGGACTTAGATTTTATAAAGCTCCCACTGTTGTCGGGGAAAATTTCAGCAGGGTTTTGTCCCTAGAGAGGCCTCTTAGGCCCTTTTCTGTCCTATGAATGAATTTAGATGTGAGGGTTTCTCTGCCTTAAAACTGTTAAGTTCATTTTGCATACATCCCCAGAGAGAAAAACTGGCAGATGCTTTTGTCTTGGAAGTGTTTAAAAGAAAACTGCAGAACAGGAACAAGGGAGAGAAGGGGCCCTGTGTGGAGTCCCAGAACATTTTGGAAATGGCCAATATGCAGTTTTCATCAGTACTAAGGCGGGGCACAATATGGTGCCTGTAGCTCACTGGGGAATATGAATGTTGATTAAGCATACTCCCAGGCTTTGAAATCCTGAAAGCAGTGTCAGAATAATGGATGTTGAGCAAATGTCAAGCATTTGTTAATTTCTCTGTTATTTGGAGTTTATCTACCATGATCAATCAAATAAACTAGTGCTTCTCTGTTGTGGCATGTGTCATTGATATGGTGATTAGGGGGCTAGAGAGGCCTTCTGCCTTTTTTTTTTTCTTTTTTTTTTTCTGTTACAGGTAAGAGATTACATATGAAAAGCCGTAACTTTAAGAATTGTTTGTGGTTGGTTTAATGGGAAGTGATACAAAATACTTAACAAAGTACTTTATAGTAGTGAAATAAAATAGTACTTGCATATCTGCCTTGCTAAACCTTAAATTCCATTGTTTCTCTTTTTGGCCATAAAGCTTTACTGTTGGGGGGAGAGGAGAAATTACTTGTAAGTGAAAGTTGATTGGAAGAAACCTACTTAAAAGGATAAATTAAAAAACTAAAGGTATCTACCCCAAATTAGTATTGTTCTATAAGTTAGCCTCCTTTTTGCCTCTCAATCTCTGAGTTTCAATAAAGGTGTCAACATCCTTATTTTTGACTGGGAAACATTCATGTGCCCTTTAGTTAAAAGTGGAGAGGATTACTCACTTTTTTATAAGAACATGCAGTCTTTTTTAAGAACACGTCAGATAAATTGTTGGTTGTTGACTAACATGCAGAAATGTTGGAGTCCCATCCAAAATATTCTTTTCCTCTAAATTCTCAATTGCTGTTGTCTTCTGGTATCCTAGTTGTGCCAATTTGCCATTCTTAGGAGTTAGGTAACATACAAAGACCTGAGAGTTAAATGTGGAGAACAAATTAAAAATAAATCAGGAGAAGGAAAAGGTACTGTGTCATTTGTTGTTTTACTGTAATATATTAAGACTTCAAAATAGTTGTGGATAAAGTAGGGATGTTTTGTTTGGGCCCTTTTTGAAAGCTACCTGAAGGATGTTAGTTGTCAGATTCCTCTGAATTCTAATGAAGTGTATTTACCCTCTTCTCATTTACTTTTTTCTTCCTTTTTTTTTTCTTTTTTCTTTTTTTGGCAAGTCTAGTCTCTTAGTCTTTATGTGCTGTATATTTTTGTTATGTTTTTGACAACCCAGAAATTTAAGAATTGTCAATGAGTCATGCCATATGACTTGATGCATATTGAGGTCATATTCAGTTTTTCTTAACATAGAGCAAATGTTTGATGTTGAACTAGTTTTCCTTCTTCGTTAGTTTCCACATCATTATTTATTTACTGGAGCGTCTAAATCCATTTTACTGAGGCTGGTCAAATTTTGGTGCTTAATGAAGGTGATGCTATGCGGTGAACCTATTGACTGTTTACATCAGCGATGACTGTTCAGCTAGGGCATGGAATCAGACTTCTCCCAGCCTTTACTGCAACAATGCAGGAAACAAAGGTTGGTAACTGTGGCTATTTTCAGAGCAGTACAAAGAAAACAAAAATTTAAATCCTCAAGAAAGTGGATGAAGAGAAGAGAAACTTCTATTGCTAGAAGTGGAAAACAAGGCTAAAGAAGTTTTAGTATAGAGTAATATGAAGCTGTGATCACCTCACTCAAACTTTCTCCTTTCGCCTGCCTGTGAGTGCGTTTGTCACACTTCTAGATAGGAAGTTTAAAAAAAGAATTCTGGAAGACCACTTGTAAAAATGAATGGCTGGACTTCCTTCTTAGTGCGTTCTGCCATATCTCCAATGTTAAAATTATTTTTTTCCCCCTATGTAAGCTATTCCTTCTAGTAAGCTATACCTGAGAAGTGCAGTCAACTTTACAGTAAAGTGTAAGACTTCAATTTTGGAAAGACTGAAGTAAATTTTGTATTATACATATGCATGTATAATACAAAATAGTATGCTGTCAGCTAGGTAAAGTAACAACAATTATTCTCTGTTTTATTATATTATTATTACAAGTAACTTTTAAATTATAAAGTTTAATAGACTGTGTAGAATTTAAGCCTGAAAACTCAAGTGGACTAGCTGTAAATGGGTTTATTTCTTGCCTTAAATCAGTATCATTACTCAAACTGGAATTTAAATTATACTTCTATACAATCCATTCTTGATATAGGTGAAATTCTTTAAATTATATCTTCAATACAATCCTCGCTTGTTTAGGGGATTAACCATTTTGTTTTGGTTTACTGGAAGATTTTCTTTACTTAGGGTGTTCATTTTTACCCTGGAGATAGCTGTGCAACAGTGTGTGTGCTTGACATGTGATTCATGCAAATGCTAAATACAGTAGCAGCATGAGGAAAGTGTCATTAACAGTAATTTATGTAATGAAAGCCACCTGGCTGTCTTCGTAATTAATTGCTTGTAAATAATAAATTTAAATATAATTTATAGTTTTCTAAATTTGATTATATATTTTTAGGAGCAAATTGTTTAAGGGTGTTTGGGGATTTGTTTAGTTTCAAATTGGCACAGATATGCATTTTACATACAGGCTAATTTTTAACAAAATGAACAGTCTAATTAGCTTAAAATTGCCATTTACTAATAAAAATAGTTTTGTATTTCTAGACTTAAAAGGAGAATTTTAGAGAATGGCAGGAGAATGAAATTGGAAGAACATGTACTAAGATTAGATGTACTAAGATGTACAAACTCTATTTGACTCCTCCTATCAGTTTCTTTTGTTAATGAATCCACTGATGATATGATCAAGGGATACCAAAAAGGTTCTGGTATGCGTAAGTTGTAAAGGTTTGAAAGTTATTCAAGTCCTATGTAAGAATATTTTTTTAATATATGACTAAATTTTATTTTCATTTTTAGCATTGACATTGTACTTTTAAAGCTTGTATTGTGAATATCATTTGTATTTGCTTACAGGGGTCTTTGTGTGGTTTTGGCATTTTGGTAGGTTTTAAACATGGAACAGTTGTTTTTAATTCTGGAAGGAAAAAAAATAATAATATTTCAGGGAAATTATCATCTACTTGCTTACTAAGATAAGACCAAGAGGTTGTTTCTTTTCAAGTGGAAATAACCCTGTTCTATTCCTGTGTTGTCAGAGTTCCATCTTTACCCATAAAATCCACTGCTGTTTATTCACTCTGAAAATGTCCTGCTGTTCTTCTCATCATCAAATTGAAGTAATGGGGAAACAGCAACTTTCTTCTGACTTCACTTTTGACTTTGCAGGGACTGGATCAGAAATACTTTGTAGCAATTAGAATATTGCTTATTTTGAGCTACGCTTCTATTACTACTGCCAAAAGCTAGTTTTTGTATTGGTGAAAGGAGATGATCATTGGCTGTGTTGATAATTTGTGTTTACCTCTGCATTTTATTTTTTTCACATCCGATACAAATTCTGTGTTGCCTGCAGTTGTTTTAAAATATATTGGCCATTACAGCAGACACCAAAAAATGAGGTGTCTACAGGAGGAATTGGTGCCCTGTTCTTAAAGGAACTTCTAAGTCTTTCTAAATGAAAAATCATTCAAACAGTATCTAATACTAGCAATTTTCCTCTGTCTGCTGCTAGAACTTATTGGCCAACTAGGTCAGACATTATTAAAGTTCAAGTGGCCCAGTGGGAAAAGTAATGGCCTTATGCTACTATGAATTTTAAATGCTGCCATTTCTATGTATTGCACCATCATCTGTTCTTGCACATCACTAAATTGCATAGAAGTTGTGAGACCAACCAATGTCAAGGTCATAGAAGTGATGACTCTTCTCAAGTAGCCTTCTCAAAGCTTTGTCATAGTTATTCTCATAATCCTGTCTATAGGCAGCAAAGCTATATGTATATGCCTGCATTTAACCTATTTTAATATTATTGCATGGGGTGAACTTGCAATGCAGGAAGTCTTAAGGCTCAAAGTCCTTATTTTCAACTTTTAAATCTAACAAAGGTACAAAATCGACTTTGATGCTAAGACACTTTTTAGTAAGTGATTCATATTCACATCTTTTGACTTCAGCTGTTCTACAGTTTGATGAACTGGATGTTGCTGAATTTCAAAATTGATTAGTGCTATAGCTCTGCAAGTGAGCTTTAATCTTGTCTTGTTTTTAAATTGGTATCTTTAAGGCTGAAATGAACATGTCACTCCTTTCACAGGTACTTCTTTTTATCTATATGTTTACTGTAATTTTATAGCATTAATACATTTGTAATGAGAGTATTTTACCAACAACACCATAATGGTTTTGTGGTTTCCAAAGTACTGGAGTAGCAGGAAAGTCCTAACATTGAAAGATATCTGCTTCATAGAAATAATGTAACATCTCATGAAGAGATGTGACAAGCACATGACTCTCATATGGAGAATGTGGAAGAAAAAAGACAATTTTTACCGTACCCGGAATTCCTAAAAAAACTACAATTCATTGTTGGATGTACTTCCAAGATAAGCTTTGACAGTGCTACTTTGGGATTTCACCCATAACAGCTTCTGAATTTTGGAAATGCAAATCCCCATGCACAGTCTTTTAACCATTATGTTTATCATCTTCATTAGGTGAAACATTCCATTTTGTGAAAGGGTAGCACTGACTCGATGTTCCTTGTAGTTCATATTTACTCTTGTTGTGTTTTTTTTTTTTTTTACTGATCACTCTTCCTTTGTTCCATGGTAAAATATATGAAAGGTAAAACAGCATTTTTATTATTTCTATTTGGGGCAAAAAATGTGGAGATAAAGTTGAGGGAGAAGAATTGCATTTTAAAATGATGATATGAAAGAAGTGGAAGCTTGTATTTGTACCTAAGATTTTACATTTCCATAAATCTCAGAAAGTGAAGTGGAAAGTTTACCTTATCCCTAAGCAATACCATTGGCCTTCTTGGCCACAAGAAGGCTTGCTGATAGTCACTCTGTTTTCCACCAGGACAACCAGATCCTTCTCCACAGAGCTCCTCTCCAGCAGGTCAGCCTCTCACCTGTATTGATACCTGCAGTTATTCCTCCTCAGATGTAGAATTCTGCACTTGCCCTTGTTGAACTCCATAAGGCTCTTTTCCACCCAGCTCAGCTTGTCTGGGTCTTATTGAATGGCAGCACAGCCTTCTGGTGTGTCATCCATTCCTCCCAGCTTCATATCATCAGCAAACTTGCTAAAGGTGCATTCCATCCTTTCATCCAGATCATTGATGAAGATGTCAAACAAGGGCAGAACTTGGCTTGTCTTTCACTCTCCTGTTGCCATTGCTGAAACATACAACCCTCTGCCTCACTGTGCTCACATCCACTGTTTCGTCTCCATAAATGTTCAGCAAGCAAGCTTCAATGAATGCTGGTGTGTGCAATTTTTTCTGCTTGGAGAGATTCAGTTACAGCCCTTTGGTTCCTACAGTATTCCATGTCAGATGTCATTTTGTCAGATTGCCCCTCTGCTGCCAACTGTCATATGGCAACAAAATTTAGCAAAGTATTGTTGGGAAGATTCAACCTCTACTGCAATACCACCAATATGTGCTTCTGACATGTGGGTCAACATAGTAAAATAGGAGGCATTACTTTCAGAGCAGCACTTTTATAATAATTGCAGAAGTTGTCGTGTTTGGATTTTCTTCATGTGTGGAAATACTAAGCTGGACAGCACTCAAAATCTTGGCTAGATATGGGAGCATGTTTTCCTGAAAAGAGGAAGGCAAGACATTCCAGTTAAAATCTTTTAGTCTTTACTGCCTCCTTCTTGGCCGTAGTTTTACATCAGCTGTAATTATGAAATGCTGATCTGTCTGTAAGTACTTTATATTCACTGCAGGCCTGCAAACAGAACATTCTGGTGTACTCTCCAGGGATGATAGTACAAGCAGGAACACCCAGAACAGGACCAGGCCCATCCCCAAGCAACTTTTGATGATCTCCAAGGAAGACTCCACAGCCTCTCTGGGCAGCATGTGCCAGTGTTCAGTCACTCTTTTCTGACATTCAGACAAAACCTCCAGTGTTTCAGTTTGCACCCGTTTCACTGGGCAACGCTGTGAAGTACCTGTCTCTGTTTTCTTTATACCTTCCCTTCATGTGTTTGTATACACTGATAAGATACCTCCTTAAATAAATTACATGGCAGTATCCTGAACTGTCACCATCAGCAGCTGTGATCTTTTTGTGCTGTCTTGCAATGTAGATGCATGCTCATGACTCTGTTCCCTCTCCAAGTACACTGTACTGTCTTTTTAAGCACTTTTCAAAACCGTGATGTTTTAGTTTGCTGTCAGTGGCATCTTGCAATAGATGTTCCAGCTATGTTTGAAGGAGCTGCTTCATTTTGCCAGGCAGCTTTCATTTTGCTAGCTATTTATGTAATCTTGCCAGTAGCAATATAATAGTGGCCAAAAAAGAGCAACCACTGAGTGGGAGACAAGTGGTTTTGGTGTTTAACAGGGGGGCCTATGTTAATTAGAAGAAACACAGAAGCAGCCATGTGAAAATATAAATCTACTTCTCTTGGGGAGGAGAGTAAGGCTTGAAATTCTTGGAATGGTTCTGTTGAAGTAATTCTCTGCTGCAGTCACAATATTTTTGTACTGCAATCCAGTATATATTGACCTTGATTTTTATTTATTAATTTATTTAGTATTTGGGGTGAGTCCTAAGTGATCTGAACAGTTGGAAGCATTGGAGAGGCTTATCAGACTAAAATGAAGTAGAAAGATGAAATCAAGGACACCAAAGGAACAAAATAGAATGGATAAGAGTAAAATGGGAGAACAGAGAGAGAATGGATATAATGGTCTTAAATCTTTTTGATACATCAATGAGTATGGTTGGATAATTGTGCAGTAAGTACAGTAATGTTACCGGGAATGGTTTTAAAATACAAAAATTTGTGTACCAGTTGGAGAGAACTCAAACCCAGGTAAATGTTGTCCTGTTTTGTGTTGTTCTGTTATTTAATTTCTGAATCTTTTCTCTACATTCAGTTCTACCGTTATGACCATGTAAATCTGCCAGATAATAATAGTTACATGGAGAGCCATTAGGGGGCCATATGTATCCGGCTCATTTATAGCCTGCAGGGATGTTTGTTTTGTTTTGTTTTGTTTTCCAAATAAATCAACTTGAAAAACCATAGCTATGTATATGTATGTAGCCTGTTTAAGTGTGTAATCTTAATTTCTTTCCTTTGTTCAGCTTTTAATGGCCACATCTATACATTGAAGATTGCCATAATTGGATAATACTTTTGGGGATGCATTGTGGTGAATATCTCTTGGTCTCTGTGTTGAATGATGTATATTTAAGAATATTTAAAATCTTGACTGTATAGTCATTTATGAAATTAATGGATCACAGAAAAACAAATACATATAATAGATAGTTTATATTATTACCATTTTTCTAGTTTTAATATTCAGACAATGAATATTCCATTTATCACGTATAAAATGTCAGAGAAGAAGGCTCAGTTTACTGCCTTCACACAGATGCGCTGGACAGACAAGCCCAAACTAGGTGTTATGGCAAAGATGCCAGAAACATGAAATACAGATAATTCAAACTGATAAGCTCATTGCATAGCACTGAACATAGTCTAGTTTAGCTACTTTGCACCTAATGCTTCAGCTGGTTTATTTAGAGGTAGCTTTATACTGTGCTACATAGACACACCTTCTGTTTCAACTTGAACAAACCATTCAGTCATTCTATTCTTCAGTTTTGTCTTTTCAAAGTGGGCATAAGACTTGCTTATCCTAAGTTAATATCTCTAAGATGTGAATATTACAAGGAGAAAGGCCATTTAAGTGTGGAGAGAATATTTACATTTAATGTAAATATGATGTAACACATATTAAATCCCCATGCTGGAAATCTGTCAGAAGAACAAGACTTTAGGCACTACTGAATATTTGAACTACCTATGTTGTGCCTTAGTAGTTAAGCTCATGAAAGGGAATATGTTAATTATTCATAGTGCTTTGCTGTACCATAAAACTCGATTTATTGAGACTATAATTTGTTCAAGTTGCATGTAGTAGGAAAATATATCAGAAGTAATTAATTGTATTCAGGATATGATGAGGTAGATATATCCACAGAGGACAACTGAAAACAGTAGTGATGTGGTATTGATTGCTTTTTTGGGGGGAAAAAAATCTTGTCCCATTTCTAAATGTTAACAATTCAGAGAGAAAAATTCCCACTTGAGAAGAATGCTTTCCAAGTTGCTTCACTGCCAGGTGTTTGACATTGAGGGGAGCCTTAGATGAATGAAGCTTATGGCAGCTTTTGGAAATGACCGACTCCAGGGAATCTCTGCTTCCTGCTGTGAAAGTTTCTGTTTTCAAAGCACATCAGTTTCAGTGGGAATGTTCCAGTGGTCCCATATGCTACTTCTGACAGAGAGGGAAGTTTTTAACCTGAATATGAGACAGCTACTGAAGAGTTTCCCTTGCTGCTAACAAAATGAATTTCAATATGTTGCCAATGAACAAGCAGTATGTTCCCAACTTCTGATGGAATTTAAGTCCATCAATTATTAAAGGAAATTTTGCTTTGTTTTTCTTTGTCTTTTCCCTTTTAACTCCAGTACCTGCTACTGATAGGGCTTTGTGGGTTCTTAGGAAAAAGAATCACCTAAACAATATGCTAGTTTGCTTTGAAACTCTTGCTATATTTTCCTCCCATCCCTCGTATGCTCTCTCCTTGACCTAGCAGCAGGAAGCCTTTGTCTGAGGTGTTCATCTGGAACAACTTTTCCACACTTGTTTTCATGTTCTGTTAGATTACAGGGCAGCAGGCCTACCTTTGAAGCTCCCTTCTCTTTTGTTTCTTTGCAGTGCACTCCAGTAATTAACTTTGTCCTTCTTTTATTTGTTCCAGTCAATCGCAGTCCACTCTGCTGAGCATCTTCTCCCAGGAGTACCAGGTTAGAAGTTTTCTCCTTTGTGAGGGTTGACAGGTGCCTAATTGAATGATGAATGTCCCTTTATTTCTTTGTAATTGAACTGCCAGCTTTCTGATTGGTTTGGAGGATGTTCCCTTTTCCACATCAAGCACCGCCTGAGTCTCAGTGGATGGCTGCCAAGCCTACCCATCCATCTGTCTAATAACATCTAGCCTTTGCTTATTTGGTGGACCTGTAATAAATTATGCTAAACCATTATTATTCTGACAATAATAATTTCCCTGTGTTGCGTGGTTCCATGTGCTAAATGTTTGCTGACTTGCACTGTCAGTGCTGCTTTCCATTGCTGACAGAGATGATGATAAATGACCATTGCCGGAGTGGCAGAAGGCAAGAGAGGCAGAAAATGGAGTCATTTATCATGAGATGACAGGTGTCAGTCAAGTGGCAAGTCTCTGTGGAATTACTTTTTGTAGTTTTTCAAATAAGTTGTTTTTAAGCAATGTTCTTCCTGGTTAAAAATGCCAATTGAATTGTAAAACTAGCATACACCAGAAGTAGATGGAATTGAATTGAGGGAAAATTAATACAAAGATTGAAAGACAGAACAAGTTTTACTTTGCCCTCTGCAGCCTTCAGTAAACTTATTTAGATTCAATTATTGTGACCTTATTGGCTTTTACATATATGGTACATTGCAGTACACTATGAAGACATTCATTTCAATTGAACATCATTTCTATATAGAATCTCAAAACATAGTTTGGTTTGTATAACAAACTGTAGCCAAGGCATGTGTTTGGACAGTCATGATTTTTGTGCTTTGATCTATGACACATTTGTAAGACTGTTTTTCTTTTGTTTTTCAAGAAACAAATAAAAAGAACACATGCCAAGCATCATACTGCAGAAGCAGTTGAATCTTACTACCAAAGGTATGACCTCATTACCCTAGTTAAGAGTATCATCATTAATTTTTATCGTAATTATAAATAAATTAGCTCATTACCTTATGAAGATGATTTTCGATAACTATAAATTAACAATTTGGGATGAATGTTACAGAACTGTTCACATAAACGTGTTTATCAGTATACATACAGAATATTTCAGGTTTTGGTCAGTCTGATCAAGAAGTGCTTAACTTCTTTGGCTTTTAATCCAGATAAGCAAATATTACTTTTTACAGTGCATATGAGAGCATTCATTATATACTGCCTATAGTTTGCAATTATATAATTTCAGTGTCATGACTAATATTAATGATAAATTCCTCACAGCTAGTGAGCTTCTTCTCTTGCAGCTGCTTGTACTTTTAGAAAAAACAGCTGTTTTACATTGCAAGTTACATACTAAATTTCTGTATTGCCAGCTTTAATTTTTAGATCATTCCTTTTTTATCAACAGAAGTGTCAGAAATAGCTTTTAAGGGAGAATGTCATTTTACGATATTCTGTAATTATTCGTGTCTTAAGCTAATAAAATGTTTGCGACATCTTATAGTTTGTCTGTTACTTCTATACACTTTATTTAAAATGTCGCAATGACATAATTGGGGCATAATGATAACTGGTAAAAATGTGCAATTAAAGAATGCTTTGCAGACTGACATATCTGAAGAGCTTACATGGCAAGCAAGTTCATACTTGTGATTATAGATGTCTGATATCCATGCTTAATGTTAATCTGTATGAACCAGGAAAATAAACAAAAAGCTTCCATTTGTAAACAATTAAGTACTCTCTGTGCTTCTGCAGAATCGTATATTTAAACCTAAGCACAACCTGATTATATCAGAAAGAAAGTCTTGTGTGAATTGTACTCTTTGGGGGGCTTGATTTTCTTTTTTAAGTGGCTATATAGTTTTGTAAAAATTTGTACTGGATCACATCACACTTCTCCCAGTGTTGATGTTTGTTTAGGAAGAATGTTAGTTTTAAATTTTGTCATTTTAATAAGCATCTATATGAGATACTTAATTTAATTACTTTTAACTAGTATAATTTTAGTGAAGTGCCCTATGTTAATTGTAACTGTAATAATTCTTTTCTTAGAACACATGCAAATAATTTAAACCCTTTTTATGATGGTAATATTACTAGTCCCATTACATTGAACCTGACACACTGAATCATATTTTGCTTTTTGCAAAGCAGCAGTGTTGTTGGTACCAGTGAGGTTATAGGTGTGATTAAGTTTGGCTAACATCAGGTAGGAGTATTTGGTGTTCTGTCCCCTTCTGTACACTCTGAAGTATGATGGCAGTACATAACTAATGCGTTATGTATGAAGCTATATGGTAGCCTTGCTATTACTGGATATTGTACATATTGCAAACTTTTAACATGGCTGGACAAAATGCACATTTTAAAATCAGGTATGTTCTGGTTAATATATAGGAAACTCATCTCAATCCCATTTTTGATTTATGGTGTAATGTCTTGTAGTCTACAGGGACAGACTGCTTGAGTCAGAAGGCACTTTGAAATGCTGCAAGTGTAAACATGACAAACATGTTGACTACTCTTTTGTAGCATCCATCTTACAACTGTACAGTCTGTGTGATATGCTCCTCCTATGTACAAACAAATATTTGTGCATTCCTCTGTCTGAAACAACACAATTTTGAATGTAGTCATATCCAGTGGTTCAGCATAAGTGTGGCTCAGTGGAATAGTTCCTGCTGTTTGGCGGAGTCTGGTATAGGCTTCAGTTTGGACCAACAGAAAGTGAAGTTATAAGAAGGATCAGCAAACTTTTCAGGACAGTATTGCCATCAACAAGTGAAATCTGTTAGTCCATAGTGGAATTGCCAGTAGCACTCCATTGTCAGCTGTAGCTGTGATGTTTGATCATCTGGGGGCATGTTTTTGAACATTAGTCTCAAGCAAATCTTCTTGGTTAAGTATTTTGTTCTTTAAC
The DNA here is from genome assembly GCA_028571105.1 of Tragopan temminckii. NCBI lineage: Eukaryota > Metazoa > Chordata > Aves > Galliformes > Phasianidae > Tragopan > Tragopan temminckii. The sequence goes on along the minus strand of JAOWBP010002559.1, from coordinate 25,823,209 downwards.
TGTCTTTTTTTTCCCCACCATTATAAATTTTCAAGTGTTCAGATTTACATGAGTCATCTTATTCTGTGTTTTTACATAGAATTGAAATAGGTTACAGCAATAAGCTTTTATCAGTTCCTTTATTCATTAAGCCTCAGAATAACTTGCAAACAAAAAGCCATTATTCTCTGTGAAGAGTTACATATAAAGATGTTAAACCCATTTCACAAAAAGGTAAAATGATAATAATATCTGTAGCTAATGAGCAGAAGAAGGGCTTCTGATGAATAGATAATGACAGAACTAGAAAGGCTGTGGCCTTGTAATGATTTGCTCTATAAATAAAGATAGGATAAATGAGCAGGTTCAGATGTTGTTCTTTATCAGATTGTTGCAAAGCAGAGTGGCTTCCAAAAGTGTTCTTCATTCCATCAACTCCTGAAAATAAGATACTTTATAGATCCTAAATTCTTCTTTTAATATTTGTTTTAACATTATTTACAGTATTAAGTTCATTTTTATACTCTGATTTCACTGAAGTTAGTCTTTAGTATTTAAACTATTACCTACTCTTACCTCTGTTGATAAAATCTGTGATTAAACTTCTGAATGTATTTTTTGTGCATAGTAACAAATTAAATAAGATGTACAGTGATTTGCACTATGTAGCTGAAGATCAAATGGAACTCAAAATCCTTTCAGTGAATAATAGAGATTTTTGTTTTGCATCTTTAAATAATAGAAGTATAATTTGTTTATATGGCTTTTTGAATCATTTTGAAAGACAACAGTCTTGATTTGTTGTCTGTTTTTTTTACCAGTAACTTAAATCAGATTGTTGTATATTGCAAATGAATAGGAAGCATTGCTGGAGAGTTTGTGATTGTTTAAAATATTTATTAGAATGCTTCTCATGAAATACGCTGGGCTGGGCTGTACAGGAATTACCTTTGTCTTGTGTAGGTACCTGAATGGCGTGATGAAAAATGCCACTGCCCCTGTTTTACTGGAGCTGGCCAATGAGGTAATAATCTTCACTTTTTTCTTTGATTTTCCAAATGTAAAACCTAAGGGGCATATCTATAGTGACATTACTGATAAACTTAATTAACCTAAAATAAATGGTTTCCAGGCACATTAGACATTTAAAATTGTTCCCCAATCTGTTAGTACTTACAACAATTAGACAAAAAGCCTCATTTATTAATAAATCAGTTAATGTAATGAGTCTCCTAACTTCAAGAAGAATGTGTAAGAAGCTGGATTTTTATCTTGCTGGAAATTTCAGACTGTACATAGGTCTTTAAAGCACAATTTTACTAAAAGTTTCTACACTGATTAAGTGAAGTTGCATCTGTTAACAACTTTTAAATAACAAAACTGAGATTTTTGTTTTAATACAAGCAGTTAAAACAGTTCATTTTCCTGACCCCTTTTAATTCTGTTCATACAGATTAGAGGATGACTAATGAAAACTGCTTAATAGAAGACAATTAAGCAGAATAAATTCCTTGGTATAGCTGTTTCCTAGAAAAGCTGGTCTGTGAAAAGTTTCAAATGGTTGCCATTAAAAATC
>JAOWBP010002559.1:25806654-25814154 GCA_028571105.1 Tragopan temminckii | reverse complement strand
GTAGGAATGTGCTTCACCTTTTAGAAGTGTATTACCATTGACTAATTATCAAAATGCTCTAATGCAGACTCCATAGAAGTGAGGATTTGGTTTCAGGCTGGTAGCCTGGAGTTAGTTCAAATACAGCACCTGTAAGAGACTTTAGTATGCACTTGTCAAATCTAGACAAGAAACAGGACCAATCAGTAATGTTTTAAGCTGTAAAAATGCTAAATACAATAAATTACTGTTTGTAAATACACTCTTGGTTACAATAGCACCTTCAGTTTTTGTCTACTGAATACATGAAAAATTAAATTGCATGAGGTAGCCTTCTCTAGTAAAAATTACAGGTGTACAGTAGGTTTTGACAAGGTGCTGCTGTACATTTTGGTGTTTTTTCCTGTTAATGAAATTTCATTCTAGGTAATTAGAGTAAGGAAACAAAGTTTTTTGGTTTTTTTTCTGAAGAGCTTTTTGCTTATTAACTTCTGTCTGTGGTCCATTAAATTTGCATTCTATTGACTGACAGTTGATTTCACTGTTGGAAGAAGATAAAATTGCATAAATTACAGTTCCTTTGCACTTACGCATTATTGATCTTATCATCTGATTCTTGAAAAAGTGTCATTTTTAATACTGAATAATGATATTATTTCTTAACAAATATTTGAAGTTACTTTTAATTTTTCCATTTCTCCATCTCACTATCTTTGGATTCATACTGATAAGACAGTGTGTTTTTTACAAAGATAGGGCAAGAAAAATAGCAGATGTTTAAACTATGCACCCAGAAGTAGAAGCCCTCTGTTAGGAAAAGATAAAAAATACATTTTTTAAGTTTCTCATTAGTTTTTCCTTTAGAAACCTTAGTGAAAATGAAAAGTCAAGAAGATAGAAATGATTTAATAAATTCATAATCCTCAAAACAAAAATAAATGAGACTTCCCTGCTTGCATGTCTGGAATAGATTCTGCCCCAGAAAGCAGAGTACGGCCCATTTTTTGATCTGCTGTCAGTGTTTTATCTGTTCTCCTTTTAGGAATAGGAATTATTTTTCTTCCTGTTAACAGTCTGCTTTTTTAATTTGTCACGTAATAGCCTGATGATGTAGGCAAGAACAGGTTACAGAATAGGTTTCAAATGAATGTATTCAGAGCAAAGTTATCTTACTAATAAGAATTGGGCAACTGATTAAAATATCCTCTGAATAGAATGGGGAGTGGTTCTGGATACATGGAAACAGATAATTTTCATACCATGAAGACTTGGGTGAAGAAAGTACAGCAGAACAGGAGCAAAAGACTGAGGCTACAGTACAAAGGAACAATTTTTATTTAACTAGTTTTACTATATGCTTTCAACTTGAATGCTGATGTATTTTAGTAAATTTCTGGCCTTTCTTTTCTTATTATATGAGAGAAAATATTTGAGTTAATGTTTTTATTTCCAGTCATTCTGGTCAGCATGCAATGCTGAATTGAAGTGAGTGGTGCTGACATGATATAGCTTCTTACCACTACACATCACCATCTTGATGATCTTGAAATACTGGCTTATTCACTAGCCATGCTTGGGTTTTTGTCCAGATATTATTCCCAGTTTACAAATGAAACAGTTGAACCATAAATAGGTTAATTTACTTGGCCGCAGTCCTGCAGAGAGCTTGTGTTGAAGCAAAGACAAGGATTCAATCTTACACTTGTCAGGCATGGATTTATGAGAGCTAGACACTTCCAAATCTACATGTACCCTTTCCCTGCTTCTTCTTTAAACTAGATAGGGAAAAATGAATGAACAAAGAGTGAAGGGCAATTTTTCTTTTTGGCTTATATAAGTCTGGTGTTCACTTTTTCTAAGGAAATTCAAGAGCTTTTCTTTAACACTGAGCAAGCCTCAGTCTTCCTATTGTTGTATAAACGTCTGATAAATGCAGCTTCAGTAGTGCACTGATAAATTGGTGCTAGAGAAAATTTTTCTTGAGATAGTATTGCTGAGAAAAGCTATTTGCCTTCAAATCCTGAAAGTTACATTTCTTTGTACTATTCTAACTTCTCTTTTTAGAGTGTGTTAGAGAAAGCCAGTGTCCTGAGTAGCACATTCTGTGTTAAAAACTGTGGATTGATGAGCTACCTGATCAGTATTATCTCATATTTTAGATCATGGCAATCCAATACAGGAAGTTGTTTATAGAAATGGCCATCCTCAAACTAACATGAAGCAGATATCCTTTAGTGTGAAATTCATTCCTTCAAAAGCAGATACATACTATATGGGTAAATATCGCTACTTTGGCATAATTTAACAGCAGCACTGGGAATGCTGTCTTCTCGAAAAACGGCTTTCACTGCAAATAACCTAATTTAAACTTCTCTTCAAGTTTTCTCCCTCACATGCATATTGTACAATGCTAAAACACAAGCATTAAATGTCTAGAACATCTTTCCACCAGTTTTCTGCAAAATAACTATAGCATCAATTGTACTGAAGGAACTGAAGAAGCAATTCTTGACGTAATTTTTCTGTATTTCAGAACGGCTGTGCTTGGGCAAACAGGATAAAAGCTAAAAGGGATGCTGAATGCAGTGCCTGAAGGGTGCTACTGAGATATCTCAATTAAAAAGCTGATTGCACAACAAAATATCAGAAGAATCATCTGCAAGGGAAATCCAAATATTTGATGTCCTCAGAACTGTCTTAAGCAGCCAATGTAAAACACTGAAGAAAGCAATGAAGAGCAGTCAAAAAAACACTGAAAAACGATTTGCTGAGAGCTGTGATTGTTTCCTTTTTCCAGTGTAGTTATTCTCCTTTCTCTGAAGATGATGGAGCCTTTAGGCAATAACTACCTGAGTTTAATCACTTCTTTGACTAAGGAGACTGGAACCTGCTATTTGAAAGTCACTAGAAAATAAGCAGGTTAGAGAAGTATAATGCTGCCAGCTAAAATTTATTCTGATTTTTAAATGAGTAACTAAACATTAATTAGACCACACCATGATGAAATTTATTTAGAAACCTTAGCTAGGAGGGGAAAACATGCTTCCTGGTTTTAGGGTGATCCTGGTTTCAGGGGCACATGGCATTGCTTCATGATCTTAGGGAGATCAGTACTGTACTATTTGGCACTGTTGAGGCTGTCAGAAAAATGTCATGATTATCTTCAGTAGCAGAACTCTGGTCCCCTATTGTATTAACCACACTGTACAAGAAAGCCATTGATCCACACAAGGATCTGGAGGGCCACCTGAATGGTGAAGAGGCTGGAGCACTTGCCCTGTGAGGAGAATGAGTCTGATGAGACTGGAGTTTTTCAGCTAGGAGAAGAGATGGGCTCAAGCTGTTGAACAGCAGCCAGGCTGGGGCCTGTGGAGAAAGAAGACAGAGCCAGGCTGCTGACAGCTGCTCGTGGCAGTAGTTTGAGAAAAAACAGGTGTGAGATTGAAATGAGACACAACTTAAACACTTTGAATAACTTGTTGACTGTAAATGTTCTGTTTTTTATTTTCCTAAAGTAGATGCTTGTTACTTATAAAAATAATTTTGCAACAGAGGATTTCAAAGAGCACAGTTTTCTTGTGTAGTTAACTTCTGAATTTGTTTTGGTAATCTTTAAAGTTATGGTGTTGAAATAACTAGTGTTATTATCCAAAGTTTATTACACATATGACTAAAAAAAGAAACATCATCTAGGTGTGATTACATAAGTCCTGTGTAAATTTGAATGTAGTAACTGTAATTATCTAAAAGGAAGTTTAGTACTCTATGATAAAAACATCAAAATAATGTGGAAGATCAATAAAGTTAGTCCTACATCATAGCTTGAGAATTTAGAAATTGTATTTTGATCTTAATTCACAATGGAGACATTGAAAACATATTTAATAAGTGAACTATAGAACTTCTTAATTAAAAGTTAAAAATATTCCTCAGTAGTTTTCCCCAGTGATATAAGGAACTTGTTTCCAATCCACATTGTGTGCATGGCTTTCTACTGATTGTTTTCTCTTTTTAAGGAAATATTAGTTTACTTTGATGCATTATTTAGATATACTAAACTTATCAGAAGTTTAATATATATTGCTCCCAAAAAATTTGAGCTCAACTCTATTTGGGATGATGGAAAAAAAAAAGAAAAAGAAAAAAAAAAGACCTTGACCTTTTTTCTCCTATGATTTACTATAACTCCATTCTGTATAGAAGCTTATCCTTCATTTATCCTACTATTTCTGAATTTCTTCCTGTAGTGTGATAAGCTGTATGGCTGCATAACTCTCCCACGTTGTTCTTCCCTTTTCTACCAAGCGATGGTTTTGGTGGATTTTGCTGTTTTGTTGGTTTTTTGTTTTGTTTTGTTTTTTTAAATACATATATTAATGTTCCGTACTTAGAGAGAAGACAAAGTGAAAGAAACATGCCTTTCTTGGGGAGCAAATGGCAGCGAGGGCTGTGTGTGTTCATTGCACAGTCTCAGACAGGTTATTCAGAGTAGTCTCTATTTCTTTCTTTTGTCGCTTCTTTGTAGAAAAGAATTTTACTCTAGTAGTTCTGCTGCTGTAGACAAGTACAACTTTAAATCTTTCTTCTTCTGCAGTTATCCCATTAAGATTGGCCAGGAGAGTATTGCAGAATTTTGATGAATTTGTTCTTTTCAAATTACTCTTCCCAATGTACTGTGTATGTCTAGCCTTTTAATCTCAAATTCGTTGAAACTTTTTTTAGTGTATGAGGTAGATTTTTTTAGTTTGACACCTGATCCTCAAGTAGGCACCAGAATATATCTTTGGTAAAATGGTAGTTTTTACCATCATGCAATTACAACATTACGTGTCTAATTAATGTTTTTTTGGCAGAATCACATTATGTATTAATGTGATAATTGTCATACCGGATCAATTAGTGATCTTTTCTCAATCACTAAATTGTTTAATTTGGATAACAGTTGTTAGAGCAATGAATGCAGGCCTAGTCATGATACATTTTGCAAAACTTCACTAGGAATATATTTCTCGCAACTCTGCCTCTGCAGTTACAATTTACTGTTGCTTCTCTCCATCACACTACAAGATGGGAGAACAATAAAGTTTACTGTAAGCCTTGCCAACCTTCATAAAGAAACAAAATCAGCTATACATTGCTTCATTGTCTGGGATCCTGGTCTTGGCAGTAGGTTGTACTTGATGTGTTGGCAAACTGTATTTTTATGTACTAGGATGTGGGGGTACAGTGGTTCTCCGCAGTAGACTCTAACAGATAACCATTACCAATTGTCTGTCACCCAAACAAGTTCTTAAAGCAAATACTGGCTTTTATTCTGTATCGCTTCTAAAATGATTATTCTTTTTGAGAATTGCTACTTCTTCCATTTGCTTTTCTTTTTAATTTGAATTCTCATATCCTAAATTCCAGCATTTTTAAGATCCAGTAATATCTTTGTCTCCAGTGTTTTCTAACTACTAATTTTGTAAACATATATCTTTGCATAGACAAAAAGATTTAAGTCTAAGTGATTTCTTCAGTTGCTGGAATGTCCATTGGTGTTCTGACACTCAGCAGAAATGGTAAGCAGGCTTCTTAATTGCGTGATTTTCCTTCTTTTGTGTGTGTTTTTAAAATAAAATATTTCAGTCCACCAATGATTCTTTTCTATCTTTAAACTCCTGGTGCTTCCAGAAGATATATTTTAGACCGGATGACAGAACTGAATCTGATTATTCTAGACGAATCTATATCAGTAGGGGCTATCAGTTATGAGGAATTTGGTGATATTTCCAAGTCCGTGTCTTCCTTATCCTGATTACAGTTAGTCACTAGGGAATGCTCAAACTTGTTTCAGCAAATTTATAGACTAATGAAATGTGCAGATAACTGACCTGTTTCTTTCACTGTGCATTGGATATTATGATTTGGGAATGTTTTGTATCTTTACCTCCACTCTTGTATCTCTGAAGGCATAGTCTCCAAATACTTACCCGAATTCTGCACTTTTTCAGCAAGGAAATCCCATGCTTTAGATGATAGGAATTGGGATTGGGCATCTCAAAGTGTCTTTTATTTTTTCCTTACCTATACCCCAGTCTATCCCCCGTTGTTGCTTCTTTCAGTAATCCTAGGAAGAAGGAAAGTTCAAATAATAGAAATAACTTCTTAAAAATAATTTCAAATAAATATTTTGAATCCTCAGTGATACAACTGTTCCTCAATTTTACTTCTAGAATGTAGGCTTTCTTACCTGTCCCAGGTCCATTCTTGGTTTTGAAAATCAGATTTCCATCTGCTTTTCTGAAGAACGTCCATCTTTTTCCCTCCTTCACAGGTGATTCTTGATTCTCCTTTTTTTTTTTTTTTTCCACTCCTACATTATTCATTTCCAGGCAATATGAAAGATTGCTTTATTTACAGTTATTTTTTATATTGCTTTTCAGATGGGTAATAATTCAACAAGCACAGTGAAGAAGCATACATGTAATTTAGAAAATTCTTATTCTCTGTACACTATTAAAACATACATTCGTCTAGCATTCTGCTTTATGCTTGCCTTTCTTTCACTAAACTAACCAAGAACACAGCACTGAAAAGATATGTGCAAGGCAGTAATGCACCTAAAACTTGCAGCTGTGTTGAGTTTGCAGCTTTTCAGTAGGTGCCAGTTTACTCATTTTCATCTGCAGTATTATAACCGGATTTTGGCACATTTGAGTCCCTTATAACCTTATCTACTTTTGTTAAGGTCCTTACAAAAAAATGTAAACAACCTGATTATTATGTGTCAGGTTATGCTACACCATCATTAATTTCTTCTGAGAGAAATTGGACATGTGTTTCTGCTCATTCTCAATCTAATTTTGATAGTGCTTTGGGATTATTTGTGTGTGTGACTAATTAGTTTTCTTAGCTACTACTATTAGGTTTCAAATGTTCTTAGCGATCTTTCTTCTTTTTTAATTTGCTTTATTATGATTCCAAAAATTGCAAGAGATTAGTGATGTTCAGCTTTCCTTTAAGCAGTGGTATTGGTCATTCCTGAACTTAACACAGTCACTTAATTGCTTGCTAAACTGACTGATCATTAAAAGCATGATACTGAATACAAAGTAGCAAGATTTTATTATGTAAATTTTATTATGTATTAGTATTTTCATACTATGTGCTTAGATAAGTTAGCAGGGATTAGGAAATCCCTGCTAACTTATCTAAGCACATAGTATGAAAATTTACCGCCTATCAAGTTTTTGCTTTTATTTGCTAGAGTGTAGCTTCTTCCCAAAGCAGGTGTATAGCATAAGTAAAAGATTAAAAAGTTGCCTAAAGAGACATATATTCCTATTAATGGAAAATCTTTATATCTTAGTGAAAGTCATGTCAAGGATGTCTAAGGATGTACACCTGATGCTATGTGCAAATGCAACAGAATGGTTCCAGAGTTTGCATTTTCAGTGCCTTTTGTTTGCTATGTTTGAGTAACATGTTAATTTATAAACTGTGGTAAGATATTTAAGTCTTAAGAATTTTTTAAAAACT
>JAOWBP010002559.1:25783534-25806554 GCA_028571105.1 Tragopan temminckii | reverse complement strand
CTGCATGTGGCAGGGGGGTTGGAGATTCATGATCCTTGAGGTCCCTTCCAACCCTGGCCATTCTGTGATTCTGTGGTTTTAGGAGAAAAACAATGTAGGACATTTCAGTTGCTCAGCTTCTTGTGCTGTCCTGCCAGTTAGGGGGGCAGAGGGGACAGAACCAGGACAGCTGATCCAACCTGACTAAAAAGATATTCCATACTATGTGGTGTCATGTAAAATAAATTGAAACTGGAGGGCAACTGGCCAGGATAGGCTGCCACTGTCTGGGGACTGATTGGGCATCTTGGTTGGCGATGAGCAATTGCTTGTGCATTATTTGTTTTGTGTATATATATGCATACATATATATATATACACATAAAATTATATATATATAATTTTCCTTTTTTCCTCTTCCTTTAGTAAATAGTTAAACAAGTTCTACTTTGTTCTTTTCTGATTCTCTACCCACTGCCCTGGAAGTGGGGTGAGGGAGAGTAAGTGAACGACTGTGTGGTGCTCAGCCACCTGCCAGGTTAAACCATAGCAGAAGTACTATATGTACATTCCTTAAACAGTGCGCTCCCCCACTGGATTCTGCCACCATTCTTACATGTTTAAAAAAGCACTAAATAAACAAGCAATAGAATTTGACATAATGCATTTGATCAGTGTTACTAACAGAAGAGCCTGTGGCAGATTGTGCATGTTAACTCTCCAAGTAGACAAAATACAAACATCTGGAATTAAAATGTTGAGTATTTCTTAACCTATGCAATTATTAGGAGTACAGGCTCTGACTTGTAACATGAATTGGGTTTTGCCCCAAATCACTGTCCATTAATGTGGCAACTATTTGAATCAAGTACAATCCATATGCCTGAATCTAAATAGATGTCTTCCACTGTAATGAGTCCTCATGGTCATCGTAAAATGGTTAAAGATCATCTAGTTCCAAGCCCCCCGCCATTAAATCGACATATCAACTGTTCCAACACACTTTTTTTTCTTATATAAACTCTACCCCCTAAAAATTACCCAAGCAATTGCACAATAGATATATGCGATTATCTAATACTTTTATTGTGGTCCTCCTGCAATGTTCAAATCAATCACAAGGAAAAGAAAGAAGAGTTAGAAAAAACTGAAATGGTATTTCAAAGGAGGTCACAATGTGGCTATATTTGGTACTGATGATTCTTGGTAGCAAGATACTGGACACGGAAAAATTGTTGAGATAATTCTTCATTCTTATATTTTTACATTTGTTAGACGAATACTATTAGATTCCACTTCAACCCTGTGCTCTTTAACCACTGAAACACACTAAGTAGCCAAGAGTTAAAATGAATACATACGTAAGCATTTATTGTCACAAAACATTTCTATTTTCTTCATTTGGTCAAGATACTATACGATCTAAAGAGAAGTGATTTATAAGACCTGTAATTGTAATTTTCCCCGTTTCTGATAAATTCTTGATAAATTGTTAATGGGTGCAACAACAGCAACATCAGTCATGGAGCAGGAAATATCTGGCATCTTGATAGATGACACTATTTGTCCTTTTCCCTTTGTACTTCCCTTGGTGGACAATAAGCTGACCACGAACTAGCTATGCTCCCTTGCAGCAAGAAAGGCATCCTGGATTGCATTAGGAAGAGCATCACCAGCAAGTTGAAGGAGATGATCTTTTCCTTCTTCTCTGTGTGGGTGAGGCTGCATTTGGAGCGCTGTGTCCGGCAGTAGGCTCCATGCTACCAGAGAGACACAGACCACCTGGAGCAAGTCCAGTCAAAGGCCACAGAAGGCCTGGAGAATCTGCCATATAGAAGAGAAGGCTGGAGAAAGCAACAAGAGAGCATAATTTATAAATTAGGATCTAATGTCTAGCCCCACTGCACTGAAAACAAAACATAATGAAACAGGATAAATGTTTGCAGAAGCAGCAATCAACAGTTTTATTCCAAGCATCAAATTGCCAGGGTTTGTTACCTTTTCCACAGTGTGAATAAAACAGAAGCTACTGCTGCAATGATAAACTATTTAATACAAGTAAATTTAACAGAATTTGCATACAACCAGTTTTCCACAGGCAGAAAATACTGATATATGAACTGAGTACATGTTTAGGGAGGGAGAAAAAAAATTGGAAGCCAACAGAGTGAAGTCTGTGGAAGCACTGAAAACGCTCATATGAAGCAAGAAATTTTAGTAATCGTTGAATATGTGGGAAACACACTATATCTAGGCAAAACAGTTTATTCCTAAGTATATAATAACTGTTATTAGCAAAGTTGAGGTTTGTTGTGTAATCCCATACCAGGTGTTCTTTTCATTATTTGCTTGTATATCCAAGACATTGTTTGTTTTGTATAAATAAAATATATAGCAATTCATAATAGATAGAACATGGAGTTTCTGTTATTTTGAAAAGTTTGTCTTTTGTTGAAAGAGAAACAACAATGTAGGTGTGCACGATGAGGATGCATGCTACATAATTTAAGGATTATTTTTAAACGTATACATGTACTTTTGATTATGGAAGACTATATTAATAACTTATTCTTACATTTTAAAAGTTATTAATGATGAAAAGAGGTCCCTAACATCAAGTAGGAGTTCTACAATGTAAAATTTCCAGGGTTCAAGGGCTTCAAAGGAGAAGGGTCACCTTCTTCTCTGAAGGAGGATGAATTCTGGCTGCATATTTTCAACTGTCCTTGAACAACCGACAGATAGCCTGAGAATGATTTGCTGTTGGTTTAAGCAGCTTATGGCTCATTATTTCTGGTCTCCATGCTATGCTCGGATAATGGTTGAATAGCTTAAAGTTTTGTAGATAAACTTAATGGTATCAGGAAATGAATTGTGTGAATTTTAGTGATGTTATTTGTTTTGCTCAAATATATCGAAAAAACAACATAAACCATAGATGCTCAAATTAAATAGAACCATCTCATCCTGAGAAATAGCTGCTGGTTTGTTTGTTTTTTTATTTCATGTTTTAGAGTTCTGCTTATTCTGGCCACCAACAAATACATTTAATTCCACACACTTTACCAAATTAGAGAATCCACATCAAATAGATTCTAGGCTCAAGTAATTCCAACAATTTAAACTAAAAGAGAGATTTAGATAATTCCTATCTTGCAAAGATCTCTTCAGTATCAACTATAAAAATTTTACTAACTATGGCAATAGCAACATGTTTGTTTGGAGTACTATTTAAAGGAAACATGCCTCAGTATTGCATGGAAGACCAATATGTTATACCTGTAATTTACCTCTCAGGAAAACTACAATATTTTGGTTAACTACAATATCATTTCAAACTCCTCAGTGTGTTAACCAACTGTTCTTTGTAACTTTGACTTAACCTGTACGTATGGGATCACACACTCTGTTACTAGGACTTATTATTGATTCTCTTATTAAATTTATGCCAATAAAATTGTTGTAAAGAATTTTATATAGGAATACATATTTTAAACCTTGCTGATTTCTATTTTTGGAACTTCTTAAAACAGATGGAGGTGGCGTGTTTGCTAAATGTTTTAGTTAATCATTTTCTGTAATTAAATGATCTCCGTTCATTCAGGAAATGAAGATGTGTAATAAACTTAAGGAAATTGAACAGTCAATAGCTGCAATAGATGACAGCAGTTAACTACTGTACAGGGATTTAAACATTCCCATGCACTATCTAATAGCATCACTCCAGCCTGTTTCTTCTAATAGACAGTGTTTCTATGGTGTTGAAGATCGATAGGTCTATAAAATAAATTGTATTTTGGGTCTCTGTAATTTGTACTAGGTTAAAGTACATTTAGGATGCAGCTCTAACTATAGAATTTCTTTTCTGCTGCTATCACACTGTACCTTGCATACACTATGTATAAGCACAAATTATGAGGGGCTTTACTAGGACCACTTCCATCTTAAAATAATTTCACCAACCACATTCCTCCTCCCACCCCTGAAAAATAGGAATTCTATGTAAATGATTGGAAAGAATATATTTTAACATTTAGAAGATACTTTGGAATATTTAGGAATGTCAGATAATTTCTCATACATGATAGTTCAGACTTCAGCCAGGCACCAAGCCCATTTTTCATGTCTTCAACTTTGGAAAATAACAATAAAAATTTGAATAGGCACTTGTGTTTACGTTCTTTATGCTAATGATTACTCAGTGTTTTATGCAGTTGCTAGATATTAAAGCAAAAAGATTTATTTCCTATTAGATGTATTTTCAGTAGAGTCAATATTAAGCTTTCTGTTGTAACTGTTGTAACTTCGCAGTATTAAACAAGGCCATCTCAGCTTAATTTCTCTCAAGTCTGAAATTCCGGTACTCTTCAGACAATACGGACATTACTAATTCTTTCATTCTTTTCTCCTTTGATAATATCTACCTACTAAGATGATAAAGAAACAGATTCAATTATAATTGTTAAGATTGTCAAAAATAAATCGCCATTTATGCCAGTAGTATTTGCTACACAAAGTTGACAGAAATGTTCATCAACTAAAGAAATGCATTCCTGGTAATGAGAGGAAGATCCAAGATAGTAAGTTAATTGCTATGTTTTCCATAGCTAAATCTTATCAATACTTATAAACATCTACTGGGGGAGAGTCAGGTGGATAGGGCCAGGCTCTTTTCAGCAGTGCCCAGAGACAGGACAAGGGGCAATGGGCATGAATGAGAACACTCCATATGAACATAAGGAAAAACATCTTTACTTTGAGGGTAATAGAGCCCTGGAAAACAATGCCCATGGACATTGTGGAATCTCTTTCTCTGGAGATATCCAAAACCCATCTGGCTGATTACCTGTGTAACCTACTGTAGGGAGCCTGCTTTAGCGGGGGAGTTGAATTCAATGATCTTTGGAGGTTCCTTTCAACCTCTACAATTCTGCAATTCTGTGATTTAGGCAAGCATGTATCATGACCTTCCAAAATAATAATAATATAGTTTTACACAGGACAATTTCCTTGAAAATGTAGGGAATTTCAGTGTTTCAGAGTCTACTTGGATCTAATTAAACACTGAAAAACATTGAAACAGATTTTGAATCTCTCAAATTTCTTACAAATCCTCATTTCAAAAATCTTTAATAGGTAGGATAACCTAGAGCTATTTCTACCCAGTACTCACTATCGTCCTTCATAGGCTACCTCCTGCCTCTAGAAAACTTCTGAAAAAAAGGCCACTGCTGTGTGGTCAGCTAATACATGGGTGTTTGGTCTGGCCTTATAAGCAACAAGCTCTTCAGTAGTTATGTGCGTTTGTTACAAATGTATTTCTGACAAAGCTTTAATAACATATTTATTTCCTTAGCCATGCAGTGTAACTGCTAACATAAATGTACAGGCCACGGCCTCTTTGGCTTCTCCAGTTAGACCTGAAAGGATCAGAGAGTAATTTGGGTTCATTGTGAATATCCTGTTAGGGGATTAGCAATGTATAAACTCCCTAGTTATCTTGCTGCTTTTATGTGCTCTTTATAAAACGCTTCCAAACTAGAAGAATAGTATATTTATTATTTCTGGCACTGTTAAACACAATAGCAATTAACATTAGATACTTAACTCTTACAAAGCAAGCAAACCACAATATGCTTATGATGTACAGCACTTCAAACATATGCTTTCATTTACGCACTGTCACCTCATCACCTGTATGAAAGCGCTGGCACAGAACTCTGGTACTATGCAGCCACTCTCAAAAATCTCCTAAATTGTTTAAAATTGTCTTGTCTTTTAGCAAATATTGTGATTCAAAAACTCTTTAAGTACTACATGCCATTTTAAAGAAAAGGAGGTATACTGGGTACACTACCTGTGTCTAGTTCAGATTGTAAGTACAAAATAAAGTTATTTTTAAAATAACAAAATTACAAAAAATAATAAAAAAATCAGTGCCCAGTGGGCACATCATACACTTCACAATTTTATTTCTATACATAAAACTGCAATTAATTACAAACCAGTTTTTATGCAGTTTTGCTTTCTTTAAATGTGGAGTTCTTCCCATAAAGTAATGAACTGAAGTGGAGCCAAATAGAGACCAGCTGGCTGAACTGCCAAGTAATTTTATCCGCATGATTGACTTTATGATCCTTTCACTACAGTAACTAGTCTTTATTCTCACAATCAACATCAACCATAACTCCAAGAGGGAAAAAATGATTAAAAATCTAGAGAATAGTGAGGTTTGTTTGATGTGGTACAGTAAGCATTCTTGCACACACTTCTTCTGTATAATAGGTGCTGAATTACAGGTGTTTATAGCCTCCAAAGTAGCACAGTGAATAGCTGCCTCAAAGACATAATAAGCAACCGATGCCTAAATAATCATTACAGATACTCCATTAGCAGCATCTAACTGTGTGGCTTTTAACCATACAAATTGTTTTTTGACAGCTTGTAACCTTTCCAAACAGTTTCCTTTGGGCATTATACCACACTCACATCTAATTTTAACTTTTGCTTTGTCTATAATTTACTACTTTCTTTCTTTCTAAGGAAACACTTACTTTCAGTATTTCAGTGGAATGGATAAAATAAAAAGATAAAAAAATCAATTGCTATTTTAATCTATGAAATTTTTGCTCACTCGGACAGAACTAAAATCTGATGAAACATAATGGGGGGAAAAAAGGCTAAATGGTCTTGAATTCCTTTGGGTATCTGTTTTACAACAAGCAATATTTTTTTCCCCAGATTATTTAAAATAGGACATAGCAAAATGAAAAGAGAACAAAAGTAAAAATGTGTAAATAAAATATAAATCCTTTAAGGCTGTTCATAAGAGCTGCAAATTTTGCATAACATAATAAATAATATTATAAAAGAGTTTAATGATACATTGCAATGGGATAAAGAGCTAATAAAGATGTACAGTACTTTTTCTCCAAAACAAATCAGTAAAGACACATGGCTTATGCAGAATTAGAGGGCAGCCATGTTTATCAGAAACACTACTGTATATGTGAAATAAATGTGAGGAATGATGTAACAGTATTAGGTGATCTATACTGGCTGTTACTGCCATTATCTCACTGCTGGGGAAGTTGCTTCCAGGAATAACATCCAATAAATCAACACAGAGTAGCAATCAGCACAGAAATATTCTAATCGTGGCAGACAAAATTACTCATATCTTTCAACTGTTTTTCAGCAGATTGAAGCACTTTTCCCATTTTTCAAACCTATACAACAGGTAAAAATATGCATTCAATAAAAGGAAAAATGACTAGAAACAGAGGCAGTGTTTGCTGCTCATAGTTTCCTGTTCCTTGAGGGTGTTAATCAGTGGCTAGTCACACCAAAATTAACCATCATAGTTGAAGAGAGTACAGACCAGACAGGCACAAGAAATCTACTTAGAATCATCTGAGCAGGTTCCTTCCTATATTTTGAATCTTAAAAAGGGTCACTAAATTTAGTGCCGTTTTCATAAACACAGGGAAGACAGAGTAAATCTTTAGATAAAATGTGGAAAAATCCCTCTTCATGTGAATCTAGTTCATCATGCTAAAGTCAGAGAAGGTACATCAGCATAAAATTAGAATAAGACAATTATGAATGAAACAGATTCGTGCCTAACTTGTGACTTATAGCTCTCCACTTGTATATCTCTAAGTAGCTGAATTAATAATGGCACTTTTCTTTGTTACAGATAAGAAAATCAATAAGCTGATTTTCAGAATAAAGATTAGTAGGGAAAAGGGATGTTAGTAAAACAAATTATTAGAAAAATATAAAGAAAGTGTGAAGTATAAACACCAAGAAAAATGAAAAATATAAGAAAATCACTGGAGTTATTTTCTGAGCAGCATTCAGTGTTGTTATTAATCTAAAACTTTTTTATTATTATTATCAAGAGGATTACTTACAAGTTAAGATATTCAGTGCAGAGAAATCATATCTAAACTGTTCCAATACTTTTTTAAAGATCTCAACTTTTATTTCTGTTTAATCAAGATGTTTAGTATTACAAACTGCTCTGGACACAGCTACTGCAAGTACAGCAAGCCAACAAGTAAAGTGAGTTCTCTATAATTTGATTGAAAACTCAGTGTAAACCTGATAAGAACTATAAAAACATCCCTCTTTCAGGCTTCTTAAGTTAACAAAAAAATCACTAAAATCAGACCTATTTCATCGTATAAGACAGTTCTAATGACTGTGGACCAGTTCTAAGTGACTCATGCGTCAGTTTGCAGTGCTGTAAGATATATAATTCATCATTACCACCAACAGTACTTAAGGGCACTGCACAGTTCTCAAAGTAACATGATTATTCTCTCTCAGATATCTATTTCTCAACCTTTCAACCTCCATATAACTGTTAGAATACTCTGTTTGACCAGAAAGAAGCCATCTCCAAACCTTTCCCAGTAAGTTCAAGTTCAAAGACGGTAGATTTAGTTTAGATACAAGGAACAAATTTTTTGCAGTGAGGGACCACATATAAACCAAGCTGCCAAGGGCCTTATCCAGCCTTGCCTTGAAAGTCTCCAGGGACGGGGCATCAACCTCAATACTAGATAACCTGTTCCAGTGCCTTGCCACCCTCACTATTAAAGATTTTTTCCTTATATTTAACCTAAATCTACTCTCCCTGAGCTTGAAAGCCTTTTCCCCTTGTCCTATCACCACAGACCCTGCCAAAAATTCTGTCCCATTCTTCCCCATAGTTCCCCTTTAGATACTGAAAGGCTGCTATCAGGTCACCCTTGGCTCCAGGCTGAGAAGCCCCAGCTCTCTCAGCCTGTCCTCATAAGAGAGGTGTTCCATTCCATGAATCAATGTTCCATTCCATGGATTTCTTTCTCTTACCTGCTTTCCAATAGATTTTGGTGGGCTTAAGTTGAACAATTAAAACAAATGGACATAGACTGATTTCAGCACTCATCTCCTGCAAGTTTTCCAGATAGGGAAAAAGTGGAATTAAACATAGGATTAAAATAGTCACATACAGATAACTTTGACTTTTCTATACACATCCTCTTCACGGAAAAAAAATAAAAATACATGACTTTCAGGTCACCTAGAAAATAGCAAATAAAACACTGAATAAACAAAGTCTTTCACAACAAAGAAAATGATGGAAGACAGATTTTCTCAGCATAACACGGTATGTGATCTGGCTTCAGTACTTCACCACAATAGTCTAAATTAAGAACAGTAAAGAACAAGTTAGAATCATACATGGCTAGGAAAAAGGCTCTGTTTATAAAGTATAAAAAGAGGTATGCTATCAGTTGGAAAACTACACTACTCTGAGATCACTTTAAATAAAGCTTCCCTCACAGTCTTTCCTTTCTCTGTATGTCAGCAACATATCTGTCTTCTAAAATCAGTACATCCTTACTTTAACCTACAGGATTGTTTTTTCCTGCACACTCAGTTCATAGGCCTTCTAGAACCTGCAAGGCCTACAAGAAAGCTGGAAATGTTGTGTGGTGATAGGACAAGAGGTAATGGCTTTAAGCTGCAAGACACTAGTTTTAGATTAGATATTCAGAAGAAATTCTTCATGATGAGAGTGTGAGACACTGGCACAGGCTGCCTAGAGAAGCTGTGGATACCCCATCTCTGGAGGTGTTCAAGGCCAGGTTGAATGGGGAGCTGGGGATCCTGATCTGGTAGGAGGTGTCCCTGCCTATGGCAGGGGGTTTGGAACTAGATGCCCTTTGAGGTCCCTTCCAACCCAAACCATTCTATGATTCTGTGAAGTAAAATATCCAAAGTATCTATAACAGAAATAGCATGAGAACAAGTGTTAAGTGCAGCTCTGTATTAGAGCAGATGTGCATTTCAAACTGATCCAAATCTTAATTGCATTTTCAGTTTTTCTGAAAGCAGAACAAAACAAATACGCTTGGCAGGTAAAATGAAAAAGAAAATCACAATCCCCCACAAGAAAAAAAGGAACATTCGAGAATTCAGGGTTTGATTCAACTCTCACTGAAGTCTATCACATTATGGCCATGCATTTCAGCTTTTAGTTTGAGCACTCGTACAGTTAAAAAATAGAGATTTTTAATTAATTATAACAATCCTATAGACATCCCACTTTTGAATCTGGCTGGCAAAATATGTTCTACTCTACATTAGATGTTCAGGAAACATTTTCCAGTTTTATGACATATATCATCAACCCAATTTGCTATTAGAAGTAATTCTCTGAGGACCCTAGGACTGCTGAGAATTCATGAAACCTCTTCAATTTATTCGTTTTTAAACTCAAAAATGCTTATAGACTTTATTACCCTTTAATTATCCCCTCTCAGTGATGCAATTTCAGACTTCCAACAACTCCTAACAAAAGTTTAGAAATAATTCTCACATTAACCAGCAACCATCAGTAAATATCTCTAAAAAATCATGAGTCTGCTCAGATTAAAGAAGGTTCTTCTGAGTATTCAGATTAAATCCAAAATAAATATTCATAATGCATTGAATTAAAATTTTACTTAAAATGGAATTCCACATATTCTAAAGATACTACACTAAATAAAATTTAAAGCAACATTCATTCTAAAAATATATTCATATGTTAATAAAAGGAGCAATAGTGAAATCCTGACAAAATAGAAAAGTAAAGGTAGGATCTACATGAGAATAATGATCATTAGAAAACAACAGGCTTTCATATACTAAAAATAGAAATCAAATGGGAATTTTGTCCAAAATATTTATTTGAAAAGATAATTAAACAAAACAACAACAAAAAAACCCTAACTCCTCACATCCCTTATTGAGTTCTTTAATTCCCAAAAATCAAATAAAACAATAATATATGATAGCAAGGATATAACAAAAACTAAAGACAAAATAGTTCAAGTTTATATGTTTTCCAAATATGTCCAAAAGTATGCTGAAATCTATATTGGACATAGCAAGCTAATCCTAGAATTGGAAGAAAAATGGAAATCAGTGAAGGCAGCTGGTGGCATGCAAGCCTAGGATGATGCCAGAAGCAGTACCTCTACCCAGCTACCGACCTCTTTTGGTAGCTGAATTAAATCCTTATGTACTGTGTCAATCCAATATATCATCTTTTCACATAGCTAACACTTTTTACTGAAGGACATAGGTGTACTTTTGGAAAGGACAGTGAGGAGTAATAATCTGTTGACTGGCTGAGGTGGCCTGCTCTGAGATTCAGCAAACACCACCTAACGACAAGTTAAAGTCTCGGTCCTCAAGGATTTCAGTGCTGCTTCCTGTACAGCATTGAGCTGCTGTAGATTAAGGTGAAGATCTCTACTGGAGATCTTTGTGTTTTTGCAGTATTATCAAATATGCATCTCTTGTTGATCTTTATGTGAACATGTTTATCTTCCTATCAACCAGAGTTATAGGAATGTTAATTTAAAAAAAAAGCAAAATTATTTAATAGAGTTGTCTTCACACTATCTATATTGTTCTTGTTAAAATTAACAGTTTAAGTACTGTTTGATTTTGCTGCAAATAAGAACTGCTATCTAGCAAAGTGGTTACACAGACCTACAAAATCTAACATCTGTGGGTACAAAACAAACAAACAAAAATTTTATCTAAACTAGCTGAAATTAATATCCAACCTACAGCCTTTAATTTAAAAAGTACACAAAAATACTAGAAGACTAAGAAAATAAATGCCAGTTCCCTTCTTTTATCTCCTCAAAGTCTTCTCCTACTGAAAACACAACCTGCTTGCCTGCAATTGATACATATCAAACACTACTTGTATGCAGCAAGCATCACGTTTCCATAATGATTGATGACAGATGTCCAGTCAGGTTCTTGTTACCAGGGTTCGAAACAGGGTGGGATCAGCTAAGCAGCTGCCAAAGGCCATAGGCATAACTGCAAGAGAGAACAATGCAAATTCACAATTAGGGAGTCTCTGGGGTATGGGAGGAGAATGATTTGGGCCTCTGCAGATTATTGCAAACCTGGTTTTGTTTAGCAGATGAAAAAAAGCTTCATGCACTTTCAAGTTCCTGACCAATTTTTTTGTTCCATAACTATTCTTTAGAACCCCTAGGCCACTGTATCAGCTGCCATATGTCTCTTGCATTAGGCAGCCTGGACCTTTTCCATCAGCTGCAAGAAACTTTCAACACATCCAGTCTAGGCTTTTCTCATCAGCTGCTACAAGTCTCTGTGCATAATGACTATCAATTCCTTCCACTGGTTGCTACACTGTTTGCAGACTCTTGTGAATCTCCCTTAGCAACTACAACAACCTTTCATAATACACAATTAAATTAACATTTCTAGTCAGTGTAAACCCTGTCACAAAGCAGTAGGCTCAGTTAGGCCCTCCCTAGTTTTAGTAACTACCTAAACTTGTCCTTCCTTTGTGTAATGCCACACAAGAAATAGATTTGGATGAATATTATCCTGGAAAAGAAAACTAAAGAATTTTCAGTTGAGTTCCTAGATTGGTTGATTACACGTGCTGAAGAGGAAGTCGCACTCTCCTGGAACCAGTGGCTACAGATAGCACTAAGCTGCTTTTTTCTTTTGGCAACCGCAGCAAACTCAAAATTTTAGCTGTAGGATAGCCTCAGGCTGTGACTACGCAACAGTTTGAAGAAACCCAAATGGTCACCCTTGGAGTCCCTCTTCCTTGCTCTATTTCAGGAAGTAAACTGCCAAAAACAGTCCTCCTAAGGAACATGAAAAGAAAAAATAGTTGTTGTTTATTTATTTAGCCTGAGCTAGTTCATTTGCAATGCATGATCAGGTGAGCATCAGAGTTAACACATGGGATGAGGGAAGACATACTGCAATCCCAGAGGCACAGTGGGCAAGACCACAAATGCACCTGCACTTCTTGACCTCAGCTGAAATGGAACTCCTGGTCTTACTCCTTTACTAGCAATGCTAGACTTTCACTGCACTGAAGATCTGACCAGCTTTAGAGTCTGTCACTCCAAGGCTTCTACAGGGACCTCAGGGTCATCACTATGTGGCCCTTATGTGCTCTGGAATACAGTGACAAAACTTGGATTTACCAATACAAATTGAAAATCATTTTAAGAGAATTAAAGTTAAAAATCCATTTTACAAATGAAGAAGGATTTCCATACCTAACTAGAACAAAGTACACAAAACTACACTAAATGAATATTTAGAGAACAGTTCATAATTGGAAGGTAATTGTTCTCTGTCAATAAGCACAACATATGTGGGGTGCTCTTTGATACTGTAACTTTAGTAATAAAGAGATATAATTTGGACTCTGGAAAAAAAATGGCAGTGGCTAAAAAACAGAACTATCCCCTTTATTACAGGAGAAAAAATAGCTGATAAGTAAGTAAACTTCAAATATCTCAATCACACTCTTAAACGTAAATCTTAAATGTTTTTTTCTTAAGCATAAGATATCTGTCAGGTCATGCTTTTCTTTGCACCTGAACTGTAAAAGAAACCCAACCCTGTTAACAATTAATTGTGAGTATTTTAACTAACGCTAATCCTACAGTAAAAAGAAAATATCTACCCTGGGTACTTTCCTAATGACAGTGAGGGAATAATTATTCCACTTCTGCCATCCTGGTTCAAATCCCAGAGCTCAGGTAAGGACTAAAATGAATTTAGGCTATCTTGCATTTAAATTTAAAATAATATAAGTGGTAATTAAATTAAAAAACCACTTTAGGACTACATATAGAATGTGATTCCATTTGTTTAAGATTTTAGCACAATGTGGAAAAAAAGCTATCATTTATGACATCTGTAATATGACCCCAACATTCATCTGTTTTGATAAAGCAGGTTTATTTACATAATACTTAGCTCCCTTTGCACTGCAAAAAAAAATTTCAAATACACAAAATCTGAAGATTTTAATGAAAAATACAGAATGTTCCTTATAACATGAGACATAATTAAAAAAAAAAAAGGATTAATTGACCTTACCAGATAAAAAGCAGTTTGGGACCCTAACTAGGAAAGACTACCATCAAACAGGGAAGAAAGAAGGGGTAGGAAAAAAAAATGCTAATTTTATAAAATTTATCTCAAGGCTGTCTGAGTGAATATACAGGGAAAGTAGATCAAAATCTTGAGAAACAGAATTTAAGGGCATTGATGTATCCAAAGGCTAAATTCCAGAAAATCAAAGACATAATAATAGAAAATTATCATCAAAGTCTTAGATGCATGCTGGAGTGGAAAAGATTAACCTTACCCTACATTTTTATCACTTATTAAATTTTCCGATGTTAAAATCAAAACAATAAGAAACTGGTGATATTAACATAATTATCAGAATTCACTGAGTACAGGAGAAAAAATAGGGAGTGTGAAAAACACTAAGTTCAGTCAGAGTAGAAATTATAACTCCCTAAGGTCAGTGTATATTAGAAGGAGCATCCGCATGTACCAAAAGGCCAGGTAAAGACTCATCAAACAGAGCATAAAGGTCTAACACAGTAAATGACACTGAGAAATTAAGTTAAAAGTTAGTATTGTTAACAAATACTTAATAGCCAAATCCTCTCTGCTAAACAAACATGAAACAATTTGTCCAACTCTATTTTGACATCCGCTTCCTGTAGAAGAAATGCAAACGACTTGCTGTTTGAAACAAAATCTAGGCACTTTTGGAAGAAAGAGATCTAAAGCATTAAGATATTCAAAGCTTATAAAATTGTATGAATAAAGGCCCGAAAATTAATGTCCATGAAGGAATAACACTAAATATCTTGTATGCAGTTAGAAAATCTAATATATGCAATTGGAGTCAAAGTATTCTGAAAAGTTTAGCACCACTAAAAATAAAAAACATCCAAGTTTTGGTCAGCCTGTCAGTATTCTTTTTTAATTAGTAGAAAAACTTTATAATAGGATTAATGGCCAATTAAGAATATTACTAGATTATAAAGATATCAGAAAAAAATGCCTACTACTCCTTGACCATTAAGTTTGAAACCCATTCGGCTTTACTCGCCTGTATGTTTTACAGTTCTTTCTGCATTCAAATTCACTTGCAAGTGTAACCTAGTACTAAAACAACCTTCACATGTTGATGGCTGTGTTACAAGTTAAAAGAAACTGCGCATCATTTCATAATCAAACATACAGTGTGGCTCTGCATTTTATTTTGCGACTACATCAGTCACATTATTTCACTTTAAGGAAATTTGCTGGTTTGGAGAAATCAAATCTTTGAGGTCTTTAAAAGATTTAACATACAGTGAAGGATTACCATAATACAGTGTCTCTTTAACTCAGCAATTTTAGGAGATCAAGTTCCCCATTATTATATCACAGGCTTTTTTACAACTTGTGTAAATTATTTTGATTTATAAACCCCAAGATTTGATATTGATTTATTTTTATGCTGTGCTCGAATTCATGTGAATCTTATTGTAGTAAGTCATTTTTAAAAGAACAGAAACAAATCATCTCATTTAAAATAATTCCAGTTATGAAACATAAGCATTAAAATAAATACTTAATATTAAATTAAACTGAGAAACAAGACAAGACAACACAACAGCAATTTTACTACTTACTAGATAGTTACAGTCAAGCTGAGAACCCCTTTATTAACAGGTCACTGATGAAAATACCTACTTAATCCCATAAACTATTTAATTCTTTAAATGTATCCAAGGTGTTTTTATCTTCTCAGTATTTCTTGGACATTATGACAACGTATTATATTCATCCAGTTCAGCTTGTAAGTTGACAGACAAGTCCCATCAGACTGCATGTTTGCTAAGAAAACCTGCTTTCATGTGTCAAATCCGAATGCTACACAACAGCAACACTATTTTGTTTCATCATTTAATCACTTAAATATTTCAACTGATGGTTTGTAATCTCCCAAATTCTATTTCATCAGATGAAAATAATTTCAAACAAAATTAATATTCAGATATTACTCTCTAAAATACTACTTCTTTCTTTTAAACAAAAGTTGCAGACAAACTTATTGCTTATCTCTTTCATGAAAGTCAGTAAAGAAAAAACGTGGTTGGTTGCACAAAAATTGTGTTTTATAATATCCCATTTTAGTTTCAAATCCAGAATTATGTTCTGGTAGAACAGTATTTTTTTTCATAAACAGAAGTTTTATCACAACTCTAATTACATACAGACTGATTATAAATATATCCAGTCTTGCATGTATAATTCAAAAAAGGCAATGTTTACCTTCACTGCACAAAGGTCAGACAGATAAAGCTTTTTTTTTTTTTTTTTTTTTTTTTTTTGGTCACTTTATTTTAATAAGCTCATTAGTATTTTGAGTGGAGATTTAAAAAAAAAAAGTAGATTGTCCCTGAAGCTGCTTAACATGTTACTATCTGCTTTAAACCATTTTTCTTAAATTTGATTCCTTCCTTAAGTTGGAAGGAGAAAGACACGTGACTTACTATACTACATACTTAACCAAACCATATTTGCTCTAGCTTTCATTTCATTTTTGCCATACTAGACACGAATCTGGATTATCAAGAGAAAAAAGAGTCTAATTTGACTCTTGATGAGATTACAGTTGGACACAAAAGCTTGTGCTTTTAAAGAAATGTGATTAAGATCAAACTGGACACAATTTTTTGGCTAAGAGCAATTAATAAGAGTATTAAAAGAAGACTGAAGAAATCCTTCACTGAAACCTCCAGGAAAGTCCCAGCGATTTTAGGCAAAGATGAAAATGATCTAAGATTTCATTCACAAGCATTCTTTTCTTTCTGAAAGAGCACTCTGACGACCGGATAACCGGATTCTGATATCGCTCTTTTTTTTTTTTTTTTTTTTTTTTTTTGCTTGCTTGCTTGCAATGGCTCATGTTAATTGGTTCAATCTGGGTCTTTCTGAGAGGTGAGCTGAAATGCCCAAGTATGGAATGGAGTGTCAGTGATCCACATTTTAGTTGAATGATGTGGTACCATCTATTTAGCTTCTGCTGATAAAAAGAAAAGGGTAAATATTTCATTTAAAACAATATACAGCAAAACCAGACTAAGTTGACTGAGTGGTTTTGATGTTATTAGAAAACACTTTTTGGCAGTTTTTAGCAAATCCATCATTCATCATAATATTCTTCTACTGATGTAATCTTCTAGACAACCGTAATTGCAAACCTGCACCCATTTATTAGTATCTTTATTATCGATAAATGAACAGGTATTCTGTGATTCTGTGAAATGTCTGCCATTGGACTAGGTACTGTTGTTCACAGTATATTGTATATGCAAATGCAAGCTTTTAAGCAGTTAAAAAATATATCCATAGAAATCTAACTTCTACCATAAAAGTCTGGTTTAATCATTCTGCATCTTTGTATAATATTGCACTAGATATTTTAAAATACTGCTTATGAGTTATCTTCAGAGATATCAAAAATTTTAGTGTAGCTAATATACTATTATCAACCGTACGTCTGCAGCTATTCTTTATCTGTTTTATGTGGAAAGCTAAATAAAAACATGTCCTTTTTTTTTTCTTCAGAAGAGATTTGCTTATCAATTAGCTCATACTCATAAGTGTACTGAAGAAAATATCGAGTAGATTTAATTTTCTTCATTTATGGTGTGATCTCCAGATATGCTAGCTGCCCCTTGCTGTTTATGGCTCCTGCTTGACAGCAGCTGACTAATCAACTGAAACTGACTTGGGTTTTAGGAATTTCTACTTTTTGGTGTTGCACATCTTTACTGTTTCATGCTAGGAGCTGTGTTTGAACTGGGACAGAATCCTTTTCTTTCTCCTGCGTGGTCCTAATTGCAACAGAGACAGTAAATGAAATGTGTCCTAATATTAACAATAATAGCTTGTCCAACATTGACAAAAGCCCATCTTCCTGGCAACTTCAACAGAGAAGCAGAGGATCACTTGAATATGAAAACTAAAACAGTCTCCCTCAGTCAATCTTTTCAAGAGAAGATCAGGATGATTAACATGTTAAATTTGTCACAGAAGGATGTAAATTAGAACTGTTTTTCAAAGCATCCATTTTTGATCAACAATAAATTCACTTGAATAAATAATTACAGAACAGCTAATCCTGAAAACAAATGGTCCGTTCACAAGGGGAAGAAAATCATCCTTGCTACTTAGGTTAATGGTATTCTTGACTGCATTATGCAAAGTATCAACAACTGGTCAAGTAAGACAATCCTTTTCATCTATGCAGCACGGGTGGTGTCACCTCTGGAGTGCTGGGCCTAATTCCAAGCTGCCCACTACAGGAGAGACCTGGACATATTGGAAACAGTCCAATAGAGGGCCACCAAAATGCTGAAGGAACTGAAGCATCAATCTGATCAGAATAGGCTAAAAGAGCTGTGACTATTTAGCTTAAAGAAGAGGAGGTTCAAGGGGGATGTTATCTATATCTGTAAAAATCTAATCAGAAGGTACAAAGAAGAAAAAGCCAGGCATTTTTCAGTAGTGCCCAGTGTCAGGACAAGAGGCTGCAGACACAAGCTGGAAACACAGGAGTTTCCATCTAAACATCAAGAAACACTTCTGTGCTCTGTGGGTGACTGAGCACTGCCACAGTTTGCACAGTTTGCCAATAGATACTGTGTAGTCACATTGCTTCAGAAGTCAACTGGACACTAGATAATGTCTTATGTAAAACAATCTATTTGGGGGGTGGGAGAAAACCATCAAATTGAATGATTTTTACCTAATACGAATTTATTATCTGAATTACCTCTGACCACTGGTATTTTCTGAGAAAACTATGAGGGATTCACTGAGATACAAACAAGGTAATATTTTGTTTTAAATAATTTTCATCCCAGATATTCCTATTTCTGTACAATATTTAAAATATACAATAATCATTGTCAGAAACAGGCACCACAATTAGACGTATTGGAAAACCTTGTTCAAAAGGATCCATGTCCAGTAAGATAATGGAAATCAATACAAATTGAGTTTTCAACCAGAAATGAGCCCTACATGCATAATTGTGAAATTAAGCATTTTTAATTTAAGGAATTTAAGGAAATTACTTCCCTTGTCTACAGGAACTTCTGTTATTTTGGAATAAAATTTGTTGCAGTCCTACAAACAAATTTTCTATAAATTCTGTATTAGAATGCATGAATAAACATTTAAAAAACAGCAGTATCAATGGAATAAATAGGGTCATTAGTTAATGAATGGACAAGCTCTTTGCGTTTGAACTTTAAATTTATCAGCATGTTAGATGCTTGATACATATATTGTAAACATACAAATAGTGTTCATTATTTTTGCTTCTAAATTACATATATATATATATCCATCTACATCTATATATCATCTCATACTATTGTAATGATGTGTTAACAATGATATTATCATTTGATAGCCTAGCATTTTTAATATGACTTTCTGATTATTGTTGTACGCTGTAGAAATTTGAAGTGCATCTCACTGCAACTCCAAAAAAAAAGAGAACCTTTTTCCAAGGGCTTCCCAATTAAAATGTGACACCAGTTATTTTTATTTCAGTGTTCAATAGAGAACTCAGTAAATATGTACATGTACATATGTATTATATGCAGCTATGAATTTAAAATAAATATTCCATGCCCAAGATAAATTTCACACTGATAGAAAAACTTGCTTCGTAGACTTAACAAAGACTTTCCTGCATGAGCACTATTATGTTTGAATGGTAATCTTACACAGCTAGTGTTTTCTTAATGTCCTGGGGAGCCTGATCATTGTAAATTACCTGTGACATCTCATTAATCCTCTTTTTCCTCACAAACGCATAATTAATGGTAACATTGACAATAATACACAAATTAGCTAAGTGACGCTTTATGGTGTTGGTTTTGATTAACGTCAGGAACCCAAAAATGACATTAATGTAATGCAGATCCCAAAAGGCAACCCGCACTTTGACCTCAGACATACATTTTGTTTGCACCATCACAAAGATTAATCCTTCCCTGGATGAAGACAAGACAAAACTCTGGCCACTGGCATTGCGTGCTGGGCTGTTGCTGAAAAACAAACTGCCTCAATTGCATTTGTTTAAGAAGGAAATCTTAATGCATAGAAAACAACGGCTTAGTGTCATTTCCTATTGTCTTGTTAGGACAAAGATAAACGAGCTACTGTCACGATTTAGATCAACTGCTTCTCTTCTAACTTCTATTATTTGCTTATTTATGGACTAATGTTTAATTAAAAGCATA
Organism: Tragopan temminckii; assembly: GCA_028571105.1. Lineage (NCBI taxonomy): Eukaryota > Metazoa > Chordata > Aves > Galliformes > Phasianidae > Tragopan > Tragopan temminckii. The sequence continues at coordinate 25,786,395 of JAOWBP010002559.1, read as the reverse complement.
CCTAGATACAGAAAAGCACAATAAAGTTATCAAATTACTTTCTCACTTCCTACACACTTATTTGGTGGATCACCTTGTATTTAAACTTTCCACATTTTGTGCTAGTGTTATAGGTTCAAACGGGTTACAAAAGAGTAAAAGCAGCAATGTACTTATCCTAGATTGAAGTAGCAGCATAAAGAGTACAATCTATTACAGTAATTTTAAAAGGCCAACAATTTTCAGAATACATGTTTATTTGTCCATAATATTTATTTTTATATATCATCTATGTATGTATATATATGTATGCTTAACAGTGTGTAACTGAAAGTATCTGGCTCAAAACAGTTAAAATCTCCATTCCCCATATTAAAAGCACTGTTCACAACCACATCATCTTAGAAAGTAAGGTAAATTTTGATTATGCACTTGTATACTCTTTTTATCATTTCATAAATTTAACTCATTACAGAATGCACAAAACCTCAAGAAAAAATAGTAATTATTGGAAAATACAGGAGAATATTTTTCTTCTTAAATGAAAATTCCATCATCACTTCTCTCTCATTAAGGTTTTTGCTGAAAAAGCATATCTGTAAAAGGTAATAAGCAATCTTGTTTGAACTAACATTTTTTCATATATTTTATTAACCAAAATACCATAAGACGACTTTTCTAAAAAGTGTTAAACATTGTCTGGGTTTCCCATTGCAATAGAACACAAGACTATCTTCAATTAACAAGATAATTTTTCTTTATCCCTCTACTTTTGTATAACACTGAAAGATGAATACGTGTGGGTTTATCATGAATATCACAGAAAGGAAGAAAAAAATTACACAATAATATCAATCAGGAAAATATTTTAATATCACAAATACAAAGAGAAATAAATGGTTGAAAAATGAATAATAAAAGACATCCCTGGTAGATAAAGCCTTTTAGATATCTTTAATTTTTTTTATTATAATAGGTGTGTGTATGTAGTTAAAAATATCTTACATAGATCTTCAGTGTTTTATTTTTTACATCTCCTGTTGGATAATCTTAAATCTTTAAACCTAAAATGGATATTTGAAATAATTTGCTTCATCTGATCACATTATTCTTAAGTTAAATTTCTCAACAGTGTAGATTTTAAAGCATTTTATGTAAAACAGGATAAATTTTCTCTGACTGGGGAGTACATTTTAAAGCACCGCAAAATTTAAGGGGCAAAAGGGAATCCCATAGAGGCCATATATTTACTCTAACTAACCAAGTCATAAATCCAGATTACTGCAATAAATTATTTTTATCGTTTGAACAGAGTAAGTACAGTATCCCATTTGAAAGATATTTGTGTTTAATTCATATCTTAAAATTGACAAAGATAAACAATCACATCTACAGCAACTGAACTGCACTAATGTATACGGAATATACAAGCTAGAGCCAGGAGCAGAGACAAATCTGTTCTTTATATCATCATTGTGGCATAAGGTCATTCAAAATGTAATTGTACTTCTTTGTAAAACATAAAAAATTGTCTGGTTGGAGCTGCAAATTTTAAATGGCTTTGTCTGTGTAGTAATCCGTTATCAGCTTGTATGAACCCAGTAATTCTTTGTTTCATATACAGTTTGCTGGCAGCCTACAGTAACCATTTGCTACTTTTACTTTGCTGAATTAATATTCAGCCAGATACAACAAAAGCCTCCTAAATATATGTCTCAAAAGAAACCAGCCCACTTTTAACCCTTACTAGTTATCTCAATTTCCTCTTCACCATAGATATGATTAATATTATCCTATTAGCCTGACTGTCATTTTATTCTTGCAGTTCCATGCCAGCCTTGTAGAAAGCAATCTATCAAGAGATACATTTATAGGAATGATTTGTTTCCATGTTTAAGTGCTGTGCGTTGACTTTTAATACTTAAAAATGGATATAGCAAACTGATTTTTTAAAGCCTGTAGAATCTTATGCACGTGCATGAATAAGAAAAAAGTTAGTCTGTAAGGCAACATTTTTCTCACAATTCACTGAATGCTTCACTCATTAGTTTCAAGAAATCTTATTCCAAAACATAATCTTATCAGAGTTCTCTATGTAAAATTTCTGTTTGTTGTCATACTTTGAAATTTAAGAACTACTTGAATTATATAGCTGAATGATATGCTGGCTAAGACATTTTCTTATTCCACACTTTTACACTAACCCAACTAATATGATAGTTTCAGAAGGAAAAAAATAACAATGTCAGTTTAGGTTTCATTTTTCACATCACAAAAACATTCCCAAAGACTTAACAGAACATAAACTGGTTAAGTATAGATTCAGTTTTATCTCCTCAGTTTATATAAATATTTACCAAAAAGAAAAAATAACTGCATGCAATTACACACACTTTTCCCCAGCTAGATTTAACATATGTGTGTATAAATGTAGTTTATCATGGAGCACCACACTGCATATTCAGGAAATCCATTCAACATCAGATGTCAGCATCTTACATAATGTTGTATAACTATGATTCACAGAAGAACAGCTTCCAGAAAAGCACAGCATTCTACCTTTTAAGAATCTAAGCCCGATTTTATCTCAATAAACAATTGCTTTTTAGGGTGATGAAAGAAAATAATTACCATGTTAGACATGACAGAATTTACCTGTTGCTCTATGAAATACAGTGACAAAATGCTTGGTTACTTTGCTAGTTGTTAGTTGAGCAATTATTTACGTAAACATTCTTTACACATTCATCAGCAGGTGTTTCAATTTATAGCTTCATTTAATAGTAATAAAATAACATCAAATCCAAACCACATGATGTGCATATTCAAGGTTTTTTTCCTCACTGGGGGGGGGGGGGGGGGTAACAACCCCTTTTAGACTG
>JAOWBP010002559.1:25728431-25775305 GCA_028571105.1 Tragopan temminckii | reverse complement strand
TCTTGTTCTTGTGCTTACTTATATATTACATTATATATATTATATTTAAACAAGACATTTATATAAAAAGATGGATTCACAGACATTTGAATGACATGATTTATAATAACTTTATATGACTCTTGCCTGAGCCATTAAGTGGAACTGGGCAAAGTGACTTAGGAGGTCCCTGCAAATGCTATGTCCCATCAAATAAAGAGACATTAGTCATCAGGACCATAGTGATCCATCTCTGACACAAAATTTTGAGACCATTAGAATTCCACTTACTTGAGCACTGCTCCCAGACTAGACAATGGAAAGATACTATCACACATTCATTTTCACGGGCTTTTTATTTTAATTTTTAGTTTCCTGCTGTCTTAGAAGCAGGAAAAGAAGATTTACTTGCCGCCCTCTTATTCACTGTTTCCATCTGAAGATTCCAGTTTAAAAGCAAGGTTAATACGAAAGTAAATTCTTTTAAAGTTTGTGGGTAATTTTTCAACCTGGTACATAAGGAATTAGACACATCCCATTAAAAACAGCTGGAATTATGTAGGTAATGCCTTGCATACCACCCAGAAAATTTACCATGAGCCTCTAGCCACTTCTGTTACTCAAACTTTCCTGAGGCTAAAATCACTGAAGAACATCTGGGCTCTGTTCTTTGGGGATTTCTATTTTATTCCATCAATATTTTCCCTCGCTTTAACACATGAAAATTGTAATGAGGTATTCCCATATTAGGCATATGGGAACATCCACTGCAAATGATACTCACAGGAAAATCTAGTTTGTGAATCTCCTGTGCTTACCACTATTATACCTGTCATTTCTAATTCAGTAGCATTTTGCACCTGTCATTCATAGCTAAATGAAGTGCTATATATTGAGGATGGATTTGCTTGCTGTCCAAGTGCCCACACCTTGTCAAGATTGCACTAGACTGTATGTTGGTTAACTCACAAAATGTTCCCAAATATTTAAGACAACAACAACAAAAAAACAACCAATGGCATTGACCAATGTATAATATTGGTAAGACTAAAGAGAAAAAGAAAAATAATATTTTTAGGATTTAATTTCAACCACAAAGCATCTTCAAAAATAAATACTTAGAATAAAGTGGAAGGTTCATCAGCATTCAGTGATTTTTCCTAAATACATATATATACATAAATATACTTTGTTATAGATTGCAACAGATATGAATGCACGCAAAATTATGCAACTGAAGAAGGCTCAGAATGGGCAATTCGGCCTTAAAAGTTTTATTATCTAACTAGAGATAATCTACAGTTGTATAGTTCAGTTTTGTCTGCTCTAACATACACACTTTCTCCACCGAGGAAATAAATAATGTCAACCTTTCATTAAATAAATGTTTGCTTTTATTTGCTAGTTTGATCATCAAATATAGACTCAACCATTTCAAAAAATCCTTTCATCAGTTTTTAATTCAGCTGATTTGGATGGAGCAATATCATAGTGCTTTACATGTCCTTTCCTATTATATATGGCCAGTACATAATTGCCTACAGTTATCTTCTGCTTTTATAAATGACGAACTTTTTAGAATTATGGCGTATATCATAATCATGATTGTCACAACAGAAAAGCTTGTAAATATATTCTGTAAAATTCCTATATTCACTGAAGAACCATTGCAAGTACATCTGTCTTAGAAATCAGCTTTTATTAAGCTTATACGTAGTCTTCTTAATTGTGTATATGTATTTTTGCACACGTTTGCACAGACAGGCTCTTTCTATGAGATTTGCCATATTACATGTGGCAGGCTGTTGAAACATGAATAAAGACAGTAAGAAAAAGGCAATGCACATCCTGCTGATAATCAAAAAGAGATTTCTGCAAGTTCCCCTTGTGCCAAATCTTAAGATTCATCCAAAACTCCTACGTTCATTTTTCAGCCTCTAGAATTTCATGTTGCATTATTTGTCTTACCTGCTAGATGAACATACTACTTTTATTTAAACCACATGAGGTGGCTGTACTTGACTTCTTTGGAGGGAATGTAATATTTAGCAATTTCATTATGTACAATTGTGAAAAGGTAAGGCATATTTTGTAAACATAATTTAGGGATCATTTTAAATGACATACCTTTTCTCCAACTCCTTTCCACAGTCTGAAGCTGGAAAAATAAAGTGCAGCCCATATTCTCTTTACAATTTACTCCTGAGAAACACTGACCACATAAGTCAGTAAACATTCATCGTGAGCTTTAGGCTACCTTCCTTGGATTTGCCCTCAGGCTAAGCCAAGGGCTAAAAACATTTCATGAGGAGGTCACAGTTTTAAGAAAAATAAATGTATTGCTAGTACAGCATGGTTACTCAGCTTGGCTTCATACTGGAAAAATTCCTTCTCGCAACAAATACACAGAATTTTATGTTACCTGTCACATTATAATAGATACTGTGGTTATAAATCACCAATATGCTAATCAACATAGCTGTTGTGACCTACATACCACATATTTCTGCCAGAGCTTCCCATAACATGTCACATTGAATCCACTCTGAGAAATACAAACCAAATCTACTTCAACCCATTTAGCACAAAGATTCCAGGGAAGAAAAAAAAATGAGGAGCACAGCAGAGCAAAAAAGCTAGGTCAAGCTCTCTTGTTAATCTTGGGCTTCTGTGACATGAAGCCATGTTTGCCACCATGTACTGCCATGAGCAATGACATGATTTCTCATGAAAAGGGCTACAAATACAAGAAAGTCTCCATCCAATACAATTCCAAAGAATCTTGAAAGATTCCTCTCTATACTGTTTGTTGTCTTACTGCAGTTACTGAACCACTTAAACCAAACAATGTCTACAAATAAAAACTATTGTCCTTCAAAAACTGCCTGCATGTCTATGTAAAGATGCATAGTTTAGAAATTTTCTAAAAATTTTAATAATGCATACTTAACGTACTTTAATTGTTCTTGGAGGAGTTTATGTTTGCTTGTTTATTTTTTGTCTAATATGTTTTGGTTACTTAATGTGTGGTTAATAAAGGAATATAAAATGGCATGGAATACATTCACAGATTCATTTTATTCTTAAATTTAGACAGTAATATCAGTGCAGCAAAATTAAAGCTTAAGTAAAAGTAGCTAAAATACATTATAATATCAAATGCTCTACCAGGTCATCTAATTAATGTTACTAAGGACCTTCACATTGCACTATTTTTTAATAATCTCTATTTTACTACATATGTTTAGGACAGAATAATTTTTCTCTATGTGGTACAGAATCTAAGAACTTCAAGTTATGTATCTTCAGTGAAGATCTCCTAAAGCATTTTCACAGAAAGTGTCTTTAAATCTGATGACCTAGAAAAATTCTAGCCTAAAGAGTTACTGTCTACCTGAGTTTCCCCTGCATACACATTTAAGGAGAACAAATCAGAATACATTTAGAGAATTACTTTTTTTAATGCCGTTATTAGGTCAATATTGCAAAAGAACATCAGAAAATAATTACAGTAACAGCTTAAAGCTCAATATGTAAAAACAAAACTGATTGATACAGAGATCCTTTTCTGACTAATTTCTTATCCTGGCTATGACTGGCCAAAAACGTCCTCTGTGTTGAGGGATCAAATACTGTTTTCCTCTGCAGACATGCGACTTCTACAGAAAATAAAGAGATTCATTTAGGCACCCCTAAACATAGATGGTCTTCCTGTCTCAAATGGAGTGCTTTAAACCATACTGCAGTAATCACAGATGCTCTGCTCTTGGCAGAATGAGAAAAGCTTGATATAGATTCACAAAATAGCTTCATTAGATAAAGATGCCATCGGTCTTTATTACCTCTATTATCTTAAAGCAAACTTCACCAAGTACAATATGGAGCTAAAAATCAGGAAAAGACCAATAAGGAAGTTGTGAATTAGCATAAAATGGTTAAGTGAGCTTAATTCCAATCAATACCTAAGCTGAAAACAGGAATCAGAGGTGTACAGTATTGTAATGAATTTGGTCATATGTTGAGTGGAGTAAAAGTAACAGTTTACCATATCAGCATCTGTCATTAATGAGTTTAAATTCCTGTAAGCTTATATCTGTTACTAGCTCAAAGTAAATTTTTTTTAATGGAAACTATTCAATACATCAACTTCCTCTTCGTAACTTTATTAATTTCACAGTTTATATCCAACTTCATTTTTTTCTTGTTTTCAAAGATGAAAATACAAACTATTTCTTTTTTCCAAGAAAACTAGCTAAAACTACATTTATTTTTAAGAAAGACTTTCACTCCACAGTAAATTCTCACAAGGAAGATCTCATTAAATTTTCTCATGTTTTCTGAACTCTGGGGCACTATGTTCTGAAAGGCAGAGTAACACGCCTTCTGTCTGGTCTGGTGAGAAAGATCACTTGAAAGCACCAGCAACACAAACTCAATTGAGAAATATTGCTTGTGTGTGAAACAAAATTCCTAATGATGAAGTGAAATAATTTGAAGAACAAATCATAAGCCCTTATTTCAGACTTCTATTGCTAATACTGATAATTATATATGTATTTTTAAATTGATTCGGAAGAGGAGAAAGTAATAAATTCATACTGAATACAATGAATTTTCAGTTACAAATTCAAATGTCTTGCTGAGAGGAAACATCAGAAGAAAAAGGATTCACATTTTACGAATAATCTTCTCATGAATTGTATTTTTTTTTTCCTGTAATTCTGAAACCTTCTGTGATAGTAGAATGAAGCAAGTTTGGATATTTTAAATTTGGTTTTCTATTTATAGCCCAAATGATGTGCCAATATCTTGGAAGTGTTAGCCCACCGGCACAGGAAATTTTCATAAAGCAAAAGAAATACAGTTTAGCCTGAACATACTGGAATACCTTCCACTGTTTTACATCAACTACTGTTTCCAGTTCCAGCCTGACACTGTTCTAGCCAAGTCATAACTATTTAAGCAGGTTTTATTACTGAACTTCAACTCATGAAAAGGTGGAGCAAAATTTAAAAGTTTCATATCCCGTGTAAATGGTGCTAAATTGGTTTACAATAGAAAAGGATGAGAAGATCCAAGGAACACACTGTAGTACTGGATTTATAGAGCCTAAAAAGCTGATGGAAAATTTTCTGGTATAAAGAAAGTCTTTGGAGAAATTCAAAAAGGGGAGAACTGAAGAGCATACCTATAGAATCTACCACTCATTTTACATTTTGAGCATTGTACAGTTACTGCATTTAGTCATATCTGAGGTTTTATTCAGGGTTCTTGGGTCCGTGTACGATATAAAGTGCCATTCTTTCCAGGGGGAAAGAGCTGTAACACTATCTAGACTGCCAAGACTCTTTGTATAGATATTGTGCAAAATAATGCCTCTGAGCCTCAGGATATGGTTTTACACATTCCTAGCATGTTACCTAACTCCATTAGAAAGAATGCACTCTGGCAATCTTCCTTTGAGGATGAGCAAATATTATAGGGAACATGCTACATGCCAGACAAACAGCCTTAGCTTGAAGTCCTGACAGATGAATATGTTGCCTTTTATGGATGTGAAATGCATGTGAAAACCACATCAACATATTGCAGCCCCGTGATGTGCCAAGAAAACCTTTGGAAAAAGGTAACCATAGATTTGAACAACATAATGATTACCCCTTTGTTTTGTCAATTAAAAAGTTACTTTGAGTGATTGTGATAGACAACATAAGGATTACAAACTCTTAAAAATACTACACTGAAAAGCTACACTGCACTACCCAAGATTTAGACAGTTGTTAGTAAGAATGAAGAGGTTAATGGAAAAGTTTCTCCAGATAATAAACAAGAATGCATATGTGCACACCAAATATCATTAAGACTGGCTTTATTTGTAAGGCTACATGAATATAAAGCTTGGGTATGTCATTTTCCCTAACTGAAATTGCATCTTTACAGCTTCCAAAAATCTTATTTTTAATTTTTTTTTTTAAAGAAATCTAAAAAGAGGTTTTGCAAAAAAAAAAAAAAAAAATCTGTTAGATCATTTCAGTCACATCCCTGAGATAAACCTGGGATAATGACAACTGTGAAAGTCTCCTAAAGAACGCTGTATCCCAAGGTTCATGAAAATAAGATATCTTGTTTCTGACCTGTACAAAAACAAATTAACTTAAAACTGAACTTCATACTTTATGATCATATCATTTTTAATAAATTCTGATAAAAAAGAACTAAAAACAGCAAAACCATTTCACAGAGCATCAGCTGGGTCACCCTTGATCAGGAAAACAAGAACATATCTTAAGTTTCCAATTACCTTGGCCCTGGGATAACAATATTATATGGACTGAGTTCAGTATAGTCCATGACACTGAAATCTCTTCTAGGGTTGTGGTAGCCTTTTTGGCAAACCCAGTCTAGAGCTGCAAATACTAGAAACTTGAAAAAGACAGCAGTAAACCTCTGTAAAATCTGGATGAGACAGGCTTGAATCTATGCTATCAAATTAAACCAAGGAGCATACCGCTTGGTTTAATAATGCCACATTATTATCTCACTCTTCCCCTCTCTTCCATCTCAATAATTTGTCATTCTCCAGAGTGCCCAGCACAGTCTTATTTCCCTGCTCTAATGCTATCACTGTGCCAATATTGAATGGGAAACATTAGTTGTCATGGACTAAAACATTGTCTTGCTCACAATCACCAGATGAATGTTGAAAAATGCCAATACTACATGTGTGAAATGTGTGGGTTAAACAAATACATGTAAAGGAAGTCAATATCTATATACTAATTTTTTAAAGGGATAATTTTGAACTTTTGGCTAGTAAGTGTGTTTCAGGAAACACATCTTGTATTAAGTCATAAATCTTCTGAGTGGAAAGATGGATTTATGTTCCTTTAGACAAATTAATGGCTTCTGTAGAATCACAGAATCAAAGATCTGCTTGAAGGGACCGTTAAATTTCACCTAGCCCAACACCCCTGTAATGAACAGGGACACACACAGCTTGATCAGGTCACTAAGCCTCATCCAGCCTGATCCTGAATCCACCACCACTCTAAGCAGCCTGTTCCAGTGCTCTACAACCCTTATCATAAAGGTATTTTTTCTTATACCCAATATATGTCCCCCGTGTTTTATGAGTTTGAAACCACTTCCCCTAGTGCTATCACAAAAGATCCTGCCTGTCTCCTCCTTTCTTATAGTGCTCCTTTAGATGCTGAAAGGCCATTATCAGGTCTCCCCAGAGTTTTCTCCTCTCCAGGCAGCCAAAGCTATCTCAGCCTGTCCTTACAGGGGAAATGCTCCAACCCTATGAAGATTCTTGTAGCCCTCTGTACACACTCCTATAGCTGCATATGTCTCCTGTACTGAAGACATCTAAATGCAGTACTCCAGGTGAGGTTTCACCAGTGCAGAGTAGAGAGACACGATCTGCTGGCCATGTTTCTTTAATGTAGCCCAGGACACTGTTGGCTTTCTGGGTTGCAAGGGCATACTGCAAGCTGCACATAAGCCAGAAGTGTGCCCTTGCAGCCCAGAAAGCCAACTGTATGTTGAGCTGTATTAAAGTATTCTACAAAGGCAGAGCAATAAAATAGGATCCTAACTACAAGAACAGGAAAAAAGAAAGAAAGAACTGGAAAAGCAATAGAAAAATCAATTATATATACAATAATCAGCTACGACATCTCAATAAAAATATGAGTTGTACAAGCTGATAATATGTGAAAATTCTTTTAATAGTGCATCACAGAAGACCAATGTATTAATTGTTTGCTACACAGTGTTTTAGTAGCAAACTGGTGATACATTAGCAGCAGACCTACTGAAGATCAGTAATTGCAGACAATTTTTTACTTATACCAACTTCCATGCACCAATTCTAAAATAGACAAATTCCATTAAGTATAAAACTCTTCTTAAAGCTTGAAGGAAACCTTCACTTTTGGAAAGGAGATTGGATATGCTGAAGTGATGTGGCACCTGACAATGAAAGAGATCTCTATTTTAGACACCTTTGTAACTTTTCACTATGCAATTATAAGAAAGGAACTGAAACTCTCTTCATGATTTATGAAAAATAACTAATGAACTGCTGTATTCTTCAATTGTGACAGTTAGTTTGGGGAGTAAGGATAGGAAGAGAAGGTGCATCTAGATAAAGTGACTGTAACAAGACATGCAGTTTAAATAGAAGCAGCAGTTTTATATGGGTAATGGATTACATCGATCTAGAAATAGGAAGTTAACATTAACCAATAGGTTTTAATTGATGTATTTTGGTACTGGGAGCAGAAAATAAAGGTTTTTTTCTTTTTCTTTTTTTTTTTACAACCATATTCTTTGTGGAACAAAGGGATTATTGAAACCTCCATGTGCTCACACAGCTGAAGCAAACTGCATTCCTTCTTTGTAAGAACAGAACTTTCTTCCCAGATCTGCACTCCTATTTAAAGATGTACATTTCGTTAGTCAAGATTAATAGACCATTTTGAGATGTTTACACTACAATATTGTGACACCTGACTTCCACATATCAGCTCAGATGCAGAAGTTCCCTGACTATAAACTCATGCCCACTGTACTTTCCTATTGTATGAAAAATCTCTGCAGAAAAAAACAATGAGATTTCTAAGGATGATATCTTTGCAGCTTCTTGATTCAAATACAGAAATCAAAATCGTTATCAACTTTTGAAGTCTTTGTGAAAGCGAACATTAACTATTTACTTTTCTTCACTGTACATAATCTGGTTTAGCCTGGGAACAAACATTACCCAATGTAATATTGAAGTGAAATCAGGAGCGGGTCAAGGAACTCCTCCAGAATTTTAACATACCTACGTTGATATGAAGGTGCATTACCTGTACATGTTTGTAGCTTAATTGGGTTAAGCTCTTTGTTGCTTCTAGGAAAAGCTGAATTTAATAAGAATTCCTACTTTTCTTTGGGATAACATCTTCCATCGATTTAATCCCTTCTTGTACCTAATTGTATCATGCGAGGTAGCTATAGTTTTCATTTTACATTCAACTCAACAGCATGATGAATAGCTATTGTCAGCTTTACTTCACCCTGACCTGTGGCTGCAGCAGTGGGGGTAGGCTAGGGTCAAGGAGATGGCCTCAAATAATCTACAATTTTCCTACCCCTACTCCTACTCCTTTTGTTTAAGTTTCCCTTTCTTTCTTCCCTTCACCCTCCCCCCCATCCCCCTTCTTTCCCTTTTGCTGTTCTGAGGGAGACTGAACAAAAACTAAAAATGATGGATATCACATTTTGTTGTTTGTTGCCCCTTTTATGACGTTTCCCATCATCTTCTTTCAAAATCATCCTAACACTGTAGTATATGTTTCTAATTTATTTTACAGGAAAAAGTCCTATTTTATTCATTTAGATATTTCCTTTTGGTTCAGTATTTTATTTACAGCATATGGGGATTCAAAACTTCAAACACTAACTCTGTGATTTACTTACTACATTACTGTATTAAAATCATTGTAAGAACTGGCCTTTCGATAGTATCCAATTGAGGCTGATTTTGTCTGAAAGTTTTTACCAATAAAGCTATGAGCCTTCTCACATTAAAGCAGGAATACATTCACTGCATTTAACTACTGGCAGTTTCCAGTTAGAAGCCAAGAAGGAAGAAATACTACATAAAGCATTGAGAGGTAGGGATAGGAAGAGAGATAGTACTGTTTAAGGACACAGACTTGCTAGAGGAGTTATGTACTGGGAATTTGAGATCGGAAACTTGAGCCTTGCTTGGACTTACTTGGCAAGAGAGCTGGGAGGAAAGAACCAAGCAAGTAAACATGGACTGGATAGGTAAGGCAACAGGGTGAAGAGCCAGAAGTTGTAGAGACTGAGCCCAGCAAAGAGCATCTTTTTCCATAACAAAAAAATATTTCTAGTGCTAGCACTCTTAGAAGTAGCCATAACTGTGGTATCCTTGAACTGCTGAGCATGTTGGTTTTGCAAGCTGAATGTTCCATGAATGAAGGACTTTACTAGTGTCATGTTATCCATTGTTGTGACTTCTATTGCATGTGTTGATATGTCCTAGCTGAACTTACACTGAAGTGTTATGGAAGGGATCAAAAGGAATTTATTAAAAAAAATAGTTTGAGATGTAAAAAGTGAAGATTTACTTCCACATTCAGAAAAGGAACAAATATATAATCCTGCAACAAACTTACGGAGATCACCAAAAATATTATATCCATAATTCCATAGAGGAAAGAATTGCACTGTATCACTATTCATAAAACACATGATTTTCCTAATTTAATGTAAATTGCTAGGTATGTGAATCATTATGCACATATTATATGCATCTCAGATTTATACATATAAAATTCCTGTGAGAATTCGTTGTTCAGAAGTCTGTTTTTATGTTCCTGAAGTTTGGAATTGTACCTTTTTCATTTCATTTTGTTTTTCTTTGTCTGACAAGAGACCCTTTCCTGTTACCCACACACACCCCAATCACCACAGCTGTTCTCCTTGCCTCTTCAGAAAAGCTTATAGTATGTGTACTGACATGCTCATGGCTCTGTATGCGCACTTCTCTTGTCATAGGAATGGATCTGCTTCAAGGAGATCTTTCTGGTTAAGACATATGATTTCTCAGTATTTTTAAATGAAGAAATATGCTCTTAATCACGTTACCACAACAATTTTCATTTCCAGCCAATTAAAATTAGACTCAACTTCAAATATTTATTACTAAATACACTTCGCAGTATTCTGTTTGATACATAGTTTTTGGGGTTTTTGTTTTGTTTTTTAATTAAATTAACAATTAAATCCATGAGAACACAATGAGAAATATTAGGTGCAAAACTACTTGCCACTATTTGGCAAAATATATCACTTTTGTTGTGAAGGAAATTAGTAAAAAGTAACATGCAACATTAAAATAAGAACCCCTGCTGTGAAAGAAATGTGTAATTGGTGTAAATAGATAAAGTGTTACTCTGTGGCATAAACTAGGGGTTCATCATAAACAGACCCACAGAATTCGTTAGATACAGACCAAAACCAGACATAGCTTAAAGAACATACTAAACACTTTCATGACTGGGATTTAAAGAGGTACAGAGTTTCATGAGCATAGCTGGTGCAGGCTCTTGTTCATCACTCATGAAAATGCATAGTCAGTGATGATGACCATGCTGAAAAAGTGTTTTGTAGTTGCAAATTCGCTCTATCAAATAGTGATGTTATGCCCTTTGTATCTGTTGTAGTTTCCACAGAAATAAATAGGAAACATTACTTCTGGAGTGACCTGCTCAATAAACAGTAAACATCGCTATCAGGCTCAAGCAGTCTACATAATAATGCTAAAACGCAGAACAGAAAAACAGATTCATGGGATATAAGAGAAGAAAATTGACTAAACATGTCCCTGAGGCCTGCAGAATAGACACCACTGTTTCTTTCAAAGGAAATTCGAGTTACCTGATGTACTACTTGCTGTTGTAGTTGGTTTAGGAAGACAGTAGGGAACTGCTAACCACTGTCTATAAAACTAATGATTTTTATACATATTGTCTCCTGCCATTTATTGCTACACAGAGGGAAATTGTTGAGCAGCTAGTCACACTTTCTGATTCTGAGGAACTGATTTGTTGCAGCTTTGGTTCAGGCAAGAGCAAATCCAGGAAAGGAGCGGCTTTAATTTATGCCACTGTCAGAGTGTCTCACAGTCCCTCTACCACTGGAGTTCCTCTCTGCCACAACCTTTCATGCTCTGACAAGGGATTTCCCAGGCAGAAATATATATGTGTGTATTGCACAGATGGTTTGCATATGCGCAGTAGACTTAACATATCTGATTTACTGCGTATGCACCGACCATCTGTGCAGCACATGTGCAGGTCTGATGTGTACTGGACACATTGGACTTACTGTGCATGTGCTACACAGTTAATCTGCACACACACAGTAGCCACAGCTCTGACTGAGTTGCCAGACATCCAGATGGCCAGAGTCCTTAAATTCCTTCCAGAGAAAAAATGAAGATAGAATAAGAGGATGTTTGCTTTTATTTCTAGTGAATATCATAGCTCAACTTTTATTCACAAATGTAGTGGATAATTAGTGTCCACGGTAACTTCATTACTTACTAAAACAGAAAAAACATTTTAGTTTTTTACTTGAAGAAACTCCAGTACACAAAGGGAAGCTCCCTGCTGGTCACACATGCCCTAAAGCAGGGTGTAGATCACAAAGCAGAGCTCTGACAAAACTCAAAAAAACTTTACAGAAAACTCTATCAGCAGATTAAATCTGTTTAAAATTAGCAAATCCATAACAAGTGAATTACACATGCTTCTATTAGTGAGGATTGGCAGCCACTTCAGATTTTCTGCTTATAAACAGCCTCTCAGACCAGAAATTTTTAAGTTACACAGGTTAGCGTTCAACTCAGCAAAGTGGATCAATTGTATGCCTCAAGCTTAGAAAGAAACTTAGTCACTTCAGATCAGTCATCCCCATTCAGCTGACTGGGATTCCGTGCCCTGGAATGCACATAAAGTTTTCATTCCCATCACTCTGACTGCAAGCTAATAACAGTGTTTTTAACATTTTGGCAATTTTCTCTCCATTAACTGCCCCTTAAAACTAAACTGCAACTAAAACACATAAATAACTTATCAGAGTCACCAGTCTTTTTGTAACGGCAAATGTAAACCACAAAACATATTATTGGCTAGAACATGCAAAAGCTTTATTTAAGTACTACTGTAACACAATGAAAAGTACAGTGAAAACAGCAGTGCAGCACAACCCTAGGCAACAGCAAATGAGAACAAGCAGCAGTTATGGATACAGAAACAAAGAAAGGAAAAAAAACTACTTACCTTCAGGTGACCTTCAGGAGACAGTGACCTACAGAGATATCCTCTTACCCCCACTGCCAACCCTTAAATGAAGTCTAGGAAGAGGTGGATCCTAGCTCCACCTCTTCTGGTCACTCAGATGCATTCCATGCAGCTGAGCTCTCCTGGATTGGCCCTATCTTCCTACCAGGTGCTCCATCTCTGATTCAGGCTGTGACTCAGCATTTTTGCTACAGCTACCTAATTGATACCTTTTCATTGACACAGGAAATATCATGTGGATATGTGGGAAAGCAGGAGGAAAATGGATACAGAGCATTGAAGTGAATGCTGCAAGGAAGACAGGGACTGGCTAAGCCTCATAAACTAATATCAGGGTTTCTAATTTAATCCAAGAAAAGGCAAGATTCTCCAGCTGTGTTGTTAATCTATTAATTTTCTGCAATTTCCACAAGAACTGTCTCCTTTACCTGCTATCATGTGTAAGATAGCAAACTGATGTAATTTTTATCACAATATACACTTTCCAAATGTCCTGAAGTTTTGAAGACCTTTGAAAACTGCTTGTAATATTTTATTTGGGTACTTGACCAGTGGATGAAAAATGTTAACCTTTTGCCTTCAAAGGCTGAGTACCTTTCATTCTATAAAACAGTGTGTCTTAAAAGGTACTTGTCTCTTCTAAGCTGCTTTGCCTCACTTTTTTTTGTTTTGTTTTGTTTTGTTTTTTTTAACCTCATTCCGGCGGTCTATTTAAATCACAATTGATCGATTTCAAAATATATTTCCTAATTAGCACTATATCAAGTATATTGCTTGTGATAAGCCAGCTGTTTTGCAGAGTAAAATCTACATTGTAGCTAAAGGTTGAAATCAAATTTATTTTATCCTACAGTAAAGAAAGCAAAATTTGTGGTAAAAAATGCTAGGTCTTTTTAGTTGCGTTCATTACTGTGTCTAATCACTAATGAACATTTATATATACATAATTTTTCCAAATACTTTCTCAAAAATAGAAGGTAATGAATGAAAGCTGGAGGTTTATTCACATAATCTGTGAACAGCAACAGGCAGTGACTTGCAAAAAAGGATAATTTACTATTACCGAAACTGGCAGTGGGCGTAACATACTTGGCACATTTTTAATATCCTTAGCATATTTTGTTTCAAACTTGTTAAAAGGATATGCTGTAATTGATCTACTTTTAGTGACAGCATTGAAGAATATTGCCAGAAGTTGTAACATGTATCAACACAAAAAGACAGCAGAATTAAAAGATGTCTATTAAAATTGATTAGATCCTTCACTAATTGTTACTATATATAATATATTATTACCAAATAACATCATACCTATACATTTCCACTGCATAAATGCTGCTGGCAAAATTAAAAAAAAAAAAAAAAAGAAAAGTAATAGATTTTACCTATCTTCCAAAAGATAACTGGTGATGTCAAGGATCTCTGCTGCATGGAGCCGCTAGCAGAATTTTCGTTGGCTCAGTCAAGTCTCAAATTGTTTTAAAACAAATACCTAAAATTTTGAAGGCTTTCATACCAGTGCATTCATATATGGTATGGAAAATCAAGAGCCAGCTCTCCTCTCCTAAAACACTCACTTTTGAGGATACCATAATGAATGCAGTAGTGTATGTTTGAAAGTGACACTCTTATTTCCAGAGATACTTAATGTATAATATTTAATATCCACTAGCACAAAAAAAAAACTCAGTAAGACTGGAACTCAAATGAACAGCATAATCTGGCAATATAACAACTCAGTTATTTGCTCAGTCTTCTGACTAGTTTATGTCACAGAAATATTTTATAGATCCCCAGTGACTGAACAGCCACCTCAGAACACGGGCTAGAACATGTGTAAAAGGTATAAATCTTTGTTTCAGTTCCCATTCTGAATCAGTTAAATAGAGAATGTGAGGCTGATTCTCACCATTTCTTACAGTAACAATACCAATGAATGTATCTGCATAGAATCACAGAATCACAGGGTTGGAAGGGACCTCATGGATCATGAATCTCCAACCCTCTGCCACATGCAGGGCCCCCAGCCTCCCCATTTAATACTAGACCAGGCTGCCCAGGGTGAATAGAAAATATGGACAAAGGAAACTGGTTTTAAGAAACATGATCACAGCTATATTTTATTTCAGTAACAAATATTCACACAATCATTCATTTGAAAATGCTTGATATGTGGCTGAACAAATGTTTATGAACAACAATTTGCTGAGAAAAAAAAAAAAGGCTTTGCTACAAGGCAGGTAGGTCACCTCAGGAATACGATTCTCTTCTGACAAGCTGTTGAGATTACTCACAATATTTCCCTGGTATTATTTTTTCCAGCAGAAGCAAATTTAAACAGAAAATGAAAAGATGGCAGAGAATATTTATATAGTGAATGCTGAAAATGTACCTTTATTGTTTGTTTTTCCAAAAACCTGTGTTGCCACTAAGAGTGGTCTCTTAACAGCCCATATTGTCAGGGAGAGGCATTTTCTGTTTTATTGAAGCAGAAATCACTGTGGCAAATATTTTCTTCATTATGTACAGTAATCTTCTTAGTAGAAGTAATATTATTTTGCATGAATAAGAGGAAATGTCTTTATCTAGTTTCACTGCCACTCAGCTTCCAGCATGGATGATAGAAAGAACTCACATTTGAAATTTGGATAATAGTTTCATTTGGCTGCTTACTTGATATTGATGAACTTACAGTGCCCGTTTGCCTCCTATGAATTGGCAGTATAGCAGATGAATGGACAAGAAAAAGCAAAATTTTAATGAAACGTCAGCTTACAGTAGCAACTCAATTGCTGATAGATTCAATCTTTTATATGCTATTGCAAACTACAGTGTTACTTTCACTGCTCACCCACTGCATAAGCACTCAAGGGAAGGTAAAAGAACTAATATAGAACAGAGTAATAGATTTGGTATTCAAGTCTTTGGACAAAATATTCCTGTTTGGCAGTCAGCAAGAAGAGAAATAATGGAAAAATGAGAGGAAGGTTAATAGATTTCAAGATTCTGTTTTGAAGAAGAATGTTAAGCATTTTCACTGACATTGATCCAAGTAATATATGTGGTTTCAAATGCGTAAATGTACTTAGTGATTCTGAGACTATCTCAATAAGCCCTTCAAAATTAAAGAACATAGAAAGTTTGCAGGACCAAACACTAAGACAGATGCCTTTTGACATAAGAATGAGAAACAAAACACAGACGTAAAACCCAAAGCACTAATTGCAGTATTTCCCTAGAATATGTAACTGTATGTGGAATAACTGGATGTGGAAACTCATTTTACCTAAAGCTCTAGTTATTCACTAAATCCTGTAACAATTACACCCAATACAAAACCTTAAAAATAAAATAAAATAAAATAAAATAAAATAAAATAAAATAAAATAAAATAAAATAAAAAAGAGAGAGAGAACTTGAGGAGCTTACAAAGGCAGGAACTGACTTGTACAGAACAGATCCATTAAGAGAGATTATAGGCATAGGAGGCGTAACTATGACTAGCATGGCATGGAGAATGTTTTTGTAGGGCTGTGTTTTGCCCTGTTCGGGTGGGTAGCCTAGAGAAAGGTGTAATTTGGTCCCTTGCTTTCTCTCCTCCATTGTGATGAATGAAGCTGGTCAGCAAGGAAAGCAATGTGTGTCAGTACAGCCTGGCTCCAATTTCCTCTGTAGCAAGGGACAGTCCAAGGACAGATGATGAGTCTCACTGTGCAGCATCTTCCTCCAGGCTTCTAGCAAAGCCACAGTTTATATCAAAGAATACATTACATTAATTTTACATTATTTACAATTTCAATTTTGATTCTTCAGCTATCTTTGTGGATTTTTTATTTATTTATTTTTATTTTTTTACTTTCATATGAGGTGGCACAGAATCAAGTGTTTGAGTTAATTGATTTTCTTTTTTTTTTTTATTAATCACAAATTTACTGATGAACACTGCATGTCAAATATCTAGAGCAGAAGAAGAAGAATACTTTGTAAACAAAGAATATTATTCAGATTTCAAAATGAGTTTGTATGGATCTCCTATTTCTGGAATTTATGTAGGATCCTAATTTTGGCTAAATTTCAGAAATCTATCAGTTGCAATCCTGACCTTGCAAACCAGAGTTAATTAAAGTCAATCAGTGATTGTTTAAATTGCTTGCTACTGCCTGAAGCAGAATTACAAAAGCTAAATATGTGTTCAAAACTCCACAAGAAGTCTCTGTCTTCTAAGAACTCTAAGTGTATGACCTCATGGAAATTCTAAGAAATAAATATCGTATAACAGCTTGAAGAAACTTGCAGTTGCTATGCTCTCATGTCAACAAAATAAGTAATCATGCATGAAGAACAGCAGTGTTCTACTTTCTGCCCCTAGAATATTTCACTTAGAAATGTGAACTAATTGGTCAAAAGATCATGAATATTAAGCAGTTGACAAGAAGAAGTTAACAAATGGAATTAATTACAAAAGCATAGGTTGATTGCCAAGTAAGATTTATTAGCAATGTAGTGTTAAATTATCATGTGCATTAATCAGGTTTATTGTAGTGACAATCAGCTGTTCAATATTAAGCTTCCTTGGCTGATTTGCAATGAATTGCTCTTGCATGCATATTTCCTACCACAAACTTTCATGAGTGCTCATTCTCCTTCATTCTCAGATATGGACTGTTTTGTTTCATGAAGAACACTTTCAAATACAGTAGAATAACCTATTAATCCAAACTGGTTTTCTTTCATGAAATCACATCCAAGTTTTGTAGAGAATGGAGAGAGAATTTAAAAATCTTAAATCCAAGGAGAAATTCTGTAAGTAATTACTGTGGATACCAATCTGCAATTTTCATTATTTATGAAGTGAATTTGTAGTGCCATTCTTAAACTACAAGGGCTGCTCTGAAAGTAATGTCTCCTCTTTTATTACATTGGCCCATCACAGCAGAGGCA
The DNA here is from genome assembly GCA_028571105.1 of Tragopan temminckii. NCBI lineage: Eukaryota > Metazoa > Chordata > Aves > Galliformes > Phasianidae > Tragopan > Tragopan temminckii. The sequence continues at coordinate 25,757,498 of JAOWBP010002559.1, read as the reverse complement.
GATGTTGGTGGGATGGCAGTAGAGATTGAACCTTCCCATCAATATTTTATTACATTTTGTTGCTGTGTGACAGATGGCAGCAAAGGGGCAGTCTGACAAAATGGTGTCTGACATGGAAGTGCGTATGAAACAAAAATGCGGAATTGAATGCCTCCACGCAGAAAAAAAATTGCAGTTATTGACATTCACTGACTCTTGCTGCACACTTATGGAGGCCAAACAGTTGATGTTAGCACAGTGAAAGTTGGACTGCATGGGAAGTGTTTCCCTAGGAGTGACACCTTCATAGCAGCTGTGAAACAGTGGGTTACCCCCACTGGTACAGACTTTTATGAGCACAGCATATTCAATGTTGGCAAAAAAAAAATGCATAGCTAATGGTGGTGATATTATTAGTGTTTTGTAGCTGAGAATTTGGTCTATCAAATGATGTTATTGAGTTCTTTGTATCTGTTGTATGGAAATAAATAGGAGGCATTACTTTTGAAGCAACCTGCATAACTAAGTAGTCTAGTGGTCCATTACTACAAACCAGATCTGTGAACTAAGGATGAGAGAAAATGTTTTACTGGTACAAAAGGAAGATAAAAAAAGGTGTTGATCTATTATTAGTTCAGTTGGGAATTCTAGCTCAATTATTATAGTAATAATGTTTTAATATACTTTTTCTTTCAAAAACACTAGCATTAGTACTCACTAATTCATGTTCTAGAACCTTAGAAACAAAATGCAGAAGAAGATTGGAATAGGAATAGGAACCAATACCAATACATTGTATTATTTAGATTTATCTTGATCACAATATTTGGCTTTTTCTAGAAAATTCCTCAGAGTAAGCATCCAAGTATGTACATCTCATAAAAGTTACCAATACATTTCCATACACTTAGATGAAAACATTTTCATTGGCTCTGGCACAAACCTAACTCATCTGAAAGCTTCAGAGTTAATTCTGCTAGCTTTTCTCTTTCCTCTCGTTAATTCTTCAGGAATTTTAAGGGAGGATCACCCAAATGGGTGCTGATGGTTCATTTTCCCCTGAAGCTTTCAAAGGAAATCATTGAAAGGAAGAATGAAAAAGAAACCCCAAAGTTCTCAGGTCACTTGCATCATCTTGTTTTACATGCTTATTAGACTTTTATCATCAGAAATTGTGGCACATTTCTTTTAAGGCATCCTTTGCACGGCAGTTGTGTGAAACAATGATCTGTTGAATTTAATTCACAGATCAAAGAGGAAGGAAATTAACCAACACAGTAAATTGATTATTTCATGGGTGACATAACCAAGGCAATGATTTATCTTAATAAAGAGCAACATCCCTCTAGTCCTTAACTGAATTCCAGCCAGTGCAATAATACTCAGTTGTTAATGACTTTGATGTTGATGTGGAAAAGTGAATGACTGTGTAATCACTGAAATGGGACCTCATCACAGTTGGAAATGTTTAAGCCAAATCATTTTGGACTGTGAAAAGAGCCCTGAGTGGTATAGATTGGCTGGGTCCCAGATTTTCAGTCTTAACTAAACAGGGCCTAAAAACTTTATCATACTGCTATGCCTGAGGCTGTTCTGTAACTCTGACAGCCCCAGAGAATCGTAGTATAATGTATATGTTTGTGGACTCACTGTGGAAAAAAATTTAGGGGCTTACAGTACCAATAATAAATACCTGTCTATCAACATCCAGCTAAAAGAGTAATTAGTTAAATCCATCGTTAGGAGAGGGAAAGAATAAAGGAAACAGAAGTCAGATAGGAAACATTTTACTGAAAGCTTATTTTTATATCCCACATTACTAAAAATGGCTTATGAGTGTGAAATACAGCATTAGTCATTCATAGCAGCCTCTACCTCCCCATTTATCCTTCCCTACCAATGCTTACAATAACAAATCAGGCTAAAATTAGAGGTGCTTCATAGTATGTTAACTTAATTATCATTGTTTCAGCACTGATTGAAGAGCACACATCAAAAGGAAGGCTCCCTTGTACATCAAGTTCAGCTTCCTTGACACTGATGTTCAGCTCACAGATTAGAGAAGGAAGCTGGGTCATTCTTTTCCTCTCAGGTTTCCTTCAAAACCGCTCAGCTGAAGGATTCCCAGCATTAATGTTGCTCCCTCCATCTCTTGCAACTTTATTTTTAAAAAGACAGAGGTGTATTTACCACCCTCCCAACTGTACTTCTCATGTGTGCCATTAGAAACCAAGAGGAGACAAGGTAGCTAGAAGGTAATAGCCCAAACACTGCAGCTTTAGGTTTCTAACCACTCCAGAGAGGCTGCTGCAGGTATGGTTGGAGGAATTCCAAGCACTCACCCTGCTTGAATACCACACAACCCCCAGGCTCCAGAAACATGATACTCCAATTCTGATCATTAAAAAAAAAAAAGCAAAAAACTGAAGGATTGTTAAACTGCTCATCCAGGCCTGCAGCTGGGGGTGACTCAGAGTGCAGAGCTGGAAAAATGCCCAGGTGGCAAGATTAGAAACTCATTTGTGTAGTTTATGTGGCCTTGCCAGGAGCCTCCGTTTTTTCCAAACCTCCTTCAGTTTATTAACTTTAAAAGCACTCCTTTCCTGTTGGGGATCTGGCATGACTGCAGTGAGGCAGCTCTTTCTCCTTTCGCATTAACGACACTTAAAGGCTTTCTTTCCTGTGCTTTCCTTTCTACTTGTGTGAGATCATCTGTGGAATTTTCAGATGTACTCACCCTTTCTTCACCTTTTCATTTTATTCTTTGTCCAAGGGTTCAGTTTAAATTCAAGTGCTTTTAAACTAACTGTATTCAGCAAGCCAACACTATCAGGAATATATGTTATGAAAGCAGGAAAAGAAAAGGCCTTCTTGTCATCAAAACCATAATAATTATGTGTCAAATGTAATTACTGCTCTGTGGGTAATACATTTAATACTAAGTGACAAAGTAAGCTGCTTGCAGAAGTAGAAAGTAACTGGTGGCAGGATCAAATTTGATATAAGACTAAACGTCCTGCTTAAATATTCTGCCTGCTAAATTTCTACCAGGAAAGTGAAAAAAAAGGTATTTTTTTTCCTCCTTTAAAATAGCTAATGTACTCAAACTTCTCAGTTCTCCCACTCTCCATGTAGTGAATCACAGCTGTTTTAAAATAAGGAACACTGTGCTATAAATGTGCACATTTCTAAGATCAAACTCTGGCGAAGGAACTCATCAAACAGACAGGAATTGAGTGTGGGAGTTTTGTCCTGTTGACCCATTATGTTTCCTCATTAAGTTCATACACACATTTGACTCACTTGATAAGAAGCAAACTTTCCATATTTCTCTGCCTTCTTTAAAATACATAAATTAATGAGCAGTTGGTAAAGCTGACATGTGCCTGTGAATTTGAGGACTACTGATATGTGAAGTCATATTCTGAAGGAGGAAAAAAGTGCTATGTCAAGAACCAATATTATAACATGACAGCACGTTCAGAAATTTGTCCATTTTGAAAAATGTCTTTTCTTCCCTAACACAGTTCCAAGTAGACTTAATAAAGTCTAACGTATTAAGAAGAAACCAACACTTAAAAAAACTTATGTTTTGATAACGTGCATTCCCAATTCTGAAAATAATCCACAATATCTGTGTTTTAGAGTAATATTGTGAGTAAAATCAATTCACCTAATTGCTACCTAAATGAATAAGTGTTTACAGAATGGACATTTTTTACTAGAGTTACAATTATATATACGGGTGTCTTTACTTGCAACGTCTGATGCATGGACTCAGATGTGAACAATCCAAATTGTTTATTACAGATTCTCACATCACTTATATAGCTTCACAAGTTTTCTTTTTCTAGCTTTCCCATCCACCCTACAACTTTCCCATTCACCTTTACATGTTGACAGAGCATTCTACGAAACACTCTTCAACCGTTCATGCAGGCGCTTATCCAATCAGAGCCATGAGATGTTCTTTCTTCTTTTAGAGGTGTCCTTGGTATTCATTTGTTTATCTTGCTCCACAGCTGCTGCTCTGAACAGTTTTTCTTGTATTCCCACATTTACTGATTTGTGTTGGACTCCATAAATGTAAAATTAAGAATAATATGAATAAAGGATTCAATGACTGTAGATTCTAGTCCTCAGTTTTTTATGGTTCTGTTGGATAATGAGAACAGAAGCATTTCTACATATTTTCATGTTCTTTTCTTAGCAAGCTTTGATTGCTTTGTATTTAAGTTTCAGGAATGGTATATTTCAGGAAAATAAATATTTAATGAAATATGCATAAAATTCAGAGATATTTGAAGACAAAACAATTGGAAGATTTTCAAAATAATTTTTCATTGAAATTCATCTCTTCAGTCTAAAACTTCTTTGAAGTTTTAAAATTTCAAATACTCATTGAGCAAATCTAGCAGTTTTTAGTAAATAAAAGTTGCACATATAATATTAGACTGGAAGTTTAATTTTAAATATTTCACTGATCTTGTTAAGCAGTGTTCGGTCACAAGATTAAAACTATATTTTTTATAATATATAAATGATTCTGTGATTATATAAATATAAGTGATTATATAATAATCAGTGTTCGAAAGAGATACTTCAAAATAATGTATTGCCCAGGAATAACTTGGAATAACTTGGGATGGGGAAAAAACTTTTCACCAGCTTTTGAAGGTTTAGCTTGAGTGATTTTTTCTTATCTCTTTTTACTTATTCTTTTTCCACTAGTCAAAAACAAAGTAACATTTCTTTTTCTATTTTTGTATGCTTTAAAATGTTATAATAAAATCTGTTTCTTAAATTAAGCCCAAATTTCTATCTCAGTATCAAGTGGAACAAAAAGCAGACAGCTCATTAACTTGAGTTTGCATGGTGAATACATCCAATGTTCATACACCATTCTGCTTTCTGAAAAAGCTTTTGGAGTATATTTCATTGAAAGCCAGATTTTACGTATATGCAGAAAAATATTTAACAGCATTTGCTATCAGTCCCTGAGTACAAGTGTTTCTCTTTAATTGTTATGATTTAAAACAGCTAGGTATTAGGAAAGTATTTCCACTAATCAGGCTCTCTGTTCTCCTGTGTTCATTTGTAGAAGAGACAGAATCATAGCATAGCTCAGGTTGGAAAGGACCAGCAATCTAACCATACTACCCTAACAACCCACTGCTAAATCATGTCCCTGAGCAAAGGACAAAAGATCTCACATCTACCTCCTGTAAATAGCTAATTGGCACCAAATTTAATTTGTGGAAAGTAGACACTAGAAGAGTTCAATATACAAGTGATCATGTCATATTGAAAAAGCAGTGGTGATGAACAAGATATTTCCTCAATAACAAAATTCATGTTAATTAATCAAACCTTTTGGAAATGCTTGTTACACATATTTTAAGTCTATGCAAGGATGCTTCCTTTAAATCAAAACTGTTTGCCTAACTGGGTATGTTACATAATACCAGCAGCGCTGTCTACGTGCATAATTGTCAGTGGTAGAGGAATACAGGCCCAAAAGCATTGTCTGACTTTCTGCTGATAAATGAAGCTGATGAAATGAATGGCTCAGAAGTGCCAGGTTTGGTTACAGTTTCTGAAAAATTAAGTCAACATGAAAGAAATCATGTTTTCAAATGGTACTGTTCTCTGTAGACTGATACCCCAATTTATTAAACTCTACTTCTTGGGTCCCAGGTTCAAGCACTACTTCTGCTTATCAGTCACCACTTGTTTCTTGAACTAAACAACACATCTGTACTTCTCAACTTGACTAGAATTAGCTCCCCAAAGGAAAAAAAATATTTCAAATAGTTCTGACTGGCTTCTAAATTGGAAACATCTGTAAGAGTTATATCTTTTCCTGACATAAATTAGTGACAAGGAGTTCATATAAGAGGTGCAGACAGAAAATAAAATAGTGTAATAAGTATTTCAGGTAAGAGAAAAGAATTGTCATGACTGGGTAGGTATGAGACAGGAATATGTGACCCCAGCCCATTGCTTTTCTATAGTACTAGAATAGATGTTTTATACCCCTGTTGTGTTAACCAGAAAATGACTGCCTGAAGCAAGATCAAATGTCTCATTAGCACTCATAATCGCTACCATAAGTTGAAAACAGATGAAAGAATAAAGGATAATATTCCAACAGTAGAATGAAAAAAAATTGACTCCTTTTGTTCGATGGTGTGCTTTCTCCCTCAAATGGGGCCTCCCTCACAGTTAAGTTCAACAGACAAAGTCATTATAAATAGAATTCTAGGCAATTTCATCCCACTTTAAATAGTGTTCGTAACTACAGTGGAAGAGTCTTTTCTTAACTATCAGTAATTATTCTAAAGCATACGATTTCTTCTTGAAAAACATTTTAATAAATAAATTTATCCCTTCTCTACAAATTTGTGACAATAATTTTAGCCAATCTGTCACCCCCACAAAAACTGTATCTCCCATTTTCAGTGAGAAAAATATCTGCCTCAGCTAAGAGAAAAAAAATGTCTTGGTAGAATTCTAGAAATCCACCTTGATTCTAGTTCATCGGGGAACTTATCCCTTAATTTATCTGAAGCTGTGGTCTGTGCTAGCCTATGAGAGCGTTTTTTGATGATGCATGAAGAATAGTATTGATTCATGGTTTAGTTGCGTAAATTTGATATAAGGTTAGTTCTACCCAGGCACTCAGTACACAGAGTGAGAGATACCTACATGCAGTTGCTTGGCTACATGTAATGACTTCTCATGAGAAGCATTCAGCATCAAAATGCTAATAAGGATTTGTTTTAAGAAGCGATGTAAAAGAGCTGGTGGGTAGTCTAGTTTCCCTACATAGTACAACATAATACAGACTGACAGATTCCATTTTTCAGGAGGAACAAAGTGATTATTTGGCAGAGACATGGAAAAATACACTGACTAGTGATGTTGGGTGACGTTAACATTTTTTTTCCATACCTGTATTTTTCTCAGCTATAAAAGTCAGGAAGAAAATTTTGTTCAGTACAACGGGAGTACTTACAAAAAAGTACAATGCTCAGTACTGTGCACTGCTATAAAAGAAAGGGGTTGTATAAAATCAGTAATCTCTTTTCTCATTTATTATGGTATACTAATACACAGTATATTCTGATAAATGCAAATAAACTATAAAAGTGCTTCGGTTGCTGATATTACTTTATATGCACAAGTACAATCATTTTATTCTACTGACTCGAATATGTAGGTGTTATATGCATCTAACTGCAAGAGGAAATATCAGAAACTAATTTAATATTAGCATTTCTTCATGATTTCTCTGAATTCCACTAAAAAAAAAAAAAAAGAAGAAAGAAACAGAAAGGAAAAAAAAGAGCAATACAGTCTTCAAATATCCACAAAAAAAGTGATATGTAAGTAAAATTAAAGAATCACAATGAAAAAATTCTATGAAATTCCAAGTACATTTGTTGTATTTAAGGATAATCCACCTATGTGCAAAAAGTAGACCATGTTCTTCCCATACAATTTTTTTGGTGATGTGGTATTCACGTTCTCTGCATTTGTTCTGAAGCCTGTTTCTCCTCCATCAATCAATCAATCAATCAATCAAACAAACAAATCCTTTTTAGCTGCTACAGCAGGAGTCAAATATCCAAACAAGGAGTGGAAACCTGGAATCAGATTCCTTGACATTTACTCAAGTGATTAATGAGCATAATGAGCTTCCAGAGGAAAAGGATAGGATCTATTGAAAAGGTCTTTATGGTCTGCTGGATTGATAATCACTTCTTGCTTTCACGCTAAGAACTGAACATAAGTAGATATCGTCACCGGAAATTTTAGTTTTTGCAAATCTTTAAGAAGTGATAACAGAAGTATGAGAGTGATCTCAACCAAAAAAAAAAAAAAAAAAAGTCTTTGTGATATTTACTTTGATACATTTACTTTGGCTACACCAGGGAAGTGCTTTTATTTTTTTGGAGTGAACAAAATGAAATGTTAATAATATGTGAGGTGACATATAATACTATTGTGTGAAATTGATTGCATTTACTTCACTGAATATTCACAATTTAATTGCAAAAATTACGCCACATTTTAAGTGCCCAGTACCATTTAACAACAGCTGTGAAAAATCCCCCAAGCTGATGAATGTGCTGGAGAAGATGCACAACAAGTTCTCTAGAAGGCTGATGTTTTGCTCATTTCCCACTTTATATGTATTGTTTCTGACTGTGGAACAAACTTAATGCATACTGTCAACAATGGGAAACTGTACTTTTGCCATGCTTTGTATGCTGACTTACTCAAAGTTCATGCTTTCTATTCAAACAATATGTTTGTCTTTCCAAGGACAAATATTAGACTTTTTGTTCCTTTATTTTATCTAAGATAATACAGCAAAATCCAAGTATGCAATCATGTTCATCCCTGTCAGCAGAGATTGATTCAGAAAGGGGCGCTCTGCCCTTTGGGGAAAGCAATTCTGAGCAGGTTACAAACAGGTTGTTTGTAATAACTTTTGTCCCTCAACAAATAGGCAATGAGAGAAGTTTGTGTTGCATATGCTTTTCTAACAAGGAAATTATTCTCCTACAACTAAGTCAGTTTGTAATATATTCTTTCTTTTATTTTTTCTTCTTTTTTGTTAATATGTGATATTAGAATGCAGGCAATTTATTATTTCCTTGGTGAAGCAATCTCTTGGAGATTACTTTCTGCTACTAAATTATCAGTCTAACACTATGTAAATTCTGAGAAGTTCTACCAACAATCCACTTAATGAGCGCTGGTAGCTTTTCCTTGCCTTGCAAGGGATCCCATTTCTTCCCCAGAAAATAAATAAATAAATAAATCTCTTTTTGAAAGTTATTTTACTCTTAAAGGTGAAAGTAGCTTCAAAATTTTCATGAGAAAAATCCCAAACTTTCTGTAAACCAAAGAGTTTGTCACAAACGATTTCTGGAAGACAGATTCAACTTTTGCAATTCCTATGATGCCAAATCTCCATGTAAAACATGTAGTTCAAATGAGCATTTCTTTTGTTAACCTTTCAATAAAGCAAAACACGCTCGATGGAGCTGGAGCTCTTGGGACATGAAGTCCCAGGGTACAATTTTACAGATCCTGGGGAAGGAACTCACTATAGATAATAAATTAGAAAAAATATTTTAAAATCAAATTAGGTTAATATAGATATGAATACATGTATAAGTAAACAAATTTATTCATCAAATCTAAAGTAGATAATTTTTAACATGTTTTTAAAAAAGACTGAGGTGAAGAAATAGAAGAAAAATTGCAGTTAGTTTACTTAAATGGAAGCCATAGAATCTTAGAATCATGGAAAGTTTTTGGTGGGAAAGGATCCTAAAAAATGTCTAATTCTGATCCCCTGACATGAGCAGCGACACTTTTCACTAGGTCAGGTTGACCAAAACCCCATCCCACCTGGCCTTGAATGCTTTCAAGGATAAGGCTCCACAGGTAGTGAGCTTGCTCTGGCTGCCCTATGGATCTTAACTCCCTCACTTCGTGGTCATTTCAGCCAAGGGTACCCTTGGACTTCAGATTTGCCACAAGCCTTTCCATGTGGGTGGGAGTTCCTCTCCTTACTGAATCTGCTGTCACCGCAAGAAGGAAGTTATCATCAATTAAGTCCAGGAACCTCCTGGAGGTTCCCATATCAGACCTATATCAATAGGATTTATTTTCCTTATTCACCTCCCTTTCCTTTTACATCCTGATAAAAGGATGGCTCCAAATCTTATAATTACCACTGTCTTCCTCTTTTGGTGCAGCTGGTTAACTCTTACCACACTTCTTAGGTCTCCATCTTAAGCTTAATTTCTCTGTTCCCTGTGTAATTAAGAGTAGCCTGTATGCTTTCTTGGATGAAGCAAGGTTTATTCTCTTCCATATGGATCACAGAATCATAAATTGTAGGGGTTGGAAGACACTTTTGGAGATCACCTAGTCCAACTCTCCTATTAAGGTAGGTTCCCTACAGTAGATTATACAAGGAAATGTGCAGGAAGGTTTTGACTATCTCCAGAGAAGGAGACTGCACAACCTCTCTAGGCAGCCTATTCCAGTGCTCTGTCACCCTCAAAGTGAAGAAGTTTTTCCTCATGTCCTTATGGAGCTTTCTATGTTCTTGTTTGTGCCCATTACCCCTTGTCCTGTCACTAGGCACCACCAAAAAGAGCTTGGCCCCATTTTCTTGAATTTTTAAAACATGGATAAGATCCCCTCTCTCTAGTAGTTTCCTGGCTTCTTTTTTTTAAACTGGGAAATCCTGAACTGGACACGTTACTCTAGATATGGCCTCTTGAGGGCAGAATAGATGTAAATGTCTTCTTGTTACTGTAGGAATATCCTAGGCTCAGATGAATAGTAAACAACTCTATGAAATACAAAACTCTTTCCTCTCTATTTGGTATATTAATGACATTCTTCAGTAGGAAATGTATTTTCTTCTCTTAACAGATGCAAAATATAGGTCTATAAATAAATTGTATAGGACACTGACACCTAAGCATCCTAACTGTATTCAGCTTATTAATACTTGCAACTGAGTACAGTTGCAGTAGCAATGGATGTCATTGTGTATTGTTGCTGTGCAGTGGCAGCAGGATTATACATGATTACCAGTGATTTTCAACATTTCATTTTTAACATATCATACAAACATAAATGGAAAGACCTTGTAAAAAGTGATTTGTATCTCAGGCTGCCAACTAAACGCTAGTCTTAATCAGTGCTTTTTTTTTCCAACTGTCTAAAGCACTAGTTTTTCCTTATAGCAGCTGCAAGATCAAACTCTTAAGTACAGTGACCAGTGCTAAACTTTAGCAATAAAACTGTTGCTTCTCTTTTCCACAAAGCAAATTCCATCTGGAAATGGAAATGCTGATTTTACATGACATCTTCTATTCTTCTCCAGCCCATTTAGGAGAGAAAAAATGATAGTGTAGATTACAGTTTCTACTCTCCTGTCACTACTTAAAATTTCTAAAAACTTTTCTTGTACAATTCTTCAGAATAGTTATTCTATCAGCTCCCCTTTCAGCTACAATAAATACAGCTTTGATAGAGAGATTTCTATACTCAATAAAAGTGGAATTAAAATATACATGTTGATTATTAACTCTATTATCTTTAACAATATTTGTAATAATTTTTCCTCCCTCCTCTTCATCTCTTTAAAATCATTTTTATGACAGGTCTATGCATGTAGAACAATCAAAACAAGACAGATATCTATGAGGCTATGTATCTGCTTTGCCCCTTCGATCCCCCCTCTGCTGTGATATACAGTGTGTTTCTAAAAGAAAAATAGCTACTGTTTTTAACTCATTATAGAACTGGCAAAATTAGATAAGAAAATAATAATCTCCCACTGTTGTGGCTTTTGCTATTAAAAGATGTACTAATAACTACTACTTAAATTCAACACATTATGAAGCAAATTGCACAATATATTGCATAAAAATACACATGCTGATACACAATCAATTTGGTTTGATTAGTCATATGACTAATGAGAAATAACTTAGGCTGTAAAACTAGAACTTTCAGTTTCTTAGAAATCCTGAGCTCTGCTAGATTCCTTAGAAAAGTTTCGCATCTCTTCAAATGAAAACTAATGAAAATTAATGTGATTTTTTCAAAGTAAACTGACTACATAATTATGAAAATATTTGACACACATGAGTACCCATACCCTGCGTTTGAGGAAAACTTTTTTTTTCATAGAGAGCCAATGGTGTTATCTTCATGCAGACACCACCTGAAAAAGAGAAGTACTACCTTAATGGATATTTTAAAAAAAAAATTAAATTAAAAAAAAAATGCTGACACTAATCAGTATGATAAAATATTACTACCTTATTCTATTCTTAGTAGAACAGTAGTATATTACATACACACAAAATTAACTTAAACAGGAAGGCTTTTTTTTTTTCAGAAAATCAGGAAAACAAATTCAGTTCTATAAATAGCATGATCACGAAGTCATTCAAAACAATGGATCTTCCTTTCAACTAAAAAAAGTTTCTAAATGTCCCTTCTAGAGTACATTTGTAAGTCCAGATGAAGTCAACATTTTTCCTAAAAGTAAAAAAATGTCCTTTCTTTGCACTTATGTTATTCATGCTGTTTCTTTTACCTGTAAAAAATATACTATGTGCATATAAAGATAAATTATAAATGAAGATACACAGTGCTCAACAACAAATTATTAACAGGAATTGTAAGTACTGGCAAATACTACTGGGACTGCTTTTTTATGTGGTTATATGGGTTTTGTGCTCTGTGTGAAATTCATTCCCTATATCTTTAAGAAACACTAAAGAACATGGGGATACCAATTATTAAGTTTAAATAACCTTGCCCTACATAAAAACTGCAACTGGCCTCTCAAAAATAAAAGCAAAACAAGGAAAGAATAGAAGGGTTCCCATACCCCTTGGCCAAATGAATGTGTCTCTGCGTCCTGCTTGAGCTCAGAGTGCAGGAAGCTGGGTTCAGCTGTCCAAGCGCCAATGTGAGACCCAGGAGAAAAGCTGCTGCTCTTGCATTGGCTTCCTGTGTGAACTCGGGCATGAGACCCCTCCCTGCCAAGGAAAAAAAAAAGAATAGCTCTGGTCAAAAGCCAGTTCTTGCACTGACATTAATGTAACGATGCAGGATAGTCAGACTGTATGAGGAGCAGAGGGACAGGCACAGAGATTCAGTTGTTTCTGTTCCTCAGTTACCTCACACAGGTCTTAATTGCTGAGTGTAGCTGAAATATTAAAATACATTTTCTTTTTTAATTTAGCCAACTTAGTCAAAGCAGCACTGCTTTTTCTACTCTCCTTATTGGTATACCTCTCCAGAGTTTGCAGGCAAAGCGCAATTGAAAATGGATTGGACACTCAGCCAGGATCACAGTTTGTTTACTTTTGATTTTACATATAATCAGGCTTCTTGTAGTGGAGAAAAAAAAAATAGAGATAAAATTTTCTAACACTTTTCTTTCAGAAAATCAGAATAATTAAGTCCTAGAGTTTAGCATTGTCACATCACTACCTAACATAACTCAGTCATTTAAACATTGTTATTAGACAATAAATGATACCACTATCACATGAATAGCTATGGCTTTAGAAATAGCTTTATTCTCAAGCAGCTGACAAAACTATATGGTTAACTTACTACTTATAGTAAGTTGTTAAATCTGACAAAAAAAAAAGTAACTAACAAATGTATGAAATAAAAAAATTTACTTGGGCCTGATGGAAAATATTTTCCTGGAAGTATTTGATTCTCCATTTACCTCATGATATGTCCAAAAAAAAAAAAAAAAAAAAAGATGGAAAATGGCCATTTCAGTGACCTTGTTTTCCTCTCTTAGAGGAAGACAGCTGACAGGTAGATATATGAACAGTTTGTTATTACAGATTCCAGATATTGTGATTATCTCTGACTCAACTTCTGGGGTTTTATCTGGAATTCCTGTGAAAGGTCAAACAGCATACTTACTCCTTGTCTTTACCTCAGCGACCTCAGATTAAAAATACACCTTACAGTAGTACACAACTGTTTCCAAAACTGCTACTTGAGTGGTATAAATGATAGCAAGCTCAAGAGGTAGTATGTATAAAAATATGTCTCACAAGCTTACTTGTGTAGAAGTTATCATTCTGAATTAATCTCTACTTTCTTTCAGTTTTCAGTTTTATTTGATATACTGGGTACAATAAATATTTTCATTTTCACAACTGTAATAAACTATATTAGTTATACATTGTTGTGGAATATAAGGTAATACTACAAGGTGATATTTTTAAAATATCTTGCAAGAATTACCTCATATCTAAGTGATGAAGATAAGTGTTCACAGGTAAATTTCTTCTGTATGTTAGCCACTCTGTTCACTGTAGAATAAAGTATAACTTGTATATTGTATAACATTTATAAAGTACTCTAAGTTCCTCTGGAAAAAAAAAAAAAAAAAGAGAGAACTTCTAAGACATTATCAAAGTCTCTCTAAATCTTGTTGTTTCTTCATCCATTATGAGGATATATTTTCTTGCTTTGCCTTCTTTCAATTCAAAATTGTACTGATGTCACGTTCTTAGTTAATCATCTTTTCTGCATTAACCCTTTTCCAAAGCTGAGTTATTCTCATCAGCAGCTATAATAAATAAATAAATAAATAAGATAGTAATAATAAAATATCACAAGCTTCCTAAACATTGAGAGTCAAACATAAGCATGCTTCATTTCTGAATGTATTATACTAACCTAAAAAGAGATCAGCTATAGCTTCTTTACATCCACTTTCATATCATTTACTTCCTCCTGTACATAGCATAGAAGTGAGGAGCATAATCTGGGGAGGACAGGTTACACAACAAAGCAGCAATGGCAAAGAAGTTGAGGTCCTTGCACCCTAAATTGGTGCTTTTCTTCACTGTTTCCTGTTTTCTCAACTGCAAAGTGTTCTTCAAACACGTGAACATATTTGTTTTCCTCCCCCCATTTTTTCCACATGACAGTGCATTGTATTCTCTACAGGAAAATAAATCTAAAAAGCAGAAATTGACTTAATTTTTTTATACAGTTAAATTAATTCCTTAAAATAGAATATTAACTTGCTTCAGGAATGTTGATAGCCAGTATGACATTATTTCAATTACTTTCTCTTCCCCTGCAAACCAATAGATTCTAATCCAAACTGCTTAGAGAGAATTCATTGCTAGATGCCATGTGAAGTTCACTGTAGTGAATATAGCTCTGGAATATAGAATTCTGGATTACAAGTTGTTTCCTTCTGACACCATATTTCACTGAAGAAGTTAAAGAGCTATAAAGTCATGGATGCTGACATAAGTGTAAAAACAAAAAAGAAAAATTAGCCTCTGAAACACGTTATCTGACATTTAATGGTGAACCTGTGGTATGAAAGGTTAAGGATGTTAAGATCATTGTGATAACAGAAGACTAGAAAACAAAAAAATAGCCTATGAGCTACAGCTTTTAAACATATAGAAAAATAAATCTCTACCCTGAAAGGTTTAATCTCTAACCCCTTTATATCTAGCAAGAGAAGATGCTTATTGTTGGACATTTTGAGTCTCCACTCAGATGTTCAATAGGCCAGTGTGCTAGTATGCTAAGGCTGATTCAGAAGTATGTAATCAATGCCTAAATAAAATTTACTGTTCAATGTAAGGATGGCTGATTCTCTTGGAATATTAGTAACTTCATTTAAACTTATAAGTTTGTTACATCTGTGGGGAGAAACATTTCCACCTATTAGTTCATTTTTATGATTTCGCATACCAATGGTATAACTGTATTTCATCCTATGCAACGGAACAACTGTTGGTTAATTTACATTTTATGCACAATGATCTTAAATACAACGGCCAAAATATCACAAATTATTTTTCATCATAGTTGCATCAGATTTCTTTCAATTATTTCATATTAATATGAATCAGTATTCTTCTAATTATGGAAAATTATGAACCACGTGAATTACAAAGGAAATTAGAGCAATTACCAGGGAAAGTTAAGACTGACTAACTAAATGAAAGAAAATAAGACACTGTATAAATACTGATAATACAACATCTTCTATTTGACAGCCTGAGTTACTGTTCTTCCCTCATAAAATCTTTTCTACAGTTTTCTTCATACAAAAACACCTAAAAATCTGTTTATGGAAGAAATAAGTCATTGGGCATTATAAAAACCAACTTTTTTTAAAAAATGTCCATAAAGTACATATTTACATATGTGCATGTTTTCAGGTGAAAAAGCATTACAGCTTCTGAATTAAAAAAAAAAAAAAAAAAAAAAAAAACCCATAACAGTCTTTACCCAAAACAAGGCCTTCACTTGGGTTGAAATATAAGCAAAAGATGGTAAGTCAAAGCATGAGGCACATACTTTTTTTTTTTTTTTAAAGAAAACATAAGTACAAATGTAGCTTAAAAAATAGGGTGTTTTCTTGTTATAAATTGTGCTCTCATAGTGTCAAAATGCCTCATTGATCTGGAGAGCATGTTGCTACAGATAACATGCAGGTGAAGTAAGAAGCAGGCATATCTCATGTCTGCTTTAGCAAAGCAGACTACACAGAAAGAACTACATAGAGCTAGCACGACAGCAAGGAAGTAACCTTAAAGTTCTGAGTAACATGATGAGAATACTGCTGAAGTTTAAGTCCAATATCTGGCTGAAAAATGGGAGTGATGTTTCCCTTTTTTCAGTCACTATCACTCACCTGATAGTCATGACTTTTTGAATAAGACAAAGAAAGACTTAGCAACTACATCAACCAGTTCCTTCAGAACCACAGGATCCATGTTGTGTGGCCCTATAGAAGAAGACCTGCCCTAAATCATTAAATCTGGAGGAGTCAGATAATTTTGAGATTTTTCTACAGGTTGAATAAGGCTTCATATGGACTCCAGCTGTAGATGATGGTATATCAAAACACAAACTTGGATTTTTGTATGCAAAGAATAGATGAGTCTATCTCCACAAGGGAAACTCTCTCCACAGCAAAGGATTTCACATCGTTTCTCCCTCTGACCATTGATTCTTAATGTAAAACTACATAATCAAGTCAATTAGAGTCTCCAGCAGAAAAAAAGTAAAGTAGCCATAGCAGACAACTTTTTCTGGCTAAAAATATGACTAGTTCTTTTGGTCCAAAATTGTCCTTCTCCTACAGTAGTTTAATCTCAGTCTTTCTTGACATCCATAACAGTTACACTTTTCTTTATTTCCACATCTTTCAAGTCCTGCAAACAGAGATGCAGGGGCAATTTGGAGGGGAAGAAAGGATATGTGCTGCCACGGGGCTGCTTCCCAATGACTGCTTCCCAGTATCTCTCTCAAAAGAATTCACAGTACTGCGAAGTGCTAACAGGGTCACCATAGCCATATTAGACCTAATCCACCAGTTTACATACTAAACCCTCCCTCTCTGCTTTCAGCTAGAAATTACGGAACTAATGCAACATTTGCTGCCATCACATTGTTCACACTACTGTTTTATGTTATGCCTCATCATTCACCCTGTTGATTCAGATTATAAACTCTCTAGAGCTGGGACCATCTGGTATACACTGTTTGTAAAGAGCCTAGTACAATAAGGTCTTGTTCTGGGCTGACATGCACAATCATAACAAAAACAACCAATAATAAATAAATAGTTTTATCTCACCAGTTGATACTTTTTTACTCTTATTACTCCCAGTGGATGTTTTGCTGTAGCACAAATATTCAAAACAAAAGGGAAAATGAAATTACAATGACATCTTTAGATATGAGGAACAAATTCAGATTACTCTTAAATCTAGACACCTTTTGTCCCACCCACTCTGCTATTTCATTATGTGTTTATCCAGTAAATAAAAGGTTTCATATATAGCCTGGTCCAAATCAGAGATGACTTTGTTTCATCTTTTTTGCTTGCAGAACTAGAGACCTACCCAAAACACATACAACAAACACCAAAATAGAGTGATAAAAGAAATTAATAATAGCATATGAAAAGACAATAATATAATTTTGTTAATTACTCACAGCTTGGAGCACATTTTTTCAGTGCAGGGGACTAGAGCATGCATTTAATCCCCATCATTAACCCTATTTTATTCTGTCTTAATTTTTATAACACCAATAACAAAGTTCATTAATCTCCATTCTGTTTAACATCTAATCAGCCATGTCAGTTAACTAAGTGTCATAGAAAACATTAAATATCATTTTGTTTAACTAGATTTCCTCTCAG
The DNA here is from genome assembly GCA_028571105.1 of Tragopan temminckii. Taxonomy (NCBI): domain Eukaryota; kingdom Metazoa; phylum Chordata; class Aves; order Galliformes; family Phasianidae; genus Tragopan; species Tragopan temminckii. The sequence continues at coordinate 25,739,740 of JAOWBP010002559.1, read as the reverse complement.
TAGGGGAATCTTTCCTAATGTTATATTAACATCAGTTTACTCAACAAGTGTCAAAATGAGTGGTGAAAAGTAAAAAGATTTGTTGTGACATATAGTCTTTAATCAAATCTACTTAATCTTTATTTGTGAAACCTTTTCTTAGAAAGGCAATTTTTCTCTTAAATTTGGTATTGAATTTTTTTGATAGATTTTGTTTTTGAAGATTTTGATACCTTCTGGGCTTCAAACGTCACTCAGATTTGGGTATTTAAACGCATAAAGTTTTGGTTCAATCCTATATTTTATCCATTTGTTAGAAAGATAGGATTAAAATCTACCTCTTTTAGTAAAGGTTAGCTGAGTTAAGAAGGCAGAAAATAAAAAAAATATACTACTACTGAAAAGAATCAATTTTGCATAAATGTCCCAAGGAACAACAAATTAATACAAGTGAATCTATACAAGCAATATATTGAGGGGTCATTTCTAAAGATTTACAAATAGTAAAATGAGGCTATAGTAGTAAACAAGAGAAGAATTTGTTGAATTTGGCTATTGAAATATGTTCATTTATTAAGTTATAATGGTGATATTCAATAAGACTTTGCTTTTTTAGATAAGAAACCATAACAAGAGTATAGGAAGATGTAAACTAAGGAATTTAATTATGTAATGTTTTGGAGGTTACCAACAAAATTATACTAAAAAACATTAGAGGATTTCTGAAGATTTCTGATGAAAGCAGTGGACTCTAAGTCTTTCCACATATTTTTTTTAATATATGTAAAAGTGTTGCAAGATAGATCTGTTAAAGTGATGTCATGTACAGATCAATAGTCACTTGATTAAAAAGAGAGAATCTGTGAAACCTGTACATTTAATAAAAGGCTTATGGGGTATTGCTTATTTAGAAATGAATAGGAATACATAACCATTCATCATTTTAAGGCCATAGAGAGCTCCCATATGCTCAGATCTTTGGAAACATGCTGATGTTAAAATTCTACTTGATTTTTGATGAAAACCTTTCACATTCCCTCTCTACTTTAAATTAAATATATTGATTTTCCATACTCCTTTAGGACTCCCATAGTATTTATTCTATATTTGATACCACCAGTTCTCTTCAATACAAATTGAGCATTCAGAAGGCTAAAGTGTTGTTTTAAGTTGATATCATTAATGAAACTAAATTCAGCCTAAGTTTGAAATACTTCAACTCATAAGCATATTCTGAGCAATTTAAAGTATGATTTTTGAGTAGAAAGGAAAAGATTTTTTTATCATATCAATGCATTACCCTAATAAAATTTCATCAAATATCCTATTTATAAATACATCACAAAAATTTAAACTGCTACAGAACATAGGAGAAATAAGACAGGAAAACTACCCCCCTACTACTCAGAGATATTTATTTCAAGCTGTAACTCAGAAGTGCCGTTCAATGGCTACAGTAGAAAGACGTTATGTTCAAGGTGATACAATTATGCCATTACATTATTTTAAAAATATCTCTACTGCACCTCATTGTTTCAAAGGTTTTTCCATTCTTACCTTCACTGAACATCTGAAAACATAATTTCTTCAAAATCAGTCTTAAAATTAGATTTAGAAGATCATTATTTAATGATTTCTTTAACAAGAATGAGGAATTAGAACTTTGAGCATATACCTAAAAACTGAAAGTGTCATGTAACGTCTACTTTACTTAATTCCCCATGTTTTACGTGATGTCATGACGTGAAATAATGATAACAAAAAATCATAAAACCATGACAAATGGGTTTTGCCCAAACATAGATCACTCTTTTTTCTTGAAAAAAATCAATATTCCATCATTCTTCCACTACATTATCTATCATATAACTTAACTGCATATAAAGAGAAAACCAACTTAAAAGTAATCAAATTTTTTTTTTGTCTTACTATATATTGAGCCAAATTTAAGCCTCTTCACCTGAATAGGAAAGATTCTAAAGGTTCTTAGTTACCTCAGAAGAAAAAGAATTGCACGTAAATCCCAGGAGATAACTTTTTGTGCAGCCATCCATTTTATGCTGACCATTCTCCACTCAGCCACTGAACCCCACATATCTATTCTGCATGAAAATCAAACTACAGTAAAGCCAAAGGACTCTGGTACTTCCTTTTGTTAAAGCAATGAAAGTTCTAATTTTCACTTTCAAGAAGATAGTGTTTCTTGAGGGTTTTTACTTTGTAAACAGATTGTCAGAAATGACTAAATAATATTTATATAACGTACTAAGCTACATGTAAAGAAAATATTCAACTCATGTATTTTTAGGAAAAATGCAGGACCAGGAGTTTATGCCAAATATGATGAGCAAAAAAAAAAATATAAATCTCAAACACCTTGCCATAAGAATCTAAATATTAAACCAACATTATGGCTTTAGGTTTTGGGTTGGAATTTTATTATGGGGGATTTGTTGATGATTCAGCATTCTTCTGTGAAACAATGCTCCCTCATCCTTGCATTATAAAAGATTATCAACACCTGTCTGATTGAAGAGCAGTTTGTAATGGTTTGTTTATACTGTATTTCAAAGAAAAAGGAAAGGATTAAGAGCAGGCTGTGATTTAATAAAACCCCAATCTCTATCCATCAACATTACTCACTATTAACAAGATAAAGTAGGCAACAGAGCTTTCACAACTGATATCATTTAATTAATCTCTTTCTCTTGGAAAAAAATCTGTTGCAGGATTTTTTCTGAAAGGAAGAATTTATGAATAGAGCTAAATTCCAACTACTCCTTAGGCTACATAGCTGTCAAAACCAGAGAATGGAATGTAGGTATTACAGAAAATACTTCTGATCAAAAAAGAAAAAAAAAAGTATGATGTAAAACGTATTTTAGAAATAACCATATAAACATTTTATATACCACATTTTATAACAATATGATTTATAACAGAATGACTGATCACCAGTACTGAGAATCACGCTTTAAAAAATCACTTGTAAATAAAATTATGTGATGTATCCAAAGAAAAGGGATAATTAAGCACAAAGGAAATGTATTCAGATAGTTATCTCTATGCATCAGTATTCATTATTTAAGGAGTGGGGATACATTTGTCTACGTTTGCAAGTTTTTGCTCTTATCCTGGGAAGTATCAGTATTTGGATCAGCTTTCTCAAGGATAAAAAGACAGTGAACTGGGTATGCCTATATGTTAAATGCAGTTTGCTTTGTTTAAATATAACCATCTGTCCTGGAATGGAGATGCACACCTGGCACTTCATCTATTGTTTTAATTGGAATTACAAGGTTATATAGATAGCCAGTTTCTCAAGAGCCAGTCTTAACATGCAGTTCAAACCCAAACCCAAATGTGATACTCTCTATAGAAGATAATGCACAAAAATTTACTACTGAACAGCACTTCTTCACAATCCCATTTGCTCAGATGCTGTAAGAAAAATAATTTTGATACTTTGTGTAATAATCACCTAAATTATTTTATACTAGCTGAGAAGTCCAGTTGTCACTAAATGTGCTTCTCTTCTTTGTATATCTACACAGTTCCACTTAATAAGCCATATCTGATGTAAAGAATATTTGCTTCTGCCTCCTCATTTCCATGCATTTATCCATATGTATACTCAATATATTCAACAACTCTTACAAACTCGTGCAATTGTATTGCCTACCTAGCCTGAAAGCTATAGTCATGGTTTCCAAAATAATGGCAAATGAAAGGCAAGCAATACCTCTTCATGATCTGCCTATGATAGAATAAAACATAAAATAGTGACAATAAATCCATGTGCATAAATTAACATACAAGATTCAAGAGTCATGCAGAATCTATGCTTCACGTTCATTTGAATGGGTGCTTGTTTCATATTCATCATCAAATTTAGAAAAATAATGTATTCATAGTGAAAAATAAAAGGGTTTGTGGAAAAGAAGATAATGATAGCAAAAAAAAAAAAAAAAGGCTTTGATAAATGATTGCACACTTGCTGAGGAGAGAAAAACACTGAAAGCAAATGGACACAAACTGGGGAGTCACAGTGATGCAGTAAATATCAGCAGCTAGTTAACTTGTAGCAAAGGCATGAGTAGAGTTTTAGGGTTTATTATTACCGTAATTATTCTTATTACTATTATTGGTATAATTATAGTTCAATAGGAGAATATAAGTGATAGAAACAAATTATACGTTCCAAGCTTATGGAAATATTATAAATATACTGTCTACTTACACGGGCTAAACGCAACAATTCTTGGATTACAATTTCTTTTTAGTCTGTGTGAGATCATAAGTATGTAATCACTATTTTCAATGTGAAACGTTATTTTATTTGTCTACCCTAATTAAATTTGTTTACTTGATTACTTGAGTATTTGTCTTGAACAAGCCATTGTCTTGAACAAACCTTCATACTGAGGCTTTTTTCTTTGAGAGTGATCAATCCTTTTCCATGTATTTCACTAAGAACAACCTCTCATGCTTACCATAAGAAAGAATACTTTCCAAAGCCTAATATTATTCACTTTTTTCAAAAGTGTAGGTAGATTTATGAATCTGTTTGTTTATAATCTGGTCTCTTCTACTGTATACTCTTTAAATCTTAATGTGCAAAAGTATGTTTTGATTCATTCTCTTCACAGCAGATATTTTTGATACATAATACCAGTCCTGCAGAACAGTTTGTTTTCCATCCCTGCCCTTTAGAAAAGAAAGCATGGTGCATAGTATCATCTTAAGTGAAATCTTGCTGTTTTTATATTATCTAATGGATATTGTACATATATATATCTACAGAGTAAAATAGGAAGTTCACTGTCTTTTCTTTTTGTCTATGGAAGTTTACTATATTTGCTACATCCTTAGTTTGGCCTATATTTTTGCTTATGTACAAAAGTTTTCTTTGTGTTTCCTACCATCTGCTTCTTCATAGCTGTATTCCTAACTTGAGCAGGCTGTATTTAGCTATGATGCCTCTTATAGTATTGACATTTTGTAGAAATTCGTAAGATTAGAAAATTATAGCTGACTTGAGTTAGAAAATGAAAACTCTCTTCATGAAATTCCTTTGGACAGATTAATAAAGGTCACCTAAACTTACTTTATTTTGGGATGGGGTTGAGGGAATTGGGTCCTCAGCAATGTAGGAAAACTACCAAAAGAAATAAAAGCTACTTTCTACATTATTTTCCATATTATTCTCTCATTTTTCTAATTGATTACTATTTCCAGTGTTATAAATGTTAATTCTAATATCTAGAAATCAGAGCAAAATCCTAGAAATCATACGGTCTTACCTCAAACTCCCCCATAAATAATTTAAACTAATTATATGTAGATTGCCCAAAAAATATGAACAGAAATTGAGATCTAATTCATCATTATATCCAGAGTTGACATTATTATATCCAAAGGCAAAGCTTAACAGCATTTAAAAAGACATTAAAAAGGAAAGGAAAGAAAAGGAAGATGTGGCAGATTAATAGTTCTCAGTTCTTGGTATGAAACACAAATACCTTAGTCATAAAGCAGATAGTAAATACTGTTTATTAAAGAGGTATTAAGATGTAAGTATGTAACTTCAACATCTTGAAATTACAAAAGAATGTTCTTAGCACTATCGCTGTCAAACATCTTTTGCCTTAATTCTTAAAGTTAGGTGACTATTTCATATATGAGAAAAAGATATTTTACCACTTAGTATACCCTTCCTTATTTGCATTTCATCATTCTGCTCCTGAAATAATGTTCAAGCAACAGTCAATTAACAATAATTCAAAGGGATTTCTTTCAAATCTTGGACAAAGCCTATAAATAGATACAAATAACACAAAAAAACCTGTTTCTTTTACACTGAATTGCTATAGATAAAGACCTAAATAGCACACGTGCAAGTAATTTCAGCATGTTATACTTGTAGATCTTTATAGATGCTCCCTTTGGGCACAATCCAGCAAAGATTTGCACATATGCTCAAGTTTATGCATTCTGAGTAGTCCCAAGGCTTTTGTTTGTACTGTTTCTACAAATGCCACAATTATTCTCATTCACGTAATACCTTTAAGAAAAAAAAAGAGAAGGAAGGAAAGAAGAAACTCACAGAATCTTGGTCTGAAATGCACACACTAATCTGAAACTTCTGACAGTCAGTTACTTAAATTATAATTTATTGTTGTTTGAAAAAAAAAAAAAAAAAAAAAAGAGGAATTGTCCATATCTAATTATAAGAAGAGCAAACAGACTTGATTTTGATTAATTTTCCTGGTTTTATTTGAACTAATTGAATTAACTGCTGTGTTAACAGTTTTATGAGAAGAGACTTCGTGTGAGATTTCTAGTGGCCCATCCTTTCATTGCAGCCAGCGTAAGTACAATATGCAAGATCAGCCTTTTTAGTTTTACCTTGGCCACTGACTCAGAGAACTAAGTAGAAACAGGAAGTGCAGAGGAGCAAGAAAATAGGAAATATTTTTTGAACCTTTTGACAAGTTCACTTCTCTTTTGGTTTGAATTCTGGCCAATAGTTCAGATCATCTCCTATTATAGCCAAATCTGGAGGCCAAACTTCTGGTGGTTTTGTTCAACCTCTGCCCTTTTTTCCTGTCTCAAGGTCTCCAATTCACATACTACCTGTGAATTTATTTTGACAGCTGTATTTTTTCAACAGGAATACTTGACTTATGTGGTAATTTCAGAGTATGCAACTCCCTCTCTTACATGAGTAGCTCTCCCCTTACGTACAGTTATGCTAGTACAGACTACACATAGGAAACACTCTGATGCCTTAACTCTTCACTTTATTCCTCTTTCAATTATACACAGCACACAAGTTCATCAGTATAGAAACAAACTGAAGAAAATCAGTTTATCTATTTGTTTTTGTACACTCCTTAAACTTTTAATATATTGCCTTGAGTGTATCTAGGATTCAGAGAAAGGAGGTGAAAAAAAATAGGCTTTTCCTTATGGAAATCCCTTCCAAAGGTTTTTAGACAGCTAAAAAAAAAGTTATTGCAAAAATGGTGGGAAGTGAGCAGGGATTTTAATTTACTTTCATGTTTTTTCCCCACTAAGTTCAATCTAAGGTGAAACATCGTGTTGATGTCAAATTTTGCTTCAAGCAAAACAATAGAGGAGCTCTAAAATTAATGTAGGTGTCCAGTCAGAGGCCTTATACAGCCATTAACAGCAGTGCCAGCTTGAGATAATGCATTATAAGCATGAAAAATTTAACAGTAATTGCCATGTTCTGATCTCTCTCCTTTTTTTCTTACTTTGTTGTCTACAGAATGTGCTGTACATTCCCAAACTGGTCTTTCTGCTAGTTTACCCCACAGAAATGCACTGAATCTGGATCATTATGACTAATGAAATTGCTGAGAAGTGATTTTTTTTTGTCAAAATATAATACCACTCTAGAATTTTCACCACACATTATGATTGTGAAACAAGGGCTTACTGTTGCCTGAGGCATAACTTTGATTCAGCTTATCTCCATCTTTAGCCACCCAGTTCAATGCACTACTGAAAGATGAGATGAATACTGAAATTCAGTGCTAAGAGATAAATATCATTTTATAGCTCTATATTGTAAAATTATGTTACACTTTTTGTTATCATCTGTTGGCTTGACAAAAAAAAAAAAAAAAGGTCTCTGAGGCTTTTTATAACAAAACAAATAATGTAACAGTGTTAAGGCAAGGAATCAAGGAATTCTGAGTTAAAATGAGCTGTTTCTTGTGCTGTTCTCCAAATTCCCCTGTAAGTTTGCAATCCACATGCTATGGTTTAAGATTCAAACCTGTGGACACAATTATGGTTGACCAGTAGACAAATGGCTTGGCTGACTTAGAAATCAGTTCTTATAGCCTTCAAAGGACACAATTCTCTTATCCATGAGCTTTCAGCTCTTAGATATTTCACAGACAGTTTTCACAGAAGAAACACCTGAGGTGTATCAGTGCTTCATGTAATGAAACTTTTCATAAGAGCAAGAAAAATATAGCTCTTTTATTCTGAACACAGGCATATATGAAAGCACATTTCACATCAATAGCTTCACCTCTCATCAGCATTTACAAGATTAAATACAGATATAGTTTGGCTTCCCTGAATGTATTGTTAGAATGATCATTTCATGTAATCTCACAGTAAGTTTTCAATAAATTTAAGATTAACTATTATTTTCTCATCTATAAATAAAATATAATCATCTTAAAAATCAATGAAGGGAAAACCATCAGATCCATTAACCTGACTAAGAATTCCTTCAGGCCAAGAATATGAACCATGTTGCACTGGATCTTTCATTTTATTGAGCTATATCCTTTTTTATGGCAACCAACAGGGAAAAAAATTAAATCTAAAGTAACGGTTTTTGTTCTGGAAACCATGGAAGTAAGGACTGAATAGTCTTCTATGCCTGGGGTTAATTTTTTTCACCTTAATTTGCAATCAAACACAACAAAAAAATACGTACTGCCTCTGGAAGAAAGCAGCCTTATTATCATCTCTGTACTTTTTTCACTTCTAAATCCTTTGCTTTCTGAAGTCACCTCCATAACCTTGCAACACTATGAATGTGTTTACTTGTCTTTGATGACTGTCAACCAATACCATCTGCTCTTTGGATCCCTAAAAATAGTAACATATATATGGGTCAGAACTGCAGTCTCTAGATAACCGTGTAGAAGATTCAGGTGATTAATTTTTCCACAGCTTTTATCATACCCAGGAGTAGATTTTTCCTGTCCCTTTCCCTAGAGAATGTTCCTCATAAAACATGAAATTAACAAAATTGCAATCTTACAAAAAAGTAGTATTTCATAGGCAACCCATGTCAACTAAAAGAAGGGGTTGTTAGTCAGCTGCCTTGTTTGAACTTCATCCAAAAGCCTTTCTACTCTCATAAATAGGAATAGTTCAAGCCATGAAATTATGAAACTAGGACAAACCAACAGTGTTCTCTTTTCTCTAAAAGAAAAGAAAAATAAATGACCTTTTTCCTTCAGTACCTCTTGGCCAGTACTTGTTACTTCCTTAAATACCACTCTGGCTTTGTGTCGTATGGGATTCTACTTATACTTACTCTTTTGACCCACACATTCAAGCTTCCTCATTCTAAAGCATAAAGGATAGTTTGACAAGTCAGTTGACAAGATATCATATGCTAATATCACATGCCACAGTGATCTATGTCAAACTGAAATTCCACAGAAATCAGGAAGGTTAAAAAGGCTATCAAAATTATCTGAGAAACCATTGACTTCAGCTTTGATTCAGCATGTGTAAAGTATGCGGATACAAAGCGTGATAGCCCCACACATGTATATATGTTTAAAGAGGCCCAGCTGCAGAGAATGGTTACCAATAGCATAATATCGAAAATATGCCTTACTTTAATCTGATCTAAACATTCTATGTGTTATGTACACTTCAACAGATTAAATTAATTGTTTTATTATTAGTTTATAACTATAATCTCCAATTTTTTCCAAGTATATTTTTTTCACAATAAAGAAGAACCCATTTACAAGTAGAACTGAACAACACAAAGAAAAATTAAAAATATCCAATAATTCTTATTGCCAGGACCTGTTTTTCTCAAATTATTCAGCTTGTACAAAACACAGCCTCCATGTACTGAATCTTTGACAGTGAAAAGTCTCAAAATAAGCATTCAAAAATTGGGTATAACCATTAGTTGGAGGGTAATCAAACAAGCAAACAAACACAAAAAACACTGTTAGAGATCTGTTTTCAGTTGATTTGTTAAAACGTCCATTCAGTACTGGTAAGTATTAAAGTCAGGATTAAACTCAGAATTAAACTTTAAATCTCTATAGCAGCATAAAATTGCTTTGACAACAGAAACTGCCTTTTTATTTATCTTGAGGTATCTTGACTCAATAATTACATGCTTTTCTACTTAAGAACAGGTGAATCAAGGGTCCTGCAAACAATTGTTTGTAGCCCTATTTCTTTCACACATCAGATCCACTCTAGGCATTGAAGAGGAAAGATTTCATGGAATAATAGTACAAGCCATAATTAAAGATATGTAACAGGACTTAATTGAAGCTTACTTATGCAATCTAATCTGTCATTTCTTAACTTCTGGGTGCATTAAATTGCAGTCTTAGTTCTGTCATTTAACCCCTTCATATATAATTTACCACCTATTTTTAAAAAAGTCATTAATAGACTTGAAATCTTTAGAATTGCCATACACATCAGCTAACAGAACAGCAGAATGTAATGATAGGTTAACATCTCTCAAACAAAACAGCAGGATAAGGAAGTGGCTTTGTGAGTTATCTATTTAAAAGAGAAGAATGTTATGACTAAGGAGCACTGAGTTCTATTCCCCATGACACAATGCTCCAATGGAGTAGCTGTCAACCTCTGACACATGCATCACTGGTGATCTACCCAGGCTCTGAATAAACCCCAAAAATTTGAGAAATATTTTTATATAATGGACATACACATTGACATACAGAAGTAAATTGACAAGAATAGAAACATAAAAAATTATAAAAATAAAATGAACATGCTTTCAACTATGCTATGAGAGAAAATGTAAGTATCTCATTAGTAGATCAGTATTGTTAACTTCTTGAGCATAGCTGTGAGATTTACTGGAAAATACTATAGATCTCTTTACAGTTAGCTGAGATCATTCAAATCAATTACCAAAATTTTTCTGGATTCATACTGACATGACTGAAAGCAGATGTTGCACTTTGTCTGGAGGATCACTTCCATTTCATTCTTTACTCATTAAATTGGTTATTCATCAACCATTTGATAAACATGATCTTGGTGCCTGTCCATTCCACACAAGGTTCTCAAGGTTAGTATTATGGTTTGTATCTTACCCTTAATGTTTTCCTCCTGCTGTAACAGGTCTATATTATTTAATGTGTGCTCTAAATCTGATAAAGCTGCACTGCTGTACTGAGTCAATGTTTTGGTTTTGTTGGTTTTCTTTTTTGTTTTTTTTTTTGTTTTTTTTTTTTTTTTGAGGAAATCATGAGCATTTTAAAACATTCAATATATTTATTTACCCAGATAAATTTATCCGGAAATACATGGTTCATAGTGGTATCTTGTTTTTTTTTCCATGATACCAATTGAGTTGAGTGTGGCAGCAGGACTTCCAGATTAGAAAGTCTAAATAAAGATCCTCTTGTCCTTGAATTTATCTTTGGCCATTGGTCATATGATTCTCTTTCTCACAAGTGCTTAACTTGTGTTGTTTCTGGCATGTCACTTTTTGTTCTCTTTCTCAGATGATCTTTTGCCTTCCCCCTTGCCTTCCC
>JAOWBP010002559.1:25636080-25728331 GCA_028571105.1 Tragopan temminckii | reverse complement strand
AGGGAATAAAACAAAAAGCCACAACAGAGACAGAGGCTTCTATGATTATATTAGAAACTGACTTTCACATCAGGGAAAGCAATAATTTTTATTTTTTCAGCAAAACACTGGCATTTGTAATATTTGATAAGTAAAATAGTAGTCTAAGAGAAACATGCATGATTGCTGCCCATTCACATTCTCCTCCACTGACCTTTACTAACCACAGTGGAACCAGATATAAATACAGAATGGAAAGACAGACCACAGGGGTGAAAAAAAACGGAAAAATAGAATTTCTGTTCCAAATTAAACTACATAAGTAGAGAAAAATATTTTAACATATTTTTCAATATGTGGACATTTCCTTTAAAGCCCAGGATTCACAAAAATTCACAATACTGGAGAAATAGCATTAAGATAGTGTGCCAAAATTTTTCTGTATTTTCTGAATAACTTTCTAAATTAGAATGTATCACTTCAACATCTCAGTATAACCTTCTCTCCTTCCCTGGCACAAGTGAAACTTTTCTCAAAAGTTGAACTGCTCAGCAAAAAAGATAGTTGGGCTTCCTAACATAAGATTACTTTACCTCTTCAAAAATTTCTTGTTCTTACTTCTTATTACATTTCCTTAAAAATTAAATATTGCCATTTTACAATTTATGTTTAAAGATGTAATCTGATTTCGCACATTAAAAAGTAATTTTGCTTTTTTAAAATCAATATGTTGATATATGATTTCAGATCACATGGCTGAAAAATTATTGTGTGACAGCCATTCCTCCCTGGACAGTTAGTTGCAATTATTTTCTGAATAGAGGACTTCAAAATGAGTTGAGCACTTCCAGGTAAAGTGGAATGTATCCATAACAGAATAAAAAAACCAAACAAACAAACATACAACACTTGGTCTGGCACTGCATCCCTAATTTCTATGGTTTTCATCTCTGAGCTCAAGCTTTTCAGAGGAGTTTAATGTATTAAAATATAAATAGTTACATCTGAGATCACAAGCCATTAGAAAAAGAATGTGAAGAGTGTTCTAATCCCAGAGGAAAACCTTGTTACCTTGTTTAAGTGATTACATTTTTGCATTGGAAATCTTAGAAATCTCCAGGAGTGGAATCTCTCCTTGTCAGAATTTTCAATAAAAGAGCAGCTACAGATACTGAAAGTATTAAATAAAAATTACCAACAAGCTGTCTTACCTGCATGCACTCAACAGAAAGGAAGGGCAAACATGAGCAGGTAGTCCTTGTACATCAGTCAAAACTCTGACAGCTACCATGTAACATCTGACAACACTGACATGTGCTTTACTCCTTAAGATATTCCCTTAACTGAACCATAAAAAGACAAATAAATTAGTAATAGAGCTTCTCCTGTCAATGTCCTTTCTTGCAGACTTCTCACGTTGTTGATTAGCATTGTTTGAAGTGCTTCATCAATATGTTTACTTCCTCAAGGAAAAAAAAAAGAAAAGATACTGAATTATTTTATTTCTTAAAAGAGAGAGAGAGAGAGAGAAATAATGGGAACCTGATTCCTCATGATCACTTACTCATTTCTGAAAAAGTGACAGACAAAAATCAGCATACTGCTTCCCAACTGGTCAGACATTACAGATCAGATCAGATTTGTTTTCCATTCTGCTGTAGAAGCAGCTCTGTTATACAAACCTGCACAGAAATCAGAAGATTAGCCTGTTGAGTTTAACCTAATTGTTGGGTTGTGTTGCAGATTAAATGAGAATAATATTTCTGGTAACAGCTTATTTTTTAGAAATCAAATAAGAGAAAGAAAGAAAAGAGCACCTGTCAGTAATCTCTTTATTAGTTCACCTTTTTGTGTCAAGATGCATAACTGTGAAGGAGAAAGTGACTGACAGGGCCCTAAGTGTTCATTAATGGGCATTAATGGTCCTGACTAGCCTCACCCAGATACTCTACACACAGTCCTGCCCACAGGCTTCATCTGAGGCCAGGCATTGACCTTCAGTCCCTGTCCCAGCTCACTGCTGGGGTCTTGCATAGATTTCCCTGGGGTCAGATTTCCCCTGCCATGCTACACCATGCCTGTTCCATCAAACCCAGTAGGGCCAGTAATGTTTGCTAATGCTCTCATGGTCGTGACAGTGACGATCAGAGGATAAAACAACTGTGTAAGGAGTTCTACAAAATATATTTGTATGGCATTAATATTATTTTGCTACTATCATATATCCAGTCTTTTCTACATATATATCCAGTTTAATAATGATAATAATTATGACAGAAATAATAATAATGATACAATAATGGTGTTAATAATAACAATAGTAACATTAATAATGACACAAAAACAACTTTCTGCTTTCAGTTTTTCTGCTAATCTCTGGATTATATTATCATAATTTGACAAGCCAACAATCCTTTGTGGTCTGGTTTATCCATAAAAGAAAAAATACAATTTTATATCTTCTGTTTTTATTCTGTAAATGTTCTTTATAAGACTGACAGCATCAGCCAAAAGATTAGGAAATAGAACCACTGAAATTCATATGCTACATAGATGCCTATAGAACCATTACTTTATTGTGCTCCACCATTTAATTAGTGCTTTCTGGAAACTCAAACTTTCTTATCATTGAGAAAATTCATGCTGTATAGCATAACAAAGTAATAAATTGTTTAGTCCTTCCATTCAAATGTGGAATGCTGCTTATGTGTTTAGGGGGTTGTACTTCTATTTAGTAAGGTATTAATTATACAAAGTTTTTCAATCATTGTTTGACTTTGTGAATATTTTTGTGCTTCCTACCTAGGAAAAGACTGTATTTATTATCTTGACAGAAGATAATAAATGTTGCATGGACAGGAAAGCCACTGAAATATTAAAATACTAAGCATCGAAAACAGGAATATCACAACCAATCTGCTGACTAATAAGTATTGCTTTGAGACAGCAATAGGTTTTAAAGGTTTCCTATGATTAACAGTAGTTCAGCATAGTGAACTTGAAGAGCAATACCTACCATATAGAATACTGTGCCCATTAAACCATGTCCCTTAGTGCCATATCTACACATTTCTTGAACTAGTCTAGGTTTGGTGACTCCACCACATCCTTGGGCAGCTTGTTCCAATGTCTTATCACCTTTTCTGAGAATTTTCTTTAACATCCAACTTGAACCTCACCTGAAGCACATTCATCTAGATACCACAGTGACAATTTAGGAACTTTCAAAATTTCATTTCCAGACTAACCTGAACTGATTGTGCTAGAAAGCACCATTCTTTTTCTACCTTATCTTACACGTGATTTCTGATGATAATGTATTAAAATCTAACGTTTCCACAAGGGTTAATTTATTTGAAATCTCTTAAGTTTGTGATGAATCTTCCACTGAGAAGCTCTGTCATTCCAGACAGCATCTCAGCATCTCAGTCTTATTTTTTAGGGAACTTATTTTCTCTCCGGCTGTGGAAAGAGCTCATGTTCTCATTAACTGCCAATTATTTGGGGCCTTACTCTAAAATTTTTTTTCTTCAGGTTAGTGAAGAGTGAAGAAGTTCTTTACTGTGAATACTGATAACACCAAATGATTCACTTTTCTTATTTTTTGTTCTTACAACTAGCATTTACAATTTATCAACTTATTCTTTTTGTCTTTACAAGTAACTATATAAGCAATTTACATGAACTCAAAAAAAAAAAAAAAAAGAAAAAAAAAGAAAAAGAAACTTATCAATACACACCTGTAAGAAATTCATTCAAGTCTACCTACCTACGCATGAAACACAACTATTTCATAGTTGAAAAGTGGAAGAAAAAAAGAACAAATGGACAGTTGTGAAAACATAACTAATCCATGCTCATGCCCTTGTTCTTCATTTGCTGTTGGAGTTAATAATCCTACTTTACATCAGTCTTTTCAAAAGGGTATGACAGTAAATGTTCTTCTTGAAAGATACTTGCAAGAAACCATGCAAAATAACGTTTCTAGACAACTTCAGTGTCATATGCCTATCTATGAATGTCTTACATGCTAGATCTGCAGAAAAAATATAGATAGATATAAATGAATATAAATGCATACATATGTATGTATATGACTTTTAAAATGATAGGTTGGTACTCCTTTGAGAAATCTTTCAACTTTTTGATACACAATAAGGTTTTCAAAATTTTCAAAATAAATTTATTTAGGAATTAAGGCAACCATGACCTTACTTTGTGAATGTACACATGTTATTTATGGTGCAAATTATGTGCATATTGTTTCACTGGTTATAGAGAACCAATTATTTATCTTACTTGAATCCATATAATAGGATTTTGCATGTAATGTAAATGAAGCAAAAGACACTTCAAGCCATTCAGTCATTACTATTTCCTAAACAGAGGATATGATGTGGACGTAGAGAGAAAAATGTGGCACTTATTGAAAATGAAATATAATTTTTGTTTCTTTGCCAGGCAGATAATGCAGCTGTAAAAATTCTTGGCCACCTAGCAACTGTAAAGAATATAATGTGTTGTAAGAAGTCAGTAATATTTACTTTAGAAAGTCAGTTTATTATTGGTATTAAGTATGAGTGATGATCTCTTCAACTTTCAAATATGATGACAATTCCAGAAAAGAACTACAGCTGAAGGAAAATAAATTAAACATTGCAGTCATTACGAAGAAAGTATTTTTGATACAAGTAGCAACAACAGTAACAACAACAAAAAAAGATTAGAGAGTGTTAAAAACAAACAAACAAACAAAAAAAAAAACAAAAAAAAAAAAACAGAAGGACTAGAAGCTTCAGTTGCTTCCACCTAATGTGATGTTTTGTTTCCAATTTTTGTAAAGATCAAGCTCAGGAAGTTGCTTGAAAACTAATTCCAGTGAAAGGTTCTGTTTACCTTTTCTATGAAGCTCTGTTTTATTTATGAAGCATTGTTATTTACCTAATAAAATTTAACATTAGAAATTAATTACTTGTGAAGCACTTTTGATGGTCCTGAGGTTTCTTTGGGCAGTATTAGAGGCTACTCTGTGTATCATGAAAGTTGTATAAATCTAACTAAAACACAACTAGCTCACAGGGCCTGCTTCATGTTAATGGAGCTCCATCTGTTTAGTAGCTCTTACAAAAAGCTTGTGATCACACATGAGAAAGAAAGCCAGAAAAAATATTGTTATTTATACTCTGCTTAACAAGTTCATCTATAACATATCCCTCGGCACTGGTAACTAAAAAACGACTTTGGTTCTGATAGTCCAGCTCTCTTTGATTCATTTCTGTTCTAAAAAAGTCTACACTTGAGGGAAGAATTCTTGGAAATAAGTATTCTACTAGTACATACAGATTCTTATGTGACTGCTTGTGGGTATGCAGATATTTCTATGGTCTACTTCTTTGATACTTTCAAATTCAAATGAGGATGTGTTCTCCTTGTTCAAATTTCCACTTCTTTATTTTAAAACTCAATAAAACTTTCTCTAGACTTTTCAGAATACATTTAGGATAGAGGACTAGCTGAACTAGTTTTCAGTTCACATATATCTTCAAAAGCTGACTTATACCCGACTGAAAATCAGGGACATTCAATCTTGGTCTGAGTGTCCTAGATCTCTATACTATATTGTAAAATTTCACTGAGTTTAGGAAAGATAAATCAAAATAGACTTCCCCCACTATCATCTCATTGACAGTATGAAGGACATACAAACATATAAACATGACCTCCTACTTGGGAAAGGAAATAATTTTTTTTTTGCCTTTTTGTCAATGGTTCAAAAGAAGATGTACCTGTTTACTTGTTTCCCATTCAGTCATTTCCTAAAGAGCAGAACAAAGAGCAACATCATTCCACTTCAGTGTGAACCTGCTTAGATTTACATATGCCACAGTTCAGATCCCCTATATAATCTTCTGAATATATTATTCATGATGAAAAACCTAACATCAAAAAATTAAGAATGAAACTGAGTACAAGATTTTCAGTTCTTCAAGCTGGGACTTCTCATGATATGCAGGATTTCCTCTGAGAGCACACATGACATGTTAAAGAAGTTCTGGCCTCTGGGTTGAAAAGGTCATTCCCAGTGTCTAAAGTCTAGCAATTACAGACCATGTACAGCTGTAATAATGTTTCTGGGCTTTGACCAGATTAAAATATTGTTTACTTGTTTCAGTATGATATCAGTATTTGTCTCAGTAACCACAATTATGAATAATACTTTTTAGCAATTTTTAATGGACATTTTCATACATCTTGTATATTAATAAAGTATCAAACAACTCTAGATTTCGAGTTATCACTAACAGATGAAAAATATGGAGAAGTGAGGCCTAAATTCACCTCTCTTAACTGTCAATACAATCACTCACATAAAAACAGGCATCTGTTACAGAGAGTGGAGAGGACAGCACAGTTCTGGTGATTCAGTCCTTAACTGGTATGACCTTCAGTTGTGTTCTTCATCTGGGTAGAATGAAACTGGGTACTAAAGACAAGTCACTTAACTATTCTTTTATTCTCATAGCAGTACAAAAGACATGCAGCTCTAATCTAAGAGCTGACTTTTGGTTCATTTTAATTGCCTTCCTTTTTCTTTCACAGAACATTCACTGAGAAAAGGGATGCAGGTATGGATGGGACAGTCCTATAAAAGTTGAGGCTTTCATTCTGAAATCAAGTCTTATTTTAATGATAGCCTCCTAAAACCACAAATCTGCAGAGTATAAAATGACAATACATCTGGCAAGGAAAAGTAAATCCCTCTTTACATCTAAAACTAATATCCAAGCAGCAAAAATAATTTTTAAAAGCCCTTTTTAATTATTCTCCATAGTAACTTTTTCTTTTAGGATCACCATATGTACCCAATTACCCAGCGATCTCACTTTAAATTTGTATGGCACATTAGGGTCTTATTGTTCTGGATTGCAAAGGGATACATTAACATGCCACATATTTTGCTATTTATGTTTCCTTGGCAATTAAAAAAAACAAACAACACATGTCATTAACAGTGATTAGTACTAAGGTCACCTTTTCAACCTGAGAAACAGAATAAAAGCCTCAGAAAGCTAATAAAATGAAGTGCAGAAGTGTCACTGAATAGAAGTTTGGGAAGAGGAAGCTGAAGCTTGCTGCTGACATCATGATTTGAATTAAATGATCAGACTCAGTTACTAAGGCAATACCAGGAACACTGTCTTCTGTTTGTGATTAGGTTCCTTCATCTTCCACTTAACTTGCAATTATCGGCTTTAATACCTAACATTAGCTGGGATTTTGGTCAATCTATACAACACCAATACGTGAAGGTAAGGTCTCTGGGTTAATCAGCTGGAAATCTTTCCTAAATGTTCCAGATCAAATTTGTACATTCAATCCAGTGAGTATTTTGCCACAGTATGTATTAGAACAGATGTCTCTTTACAGTAAAATTTAATTCTCACTTGTTCAGTAATGATATAGATTATTAAAACACACTTATTTCAGTGACCTAATCAAAGTATTCTATCAATAGCATAGAAGTAGACACCCTTCCACTGCTGAAGTTTTTTGGCCTCTAAATGTAAGCCTGAAAGCACTGAGTTATGTGCTTTTATCCACAAAGAATGGATAAAATTATGATCCCTGACAAGAAATTAACCTTAAGCACTTATTAATAAAGGCAAATAAGATTTCACACACCAGCATGTAAACCTTAAAGAAGGACTTCTATTTTATTGCCTTTTGAGGCAGGTGAAGTAAATAGTTAAAATCATCACCCTGGTATTATTGTTTAATTAATTCATTGTTAAGGATTTTTAGTGATGGGAAATCTCAGAGTTAGAGCATGAGCTCTTCCTAATCGAGCTATCTGTCTTCTTGGTCAGCTATGATTCTCCTCAACCCTGCCAGACATTCATTAAACACAGCCTCAATGATTCTTTAGGGGCAGGGCACAATTCCTGGGTTCTGAATGCTGCTACTCAATTCACTGTGCATCTGAAAATAGAAGCAAGTTAAACATCGTCCTCCAAGATTTGTATTTACTGCCCAGTGAGATAAAAAATAATACCTCTTACAGTATTTCAACAGAAGAGATATCATTTAATCATGAAAGATCAGTCTTACTTGTCATCAAGAGTATACCTTTCAGATTATTTTCTGAAGATGTCTTTCCTGTGGTTAATCCGCATTGCTATCAAGACAGAAATTCTTGTAATTAGTTTACTACAATGAAATACTGTTTTTGAAATAATAATAATAATAAATGTTTCACAAAATATCTGAAAAGCCGTTCATAAATGAATTTTAAGTCCTTTAATTTTGAAATATTTTTCTTTAAGAATGACTGAAGAATTCTCAGATTTTATTTTTCATTCCTATACTTTACCTCTTTGCTATCACCTTGCTTTGTAGAAAAAATAAAATAGAAAAAAATAAAATAAATAATTATTTTAATGGTAGACAAAAATAAAATTGTAAAACACCAGTACAGTTAATTAATCTTTCTTGAAAGAATCACATATGAAATTTACCTCTGATTGTAGCTGTCACTGTCTTTCTTTCTTCCCCAGTATCATGCAAATAAGGTGGAAAAAATAATTATTTCAGTGTAAAGAAAAAAGCTATTTTTCAAGTGCTATAACTAGACACCTTTTCTGCTTTTAATAATACTTACTCTACATCAGGTAAATTTCAGTTGAGAATAAGTTGTAGTTCTAGAAAATCTATCCATTCCATCTGAAAGATGCCAAGAAAAAAAAAAAAAAAGTGATGAATAAAAAAATCAGACATTATTCTTTTCTCAGATACTATACTATGTTCTCTATTCTTACTCACCTCAGATATCTCAGAATCATCATGTAGTAGTTTCTTTCTTTCTGTGACTTATAGGCCAGGATAAGAGTGGCTGAAGAGGAAGTTTTTCCAGCAGAGCTTTCCACTGATGACAGTTTCTAAATATGCCTCTCTAGTCACTCTATTGCTAAATAAAACCAATTAGGAAGTGTTCTTAGTCCCTGAGGCTAAGTGATAGATTTCATTTACTAAACCATCACATAAATTTACCCTTCAAACTGGAGTGGTAACATCAAAACAACCTGCTGGGGTTGGCAATTGCATGTACAGTTCCCCAAATCAAGAGCTGTCGTTGGCTGGGAGGCATGGAAAAGTAAAACAGCATGCCAATGTAGGGGATACTACTTAAACAAAAGAGGCATATACCCCTTATATAATGTTTTATCTGTTAGTACAAACATGACCACTGAGGCTGTCTAAATAAGATAATCAAATAAGTTTTCAGTCTTACTTGGATTAATTCCCTCCCTAAAGCAAATGGTCTCTGAATATCATATCTGTTTTAAAGAAATAGAACAAAAAACATTTTTCTGGCTAAACCCAATGCAAACCTTCCCACTCAATATTCTGAGCTACTTTTCCCTAGTTTCACTCTTTTTTTTCTTTTTTTTTTTCTTTTTTTCCTATTTAAATGGACAGTACTAATTCTGTGTTTTCAGATGAGCACAATTCTCACATTAGCATACTATTCACTGGATGCAACAGGAGTCAGTTCTATCTCAAGCCTTCACAAGTACAAAAAAGAACATCTGTAGTAGAAATATTTTCAAGCATCTCATTTTCTTATAAAGTTAAAAAAAGTCATTATTTTCAACTGAAAAACTGGAATAGGAAATAGTAAAAAATAGACTTTTTTTTTTTTTTACTTTTGAGATATGAGATTTTTTTGCTTAGTTTATATTCATCATTGATCCAAAAATACAAATTGTTCTGCAATGAGTGGCACACACAACTGATGTGGCTGTACCTTACAGTAGTGGAACAGATTGCAACAGAAGAGATTGCCCATGAGACGCATGTTGGTAAGATACTGTCATCATGTTTAATTCTTCTATGAAGTGTTTTTATAGATAACTTGTAAACTACAACATTGTCAACAGTTTACGGGCATGCACTCTGTGCATGTGTTTAATGTTTGGTAATTATATTTTATTTGTATATATTAAGCATGATGTAGTGATGTAGAATAAGGGGTAGAATGTCAACGGTTTACGGGCTGGTTTGACCCGGTTCCGTGACTAGCGGGGTGGAGGGATCCGGGGATCCGCACCTCCTGAAAAGGGAAACAGGGAACCCCAAAATAATTGAAAACAGCAGCAACGATCTGAGGAGAAACAAACTGATTTACTAAATATAGTATCAGAATGCAAAATAATACGATATAATTAGAATTGAAGCTAATAAATCAAAATATAATGAGAGAGAGAATGTCCAAAAGGTGGATAGGCCTCATCACAACACTGAGGTGAGATGTGCAGTCCAGTTGAACAGCACGGAGACAGGAGGAGAACCGATGAAGAAGAGCCAATGAAGAAAAGCAGACGGAGAAGAGCAGACGAAGAAGCGCAGACAAAAAAGAGAGCATCAGGTGACCTTGCCAGGAGTTATATCTCCTCTTGGGGAATGTAGTTCTTCTCTTCCGGACAGGTACCTGGAACTTGAGCATTAACAGTTAAACTCCCAGTGCACTACGTCATGTTATGATGTGGAATACCAATAACCAAAAATCATAAAACCATGACAAACATCAATGGCCAGCTAGCTAGCAGTCCATTGAGTTAAAAAAAAAAAATCCAGATTAAAAATATTCATTCTGTAGAATTCTGTTTACCCTTTCTACAAGCTGGCTTGTCTTCTGACACAGCTTTTTAACAGATCCTTGTAAAAAGAGCAATGTAATGCTCAGGAGTCATTCAAAAAGCCCGTAGGAAAGAAGTGTCTCTTTCTAACATTAGAAACCACAGGGTTGTGGGTGTCTTTGTTTGTTTGGAGCTTTGTTTGTTTTTCTTCGTGGAGAAGCAGTCTTACCAGCTAATAGTATAAATTTTAACAAAGCAAACCTTCAAAATCCATGCAACACTTCTAACAAATGGGAAAAACGTTCCCAAACAGAGAGAGTGAAGACCAACCTTCTCCAAGTACCTAAGTCTAGGTCCCAAAACCTAAAAATTGTGCCCTTTTTATATCTTCGATTAGT
The DNA here is from genome assembly GCA_028571105.1 of Tragopan temminckii. Lineage (NCBI taxonomy): Eukaryota > Metazoa > Chordata > Aves > Galliformes > Phasianidae > Tragopan > Tragopan temminckii. The sequence continues at coordinate 25,717,317 of JAOWBP010002559.1, read as the reverse complement.
TCAAAAATATATATATGAAAAAGATTCATTTTGGAAGTTAGTGTAACTACATCCACTACATCCAGACACTATGAAAACTCATTTTAGAGACAAATATCTACTTGCAATGTACTGTATGACATACCAAATAGACAAACAAGGGTTCCAGATCCGTATGCGTGTTATCTACTTAGTGTTTCCTGAAGATAATGAAATTTAACATGAGTAAAGCTTACTTGACCAATAATGGAGGCTATGTCTGACATCACCAATTGTATCTGACATACACACAAAGAGCAAATAAACAACAACAAAAAACCCTATAGCTCATATGCAAAGCCCTCAGAAAGAGATGATTTTTTTCTCTATTGTTTTCCCTTGAAATTAACTGGATACTGTTCAGGTTGCTGAACAAAACAATAAACTACTAATGCTTATATACATGTGCACCAGTACAAAAAAAAAATCCTTTTAAAATCTTGTAAATATTTTAACCTATTGACCTTTAGTTCACTATGCTGGCATTATTTGTCTAGTTATATAAAATAAGCTAATATTCTGTTACTGTCCTAAACAGTTGCTATGCAGAACAATACAGTTTTAAGCATGTTCTTTGACAAAGCTGAATTTTACTACTTTAAGAAAAGCAAAATGATGAACTTTACCTAAGGTTTGAGAGCAAACTTCAGACAGTTATAGACTGAAATGGGAAACAGAAGATTACTGATATTAACTTCAGTTTTCAATTCAGAACTAAGTTTAACTTCAAAAATTAAAACCCTCAAATAGAGTGATATTAATTTTTTTGTAGCATTTTTTGAAGTTTTCTTTTCCACCTTCATTTTTTAGCTTTTTTCTTTTGCTTTCTTTCTTACTTTTTCTTTCTCTGTGTGTAGTAATCAGAGCATTTTATGACCATTCCAAGCCCCATTCAAGCATGTAAATGACCTGAAAAGACATGAAGAACTGGGGAATCTGCTTCAAAATGTCTAAATAATATTTCACATGAATATTAGTGGAACAACATGATCTAATTATGATTTAATAATTGCATAAAAAATTATTTTCCCAATACTGTAAAATTAATTCAAGGGTTTATGTCATTAGTGACATCTTCCTGAGATGGATATTTATAAGCACTTTGCATATACATATATGGAAAAAAATTCAGAGCAAAACCTTCTCTATCTTAGTTGTATAAGTTTGTAAAGTTTGTATGATGCACAATATTTTTCTCTTTATTTTGGATACAGAATGGTCACTCCCCATCTCATTAGTTATGTATGAGAAAATGTGTGATTATGGGGGGATATGGCTCTCTTCCCTGATGCTATTAATTCAAGTTAGTCAGTAACATAGTATCTCTTATTTTTTTACCTGTAACAGATAATTCATATAGCATTTGAGCAAGTATCTGCATATGTATCTATTTGCTGTTACACACCCATATAACATATGCCTTGTACCACAAAAATTATTAATAAATAGGAGGTCAGATTCAGCAATAAATTCCAGCTCTTTTGTACTGCTACATCCAACATAAGCCAGGTGTATGAAGGTCTCATCTGAGTGATTCAGATGGATTACAGTTATTTTGACTTGGTGACATCAAACAAATCGGTCCACTTGTATTGATGAGACTTGGCAAATACCTACTTTGAAACTGTCCCAAGAGTATAAGAAGATACAACCTTTCAACAATTTTTTAAAATATCCACCTTAAAAACCAGAATCTGAAGAGATAAGGTCATATTAGTGAAGATAGCTAGTAAAGGTTAACCATTTCAAGAGTACATCTGTAAGAAGTTAAAATACACTGTAGCAATTGAACTGATGAATACAGGTCAGCATTCTAGTCCCATGTCTAGTTCAATTGCATGAACAAAAAAGATGACTTTTAAGTATTACATTATTTTCCAATGCAAATTCTCTTCAAATTCAGAAAATAAATATTTGAAAAAGGAATGAAACACATTTTGTTAACAAAAACAAACAAACAAAAAAACAACAACTTCATCAGAGACAATTCTGTAAATGAGCTGTAGCTTAACATATTTCCGCCTATTCCTGAAAAGAATCTTCATGAGATCAGAGGCGTATTAAAAAGCAGAAATATTGAACATCTGTTGCTGTGTTTCAGGGAGGCAAGACAAAGTTAAATTAATGCCATGTGTGGACAAATATTTAAAAATCTAGATTTGTTGGAAATCCAAAATAGGCTGTCAGGTTTGTATAATAAATAAAATCAAAGATAAAGTATTATTTTTTTTTTAATTCTCATCCTGAAAAATTAAGAAATCCCCCAATCAAAAAAATAGAAAAGTATGCTTCATATAATATAAAATATCTATTACATTCAGAGAAATGAACCAATGCGTAAAATAAAAGAGCAAGTCCGAAAAGAATCATGTAAGAATGAATTTAAGTCAAATGATCAAGACAAAGTAACATAAGAATATTGTTATTTGCCTTTGGCACTTGCAATGTTGTCTACTTTTGAGAGACCATATCTCAGAAACCTCTTCTGTCAGGAAATGTTACATCCTAGCTACTGCCCACACATCTTCCCTTTCTTTTGCAGAGGAATCTGCACTTGACTATCCCCATAAAGAAATTGACATGTCACTCATCACGGGCCCACAATTTCATTACATTTTCTGAGTAATCAGCTTATAAAATGTCAACAAAGCAAGTTGATGTACAAAAAGTTGTTCAAGCTCTATACTGCAATAGATATTGGTCTTTTTGGACTGGATGTGCTGTTCTGTAGATCACTATACTTGTAGCTTCCCATTATGTTCTGCCCTGCAGATATCTTACTTCAAGGATACATCAACAATATATTCTCTTGTAGCTATGGGCTTCTGCTATATATCCGTAGTCATTTATTGTCCCTGTATTTTCTCAGGCAGAGGTCAGAACTTGCTCGAAGATATTTGTGGAGTAGATTCTACAATTAATATAGCAGTAGCATTCACTTTCACTGACAAAGAAAGTTCAGACTTACTTTGTGGTTGATAGGGCAACATGAATATTCAGCAGCATTGACTAATTCTAAACATAATGCATATTTGATGTCTGGAGTTGTTCTAAGACACAGGAAAAGACTTAACTATAAACAATGCAGTAAGTTGATACATAGAATAAGCTGATGTTTCTGTAGCTGTCGTATCTATGGCTTGGTAAATAACAACTGGAGAAAAACAAAACAAATATCCTCATATAGTATTATTTTAAAGAAAAGATGGTTCACACTGATTTCTTTCAGCTAGGGAAACCAAATAATACAACTGAAAATGTTTATAAAACAGAGCAGCATCTAAGCTGCTACTGTGTTAAGGGAAAAATTAAGAAAACACCCTAAGATGTTTTAATGAGTTTAATTGATTTTGAAATTTGATGAGATTCTAGGCAAGAAGTGTTTGGCCTTTAAAAAAGCATAGTTAATGACTAAGTATTCTCTTACTAAGTCTTCTGGAGGGATAGTCCAAGTCTTTTCATCAGAAATGTGGCTAATGCACTTTACAAAAAAAAAAAAAAAAAAAAAACTACCACTCAGACAGTGGTAGTATGTTTCTATGACTTTTCTACCATCCCATTCAGAAGGGTCAACTGCATTTCAGTTATTTTTGCAGTACAGGATCTGGGGGAGAGATAAGTTATAAAGTTTTAATATTTCTCCCTCCAGCCACTGTAAATGTGTCTGATCCATTCAGGTACTCATCCTGAAATTCAGTTTATGAACTATTAAGTGATCCAAAATAATTGTGCAAAAATTGTGGAGAAGAAATTTTATGAGTGGGTTAGTTAAAGAAGTCCTCAATATCTGGGTTATATCAATGCGTAGCCACAGCCATAGATGTGAATCTGGACTTACATGGATAACTGAGATAATTACATGAGCTTCTTTCTTAAGACTTTGATCAAATGAACATTTCACAGAGGTTTAAAGAAACAGTAGAGAAAAATATGCTGCCTTACTACCAACAATATTAAAAGAATTCAGCCGCTGAGTGAAATAATTTATACTAACTGGTTATTCCAAAATTATTTTAAAATAATAAAAAATACATTTTTGTCTACAGGTGCTAAGTGACTAGAATTTATAATAACAGACTACATAATCACAACCTCTAGATTCAGATCTTGAAAGTCAGACTGGATCTTTGAAGAAAATTCATGTTTTGTTTTACTATTAATATATAGGCTTTCAGTGAATTCCTAAACTCTCAGTTCAAGGTGGAAATGACCTTTATATGACCCTCTCCATCAGAAAAACGTTCATTTACAGTGCGGTTAAACATATGGTTTTCTGACTTTTGGAAATAATATGGAAAACTCAACATACTCTAGTCATATTTTACTTTTATTTTTCATCTTTGGAGATGGGGAAATCTCACAGGCAGTCTCCTTTTGAATTTATGAGGCTGAGTGTATTTCTTTTTTGCATACCTGCAAAGTATTTTAAATGATTCCCTATATAAATCAGAAAGACTGAGAAAGATGGACAAAATCAGAATTTATATGCAAAGAAAAACATCAAGACATGGATGACATCCATTGATATATCATACTTAGAATTTTTATCATTTATTATTAATTTTATATGGTGGAGTTCAGGAGAGAAAATCTTGAGTAATGACAAAAGAACTTTACATTACACAATATCAGTACTTTGGAAAACTGGTTTTTTTGTTGTTGTTGTTGTTGAATTTATGTTTCATATGAAGATATTGGTATATTTAAAATTTTTTTTCTCACTGAGATGTTTTCTCCAATCAAAGTATCATCTGATTTTGAGGAAGAATTATAGTGTAAAAGTTAGAATAGCAAAACACTAAAAGCAGCTAATCATTTAAATTAGTATTTTAAGTATACTGTTGATAAAGTTCCAATGTCACAGCATGTACCAGCATGGAAAATTTACCTCTCTACCATATAGTCTTAAAGAAGTAGGATATTGGAGTGAACAGATGGATGCCTTTGTGAATGGTTGTCCTATATTTCTGACTTACCTGGAAGTTCCAGTGTGTATCTATTGGCATGATCTCTGAGAACTAAACAGTTTATTTTCTATTTAGAAAAGGAGTCGAGTGAAAGATCATTTGCATCATAAGGACAGAGAGTGGAAAGGTGTATTTCTTTATATAAGAAGATCTTATTTATGCATAACTCCACATTCTTAACCAATGCCATATTTTCTTCATTGTTTTGAGTTCCATTATGCTCTCGCAACTTTGTTTTAGCTACTAAGTCCTTGAAAGACTGAAGATGTAAAAAGAAAACCAAAATACTGAATCTCTTCTGTTTCTTAGTGTTATATTTAAAAAAAAAAAAAAAGACGCACAATTACCACTTTTTAAATAGCCATAAAATATTGCGATAAAAAATGAGTCCAAGTGCATACTAACAAGTGAGTCTCTTAATACGTATGTCACTCCAAAAGTAGAACCACATATTTATTTATTTCCATGGAAAGTACAATAGAGACAAAGACAATGCTTGGTAGAGTCAATTCTCAGATATAAAGCATTTTGCAACACAATTACCATCACTAACTATGTACTTTTGCCAGCTTATGCTGCTCATAAAAATCTGCACCACAGACCTTCAACAAGCATTGATGAATGGGTGCCACTTTTTCTTCCTGGTGGAATTCAATGACAGACCTTTGCCTTATACACGCTTCCATGTCAGACACCATTTTGACAGACTGCCCCTCTGCTGCCATCTGTCTCATGAAAACAAAATGCAAAGGGATGTTGGTGGGAAGTTTCAACCTCTACTGCCATACCAACATTTGCCTCTGACACTGTGGGCCAACATAATAAAATAGAAGGCTGTGAAAGACAAAACTGTTTGGTTTTTTTTTTGGGGGGGGGGGCTTAGTTTGCTTTGTGAGAACTTTTGATGATAAGACTCTAAACCGACTACTGTGAACTGTCTACAGGGGCAATTGGTGGGTGTCACTGTGCCACAATACTTCTGCTTATGATTGTAAAGATAAACAGAAGTGAGACAAGCAGTCTTTTTCAGGACTGTGACTTGAAGGAGCTGACCACTGCAAAAGGCAAAAGTGCCTGTGCATGGCAACGAAGGCACCACTTCCTACTGGCTTATCTGTTGGGCCAGGTGTGTCACACTAACGGAGAGAGAAGAAGAAAAAAGAGAAACTGAAAAGTGGGGGGATAAAAGGTCCCTACTAAACTAAGTACTTTGGAGAAGAAGAACTCCCAAAGAAAAGAAACCTTTGGCAGAGGAATTACCTAAGAGAAAAAATCTTATAGGACAGAACACCCTGGGGCTAGCTTGTTGCTACAATGCGAAGCTTCCTGTCTTTCTTCTATCCCCCATGGTGACGAGATGAGTTTTTGGGATCAACGGATGCACTAGGAACCACACTGGACACATGGTGGTGACTATCTCTCTTGCTTTATACAAAAACTTCTTGCTTCTATTTCCTGTCTCTTTTCTATCGCCTGTCTTCCCTTCCCCATCTCCCTAAGCAACTAGGATTTGTAATGAACTGATCGGGCTAACATTTGACCTGTTGTGTCTTAATCTCACCATCGAGTACACATACGTATTAAAGAACCTTCTCTCCCTCCTATAATTGGAGCAGGACAAAGGCATCACTTTCAGAACAGCCCTCTTAAATGATCATGTGCATGAAAACACTAATGACCTCTGCTAAGGAGAACACAGAAGCTATCTAGAGATTAATTTCAATATCTTCCCATTTTAGTAAGGACATAAGCCTTCTTCTGCTTTGCAAAACAGAAGCATTGTATATCATCATGGTACTTTTGAATATATAAATATCACAACATACACTGGTAAATCAACTTTACCCAAAATAAAACAGCTGCAATAACACCTACTCTCACTGTACAGAGACAACCATTAATGCCTAACCTTCATTATCTAGGAGAACTACCTTCTTTCCTGACAGACTTTATACGTGATGACCCATTTGCCTGAGTTCCACTCATTGTCTCACGGCTACCGTTCAAGTCACAGTACTTGAAGCTGAATTGACTCTTAAGAATGATCTATAGATGGTTTGAATTCCTGCCAAAGATAATACATCTACTGAGGAAAGGAGGGGGACAAAAAGCAATAAAAGAATAAGTTTTATGGGAAGAGCAGTTCCTTTTCCCATAAATGATGAATCAATCCATTATATTTGTGATAATCAATGCCATGGTTCCTCTTCATGTCAAGGTAAAAAAAAAAGCTTGGTAAAGAGGCAAATCATTATTAATTCATTTATTGCAGTAACATTAATCATGATGAGCTAATGTGTTATTAATGTGGCTGTAATATGTACTTCCATAGGATTTTCACAGTAATTTAGGAATTAACTATTGTATCATGGTTTTAAGGAGTCATGTAAATTGATAAATAATATTGAAAATCTTTTTAAATAGGGGTAAGCATGAATCTACTGACATCCTCCCTTTTGGAGGAGACAAGAGGGTGCCCACATCCCACTCCTATGCCCACATGTGCAGGTATATTTACACTCTGCTTTACATTTTCCATGACTTATTGCCTACAGCAAGAGCCAGTCAGCTTTTCTACACTGTGGTCCTGTTCCAGGAAATATTGATGTGGGAGATTAGTAGTTCTGGGAATGAAATCAAAGCTGTGATGATGCTTGCTGGTGTCTAGGAGGAGTTTAGAAGGCATATAAACATTCATCTTTGCACACAGAGGGACACGACTTCACAGATATGCTTCCCAAGGGAACCTTCAAAACTGCCATCTGCCATATTCTTATATTTCCTCACATATCACACACTGCTTGTGTATTATCTGCTCTGTAACTGTCTGGTTTAGAATAATTAGTCTTAGATGCAGACAGTTTTCTTAATTTCATATAGAGAGTCAAGCCAAGACACGTTTCCTGGACAATCAAACTAAAAAACCCATTCATCAGTACACATATAACTCTAGTTGTTGCATTTATTTTACAGTAGACAAAACAGAGAAGTGTTTACTGTGCTCATAATCTCATCTAACACTTACATTCCACAGAAAATTATAAAAGCCTACAAATTGACGGTAATAATCATGCTTTGAACAGCAAATTGGACTGAGTAACCTCCAGTAGTTCCTTTCTATCAATATTTCCACAATTATATGATTCAAATTAACAATAGAAAGGAGATAACATTTACTAGCATAATCTGCTTGTTTTTCCTGGAAATCATAGCTGCATATTACCCACCCATTTTACACACTAGCTGTATTTAGGACATGATTAGTATTTTTCCAAGCATGAAATACTGCTGTTATACTGAAAATGTTCTGTAGTTCATCAAAAGCCAAAACAACACAAACCTAACAACCTTATTTTATTGTGTGCCTTTAATAAATAATTTTCCAGAGTAATCTATTATCAAAATAGTTCAAGATTAATTTCTGTAACTCTTCTTGAAAGCTCAAACGGGATAAGTTTTTTCTTCCTAAGTATCCTATATTCATGCCTTCCTTGGGTGAGCAATTTTCAGTTTGGCAATGAGCCTGTAGCTTTCAGCAGGATATGCTGCACCTTTAGTTCCTTAGTTCTGGATTTTTTATTCATATGCATAGTAGACACCTTACAAACACAGAGCATCAATGGTGAACAAGTATTTTACAGGATATTAATATTTGCTCTCTGCAGCAAAGTCAAGTGTTAAAAGCTTTAAATGGAAATATTTTCAAATAAAACTAACATAAAGTATATTTGAACTTCCAACATTGTTCCTGACAAATTGTTGCTCCTGAAAAGCAATGCACTTTGGTCTGCTTTAGTAATTGGGAAGGACATTACTGCATTTTTGAAATCTTTTAGAAATTCTCTATGCCCTCCTGTACTTCAGAAGCATTTCTCAGGACTTCAGATGTCTTTCTACTCTTTAAAATCCAATTATATACACAAAAGTTCAGCAATTTTTAGCTCACAGTGGGAGAATGAGGGGGAAGCAACTGTTCCACAGACTCACAAGGTTAGAAATAATGAATACAGTTTGGAGACACTGACAGTATTTGTATCAAACCATGCAGCCTATTGTCACAAGAAATTCTTCCACTACACATTTAATCAGTGAAACTATTCAATGAGTACCCTAGCTGCCTATCATAAAATTGAGCAGCCAAAGCTTCCCAACTTTTGTCTTTGTCTGTCTTGCTAGGTGACTAATAATCCTCTGGAAAGCATATTTTTGAAAAGGACTTAGATTGTTGTTGAAGCCTTTACTGAGATCATATAGAATGATCTTAAGTAATTATTTCTAAGGACTGTTTTTCAATGGATAAATTAAAAAGATAAATATGTGTTAATGTGTTCAGATTACAGATGTAATGTATGCATCCTATAATCTGGATCATCAAAGCAATACTGTCATTCTCTGTTATAGAGAAGTCTGTAAAGGTTACTTTTATTTTAAAAATGGTATATGACCATGAAGGGTTCTGTCTGAAGATCATGATTCAACTGCAGTTTTCAACAAGATTCTTCAAAGTTTTCTAGCAACAGAAAAATATACACCTCACAGTGAACATGGGGTAAAAATTGTAGTCTCAAGTATTCTTAAGAAATTTCAAGTAATATTATTTTTATATGCTTGTGTTATAATTTAAAATTGTTCTAACATATTTTATGACCAATCAAGAAAAAAACAGTATTTTTTAAAATGTTCCATATTCATCAGTGGTTATTTAAATTGATAGAATTAACTTGAATTAAATAATCAATACAAAAATATTGATTTTATTCCCCTTATTCTTTTAAAACAGGCATATGAAGGTAATAAAAAGGATGAGCCACTGCTTTATTTTACTGCAACCCTTGTAATTTTAAGTCTTTTGCCAACAGCCCTAGTCTTCAAGTCAGCTTCTGATACAAGGGCTGAAATTGAAAAAAAAAAGAAATGGAGACTGAAGTGAACTTCAGTAACTGTTATTCTAATAATAAATCACAGGCATCTTATATCTTAACCATGTCTTGAACTTTTTCAGCAAATGGATTGGGAATTTAGTATATGTTGCATTATAAATTCTTTCTGAAAAAGCAAACCAAAATGTAACATTCCTGAAAGCACTCAGTAAGAGTCCAAATCTCTTGATGATACCCGGAAACATGGTGTTTCTTGTTTTGTTTTCTTTTTAGAAATGGAAAAACAATTATAAAAATATTGTGCTAATAAATCAAAAAAGGCGCTTGAAATAATCTCATAAAATGTTATGGTTTAAATAATGCCCTTCATCAGTATTCTTTGTTTAACATTTTATGTTTATTGATAAATGAAGATGTGTTTAAATAATTCAAACAAAACATTAGCTGCAAGCAAGGAATTAATAATTGATAGAACTGGAAGGGCTTTTTTTCACTTGGGAAATAGATAATATTAGCTTAATGTGGGGTTGTAGGAACAGAGGAAATGTAATGGATCTGCTTGCTTTAAACTGATGATGGTTATTGTGGTCTGAAAGTTGCTACAAAGGCAAAAGCAGGACAGCTCTGTAACTGTAATAGATTTCACTCATAGGAGCTGACAATGCAAATTGTGGTTTGATATGCCAGATTTATACATGGAAGGGAATCTAATAAACTTAACATAAAGGAAAAAATAAATACTATTAACTTGTCTGAGAATTTTAAAAGGGCAAAAACAGAAGGATTATGGTGTCTTAATACATCTGGATTTTCTTCTAGTGTACTCTCTTTATGAATATTGTCATCCATAGCTTTATTTAATACATCATTACTAAGAATACTGTAACACAGAAGTCAATGCATTCCTGAGAGTCCTCAGAGGTAGACCATTTTAGTCTAGAAATACTCATCCTAAGATCTTACTTAGATTTGCCTGTAAAGAAGTCAGACCGTTCCAACTGCAAATTTGAGCTTGGCAGTCTTTTCTGAAGGAATGTAAAAAAAACAGCTTTGTCAGAAATTCTGCAAGAAGAGAGTCTTCTTTTGACAATCCTCAGATTTTGTTTGTTAACTGCAGAATTATACGGAATTACTCAGAAATCTGTTCTGTAACTCCCATTCATTGTTGGAGATACTAGAATAACAGTAATCAGAAAGAAAGCCTACAAAATGATGCTTTTATTTCCATACAGTATTGTTTATGAATCTATAATCCAGATGTTAACAGTCTAATCTAGCAACAAGGAATTTGAATTTACACATATAACCAACATTTGGCTTTATTACTTTGACAGGCAGGATAAAATATAAATACTATAGTACGTCTATTATAATTCCATAATTGCATATAATGATTTGTCCAAAAGTGTAAGATTATAAATCACATCTTTTGCATGTTTGCAAAACATTTTTCAAGTCAAAGATCTTTCAGACGGTAACAAACAAGAATATTTAAAACTGCAAAGTGATCTGAAAACCAGCAGCATTTTACAGGCTTTAATATTAATTTCAAGAGATCATAGCCATATTGCGTTTGACCCTTACTGTGGGAAATTTCACAATCACAGATTATCAGGAGGGCCTATTTAAAGTTAGTGCTAGAACAGCCAAACAGTTTTAATAAAAACATCAAATACAATCAGTCTTTGTAACTTAAATTGGTTGCATCTTATGTCATCACTTATGAAAAATGAATATGCGATATTACTGAAAATGAGCAGTTGTGCTTTGTACCTATTTTCCACAGGGGTAAAAGGTTACAAAGGGAGCAAGGCTTTGAAGAAACAAGTTCTGGATCTATAGCTGTGTGCCAAGTTCATACCTGAGCATCTCCCAGAATAATTTTTCTTAAGCAGACAGATTGTAAGCCAGCACAAAATTGATTTCAGAAATGCAAATGGGAGAAAGCAGCTTTGTTTTACAACCATTGCAACACTCGACATGACATTTAGATAGACTTGCTTGCATTGACAGTAGGCACATATGTCTACTATTTTGTTTTAAAATATATGTATTGCTTTTAATAACACCATTACAGCTGTTCACAAAATGACGCCTCTAAACAGAAGCACTACAATGAAAAAGAGAGTATCAACAGAAGGACTGTATCTGCATGTAACCCTTACAGTTGCCAAGAAATGAAGATATAACATATGGTCACTTTGTAAAGGTGAGATGAACAAAAAACAAGCAGCAACCTAGCCAATTTTTGTCATTTGATTTTTCCTGTTCAAAACCAAATTTAGTTCCATACAACTCTTTTTAACTTGAATGATATGCTTATTAAAATACAAAACAGCCAATTCTGTAGCTGTGAAAGCAATTTAAAAATAAATTATTGGAATGGTATATTGCCAATTTTTTTTACTTGTCTAGAGCTATTCTTTTAAAAATTAAAGTATAATTTTGCAGCAGAAGAATCAAATACTATATACATCTTGCTCGTGTGAAGAGAGGAAGTTGTAACTTATATTAAATATCCCACTGTTGATATGTCTATGAATGTCTTCCCTTGATTTATCTGTTTATTGAACTGCCTTGCAAGGGCCACTCCTCACAAGAATGCATGGGGGAATGTTAATGTAACTCTTAAGTCTCTTTGATAATCTTCCTGGATACCATCCAGAAAATGAAAAGGTTTAGGAGAAAAAGTAATAAGCCTGTAAATGTTTAAGTTTCACCTGTAAAAATTCAGAGGCTCTGTAGGGAAAGCGTGGACAGACAAGCTACTGTGTTAGGGCAGTATTACTGCTTTTTTACCTGAACAGCTTACAAAAATTCAGAGTTGCACGGCTTCTTTTCACCAACCGAAAAAAAATCAGAATCTTTATACAATTCTGTTAATTGATAATGAACATTTATATATCTAGCTCTCTTTTCCTGCCTCAGGAAAAGAAACGAAGCTGATTTTGTTTTGTTTGGAGTTTTTTTTGTTGTTGTTTTTGCTTGGGATTTTTGTGTGGCTGTGTGTGTGTCTTGTGCTTTGTTTGCTTACAGCACTATATCCCAAGCTGCTCTTCCCTTTTTGTCATGCTATTTCAGATTTGTTTGCAGACACATTCTACAGCCCCTTTTCTATACAGTTCTTTGTCAAAATTTCTTCCCTCATTCTCTAACTCTCAGCTCTTCACTTGTCCACAATGGCAGAGGCCTTTTTAAACAAGGATTTATTATTATGTATTTGATTTCAGGAATTAAAAAGTAAGCGTATGTTTAGAATAGAGGTCACTACTTTTCCAGTTCTCCTGTTTAACTCACATTGGCTATGCTATGCTGCATACAGGAATCAAGACATCAAACTTCAGGAGACTGAAATTCAGACTGTTTAAGGAAATGTTTAAAATGTTCCTCTCCTGGGAAAGCCGTCCTTACAGTCAAAGGAGCGCAGCAAAGCTGGCTACTCCTTATGGGAGCCATGTCCTTCTTGTGTTGAGGCCCCAGAACTGGACACAGTACTTCAGATGGGGTCTCACAGGAGCAGAGCAAAAGGGCAGAATCACCTCCCTTGACCTGCTGGTCACACTTCACTTGATGCAGCTTAGGATACAACTGGCCTTTTGGGTTGCAGGCACACGTTGTTGGTTCATTTTTAATTTTTAGCATTTGGCACTCCCAAATCTTTCTCCTCAGGGCTGCTATCAAGACATTCTCCGCCCAGCCTGTATCTGTGATTGAGATTGCCACTAGCCAGATCCAGGACCTTGTTCTTGGCAGTGTCAAACTTCATGAGGTTGGCAGGGGCCACCTCTCAAGCCTGTCCAGGTCCCTCTGGATAGCATCCCTTCCCTCTAGCATGTCAACTGTTCCTCACAGGCATTCCTCAGTGAGACTTAGCTCACAATCTGCCAGAACAACCTGCATAAATGACTCCTGTCTTCACTGCACATGAATTCTCAGTCTGTAATCTCAGTTTCTGTAATCCAAGAGGCTGCGTGATAAGACCAATAATAGTATAAAAATAGAAGTAAAAAGACATAAGAAAGGAAGACATAATGCAAATAATCTTTTCATCAGAATTGATTCTTCTCTGATTTATCTGTTGTATTAGCTCTTTGCAAAGGATTTAGTCCTAGTGCACACTAAAAATACTGAAGAAGCATTTAGTCCCATGTTGTCACCAAGAATTGGAGGAGCTGTGCAATCTCTCTAGAAAAAGAGTTGCAGCCAGTACTGTCTGGACAAGTAGCTTGGGCAGAAATGTTAATTACGCCCTTAAACTAGAAAGAAAAATATAACTAGGCAGGAAAAATAATTGTCACTACATGTCTGACACAGACCCAATGAAAGGTGGAAGCCATGTGAGAGAAAAATGCCAGTCTGCATCTCACAGCAGCTATAAGGAGCAGTTTCAGGAACAATTCAATGACTGTGTCAGGGGTTGCTGCCCCAGCTTTTACAGCTATTTCAGACTCCAAAGCAAAATGGCTGTGCAAAGTTCCAGGTCATCACACCAGCTGTTGGTCAGAACAGAAGTAAGATTTGTTAGGACTGCTAACATTCAAAATATGGGTCAATAGGACAGAGCAGTGGGAGGGCTGAGAAGAAAGATCAGCACTCACTAAATAGGACAGTGCTCAGCTATCCCCATCCAAGAAGCATCTTTTGGTTGAGGACAGATGTTATGGGGAATATCAAACAAAATAACCAGCAGTGCAATTTTTTTGGTTGATCCGGTATTTACTGCATGTTCAGTAAGTTCTGCAGGGAGAATCAAGTAACACATTGATTTCCCTGCACATGCTACAGAAAATACAAGAAATTCTTTTTTAATACCTTATTAAAAGATAATTTCAATTTATTCCATTTTTTCATACCTATAAGTTGAAGCAGTTTGCATTTGCACTGCTAAATTCCAAATATTAAAATTAACTAGTAGTACCATCTATATGTTTTCTGAGGAGAATGTGAGCCTGGAGTTCATTGCACACTATTGCACATGGTTACATTGACCCACAGTAATATCACTTTCCAACCCATCCACTCAAGTACAGTCACTGAAGTTAATGTATATCTGGTAATTAGTGGGGATGACAAGTCAGCCTTTTCTCCCTATGATAACAAGAAAAATAGCTCATGTAATGCAACACTGTACATTGATCTTTTTTTGATCAAAGGAAAGATTTTGCAGAGACATCAGATCATCAGGAAAAAAGGTGAATGTGTATCTCTATAAAGTTTTGATAAGATGGTCCTTTCCGCATCAGATTCTGTTCTAATCAAATTAGTGCTCCAAAATATTAACAAATAAAAGTGAATGCAGTGCAAGCTAAAGAAATAAAAGTAATATTAAAAGCCGTTACCTCCATTAAAGAAAAGCTGGATGAAAAACATATTACCTCACGTGTGGTTGAAGTGATAACATAAAAATTATCTTTTCATTTCTAAAGATTGTTTGGGTAGAGAAAAAAATATTAATGGGGTTTAAAGACTAAATGAAAGAAAGACGACAAATTTCACTAGGGGTGTATTTATGCTGATCATTGGAAAGAACTTTCCCAGTTTTCCATAGGCTATGAAATATTTTTTAATGGGAAATGACAAAAGCAGTGAAATTTTAGAGAAAACTTGAATAAAGCACAGAAATACTTGCTACAATGCTTCACTTGTGCTCATCTTCTAGCTCTGGTTTTGTTGTTACAATCATTCCTTTGGGCATGTATGCTTTATACTGGAGAAACAATTTAAGCTACTTTACAGGAGATTTTTACAGCGATATTATTTAAGTCTTATTTACATACTTATTTTTTCCTTTTTTTTTTTTTTTTCAAATTTCAATTTGAATTTTCATGTTTCCATCTTGGAAAATCAAAATGACAGAAAGTATACTGAATACGAATTTTAAGAAAAAAAGAGTTGAAAGCTAGTTTTGAAGAGGACAATCTTAGAATTACATGTTCTAACTTCAGATTTCAAAATAATTTTCTATTTATGCTAGTCAGTTTAACCTGAAACAAATAAACCTCAGTGGGGATGAAGGATTTTGATCTGATTGTTGCCTGTTTGTTTTTTTGTTTGTTTTTGTTGTTGTTGTTATTTTTTTTTCTCTTAGAATTTAGATATAAAGATACTTGGAGCTTTATGTTCTAATTCAGGCCTTAACCCTGAACTTGTAAAACTTCACAGAAAACAAAGTAAACCATTCCTCTTTTACTTACTAAAGCACATCTAATTCTTCTATTTCACAAGGTGCTGTTTCTTTTGTACTAGCTTCAGTGTATTCAGAGGCCTTCCAAGACACTCAGCATAACTTCCTGATTTTGCAAGAATGTTCTGTTTCTCTGATCTGCCTCCTTTCCAGCACTGAATAACGATAAACAGATTTTGCAAAAAATCTCTTTAGTGATGTTTAAATTGAGGAACAAAATTCAGAGAGAGATAAGGTATCACTTTTTGTCAAACATGTTACTCTAATTTTATGTCCTACATCTTGATTTGATGCAATGTTTATAACAACACATTTTATGTATAATGCCATGAAGTGATGACAATCTGCTCTACTGTCATGGTGTGATGTTGAATTAATAGGAAACAAGGTGAGGGCAGAGCAGGCAATCATTGTATGTGTTAACTTCATGATTAACCATTGGGTTCTTAATAAACTCTTACTTTACAAAACAGACTGCCAAATATTTTTGTCACTTCTACAATATTTTGTCAAGATATATGACCTTGAAAGTCACCTTTAAAGTTATCGTAATATTTCACACAACTAAGATTAACACAGCTTTTATGAACTTCAATGAGAACACACCTGATGTGTAAAACAATCATTAATGGAGACTGGAATCCCTAAAAAAATGTATACAGTGAAGAATGTTGCAAAAAAAATACACTTCATTTCTCAGAATTTAATTAAACTTTGTGCATAATATTCATTAATTATACTAGAATATTTTTCCCTGAATAGAAAATAGAGAATCTAGTACATACCATTTCCATCGCAGTTTGTGAAATGTGTTTGGCAGATTACAGAGCTCAAAAGCACTTTCTCAGTTTCAAGATCATCAATTGTTTACTACAAAATTACTGGTTGTCTACTTGCTGCACTATTTCAATTAAAACATCATATATGTCCTCATTTCAGGGAGAATGCAGGACATAAATCTGTCCTTATTTCTCTGCATAACAACTTAAAACTTCTGTAGCTGTAGTATACAAGATCACCATCAGGCATTTTTGCCCAAGGAATATATTTTCTGGAACTTACTCAGGTTGATGCTCAGTATTTGTTGATATTTGCTATGGTAGGCTACTGCTACCATAGTAAGGAAACGCAGTCAAAACTAAACCACACTAGGTGAAATAAGGGAGCACACCGGACAAAAGGATTCCTGCTCCATGAAGTTCAAATTCCAGGCATAAACAACAGACAGCAAGTACAAATAAAGAGAAGTAGCTGTAGTTTAACACTTCATCCCAAAAGCACCAACTTCATTTTTCTTAAAAATTTTAGATATCATTATAAAACAAAATTTAAAAGGCATGCTGTTAGAAGGCACTAACATAATACTGCCTTCATACTCTTCTCAAGCATCTAGGTAGGATAGCATAAGAAAAAGAAAGAACATAGCTACTTCAAACTTAACCCAATAAGATATGAAGCCCTGAAGAGGTTAGCTAAACACAAGGGTTTATGCATCAACAGCAATTTGAAATGACAGAGAGGGGGGCTTGGCCACGAAGAGCTGGAAGAGTGAGATAGAAATAAGAAGCTTCTTTTCTTCATCTACATAGTCATTCTCAATAACAAGAAGTTTGAGGCAGGTCTATTTCACATAGCATCAAGAAAATTTCACCTATCCATTCCATACGAACTTGGTTAGAAGAATATTTAGGTAGTAGTGAGTGAAAGCATACATAAAAATCAACAAACAATAGCTAACCATAAGCATGTCTGAGCAGAATGTCACAGGTCTGACTTATCAACAGGAACATATTTTAATGATGTTACAAGCCTTCACTTTCATTTGTTTTGCAGATGTCTCTCTGTAGTTTCTGTATTTGCATCACATGGTTCTACATAGTCTTTCTTAATGAGCTTCAGAAATACAATAGTTAGAAAATAAATTATTCCAGATACATTTATTCCCAAGTCTTTCAAGTTCGTTCATTAGCCATAGCTATATGTTTTTGCAATAGAAAGGAAACTAAATCTAGTCACAGTGCTGTTGTGGACCACAGTTAATCAAATAATTATTGTACCCTCCACAAATAAGCCCAACTGTATCTATGTCACTTTGAAAGGAAAACTCATGGTTATAAGTAGAAGTGAAGTTTTTAAACATTATAAGACATCTACTAAAAGTCAAACATTTCTATAGAACTGAAGAATTCTTTATGCTTACTTCCAAAAGATTCTTATATATCTGTACAGATGTTAGCTACAAATTCTCTAGGTTGTTCTCCTGAGAATAAGTTCTCAATTCAATTTCTAATCTTTAATGAAGATTATATAACAATATTGTAATTAATAATCCACAGCATTATTAGATGTGAGCTACAACAGGAAGTTTAGACTACTGCTTAACTACTGCCCAAAAGCTTTATTTGTTCATTTTTTTGTGGAGGCTCTAAAACAGTAGTTCAAAAAGTAGAACTTCCTCTAACATGAGAGGTACACTGAATAGATCATGTTAGCCAGAAACATCACAATTATTATTAATAAAATATATCTGATTGTATTGTGATGCTCAGTTAATCTAGGGTTACTACTTCTGATATAAATGAGACAATGTAGTTTCCAAGCAAGATAAATATTTTCATCAAAATTAGTTTCAGATTCTCCCTTTTTTTCCCTACTGTACAAGAGAATCAACTGTAACATAATTTACAGGAATATAGTCAAAAAAAAAAAAAAAAAAAAAGAAAAAAAATGCTCAGGAAATTGAAGTCTCTGTATTCTTCTCACTTATACAACCTGTTTCTGTCTGCCTTTCCACCTTCAAGCTCACATTTTTATTTTTATTTTTAACACTAAAGAATATATTTATGCATAAGAGAAAGCCACAAGAGTAAAAAAGCACTGTCTGAAAAATCTAAGAACAATTAATGAAAAAATAAAGAATACCTACTACAGAATGCCTGTTATTTGCCCTTAAGTGATAGATTAGACACTGGAAATCACATTACAATTTGATGTATGTGTCACTTTAAGAATGATTCTTGGACTGGGGAGGCAGCTTGTGTGTCATATGATGTAAGTACTTTTATTGAGTAGGTAAGTATGTAATAGCTAAAAGCCTCATAAATCAGCTAAGTGGTCTCCCAATTTATAGAGAATATTTGATCTGAGAACATTACTGTCTGGTGAGCCACTGAGAAAAAGACAAGACGTGAAGAGTGATGGAGATAGATATATTAGATAATTTTTTTGGATACATAGTATCTGTGGTTAGCTCTTCATTGCTTGCATCTTTTTTAGTCATTAACACCTGTGCAGGTGTAATATACTACTAAATTAAAGTTTTTCTACTCACTTTAACAGTTTTTATAGCTTCTTCTCATAGGGGTAAAGTCATACAGAATGAAATGCATCAGCATTTATAACCATGTTATAAATCAGAGGTCTTTCTTTTTTAAATACCAGTTAGCAAATGCTGTCTATTTGAGGACTGTCTGAAGTACATAAAATAGTCCAAATTAATCTAGACAGACTTCTCAGGATGTTATTAAATTGAACGAGTACATATTTTCTAATTGCAAACACAAATCACAAATGTTCAGTCTATCTCTGCATATTAATTTTGTATGGAACAATGAAGAACTTTGAGAAACCGTATATACACAAGTAAATACATAACTCTACGCAGTTAATATATTAGTTATATATATAGTTTATAAGCTATGTTTATAAATGAAATAATACCATTTTAATTTATTTTGATTCTCCTTTCCAGAGTTCTTTATGGAGTACTTAATAGCTACATTAAAAGTATTTCATATTTAACAGCATGTCAGTAGTATAATAATCTGTATACTATGATAAAATGTATAGTGACTAGAGCTGAACTTCTGAACCTGTTGCAACATAAGAAAGCAAAGCGTTATTTGCTGTACTGTATTTAT
This sequence comes from Tragopan temminckii, assembly GCA_028571105.1. NCBI lineage: Eukaryota > Metazoa > Chordata > Aves > Galliformes > Phasianidae > Tragopan > Tragopan temminckii. Next base: position 25,697,348 of record JAOWBP010002559.1, on the reverse strand, counting down.
AAAATTAAATAATTTCTATTTGCTGTGGTTTATGTATTAAGCATTCTCCTGATTGCTAAATGGATGCTTCAACATATTTTTGAAGAAGTGATTTGTATAGAGTTCTGATGCTCTGAGGTATTGCTTGTTAGATTGTTCACCTATTCATATTTTATACTGCTAAATGTCTTCCACTTTAAGTCACATCAGAGGCCTCTAAAACCCTTATTTTACTCCAAGCCATTTTTCATCCATAAAGTATGGAAACATCATCAATGTAAAGTTTTTTTTTCCTTTTTGAGGTGATATAGAAGGAATAATTCCCTGGAAAAACAAGCTACTGGAAGATTTATTGTCCAGGTGAAATGTTCAAAATTTCTCGTAATGTATGGATGAAAAGCAATTGTCCTAATTTAAACTAACTCATTGATTTTTTTTTTTGTTTAGTTGGTTGGTTGGTTGTGGGTTTTTTTTTGTTTTTTGTTTTTTGTTTTTTTTTTTGTTTTTTTTTTAAGAAATTGTCTAAAAAGAGCTGCAGGGGAACACTACTCCCTTATTAAACAAAGCACTGAATTAATCAAAGCACTACTCCCTTATTAAACAAAGGTACCTTATACAGAATGGTATTGCACAAAACTGTAGTGATAGAACAAGAGCAAATGGCTTCAAGCTCAGGGAGGGGACATTCAGTTTAGATATAAGGAAAATATTTTATGGTGAGGGTGGTGAAGCATTGGAACAGGTTGTGGTTGATGCCCTGTCTCTGAAGACTTTCAAGACAAGGATGGATAAGGCCCTGGGCAACCAGTGTCCCTGTTCGTTGAAGGGGAGTTGGACTAGATGGTTCTCAGAGGTCCCTTCCAACTCCAACAATTCTATGATTCTTCCCTCTGGCTAAGGAGAGGGTGGTCCAGGAGGATCTGGGTGGAATCAGTGCGTACAAATCCATGGGCCCTGATGGGACGCATGTACTGCTATATGATTTGCTTAGTAAAATCTATAAAGCACTAACAAGGTTAGTAATAGTTGTTGAACAATGACCCTGTTAAATTATCCTAATAGTTCCTTTTTAATCTTAACTTCTTTAGAAAACAGAGATCACACATTAACTACTAATTCTAGCTTTCCCACCTTAAGACTATAATCCAACTCTCCGAACTCAATTTTTCCCTAAGTTTTACATTTTAAATAAACCAGTCTAAAAACTCTACCTTTTGCAGATCTATTTTGCTAAACAGCCAACGCAACCTGTCATGTTTTTTTTCCCAGTAAATCTCCTTCACATGCTGAATTACATGCACAATGAAAACTACAAAAAATTGAAGCATGACTTCAAAAAGTCAAGGCATAGGCATCCAAAGTTCTTAGGCAATAAAAGGATAAACACAAGTCTGATCCTATAAACATTCTGCCAATGTCAAGACTACATTCAAAATTAAATTTCTGTTAAAATTAAACAATAGTAGCAGAATATTCTTACACAAAAAATACTTCCAGTCATGCTGCTGCTGTTTTTTGCTTTTGTGATGGTGTTCCATAAGTCAGAATCTACAGGCATTCTTTGGGAGAAAAAGCAAAACACTGAAATGCAGGCTAAGATAACTTCAACTGTCATAGAAATACCAGCTGCAGAAGGCGGTACTGCAATCCTACTAGAAATGAGCTTAATCGTAGCATAGATATTTTGCCATCAGCCTGCTGCCGAGATAAATAATTTTTCTCTACCATATCTATGTGATAAATGTCAGTCAAAGCAAGGCAGAATCCTTTGAAGCAGAATTGTAAGCTATAAAATTTACATATTTGAAAAAGGATTAAGTCAAACATCAAATGAAACTGTCCAGCTTTCTACTGAAAATAGTTAATTTTTTCTAAGCAATATCTTGTTCAGTCTCACACAACCGAGGAACCTGATTTTCTAGAAGAAATTGTAAGTTTTGTCAATGAAAGAGGAAAGATACAGTTTAGGACCAAAATTTACTCTTGCATTTCTGCCTCCTGTGTTCAGATGTCCTCTATCAGCTTCTAGTGAAATCAAGGAGAGCTGGAAAAGGCTGTAACACTATCTCTTTTGAGCCTGTGGTTTTTTTCATTCTGATGTAAAAAGAGTAGACATTGAAAATCAGAGGGAAAGAACTTCTGTTTTAGAAAAGATCTAGGGGTATACAAAGAGAAAGTTAGACACATAGCTATAACTCATGTCTTCCAAATTACCTACTTCTCAACCTACCAAACAATATTTCTAAAGTGTAACTGAACTGATCATGTACAAAGATCTATTATTTTTTCAGTAATATTAAATTGATACTATTTTGCTCATCCTTAGGAAAAAAAAAAAGAACACTTTCTCTATTACTAGTGCTTATTAAATATTCAGTACTATTGAAAGATGGGGTTTTAAAAATTCATTCTTACATTAGCAACTAAACATGGAGACAACACTTCAAAAAAAAAAAAAAGAAGAAAAAAGAAAAGAGAGTGGAAGAGAATGCTTCAGAATAGTTCTCTGTGGTAATTTCAAAAGCAACAGAATACTAACACACCACCAAGATGCTGTGGTTTTTGTGTTTTTTTTTGTTTTTTTTTTTTTAATTTCTTCTTCAATTCATCTAAGGCATAACATTTGGTTTGGACAGGTATTTTTCTTGCAAACATACTACTTTAGATAACAAAGGAAAGTATGTGTGTTTTAAAATATGTTTTTTAGATCACCATGACTATGGTTCTACTAATCATATCAAAAAAAGTTAGAGTCCTAAGAGAGTTAAAAATGCTTAACACATTTCATATAAACATTATATACACTTGTCAAAGGAAAAGACCTTTGCCAGCATATCCAGTGACAGAATAAGTGCTTGTGCAAAGGTTTACATTTTTTCAAAAAGAAACAATCAATTTCTCTAAAGAAATGTTCATCATTAATCCATTCTGACATACTATCTGCATTTGTGGATAAAAGTGTCATGCAATTCTGTTCAGATTTTACACAAGTAACATTACTAGTTTATACATGGATTGGAAAATAGTATTTCAGTTATGACAGATACAGCTATGTTAGAAATGTTACTAACAGTTATATTGTCCCATGATGGGATTAACATCTGAAAATATAAATCTTTCTAGATGGATTGAATTTTTAGTTAATTACAAGTTATTTGAGTTTACTGGTTCTGACTAGCACGGAGTTAACTTTCTCCACAGTAGCCCATATAGTACTTCTCTCTGCACTTGTAGGTAGAACAGAATTGATATCAAATGAACGCTGAGGGGTTCTGGCACAGGTCTGAGACTCATTCAAAGCCTCATAAAGCTAGGACACGAGGCAAGAGTTGGGGATGAGAAACCATCAGGCAGCTGACCCTAATAAACCAAAGGGATATTCCATATCATATGATGCCACACTTAGGGGAAAAAGAGGGAAGGAGAATGGTAGGGGCTCTCATTGTGAAAAACACCTGTCCTCCTGAACAGCTACCACGTGCATTATGGCACTGCTTCCCAAGATAAATAGTTTTTTCCTTTTATTTTCTTCAATTTATATGGAAGATATGCCAACCAACATACCTCTCTAAAAAGGAGATCCTCATAGAATCTTTTCGACATACAGTGATCCATAAATAAAATCAAGCGATTAAAGTCAGCCTACGCCTACCAACATAGGGAATAAATGGCAATTAATCAACAGAGGACCAGATGTTCCAGTGCTCTGACTCATAATTGTTGAAATATCCACAAGGTGTACTTGTTCATGTTAAACTTCATATAAGTTGTGGTTGCCCAACCCTCTAATTTGCCAAGATCTCTGCAAGGGCTCTCCATCCCCAGCAGAGTCAACAGGTCCTCCTAATTTAGAGTCATCCACAAGCTTACTTAGTATGTATTTGAGTCCTACATCCAGATAATTTATAAAAATTTTGAAGACAATTGTCATCAAAATGGATCTCTGGGGGATTTATGACTATTCCCGAATATGCCTGGGAACATTTAATTCAGCCTCTGTGACATTGCATGAAGAGGGGAGGGAGGCAGTAGCCCAACAGAAAAAGTACAGGGCAAGGAATATCCATATACCTTGCCTTGCTGAGGGTCCCAATTAGTCTAAAGGATCATTTCCAAATACAAAAGGTGCTCAAGCACAGACAACTGTTTTGGCTTCCTGCATGCTACAAAATTTTTACATATAATAAAAACAAATTTATTTTTCTGCTTATGTGCTCAGTTCAAAATTTTCAGACACAACTCAGTTTAGCCATAAACATAATTATTTAGAATAAAACTTGTGAGTTTGAATTTGTCAGCATGAAAAGTTAGAGAAGAAGTTTTTTAATATCTTTTTTTTTTTTCTGGACTTGCATTCAAATTCTTTGAAAGACTGATTACAGCAGCTTATGCTTTTCCTGTTTGTTGTACAGGTGCTAATTTCTTCCCACGAACAATGCCTTTCTTTAATGGTGGAGCTTGCCAATTTATTTGCTCTGCTCTTGAGGCTGAGGCAGCATGGTTCCCACAATACCTGCAGCATGAATTACACAGCATTTACCTCTGTCACCCACCGGACAGTTCCATTCAATGATCAGTTCCATGAAATGGCCAGTGAGTCCAAGCTAGTCACACTGCCTAAGCTCTGGAGAGCTTCCTGTGATCCTAACCTACTTCCAAAGGAAAACTCTGAAGTTGAAAAATTTCACAGAAACAATACTTTCCAGAGAAAAGAGGAAAAAAACAAACAAACAAAAAAACAAAAAACAAAAAACTTGGCCACCTCCATCTATAAATTCAGTCTTCAAATGCTTCAATAAGTGCTTTATCATGCAGATTGGAATGAAGAGCTATGACAAACTCTTCATTTCTTCTGCAATGGTGATATCTCTGAAGTCAGGGATAATACTCTTGGAAAAACTGATGCACCCCAGACCTTTTCCCCGAAGACATGCCACCTCATTTTCCACAGTGATGTTCGATCTTCAGCTGGAAATAGTAATTCCTACCATCCCTAGTCAGCAGCCCTTTGAAGATCGCCACTGGGTTCCAAGCCCACAGGTGTCCTGCACCACTTGAGCTTTCTTCATGAACAGTCTGAATAACATCTGGTGAGTATAATGTTCTGCAATAGTCAGACACAGGGCAAATTTCCTGCATCCTCATCAGTAACTTTAAGAATTTGGATTAAGTGCTGAAGAGCACTCATGTCAATCTGTTAGCTGTTTATATCTTTTAATTTCAGTCTGTTTTTCAATCTCAGTGCTTCTAAGCCTCAGTGACAACTTTTACAATGAGTTCTGCAATGCAATTGTGTTAAATGGGAAAAATATTTTGAGCACCAGTTTTAAAATTGCTTCTTCCCACTTCTAAATAATGTTGCTTTTCTTTGTTATGAAAGAGACTGTCAACCAGTCTTCTACATACACAACTAAGTCTTTAAAAAACAACAAATAAAAATGAATTATTCTACTCTTCCATTCACTCTTTCAAGTATTTTTTATTCTATTTGCTGTTTTAACTGCCTCTAATTTTCTGAGTTCACAGAAATTATTTTACCTATACATGGACATTTTAGACACGAGAAAAAAAAAACACAGTATATAAATTATGCTGTATATAATGGTATTACATACTTCCACATTATTCATTACCACTTTTCTCAGTATTTCATTTGCTTTTTGAATATCAGTGCACACTGAAGTGAAGCCTTCATTCATTTGTTTTCAGTGATGCTGAGGTTCATTTTCTGAGCTGATGTGATTCATTTAGAAGCATGTGAGAAGCACTTAAGGTGTCTCCCTTCAGTGTTATCTGTTCTTCCTTATGTTATCACTGTTGATTTTCATCTATCACTGCATTTTCTGATTATTAATATGTATTCAACAAATAATTTTTCTTGATTAAAATTGTCATTTGCTTCTCTTTTTCCTTGCCTCTTAACATAACATTTGCATCTTTTCCCATGACTATTCTGTTTTAGCAGCTTATAGTAACAGACCTTGTCAGATGCTTTTTAAAACACTAAACATACTATATCAACAGATTTTCTCTTCCCTTTTCTTTTACTAGTACGTTCAAAGAAATTGGAAGATTGATTCCTATTGTCAGTAATCATATCAGTTTTGCCATTCTTATTATTTTCCAGGTGTTTTATTATTCTGTTTTGAAGTTTCATTCTAACATCTTTTCCTGATGCAGTTTTAAGGTCTCTGCAATTCCCTGAGCCACCCATACAGTGTTTAAATAGGAATGTTATATGCTGTCTTCCAACTCTTTGCTTTAAAAGTAAGTTTATTACTCAGAATCAATCCAATCAATCCAGAATTACCTGAGTAACCCTGAAAAGGAGTTGTTCATAAGAATAGCCTGTGATTTCAGTGGAAACCCCCTGCGAGTATCTGATCACCAGCATAACTGAGACACCTGCAGCTCCTCTAGATAACTATTCCCATGACTGAACTACAATGAGCAATACTTTGTTTACATACCCACTCATCATTCCATAGCATGTTCAGTGGTATCAAAGTATTACTTGACAAACAGAAGTAAAAAAACTGGTGCTTGACTTAGAAGGTTCACTCAAAGAATAAGTTACTAGTCAAGCTGTGTAAGGTGCAAAGTTTTGCCCTTAGGTAGCATCTGCATTATAATCCTATGCAGTCACTATTGTAACTTTTAAATCAAGAATTTGAAGACAGCGTTCAAAGCTGAATAGCAATAGCCTTTGATATGTGCTCATCTGAGGGAAAACTTGGTCCAAAACTGTATTTACATTTGTTAAGCAAGTATTACTGCAAGAAGGCTTATGAATGTAGGGAACATATGGAGAGGCTGGCAGGCATGGATTCCCTAGTGTGGTGGTTAGATTCTTTGCTCTGAAAAGGCAAGTGTTAAAATTCATTTGAAAACTATAAAGTACACAACCAGTACACCAAATAGTCCTGTATTTAGAGAAGAATTATAACTGTGAGAAGGAATCAAATATTTTTAAACCTAATACAAGTTTATTCTTTAAATAATTATCATTTAAGTTTACATGCTAGTCAAATATTGCAAGCTGAACTTATGTTGGGTCCTGTTGCACAATGAATGTATCAAACTTATTAGTTACTCTGAATTACTGTACGGGTTTGGTGTTTTTTTTTTAGCACCTAGGCTTCCTGCTATTAATTTACCTTTACTTATTTATCATTTACTATAGTAACAAGTAGTCAAAATCCTGAAAAATATTCCAGATCCCCAGTGAGAGCAATTCATTTCCTTGTGAAGTCTGTTCATTGTAAGCTGTCTTCCAGCTACAGCATAAGCCATAACCGAAAGTCATCGAGAACATTTTTATCACATTTCAATAGGCTTTAGCTCATACACTGGAAATGTGTGACTAACTTCTAGCTCCTTAATCCTGACCATATTTAAATCATCACTGCTCTTTAGACAAAGTATATACTTAAACACTTGATGAATCACAGATCATACCAGTGTCTAGATCTCTTTATCAATGTGATATAGATAGTGACAGCTAAATATTTCTTCATCGGACTTATCGAATATTGCAGCTATTTCAGCAATTTGATATAAAAGTCAAGAATATGCTCTTTCTTAATCTTGGATTTATGTATTCTTAAAATACATTCAAACTTATATCTAGACGAAGATAAAATTTGAGTCACTCCAAAAATTAAAAAATAAAACTAAATAGAGACTGCAAATAAAATAGGTTTTTTCCCTTAAAGACTGGTCTTTCATTTTAACTTTGAATTCCAAAATTTTTTTTTTTTTACAAAAACAAGATTATGTTATAAGGATAAGCCTATTTATGAAAATTAGACTTTTAGAATAAAACTGAAGCACATGAAATCATGCCATACGTAATAAACTAATGAGTTTAATTGAGATTCCATGAGATGATACGGGCTAATAGGTGTACAGTTTGTTTCATCTCTCCCTCTCTTTAGTTATAGTTTCTTCCAACCTTCATGTAAATATGCAGTTTATGCATCTTTTATAACATGAATTTAATATCCATTATTTAAGTAGTGAAAGCATAACCATAGAAAAGGTTCATGTTCAGAACTATACTGTTATTAAGGTTTCATTTTTCTATATCATATTTTTTCTTTAGCGCTCTAGAAAAACAAAGTATCTTCTCTTCTTCTCATTTTCTATTCTATTCTAAACATGCTTTATGCAACTTCAGTATCTGATTGCTTTCCAAAAATGCATTAACTAATGTTACTAACATCTGTCATGTGCAGTTCATTTTCTCTATCATCTTCTCTGCAGGGACAGGATGAGAAAGAAAATGAACCACACATCGTGTGCAGTGTAGTATTATATGCATATGCATTATGATAGAGTCTTTAATTACATACTCTCATCTTGTTTCCCACAGGATCCCTGCCTCATTCAGTACACAGGACAGACACATGGGAGAGATTTAAGAGTGCATAGGCAACCACCAATTTAGCAGTTCCTGACTTGGCTTTTTTTAATCGAATGTGGTGCTTCTAACCGTATGTTTTTTTTTCCTTTTCATGTCTTTTTTTTTTTTTCATTCTTAATGTTTCTGATATTTTCTATAGAAAGAATAACACAATAAAAAGACAATGAGATTCAACTATTAATTAGAACAGAAAACATGTAGTTAATTCTTCAAGTCTTAGTGCACCTTCGCCACTCTACTCATACATAATCCCAAAGTCTGTGGTTTCAGAAAAAAGAAAAAAAACAGCAGGTGTTTTTCCTACCTGATCTACTCTGCCTAAAAGCTGGAGGATTCAACTGCAGGTCTGTAAAGGAGGAGGATTCAGGAATGCTGCTAGTAGAGTGAGTTCAGAAGGGATATTCCTGCTTCTGTTTGCCTTTAACATCAACTACACTTGTAATATCTCTGTAATCAGTTTCTTTAATGAATAACCAATTAGAAAAACATTGAGTATTTTCTGCCATAAGCAGGTACCCAATATCTATCATCTTCTGACTTATAAAACATCATAATAAAATTAAATTAACTGAAGAGCAAATAAGCTTTCAAAATAACTATTAATTTTCCTTGACATCTTGATACTAAGTTAAGCGCTAACTTCTTTTTTCTACCCACACTAAAGAATTTTTTTAAACAATTATTTCTGATCAATTAATGATTTTTGTTTTTGAATTAGATTTTTTTGCTTGGAAGTATAAGATAAAGAAGAGTGCAGAACAAAATAGACTGCATGGTCTTTTCTGTTTTCTGTATACCAGCTTGGTTCCAACTCTTTTTTGAAAAAAATATCCATATTTCACAGCATTTTTATGCTATATATTTTTTGTAATTTTTTAATATTTTGTCTTTTTTAAAAATACCTTCAATAACAGTTTATATTGACTGCAATAAACATGTGTGTTAATGAAAGCAGTCATAGCTTTATTTACGTGAAGTAACATTAAGATATTAAAACTTTGTTGACAGAAACCCTTTTAGTTTAATTAAGTCTGCTGCTAATTTCTGAAGATAAAAGTTTCCTCATAGAGGCTGCTGTTTGCAGCAGTTTCATACAAATATGGGAACAGATTCTGGGTTGTCTGTATGTTTTGCAAATAGTTTCCTACAGTAGTAGATTAACTCCATCTGTTAGTCCATTGGGAAGGTAATTTGAATTTTGCCTCTGAAATCTGAACCCAGGCTGAAGAGGGAGTCCGAACCCCAATTATTTTATTTTTTTTAAACTTCAGATCATCTGATCCTGTATAAATACGTTCCAGTATGGAAAACAGCCCTGTTAAATGAATTTCAGACCAAACTTAAAAATGCTTGAAAAGCTCTAAATCTTTTAACCTTGAATCCTATTGTAGTTTGAATGTTTTTTGTTGTTTACTGGGGGATATTTTTATTTTTGATAGGTAGGTAAAGAAGGTATCAAGATTTTTTCCTTCAGATACGCATCTTTGATCTCTGCTTCTATTACAGGGTGATTCTTCTTCCTCTGCATGTTCCAGCTGCAGTATCCCTATTATTAGACAAAAACTTCACTGTGCATGTTTCTCCCTGTAGACAATGAATAAAGCCTACATTCAAGTTTGCACTGAGAGAGTGTATGTCTACAAAAACTGCATGCAAATTCATCAAGCCTTAATGTCTTTAATTCCAAATCTTCGAAACATGCTTACTGCCTGGATCACATATTTATTGTGATGTTAAGAAACTTGAATGTCCATTCAAGAATGCTTGGATGCTCCACAAACAAGTGTCAAAGTGAGTCTTGCATATCCACTAATGAACATTTTCAGATCAGTTACGTGAGGTGTGTTTATCTCTTGATGAGTCATTCACCTCTGACTGTTCTTAAGCATTAACTTATAAACAGATGAGATACATACCATAAACACAGCTATTACAGGAAATAAAACATATTTTACAGGTGCAACACTGAAGATTTCTGATATCCAAAAAAGTTTTAAAGAATGTTGATGATGCTATGAAGATCTCATTCCTGCTTTACAGAGTATATCTGCATGTCTGCTTGATAGTCATTTTTCTGAGATGAGTGAAAAAGAATTTTGGCTAAATGCAAAGAGAACAGAGAAGCTCTTCCTGCCTTTTGATGTGGTGTATATTACGTGGAGGGACAGGGGGAGGAAAATGTGCTCTCTAGTCCACTTTCATTCCCCAAAGCAGTTGGGGATTTTCTATTTCTGTCACCACTCTTATCAGCAAGAACATATATGTATCAGCACTCTGACAAAAAAATACAGACATTCATACTACCTGTCAATCCTACAATCTTCCTGTCTGGTCTATTAACTACTAGGTATTCCAAAGAAATACCTGGATTAAACAGACAGCATGTCATCCTATATTAGCTCTTGCTGTAGACCGTGAGTTTACAATGCTGTACTGCCATAGTTTTTGATACTTTATTACTTGCATTCATTTTAGCCTATTTTGAGTATGATGTGTCAGTAGCATGCTTACATCGCAGATTTACTGAAAAATTAAAACACCACCATTGACAGATATATCTGTTTATGCATAGATTTCTGATGAACTTCTTTACTTCCTTATTTCCTTTAAAAATTATTCTTTCCTGCTTTTGGTGAATTACAGTGCATGTCCATATACACAATTAGAAACTATTTTGATAAACAAATGTTTCATTCATATATAACTCATAGGAGAAAACATACTGTACTCTCTAGCATATTTTATTTTCAAGAAAGTTAAACCTATTTCTACTATATGCTAATACTCAAGGATCTTTTTTATTTTAAAGGAACATAGACCTTCAGATTGGTATTCTGGATAACTCCATAGGTTCACAGCATTTACAAATGTAATTGTTACTCATCAGCAGAGTAATTTCACAACACCCTTTCTTTTTTTCCTCAGCCTCTAGAACAACTTACAAAATGGCTCCCAGTCACATCACTCTTGTTACTTCACTGAGCCTAACATCAGAAGAGTACAAAGTGAAAGAAATAACAGAGGCCAAAATCACTGAAGTTAATAGAACTACCAGCATTTTCCATATAACATTTGACAAGCATAAGTCAAGGTCACCCACACCTTATCATTTAAGTAATTTCTGAAATCAGCATAATCTGATGCTGCCTCCCAGGCAAAATGCTTGTATGTACCAATAAACAAAAAGTGGTTCAGCTTTTGTATAGTGTTTTCACCCGCAGGGATCAAAACACAAAAACATAGTATAATTGTATAGCAATATATGTTTTAAAACTATATCCACTATATATTGAAACTACTACATACCATTAAAAATGACCAAAAATACAGTTACAGATACGGGCTATATTGCTATGTTAATGTAGAGTGGTATAGATTTAATTAAATCTCGCAATCCCAGAAGTTATGTCCAAGGTTTTTCTAAAATAGCTTTGTTAGTCTTAGGTACATAGTGTCTGTTAATGTTCTCACTATTTGATAAGGTTATAAAAAAAAAATTTACCTTTAGTGTATTTGACAACACAAAACATGCTCTTTTGCAGGGCAGCAAGCATTTTCTACAGTTAGATACTATTACTTCATCAACAAAGAATGCAGCATGATTGAAGAAAGATATAAAATTTCAGTCTAAGTTCACAGCTTGAATGGTATTCAACCCACTTAAAGTATGCAGACAAACTTTCAAATTCAAATAACTGTACTTTCCTTTTAAATCATCATGATATTCAGTCTAAACTGTAAGATACAGAACTGGGACAACAAGAAATTAAATAGTATAACCAAAACCTGTGCCACAGTAGCAATATGTGTTGACCAGTAAGTAAAAAAATTTTAAGAATTAAGGGACTTCAGGATGAGAAATATGCTCAATCTGATGATCTGCAAACACCATATGGACTAGTATTTTTCCAGAGAGCCAAATGTACAATGAAACTTCAAATATTAAAAACTATATTGAACAACTACAATTATGATACAGCATACAGGGAAAGACATAAAAAACATGCTCTCTCAATCTTAAGAAAAGAGGCTAGAAAGGTAGTCATATTACTGCTTTCAGTTACCTAATGGGAAGTTACAGAGAAGACAGACCAGGTGCCTCTGGGAAGTGCAAAGGACAACAGAAAACAAACACAGCTTGCAACATGTTCTATTTAGGTATTAGAGAAAAGATTCCGGTTAGGTATTTGAGGAAAAAAAAAAAAAAAAAAAGAAACAACACAAGAATAGAAAAATGTAGCTCAAATTGTTTTGTTTTTTCCTTTATATATTTTCTCTCTCTTTTTTTTTTTTTTTGTAATGTGGATCAATGTTATAACCTCTATTGTCAAGAGTCTGTTGATTTCAGTGGGAAATCTAGACAGAGAATCAAGTTCTTTCTTCACACATTCTGCTTTTTCAGGATGTTTGTGAAATCCCGTGAAAGAAGACAAGGATCTCAGTTTGTGATTTCATCTTGGAAATGTGTACATCCAGATGCAATAAAGCTCACTTACTATTATTTTTAACATCATAATTACCTAAAACAGCGGTCCTTAAAGCTGAGCTAGTTTCTATACAGATTAAGTAACGTCTCTTTGTTTGACATATTTACTAATTCTTCCCCATAATTTTACATAGAAAATTATCCCAATATAGGAAGTTGTCAAGATATAAGTAAAAACTTTTCAACATCACTGGCCATTTTAAAGATGTTAATCAGCTTCACATGTATATACAGAACCCAGTCATGTACTTAAGTTTTATTTCAAAACTCAGAAGAGTAAAAAAGTTTTATTGTAAATTTTATTGCATCCATTTAAGGGATGAGTTTGAAACAGCTAAATTAAGAAAGAGGAGCTTTTCTTCATTTCCTCAATCCATTCTGTAATAGAACAGTACGTACTTCCAGACCAATGGTATAAGAAAGCAGATAACTGAGAAATAAGTTTACGTTTCAGAGTCAAAAGTAGAGAGAGAACAAAAGTATATTTGTTCTCCAATATTATTTTAATTCATCATGAAGCTTCTATTACAATGAAACTGGAAGCATTTGCCTTTCCGTCTTTTCCACTCAAATGAGGGAAAGAGATACACTCATAGCACTCCATGCTTGTTGATACAGAAGGCATGAAATACTTTAGTTTACTAGAAATCCTCTAGTTTTCCATTTTAAAACGTTTTCTCTGACATACTCAGTGATTACTTGAGTTACATTAAATAAATGAACATTTAATAGCTGAAAATGTATCAAGACAAACACTGGACCTGAAAAAGATTTAAATATGTTAGAATGTAAGGTCACAGCCATGGGTGCCTTTATGACCTGCAACTGTCAAATCTGTGACTTCCTTCAGTAGATCCCTCATGGCTCATATCTTTCTGAACGTTATCTTTTTTCTCTTTTTTTCCCCCGTCATTTGCATACATAATGCAGCAAGTTGGTTTTTTTGCTTGTTTTTGTTTTTTTTTTATTGATGGCAGTTTGGTTGTTTTGATGGAAATGCATAATACATCTCAAGGAAGCTGCTATTCATAAAATGTTTCACTACCCAACAGCTGAGATTCAATGGCACTTGGTTTCAGGCTGCAAATGTTTAAAAAAGACTAGTTAATGTATGACACATTTGTAGCATGAAAATATAGTTTCAACTCACAAACAATGCTCCCAGGTGAATAATCTTGACTATAAGTATAATCATGCAAGAAAAGTTTTGCACATACATAAGTGTTCGAAGGACAAGATCTTCTAGAACCACAGAAAGAACAGTGTATATTTTGTAGATTAAAACTGAAGAAAGGGTGTATTTTTCTTTCCTTAATCAGCTCTCTCATGACTGCATCTTATCTGACATTTTTCACTGTATGCCGATGAAAAGATGTGCAGAAGTTTACTTCCTTATCTTGGAGACTTCCATCAAGAAAAGATATGCCATACCAGGAATATTGCAATCCAGTGCACAGCATGCACGGTAACATGAGTTCATCAGTCATATCACTATGTACAAAATATGAATCCTATATTTTAAACAAAAATTCTAACTAGTTTCCCTTGCAATCTCCTTTGCATTACAAGAATTTCCAGCATATCCCCAGCACCTGGGAATCTCACTGAAGTGGAAACTCTTAATCTGTTCTTATATGACTATATATTTTATATATACAGTGTGTTATATGTAAATGCCTCATGGTGTCTTTGTTTCTTCAGGCAACATGGTGATAAGACCTGACATTGCACTCAGCAACTGAGGAAAAATTCAACAATACAATATAGCAAAGTCCTTAACAAATTACACATGTGATTTATTTATTTATTTTTTTACTGGTAACCAGACAATTAAAACAAGGCATGCTGTGATCATGATCTGATCAAAGGGAAAGAAACTGAAGCAGATAAGAATGTACAGTTACCTTCAATTTATTATTCTTAGAAAGATGCTAAATACTAAATTCCAAGAGGAAAGAATATTTTCAACTTTTCTAAAAGATTCTGAAGAGTAATAAAGCATTGAGGCATGATATGTTACTCTTTAAATGAACCACCTCTAAGGAAAACAAAACCAGGATGTGGTCTTAAACACGAGATGCTATCTGTTCTTAGGGTATGCTAATCATTAATTTCAGTGGAGTTACACACACACACATTAAGGGAAATACAGGCCACCTCCTCTTCAGTTTCTCATTTTGTAACACATTTGATGCCTAGCCATACGATATTTTTTTAATGGAATACACATTTGATCATCTATGTTCATTTATCTAGATTTCCTAAAATCTATCTTAAAAGCAAACAAATCAGAATAGATTTGTTAAAGACAAAATTCACTACTAATTCTAGGCATATATTTAAGGAATGCTTTTCAGCAATTAAAATATTTATAAGATGTTCTACACTTATTTTTACGTAATGAAGCAATGTTTGATAGATTCCTAATTTTAAAACCATTTCATCTGCATTTTAAAAACAGTCATATATAGATCTAAAAATAAATATTTTTTACTCTTTGAGTTTACTCTAAATTGCCATTTTGGACTGCTTTTGTTCATAAAAGGCAGGGAGGAAAAAAAATTCTTAGAGACAGAGATATGATCTTTCTTTGAGAAACTGTTTTTAAATAGATAGGATGTGTCATCAAGTACCACATGTCATTAATTATACATGGTTCAAGTTCTAAAATTTAATCAGATACAGATTCAAACTTATGTCTTGGTCTGTTATCGCAAGAGAATGCTTATTAGGTGCACATGCATGTTTCTTTTAAAGACTTACTTCACATATTTCTTACACCATGACAGTTTTTGTGGCTATTCAATGGCAATCATTTCTGTTTCACAGTACAGTAAAATAAAGAAAAGGGGAGGGAAGTGTAAGGATCTTTCAAAAATAGGCTCTGCTGCTGCTGACAGAGATCACAGCATGTTATATTTGCTACAGAAATAATAATAAGACTATCATTCTCATAATAGTCATAAAACTGTCACCTTTATCAGTGGGGATCACTGAGGCCCTTGTAAATGGCCCAAGAAAACATAACTGCCAGAAACTTCCAGAGAAGGTTAGGCTCAGAATCCACATAGCAATCAAAATCTTTCAAAATATTACTGAGAAATGCTATTCACCGACATATTAATGAATTATACCATCTGAGAATCAATTGGTGCACAATGAGAGTGCTAGCCTAATCAAAGATACTAGCCCTATCAAAAACACGTAAGAGCAAGACTCCAGGAATAGTACTTCATCAACTGAAACTGCAGTCAGTTTAGGTGTGAAATACTGTACCAAAATTTCTGTGCATGTTACAAACTCTAAACAAACTCCTTGAAACTCTGATTTGTCTCCGATTTGTCTCTGATTCAGAAACTTTTATTGAGACTAATGGGTTCTGTATAATCTCCTACAAACAACCCCAGTAGAAACAAGTCCTCACAGCCTCTGAGAGGACATTCTGAAGTATTAAGACAGAACACTGAATTGCACATACCTCTCTGTCTTCATCCACAATCATAAACAAAGATAACTGTTCCCTTGAAGTTGTGCTGCTGTCAGGGAGTGACAGGGAGTTTACAGTCATTTTTCACAAACACGAAGCCTACTTGACTCACTCCCCAAACTGACTTGTCTCATAGTCTATTACAAAACTTTTTGAAACTGATTTTCGCTACAGACAGTTATACTTAAATATTGGAGAAAACTCAAACTCAGGCATTATCCTATTACCGCATACAGCTAGAGGCATGAGCAAAACAGTTCTTGTTTAACAGAAGGCTGTACTTCATTGAGAAAGGAAATTTAAAAATGTATGAAGAAAAAAGACAGTTAAGATGGTTGGTTGAAAATACCACATTAACAATATAAGCCCATTACAACTATTGCAGTTCAAGCAAAAATATGAATGTTTATGAGCAAACTACTGAACTGAAATAATCTTCAAAGGATCATTCAGAATACATGTACAAGTCTTCTGGGAAATATAGAACATCAGTTGGCAGAAAAACACCTACAGATACCTATGATACCAACAACAAGACATACAAAGAGGAATCTCAGACAGCGATCTACAAGAATGCTATTTGCTATTGCTGCATAAAGTCTTGTGAATGTATGTAAATATGTATTCATGCAATTATAGATACAGGAAAAAGCAGAAGGACTTTATAATTTTTTTTTTAATTAAAAAAATTATTTGTTACACATTAATTTCTAGGGTTGTTCTTTACATTAGTACCTTTTCAGTATTTAAGCCAATCTAAAATTTTAAGTAAACCAATACAGAAAGACCTAAGTGCAATATGAGAAACCACACTGATGACTACCGACAACAGTAGATCATCTGAACAAATAGTAGGTAAGTGGATGACATGAACAATAGTAGTTTTGAAAAAGTATGACACCACAGATTCCTTCTTTAAAATGCCCCCATGCAAGCATTACATGGGTTCCTGGTTTCCTGCTCTAATAATTTCTGTTCCTCTTTTCGTTGTAATGGTAGGACAAAACAACACTTAGATGCTTTGTATCTGTTACTGAGGTTTTTGTTTACTGAGATGGGAGACAAGTCACTAGTTAAGGAAATGACTTGAAGTTACATTCTCACGTAACTGATTCTTTATGAAATTTAATTTTATTTTATTGAAATACCCTGAAAACCTCAGATGAAGACTGAAATTCTGATGCATACCTTCCCTGGCTAACAAAAAATGTCCAGAATTTTGCAACATATCTTCTTCAGAGCAAAAAATAAGAGTGGTTTCAGCACAATCAAAAACAGAGAAAGTGACATGAAGCACAGAAACCTCGAAGGGAGCAGTATTAAGATGTATTGAATATTTGGAGAAATAGAAAGTGGACATTTGGCCATAAAGAAAAACAGATAATGGATTATCTGAGATTGGAGGATAAAACAAGAGGGTCAAAAGAAATACTTGGAGAGTAACAGAGATGTTCAGAAAGAAATAGTAGATTTATTACACATGATCATTCGATTTGGTAGGTGGTGAGAGGACAGGCAATGCTTACTGCAGTATATTTTTTGTCTGAGTTTAACAGGCAACTTTGATTAACAGCAATTTGATATGGTGATTTTCTACAGTATAACAATATTTTCAGCAAGTATAACAGCTCTATATTGTAAAAACTATGTTCAGAGTGAAGCTATCATATATGAAGTTGACAAAGCAGCTTTAATATGTAAGGCTTTTTTACAAATTCATTATAAAATCATGTATAAAATATCTTGCTAGATACTTAAAATCATCATAAAACCATCTTTTTTTTTTTTAAACAGTTAAATTGACAATTTCACACATGTTTAAAAACAGTATGTAGTATGATACATTATGCATGAATTTACACTGCTTTAAATATAAACTGCTTAGTACTTACAATCACTATTTTTAGAAGAAAAACTGAGGGGATCCAGAAGTAGACTATAAAAAAAAAAATCAAATACTGTCTGAAAACTAGCAGTGCTTTGCTTCTTGATTTACAAGTTCTGGTACAGGACTGTAAATGCTAGACATCTGTACTATTTCCATTTCCCAAGCAGTAACTAAAATTGTTGATGAAGTTGAACTTCACATTCACTTTAAATTTCCCAAAGCAGTGAAACTCTGCCAGTTTCTGAATTTTAGCCAGATGTGATATGTGGCTTGCCCCCAAGATCTGCTAGCTTTCTCACTCACTGATTTATTGCAGCCAAGAACCTATTTCTCTTGTGCTTGAAGAATCCAACTTGTCCAGAAACAAGGCTACAGATGAATGGTTTACTGCTTGTATTTATCTTTATCCTACTCCTCATTCAGATAGAGAGTTGAGGGGAACAAGAAGAATGCCATCTCTCCTTATTTAAGGTACAAGAGAGAGGCAGAAAAGGGGCAGTAATTCATAAACCTGATTTCTAAAATGACAAATAAAGGCTGGATAAAAAACACACTTGGTATAGTATTCTGCAACAACTCAATAACAAAATTACAACTGCTTAAAAGTACCCTGCAGCCCTACAAGACAGAGGAACCAAGGTATTCAGTGGTTCCTGAAGACTTACAAATATGGGAGGAATGGAGTTTGCTACAGCTTAAAAAGAAGAAAATATATTATCTACTTTTTAAGTGTCACAAGTAGTAAATTTACCTGCATGACACTGAATAAGTACTAAACATTTTTGATAACAAGCAGCCTCTTTCCCAATAGTATTGATAAATCATGGTAAGAACTGATCTGAAGTGTTGCTTAGGACACTTAAGACAGTAGCCACAAGATTTTACTGTGCTATGGGGTTGTTGTATCATGGAACAGACGTGTACATAGTTCTTTTACAGACTGCAATTTCTTTTGTCCTGAAGTAACACCTTATACTCAAAGATAACAAATAGCACAATTATACTGCAATTCTCATTAGCATATGAGATTTGATTATTAAAACAATCCAGAACTCTAAAATGGAGTAAATGAAAATGGAAGCGTGGGAAAATGAAGCCTATCCATGCAGGAATATCCTACAAGCATTTAAAAATGCAGACCCATACCATACATACTAGTTTAAATATATGTTACTATCAACCTTCTTTCTAGGCTCAGATATATTTCAGTCCACCATTTTAGCGTGTGTGTCAGGCAGTTATAGAACAAAGTCATGATTACACTAACAGCAGATGGTGGTGGTTCTGTGGATAGGTGCTATTCTTCTGAACCCTTCTGTCAAAGGCAGTAGAAAGTGGTTAGACTGATCCTATGCCAGGCAAAGTTTATTTCAAACTGGAAGACTGCTTGGCTTCAAAAAACTAGCAGGCTTTGCAAGCATTTATAGAACAGTTTTTAAGATCATCTACTTCCAACCCCCCCACTATAGGCAGAGACACCTTCCTCTAGACCAGGTTGCTCAAAGCCCCATCCAGCCTGTCCTTGAGTGCCTCCAGGGAGGGGGCATTCACAACATCACTAGGCAACGGGTTCCAGTGTCTCACCATCCTCACAGTAAAGATCTTCTTCCTAATATCTACTCTAAACCTACTCCCTTCCAATTTTAAACCATTTCTCTTCATGCTGTTTCTACATGCCCTTATAAAAAGTCTCTCCCCAGCTTTCCTGTAGGCCCCCTTCAGTTACTGGAAGGCTACTATAAGGTCACCTCAGAGCCCTTTCTTCTGTAGGCTGAAGAGCACCAGCTCTCTCAGCCTGTCCACATGGCAGGGGAAGGAGGGTGCTCTCACCCTCTGATCATCTTTGTGGCTCTACTCTGGACCTGCTCCAACAGCTCCTTATCATTCTTGTATCGGGAGCCCCAGAACTGGACACAGTACTCCAGGTGGGGTCTCACAAGAGCAGAATAGAGGAGCAGAATCACTGCCTTCAACCTGCCGGTCACACTTCTCTCAGTGCAACCCAGGACACAGCCAGCCTTCTGGGCTGCAAGCATACATTGCAGGCTCATGTTTAATCTTTCATCAACAAGCAGCCCCAAATTCTTCTGCTTCTCTCAGGGCATTCTCTGTCCAGGTACTTGGATACCGACCAGGTTTCTTGGGCCATCCTTCCTTCCAGGGCTCTATATCATGTCACCCTAACCAAGCAGTTTCCTGAAGAGTTTGAAGTCTGCTCTCCTGAAGTCCAGAGAACCAAGTTTGCTACCAGCAAGCTGGCATCCTGACTTGTACCAGAAACGGTATAGTGAACAGGACTAGGGAAGTAATCCTGCCCCTATACTCAGGGCTGTAAGGGTCCAGCATAAGTACTGCATTCAGTTTTGGGCACCTCAATACAGAAAGGACGTTGAGGTGCAGGTCCAAAGAAGGGCAACAAAGCTTGTGAAAGAGTTAGAGAATATGCCCTATGAGGTGCAACTGAAGGAACTGAGGCTGTGGCTTACTGCTCTCTTCAAATACCTGAAAGGTGATTGCAGTGAGAGCAGGCCTGGTCTCTTCTCACTGCTGACAGGACAAGGGGAAACAGCCTGAAGTTGCACCAGGGGAGGTTTAGGTTAGATAACAGGAAGAACTTCACAGAAAGGGTTGTTAAGCACTGAATTAGGCTCCCAGGGAGGTGATTGAGTCACCATTATTAATGAGTTTAAAAACCATTTGGATGTGGTGCTCAGGGACATGATTTCACAGTAGGTTGTTGGAGTTCGTGTAGTATGGTTATGTTGCAGTCGTACTTGATGATCTTGAAGGTCTTTTCCAACCTGAGCAATTCTCTGATTCTATCCCCAGGAGCTCCATAGACTCCAGCTGGTTGTTGACGCAGAGGGTAACACCTGCTCCCCTTCTCTGCCAGTCTTTCCTAAAGGGTTTATACCAGCCTAATTCCTACATTCCAGTCATGAGAGCCATCCCACCACATCTCAGTTATACCAATGATATTATAGCCCTGAAGGCATGTGCACACCTGTAACTCTTCTTGCTTGTTACCCACACTCCATGTATTAGTGTATAGGCATCTGAATCAGAATCTCATTGAGGCTGATTTATCAATTAGAGTTCCTTATCCTGCACCTTGGTGCTGTCATACTGGCCTGTGATCCAATTCCATGTCCAGAGCATCCATTATCATCATCAGCTTCAGAGTAAAATGATTTGAGGATCCCTTCCCCAACTCTATTTTAAAGCCCTTTTGATTAAATTGAAAATCTTGTTACCAAACAGGTTCTTTCCTCTCTCTGAGAGATGAACCCCATCCTCCTTCAGAAGACCATATTTCTCAAAACTAGTTCCACCGCATACATAGCTGAAGCCCTGTTCATGACATCACTCCCTTAAATATTTATTGATTTTCCTAATTCTATCAGTCTCTTCCCTCCCCATTCTCCTAACTGGGAGCACACTACCTGTGCTACTGAATTCTTCATTGCTGCTCCCAGCTCCTTTTAGCCCCTCTATATATTCTTCAGGTTGCTAATAGCTGTGTCAGTAGTGCCTACATGAAATAGCAGCAGCAGGTAGTAGCCTGTGGGATATAAGAGGTCTGGCAACCTGTCACAGGCCCCTGGAAAATAGCAGATCTCTCTAGATAGCAGGTCTAGATGACAAATGGGTGTCTCTGTATCTCTCAGAAGAGAATCATGCACCACTATCACCCATTGCTTCTTCTTAGCTGTAGTAGTTGTTACACAACAGGGTGCTAGAAGGGTGCCAAGAGACTGAAAAGGAAGAAAAAGTAACTGAATCTACATCTTCCATCTGGTTAACAGATATTTAGTCAGCCATGTCTGTTGAAGGTAAACTTCATTATTCTTCATCACTTGGTGACACAAACTTTGCCACAAAAAGACCTGCAAACCCAGAAGATACATCAATGACAGAGCCACAGGAGATGGAAGGGACCTCAGGAGATCATCTAGTCCAACCCCACCAATAAAGCAAGTTCCCTACAATAGATTACACAGGAGGATGTCCAGGTGGGTTTTGAATATCTCCAGACAAGGAGACTCCACAACCTCTCTGAGCAGCTTATTCAAGTGCTCTGTCACCCTCACAGTAAAAAAAAAAAAAAAAAAAAAAAAAAAAAAAAAAAAAAAAAAAGAAGTAGCTTCTCATGTTCAAATGTAGCTTCCCATGTTACTGTTTGTGACCATCACCCTTTGTCCCCATTCGCTTGACTCTTGCCCTTTAGATAGTTTTAAGTGTTGAGAAGATCCCCTCAGTCTTCTCTATGAAGAGCACAGGTGGACAGGCAGATTCAGTTATCACAGGTAGTTTACCCCGTTTTTCCCCCTCAGTATAGTTCTAGAAGTAGAACATAGGCACTTCACTTTTTAGTTTACAAAATTTCATTCTGTACAAAAAAAAAAGCTGTATTATTCAACTGAATCAAAGAACCAACAAGCCATATGTTAGAGAAAATAAAAATAGGATGAAATATACCATAGGATAATAGGCCAGACTTGCTCAGCATTGTACAATCCATGAGCAGCTTGTGCTGAAAGCGACAGAAAAACTATACATTAACCTGCAAACCTCTCTTACCATGAGGTTTGAAAAAGCAACATATTCTACCTCAAAATAACATATAAGAACTAAAATAAATATCTGGCAGCTTAGCAACCACAAATATTTATATATACATGAGTCTCGTCTGTCAAAATATCAAGGAAATTGTATGCCATGAAAACATTTTATAGAAAAAGTAGTCTTGTTGTGCAAGGTTGTCATAATTACCCTTTGTGGCAGAGTGGCAGTGCATTAGGTAACAGGCAGCAAGCGCTAAGCACCTGATCAACTTAAGCTAAAAAGAAGTTATGCAAAGAGATGTGTCTTGATTGATGCTGCCTATGCTACCAACCTTTTGCTAACACATTGAAATAGACTTTGTTAGACAAGAAATCCTGGATCACCTAGTGAAAAGCCACTTCTGATGTCATAGCAGAGTTGCAAACTCAAATAAGAATCTGATAGTCAGTTGTGGGCCAAGATTTAATCATAGCAAATGTTCAAAAACAAACAAACAAAAAAAGTCTGTCTTGATTTTCATCAGAAATAAAATTCCATCCTGAAACATTCTGCATGCTAGCATGCACTGGTTATTTTCCCTGGCATAAACAGCCTTCTGTTAGTTAAGAATTAGTTAAGGAGTCAATCCCAGGCTGTTATCTTAGCAACCAAGACCTTTAAAAATACTTAAATGGTTAAAACTAAGTAAATGAAAGTTCAGTTAATGTAAAGATGAGTAAAAAGCAGGATAGCAAATAAAAGATCCATGCTTTCACGTTTTCAAGTGGAAGAATTTAGATTAAGATTGTGATTTCACAGACACTGTCATCCCAAAGGACAGAACTGGGACACAAAACACAAGGAGTTCAGTATAAAGATGCAAACATCAATTCCCAGCTCTAGTCCTCCCTCTTCAAAGAGAAGAAGTCCATTGATATATTTTGCTGAATGTAATTAAAACATTTTTCATACACAGCACAACTCCTACTCATTATAGTCTGAATCAGCCAGTAGGATGCACCTTCACAGTTTTGAAGAATGAAAACACATCTCACAGGGTTGCCTTCATGACAAGCATGAATATAGACTACCTATGTTGCCCAGCACATAATTTATATTTGCTTCATTTTTATGTAAGTCTTATAACTTCACTAAATCCCTTGGTAAACAGTAAACCTAATCATACGTTCTCATGTAGAGCTTGGAGTATTTGTGTCTTTTGGTTTTTTTTTTTTTCCATCCTGGCTCTTACTAGATTTAGAATGCTGCCATTCACCAAACTTAGAAATTATCACAACAATCTAAATTTTCACATAGTAAAAATATTTATTGCCCCCATGCACAAAATATTTTGTCATTTGTTCAAAATCTCACTGAAATAGAAATATGATCAACATTTAATCACTTTTTTAGAAAATGACATTCAGACATGCCAATTTTTCAATGAACTTACTCATACTGATTCTAATAAGCTGAACAACTTGTTTTGGCTGCAGCTGTCTTTTTTCCCATATGGAAGCGCTTCTCCTAGCTTTCTTCCAAATTATGTGGTTGAGAGGAGGATGTGGAGAGAAGTCCTGTGTTGTTTTTCATGGCACAAATTCTTTGGGGAGGGACTGAAACATGCAATATATTGCTTTCAGTAAGCCAGAACCCCTAGGGTAAGTCTCGGCACTATGACAGCCAAATCTTTACCTTAACAATCTGTGTGTAAATTCACAAAGTATTTAACAGATTTAAGAATACATACACTTTATGCTAGCGCATGTTTTTATATATATATGCTGCACTATAGTCATTCCTCCAGCACTGGGCATAAAGAACTTTCTCAAAGTTCAGAAGGATAACACTGGTGATATAAAGCAAAAACACAGATGAGTTAACAATGAAAAGAAGGACTAACTTAGTGGAAAGTAGAAGAAAGTTACTATCAAATGGAAGTGTATTTTTTTTATTTACCTAACACAAGAAAAAAAGTATTACTATAAAAAAAAAAATCCATAGAGTGAAGTTCCACAGACAAGTCTTAAGTCTCCCACAGCTTAGCTACCACCTATATATGTGTGTATATATATACATATATATATATACACACACACACACACATATATATATATATGTAAAATCTTCTCATGTCTTTAAATGCAAATTCTTGAAGAACCTTCCATGCCAGATCAGTGATCTGCCTTGTAACACTATTGTGCAATGGAAAGTGCAGCAATAATAGCAGGGCTGCAAAGTCCCAGCCAGCAGCAAACAAGGACAAGCGCTAATGCAGCAGCATCCATAGACACAGAAACAAAAGAAGAAAATTCACTTACCCTTGGAAGGCCTCAAGTAGACGGGGATCCCCAACAAGAGATACACTCATCTCCACTGCCAACCCTTAAATGAGGTCTGCGAAGGGTGAATCACGCCTCTACCCCTTCCAGTCATTCAGGTGCACTGCACGCACCTGAACCCCTTTGTGTTGGCCCTGCCTTCCCACCAGGTGCTTAATCACTGATTCAAGTCATGACTTGGCATTACCACTACACACTTGGTCATTCATTTCTGACAGCTAAGGAATGGCCACACAAGCAGCAGCAGTAGCAAAATGATTTAGATTTCACTACATGAATAGATAGGATGGCGGAAGATCAAACTCTGGCAGAAGCACCATCTGGTTTGATCTTCTTGTGTGACTTCAGCTGCAGAAAAGAATGGTCAAACGATTCAAATGGAAGAAACATTAGAGATGAAAACCATGTGTTTTCCAGAGAATTTTATACTTCCATAGTTGGGCAGAGATTTTTTTCATGAATTCAGATTTTATATTGTACAGGAACTTAAAATCACCAGTTCTAATTAGTTAGTGGTCTGTTTCTTTGATCTGTCCTTAGCAACTAATGTACTGAGGAAAAAGACCTTAAGAGAAGATATGTCAAACTGGTTATGCACTCAGCTAAAGAGCACAGTGCTCTTGTTTTTCCTCTGACCATGCATCCAGCATACTGGTCTTTCCTTCACACAGATTCACAGTTGAGAAATCAGTCAGAAAATGTGCACCAATAAAAACGCATTGTGAAACAGTTTTCTGAGGCCTATAAGACATCAGAAGAAGAAATGGAGACTGGAGTTGATAAGACAAAAGATAAAAATTTGCTTCTATAGCCAGAATGAAATACAAGATTTCTCTGCCTGCTTCCTGATCTCTTCTTTAGATTTTGAATTATCACCTGGCACACTACAGGGAGTACAGTAAGCATTTAAGTGAAGAATGAGATATTCTTGATAAGGCCAATCTCAGAAAGAGTAAATCACAGAATCATAAAATCATTTGTGTAGGAAGAGATCACTAAAGGTCCTCTAGTCCAACTCCTTTGCAATGAACAGGGACACCTACAGCTAGATCAGGTTGCTCAGAGCCCCTTGGACGTCTCCAGGGATGGAGCATCCACCACCACTATGGGTAATCTGTTCCAGAACTTCACCACCCCTACTGTAAAACAACTTTTTTCTTTATATCCAGTCTATATATCCCCTCTTTCAGTTTGAAATAATTTCCTCTTGTCCAGTCATAACAGACCCTCCTATATAGCCCGCCTCCTTCTTTCTTATAGCCCCCCTTTAGACACTAAAAGGTCACTATCAGGTCTTCCTGGAGCCTTTTCATCTCCAAGATGAACAGCCCCAGCTTTCTCAGCCTTTCCTCATAGGGAAGGTATTCCATTCCTTGGATCATTTTAGTGGCCCTCCTCTGTACACGCTCCAACAGATTCATGTGTCTCCTGTACTGAGGACTTCACATCTGGAGGCAGTACTCCAGGTGAGGTCTCACCAGCGCAGGGTAGAGGGGAAGAATCATCTCCCTCAACATGCTGGCCCCACTTCCTTAGATGCACCCCAGGATATGGTTGGCTTTCTGGGCTGTGAGGGCATATTGCTGGCTCATGTCCAGCTTCCAGTCCACCAGTACCCCTAAGTTCTTTTTTTGTATTGATAATGGGGGTGACCATGACCTAGGTGCAAGACCTTTCACTTGGATTTGTTGAACTTCATGAGGTTCTCCTGGGCCCATTGCTCAAATGTGTCCAGGTTTCTCTGGATGACATCCCATCCTTCAGTTGTGTCAGCCACACCACTCTGCTTGGTGTCATCTACAAACTTGCTGAGGACTTGATTCCACTGTCAGTGTCACTGATGAAGATATTAAACAGCGTCAGTCCCAGTAGTGACTCAATAAAGCATGATGGAACAGAGAACTAAGGAAGAAACATCTGAATGAACACAGCATGTCCTAGCACACACTTCTAACACATATATGAAAAAATAGCTGTGGAATCGAATAAAAGAATAAAACAATTAAGAAATTCAAATAATGTTGTTATCTCAATAGATTTTTTCAAAAAATTACATGATATAGGTGTTTTAACACAATAAATACGAAATTGAATCTATTTTCAATAACTAGAACAGACCTCTTAAAAGTTTATATGTACTGTGACACAAAATTGAATATAAAAGAAATCAAGGAAATTAATAACAGACACAAAAGCCAGTCTACTGAGGGAATAAACTTTTACAGGCAACATGAAAACTGAAAGGAAAAAAAATTGCCATAAAGTAATTCTTTAAAGTGTTTTTCATGTGCAGCAAATCAAATTATACTTAAGAGAACAGCATTCATATGTTTACATGGAATAGAAATAGCTTTGTAACAAGTGAGAGTAGAAGTGCAAAAGCTTCAAAGACTGAAAAGTATTACAAGCATTTGAATTCTACCAAAAGCCTATTTGAACTATTTCAGGTTGCTTCTGTTTCTGTAACACTGATCAGGAAATCTCTGAGAAACAGTCTCTTGTGAGAACTTCAGACTTCTTTGGTCAGCTGAAAACACTGGGAAGGCTTACCAAATGTCCTCACCATGGGCCTGAACTCTGAGCCTCGGAAGGTCCATGGAAAATGCTCTTCTAGTGACTTCAGTGAGCATTTTAGAAAAGTTCTGCTCACTGTGAGAAAGTTCTTAAGGTATTTTAGTACTCTTTTTTTACATCACTCATTTCAGGTTTGAGTAGTTTTTCAGATAAAGATACAAGAAACACAGAATTTTTCAGTTGCTCTTAAAGCTTTTTCATTCTCCACAAATTTAACCTTATGAAGTCAGTATACAGAAAGTTCCTCAGATTTAATAACACCAAAATCCTAAAGATCATTCTGTAAATCTTTTTCTTGATTTGGTTTGCCGGGTGGTTTTTTTTGCTTAGAAGGTGAAATCAAAGTTGAAATACCTGCAGTGTTTTCCTCTTTCTCTTTGAGGTCAAAACAATACCTGAACAAATGTATTGGCTTATAGCACAGATGCAGAATGTGACTAGTACTAGAACTCACAAGTAAATGGATTACTGAGGAAAAAAATAATCAATTGTCAAATATCATGTTCAAATGTAATAAACTCTTTAAGCTACTTCTTTGTGAAAATAAATTGTTTCTTTTCAAATTTTTTTTCTTTTCACTAAACCATGTGATGAATTCCACATAGGGAACTTGGCAAATGTCTAAGTATCATGTCATTTTAAGGCACACATCTTACTTTGTTCAAGTAGGATGCCAGCCATTGCTGTAGTAGCTGAGTTCTCTGCAAGTAACATACAGAAGCAGTTCAGGTAGAATATGCACAGCTGAACCAGTTCACATTTCCAGCCCAGCACTGTTGTGGCTGAACTTCAAAGGGGTACATAAAACCAAAGCATTTTATAAGCGTAGTGAGGTGAATGATAATTATCTACAACAGTGATTCTAACATTGTAGTCCAATCAGCAAAGCTCGCAAACCACTTCATGTGGTGGCTGTTCCTGTTGGTTGTTTTGGAGTGAGCTGTGCCAGTGACAGATTATATCAGCAGTGTCCTGCTGAGGGTTATCCCCAATAGGGAGTTCAGCACCACAGAGTAATTGCTCATTCCCCCATAGCAAGATGGAGGAGAGAAATGGAAGAGAAAATCCATGAGTTGAGATAAACACAGTTTAATAGATAAAGCAAAAGCTGTGCATGTAAAGAAAAGTAAAACAAAGA
The DNA here is from genome assembly GCA_028571105.1 of Tragopan temminckii. Classification (NCBI taxonomy): domain Eukaryota; kingdom Metazoa; phylum Chordata; class Aves; order Galliformes; family Phasianidae; genus Tragopan; species Tragopan temminckii. The sequence goes on along the minus strand of JAOWBP010002559.1, from coordinate 25,668,484 downwards.
ATTCATTCACTGCTTCCCATATGCAGATGTAGGCAGGTAAACACCATAACAGTGAATATCCATCCTTCCTCCTTTCCTTCAGCTTCCCCATTACTGAGTACTGTCTCATATGTCACAGGATATCATTTGGGTCAATTTGTGGCAGCACTCCTGGCTGTGTCCCCTCCTAACCTCTTGTGCTCCAGCTGGAGAAGGCGTTAAAGCTGTGCAAGCAAGCACTGCCCAGCTCTAGCTAAGAATATTACCAGTTAACAACACTGGTGTGGTCACAAACCCAAAACACAATACTGCATGAACTTATGTGAAGAAAATTAGCTCTGTCCCAGCCAAAAACCAGAGCATATCCCAAGTTCTTGAAGGAGATGCACTTGGAGAAATTTTCTTGAAGTTCTCAGCATGAGAAGGAAAGTGTGGAGACCCACTGTGGTGGGTTGGCTGCAGCTTACAGACAAGGAAAAACACAGTAGCTCATTCCCCCATCTCCAGCAGGACAGTGTGGAGAAAATTGGGAGAATGAGAGAACAAAAAATCTTGTCGGCCAAAATAAAATCAGCAAAATTACTTACCAACCACAGCTGTGGGAAAAATAGGCTTTTAGTAATCCCAGTTTACTGCAAACTAATACAAATATTTGAGAACTTATTTGGCTATTGGGAAAAAAAAATAAACAATAAAAAAGAAACAAACATTTACACACAGGGAAAACATTTTTCTTCTTTCTACCTGAGGCTCAAATTCACCACCACATTAAACTTCTTTCCAAGCACCTCTCCTCTCCCATTCACATTATTTCTGGTACCTCTCCTCTACACGTCTTCAACAACCACAGGTTTCACATTCAGACCCTTCACTGAGGCAACAAGTGGCGTGGGATAGTTGTGGACAGGATGGAGTGGTTTATTTCTGCCACTGCCTCTCACTGCTTTCCTGCACTTTAGCGTAGACCTTCTTCTGGCAGTCATTTCAGGAAAGTACGTGTTCTGGCATGGGCTCATTCATGGGCCCCAGTACCTTTGGGAAATAGCTGCTCTCACATGGGTCTGCTGTGGGCAGCAATCTCTCCAGGGAAGAAGCTACACTGGCATGAGTTATCCACAGGTTATGGTGCTCTCATGTAGGGGATGTATGTCCTGCCATGGGACACCTGCTCTGACATTGGTATTGCCTCTGTCATTTCTCCCTGTTTCCTTTACTTGTTCAGTGAAAAACAGTCTCTTCAGTGTTTTTCTGCTGCTTCTTAAATATGTTTTTACAGAGTTGCCAGAAACTTGTCTAACAAGCTCCAGTTTGGCCTGCAATGAGACCATTGTGAAGCTAGTCGCAACTGGCTGTTTCAAGTACAGGGCAGTCTCTGACCTCCTCCCAGAGGCCATTCCTGCCTCTCAGGAAGCTGACAGTCTAGAATTGCCATCATTTTCAAATGTAATACAATACACACATGGAAATTTCATCTAGAAGTCATAGTACTCCTGTTGAGAAAGTTCTAATCCATATGACACATCACTGTATTTTTGCATATCTTTAAGCTGTCATAACTGCAATAAGAAACAATTTTCTCTGTAGGTTTTGAGGTTTCCACGCACCATTACTATAATGCTGTAAAACTGCCTGGTTTTACTGCTGGCATTATCACAAACAATGCCTAGTCTTCAGAGCATTCAACATTTGAATCATGGACTTTGTCAGATGGAAAAGAATGTTGTACCATGAAGTGAGGGAGAAAGTCTTCCAAGGAACCCTAATTTTAGCAAGAGTTGAATCATGCTTTTCCAAACCTCTGGACCTCTACATTTCTTCTATCACTAAAAATCTCTCTAAGGCCTCAAGGAACAGATTGTGATTATTTAACTATATGTCTACTGAACTGTTATGTCCTTTGTGTATTCTTATATTAAACCTCACTTTTAAATGGAATATGCTTCTACTTTGCACAAAATCTTTGTGGATAGTGATTATTAGTCCTATTCAAAGATACAGTACAGTTTTGATTCAAAGTATTGATTCAAAGTAAGTATTGATTCAAAATAAGTATTCAGTATATGCTAGTCTGTATTTTCCTTCATTTCTAAATTTTCTAGGAGATCAGAGTATGTTTTATAATATTCCAACTGAACACTACAAACCAGCAATTTTTGTGTTACTGCCAGAACTAGGTTCCTCTGAGAATAGTTTTTGCAGTCTGTAGACATTCCTGTCTGATACGGTCATAAATAAGAAAGTCTACTTTATACAAATAAGGAAGAATTCCCTGTCATTGTTGACTGTGTTATTTAAAATACATGGAAGGATCATTATTCAAAAATCCTATTTCTATGCTGATCACATTCTTGAACACATAGAATTTAAGCCACAATTACATTTAATATGCAGACACAGTCACAGTTTAATATAAATGCACAGCTCTGCAAGGGAAAAGCAAACACAACATTTCCCAGTAGTTGATGTTTAACACTGAGAGAATGGTACAAATTATTGTTATATAATATTATTCTAGTACTGTATGTATTGACTTCCACATTAGAAAAAACTCAATTGTTAATACGGACAGAAAGAAATACTGAATTCTCACATAGACATCCCAGTTTAGGAGTAAAGATACAAAGCAAAGAATAGGTTTGTGATCATTTTAGGATTAAAACTAATGGAGACTAGTTCTGATCTTGTCTCGGTGTTTTTTTTTTAGACTGCAGGAAAATTGAAAAGGCAACATTTTCAAAACTAACTTGAGTTTTGACTGTTTAACTCGAGCTTCTTGATATTATCAAGCCTGATATTACAGCACTGCCAGAAAACTAAGTCCTTGAGAAGTATGTCAGCTACTGAAATACTTCAAATCAATCAATTCTGAGAGTATATGTTTCAGATCATTATCATGTGAACAGTATTACTTTCTTTTTTCCTCTATTTGTCAGCATTGTCTTTTTAGTCTATAAACTTCTCAGAGAAGAGGTATTTTCCATTGTGTATTTTGTACAGTTATTGCCACAATGCGACTCTGACCTTGAATTTGATCTCTGTTTTCTCTAGTATTAGCAATTAGAATAATAACTGAAACTCTTCGATGCTTCATTCAAGACTTAAAGGCAAATAGGTATTTTCAGTTGGATTTGTAGTATGGGATTTGATTCATTAAAAAGTTAAGAAAAATCCATCTAGAGAGTAAAATGAAACAGTTCCACTTTTGTCCCACAAAATAAAATTGCTGTAGAAATTGTCATATGAAGAACAGTCCACATTTGTGTTAATTTCTGATTTTGCATAAGGCACCACTGGTTAGTCTTGTTGATGGTAAGAGAAATTAGAACTTTACACAAAGAAAAGAGAACTTTACACTAGGGAATCCCTAATATAAGGAAGTTCTGAAACATTCAAAGGTAGTCAGAAAAGAGAGCTATTGCATAAAGTTCCACACTGCTTTACAATAGCCTTTCAAAAGTCATTTTAATTATTATTAAATAATAAATTAATTCATGTTAATGTGTGTGTTTTATTGTCTACAAAAAAATCAATACAATATACATTATTATTAAGAAATATGTATGTCATCTCTATTGCATTTAGCTATATATAGCTATAAATGTGTGTATACATATATTTATGTAACAATCATATAACTTCCCATATATCACTATATATGTCTTCTCTGATCTCCAAAAGTTCTCTGCAGGAAAAAAACATTACAGAAAAGAGGATAAAATATACAAATGTTACAGTCTGTATACAATGTACCTGGTAGACAAGGGATCTAATTTTGCGGGATTTTATTTTAATTTGTGGGATTTTATACCACTGGCCTCAGTGGGAACAATGTTCTATTACAGTGAAGATCATCATAGATCACTGTATAAATTAAACTAATTGGCTAATTATCTTAGCAACAACTTTAAAATAAATATTGTGATGAAGGAAAAATTCAGAAGCATATTACCACCAGAAACATTAGCAGAAAAAAATTCTTTCCATGCTACTTTATGTGCTGCACCAGTAAAGTGTAGTAATTTGTAAAAGCCTCTAGTGCTGTTCCTTTTAAAACTAAAGGTAAACAGGAAAAGCCATAGTTTGTCTCCCACTACCTCTATTACAAATAAAGATGACTGGAAAAGTAATCATATGTCCTTAAAAAGTTTACAAATTCATTTGGTAAAGTATGCATGCTAAAGCAAAATAATATTTTTCCCTTTTTTTGCAGTGTTCAAAGTGTTGCTTCCTGTAGCATGAAAAAGAACCTGTTTCTAAACACAGATCTCCTATGTAAGCTACCTCTGATAAAAGATTATTGTTGCAGCTCATTGTATGTCTTCATCACCAACCATTAAAATATTTCTCTCAACATTTTAAAGCTGTGTCTCTCAGCAACATTCCACAGCAGGTTTTGCTCTGATATATCATCAAAACCAAAAAAGAAAGAGCTAAATGCTTGTCATGGTTTGTCTGTATAACTCCAGCTCAAATAAAATGTCACTGTAGATTGTACAAATCACTGTGAATAAATACAGTCTTCAAGCCTGGTGTAAAATATCCTCAGATAAGACTCTAAGACTATCAAATGCAGCTTTGGGACATGCTTTTTGTCCCCTTCATCTTTAAGCTCATAGCTCAATCCAATTATCCACAATTTAGCCTCTGCCAGCGATTTGTGTACACTTGTGTTGCAGAGGAGGATTTTTTTGTATGACTCAACTGTAAAACTTTGGCTTACAAGCCAAAATAATCTTCAAAAGAAACCCATGAAATGAAATAGAAAAAGCGTGAGACAGAACTCCAGAATACAAAAAATAACAGTGAAAAATCCCAAGAGTTTTTAATCACATTATATTAAATTTCACTAAATTATAACTTCTTTTATATGAAATCTTCAAACCAAAATTTGCTTATTTTGTTTATCAGTAAAGAAAAACATTGCATATAGAAAATTTTCTTCCAATAAGAACAGGACTGAGGAAAATCTCATGTAGAGCTATATAAAATTTGGAATTCTAAAACTAGTCAACAACTTCCCAGAAGTTAAAAGCTTGTTTTTGTGTTACTTTTCATCTTTAATTCCACATCCACTGCAGTTAGAAACAGTATTAGATCTCTGGTTCTATCCATGTGAAGCCATCCAGAACAAAGACTTTAAGAATATTAGTTCTTAGGATATGAATATTTTCAGTTTTTAATTGCACATGTAGTTTAACAAAAATATTCTGAAATATTTCTCAACTGAAAACCAAATAAATGATCAAGAAACTTTCTCTAGTCATCTTTTCATTCTAAACTCTCATACAAATGGCCAGATGAATCTCTTTTGACTTGATTATACTCAAGGATTCCTCAAAACAAAATCAATGGCTATAAACCACCACTAAAACAGGATGTTGTTTTGTTTAGCTGTTAGCATCATTCTGGCATATATTTCAAGTCCTGATTTGCATTATCTTGGCTTAGTAATGCATTTTTAGTTACACGATACTGTTACAAGTCAAATTTATTCTACTAATTAATTCCATGGATTAATATCCTAAGAAATATAAGATTTTCTGGTAGCAACAATTCCAGTAACCTGTATAATGATTCTGATCAGAGGTTAGAATCTCATCTTGAACCAGAAATTACATTCAAGATTTATTAACAGTGTTTTATCTTGTATAGTACTTTAAAACAGGTTGAAAAAGAAGATTTTGTCCAAAAAAACCCAACAACTAAACAGATTTCAACTAAGTTATTTGGTAGGGGATAACCTAACTTAGCTAGAATCAGCTAAATAAAAGAAATTATAAAATTGTTGCTGTTCAACAGTACTGTCCTAGAAATATAATTACCACATCAGGGAAAAATATATCTCCTAGAAAAAGCAACCCAACCAAGTTTACACCACGTCACACTAAACTCTGGCCTCTCCAAATACTTAAAGGCCATTAATAGACTTTTATATTACATTGGACAGATCAAGTGACCTTAAGTTGGCACTGGATATGGCAAGAAAGATATAACCATGAGATCAAAGGATGGAAAAAGGAGCATTCACTCACAATTCATTGTCATAAAATCTTAGCACACCTAACAGACCACTTGAATACCTTCTTTCCCAGAGACCTAGTCACATGAATGGTTTGTTTCTGTTCTAATCAATTTGATTTTCTAAATGTAAACAATCTAAAATAAAATCATAGGTGTTTTAAAGTTAGTAGTCATACCTATTTAGGTTAAGTAAAATTAATTCTGCTCAGTGTATGATATCTAGTGAAATTATACTCATTTCTGATAATACATTAATTTCCCTTTCTAGAATTAACAGATCCATAATCCAAAATTCCACCCAACAAGCAAGCATAATACACATACAGCCTTCATGCCCAGGAGAAAACGTCATACCCATGCAGTCAACCAAATTCAACCTAAATATTCCTATTGTTCCCCTACCTGAGTGCCTGCCTTTTACTTGTCACACATTTACTGTGTCTGAGTAATCAGTTTAAAGTGATTTAATGAGTTATCAACTCAAGTATAGTTATGCATATTTACCAGCTTTCAAATATTAAGTATAAATGATAATTATAACCATTCTAAATGATATATCCTCCCAGTGCTTCAGATTAAGTGAGTTAACCTTAAATGCAAGGCAGATTTAAAGATGAACAATTTACTTAGATAAAAGAAAACAGAAAGTATAATTAATCATTTGCCTATCCTTAAGCCTTAGTTTACAAAACCATGGTGCAACTTTATTGAGCTAAAAATTGAAGGGTGACAAGGTTAATACATAGCTTTAGACCTCATGGTTTCTTTAGCAAACACATTACAGACTGCAAAGCTGAACTGACAGTAATACTAGGTCCAAACAAAGTAAATAATTACTGGCTTGGTAAATGAGGAAGCACTTGCAGAGTTTGTTTACATTTGGTTTTTTGGAAAATTCATGTTGGCAACAAGTCAAGTACAGTTTGACTAGTAACTGTGACAATTGCTCACAGATGCAGCTGGAAGAACAACAAAAGAATGAATTTGTGGTTCTTTTATCCCCTGCATTTTTTCCTTCTGTTATCTTTTTTTTCTTGTGCTGTTTCTGTTATCTTTCCCCTTTTCCCCGCTTCCCACTATTTTTTTTTTTCTTCACCATTTTGGATCAATAACAAACTTGTAGCGACAAAAATAAGTGAGTTTTCATGGATCTTGGAATACATAAAAATCTCATGCTGCATTTTGTTTTTTGTCCATAAAAAAGTACACAGCTGCATTCAAGATGCACTCATAAAAACACTGCTCCCTGAAAAAAATGTGAGTCCCTTAAAACCATGTTGGCCTGTACTGGAATTTCAAGAGAAATGTGTCACTTCCATGCTGGTTCACTGTAGGGGTACAGAATTGTGACTGGCCTCAATTCCTACAGTGCAATTCATTGACTGACTACATAGAACAATTGGAACATATTGCCTGTTATTCAATAATAAGAGCTGTCATGAAACTGGAAAATAATTCAACATCTTGTCGTAGATCTAGAAGAATTGTACAATTGCAGATCCAATTCGAACTTTTTATACAAAATGCAATTACTTATATACAACTTCTTAACATGCAATACTATTAGAGTATTAAGAATCAATAAAAGTCAAGCACTAATAAGGAAATCTCATGTGGAAGCAAATAATTACATAAGATAGTAAACTAATTATACCCAAAAAAAGACCAATAATGTAAACTCAAGTTCACAAGCAGAAAACAGCAGTAATTGTTAGCATTCACTTTCAATCAAAGTGAGCTGAAAGACTCTGGTCAGTTCTTGTCAGATTAAATTCTTTAATTAAGTGCATTTCAAATAGGAAAATTAAGATTCTTAATTTTATAAAGGGAAACAAGTTTTATAAACCAGTGACAACACTGGTTTTTTGAACTAAGCATATAGAGCATAAACAGAAACTTTAGTGACCACTTGTGTATTTTAGTTATTTTCCAGCTAAAAAACAATTTATTATTTACAGTATGCTAATCACACTATATTTTTAGTAAGCTGCTAATGATAGAAATGCTTCATTAAATTACATTTATGCATTTAACACAGCAGCTACAAAAGAATATAACAGTTTTCAGTACTCATTACACTTCACAGAATCACAGAATGGCCAGCGTTGGAAGGGACCTCAAGGATCATGAATCTCCAACCCCCCCTGCCACATGCAGGGCCAGCAACCTCCCCATTTAATACTAGACCAGACTGCCCAAGGCCCCATCCAATCTGGCCTTGAACACCTCTACGGACGGGGCATCCACAACCTCTCTGGGCAGTTGTCTTAGGAAAACAATGAGAAGGAAAACAATGAGTGATCTCAAGACAATGGGGCTAGAGATATACTTGACAAATGCACTCCTTCAAAACTATGGGTAAATGAAAAGATTTTCTTGGCTTGTTGACATTCACTCTTCAAGGACCAGAAAAATCCATGTGTACAGCTTTCCAGGCTATAGATGCATCGACATTTCATACTGCATAAGAAACTGCCCTGAGACCAAGGTTGGGGATTATTTTTCTTAAGCTGTTCCATAATTCTGTATGCAGGACAGAGCATGTAGGAACAGAGACAAAATATCTGTGGAAAGGTGCAAGTCATGACCATTGTCAGCTGAAATAAATGAAGCTATTCAGTAAAACCGAGTATTTCTAATTTATAACATTATTACTTAGTTTTCCACTAAAATGCTGGAAGACAGTGAGAGGAAAAAAAAGGTTAGAGTTCTTCATAGGTACCAAAAAAAAGCTATATTTGTGAATAACCATTTAACCAGGGAAAAATCCAGAAGAAAAAAAACAATGAAAAAATGGCCCTGTTGGAAAGTACTTCCAGATTGTGTATGAACAGAGTGCAATATTGATCAAGGTATACTCTGATCAATATATAGATAGTTCAATGCTTTAAACACAATGGCTTTGAAGTCCTAAAGGCCACGCTGTTCCACTGAGTAAAATGGTTAGATACCTATGCTCTAACAACTGTGGTGACTGTGATACAGTCTAATTATTATCAAGAGTCTGAATGCTAAAAATGCTGAATATCGGGAAGGCAAATGACACTGTCAAAATGGCGTCATTTGAAGAACTTTAACACAAATATCATTTAATGTATGTAATGTAGTTTCAACAATATTGCATTTATCACCTTGATATTGGTAAGTGTCCACTAAATTTATCTCTGCTAGTGTTACCACACAGTAATAAACATTAGTCAACTGCAGGGAAGTTTCAATTTCTTTGCTTAGAAATATCATTAGACTTAGTGTATTTTATAATAAATGTTCATTTTATTCCTTACCTTTTGTCCAAAGGCTGTCATAGAATCATAGAATCACAGAATCATAGAATTGCTAAGGTTGGAGAAGACCTTCAAGATCATCAAGTCCAACAACAACCTAACCATACTACCCTAACTCTAACAACTCACTGCTAAATCATGTCCCTGAGCACTACATCCAAACAGTTTTTAAACACATTCAGGGATGGTGACTCAACCACCTCCTTCTGGAGCCTATTCCAGTTCTATTTTACTTGGACTACAGAAAATTTACCATATTTTTATGTGGAAATCTATTGAGAAATAATTGTTTGGGAATGAATCTCTGAAGAACTTCCAGAACTCACAGAATTCTGCTGATGACCAGTGATGATTTGTGCACAGAATACGTGACTATTACTCTGTGCATGATAGCTGCACTGGCTCTAATTTCTCTCTTTTCAGGAGTAGGAAACTGGCTTGAAATACCACTTTCTAAATCTGCACAGTTCTTCGAACCATATCTGCCATGGGCTTACTTATCTTTAATTCTCTGAACCTACCTCACAAGTTCTGAAGTGTGTCTCAGCAATTTGGCAGTAGAATGATGTCAGTTTTCACAGTCACTATCAATACCAGTTCATGCATTTGCAGCTACCCTCTTCTGTGCAGATCAAAACCTATTTCATCTGTCTTTACTGTCTGCTATTTCTTGATTAAAACAGAAGAATTGTTTTCCAAACTCAGGTAATCATCATCTGCACTAATAGAGGCCTACATTAATAGTATGTCCCAAGACCATTTTGATATTTTCACAGATCTAAAGGTGTCCTCCATTGTTTGCTATCAAAAAGAAGGTTTTGTGATTTATACTTTTAACACTGATTTTATTGTCAAGAAAGTGAAAAATAAAATATTTTGGTAGAAACAAAAGCTGTAGAGCTTTAGCTGAATTACAGATAAGCCCTCTGAGCTAAGAGAATGGCAGTGAAAGTGAAGGCTTTCCCCAGGGGGGAAAAAAAAGAGCATTTTATCCTTATGTTCTGTCTTGAGGTCCTCACAAACATTTCAAAAAGCAAGTAAGTGCCTATACTGCTTACTATGTCTTGATGAGATCTTAGCAGAGTTTGAGATTAATTCATTGAAAGATGAACAGAAAACAAAACTTAAAATTTAGCTTGATTCATCTCTATAACATGATCAAATCTTTGCAGATTCATATTACCAAGCAGAATTTTGAAGCCTAATGTGAATTTTTGGTTATTCATATATATACTTAAATAACATAAAGATCATGCAATGTAAACCTACAAGATAGTTTTTCTTTCAAATATGTCAACAAAGTCTAAAACATAAAAACAAGTTTATAACAAATGGACTAGAATAAAATAACTATCATACAGAAAAATATAGATGAAAACCACTCAGATTTATTGTTATTGAAAAGCACTTTTTGCTATGACTCTTGCAAGGGAGAAATGAGTATATTTGAGACAAGGTTTTCACTGATTTTCTGAATACAATAAACTGCCTAGTCCAAACTGGGAAAGTGTGAAATAATAAACAAGCCAGCCAGCCAGCCCTCAAACTTCTTCATCTCCCAGTGGCTTGAAGTAATTTTATGAACACATTGCTCCATCTCATAAAATCAGGCCATAATAGACTACTTTGGGGAATCAGGAAATAATAAAATTCCTGTCATAGTTGACTCTGTCTACATTATGCCAGTGCTGAGCCTGATATGGCTACAGGGCAGAGATACCATGTCAATTGCACTTCCTCAAACAAAAGGAGCCAGGCACTGAACACCCATGGCCTTACCCTTTGGAAAGCTAGAGTTCTACCAGTCAAGTAAATTTTGACTGTTTCTTGTTTGTCTTATTAGAACAGAAGACAGCAAGTGAATCAGTCTAAGACATTTCAGCTAATAGCCAATAGTGAGCCTTAATGCTGGGCACAGATTTAGAGCAACTATAGAGTGGACACATGATGCTTATCACTGAATTCCTACAAATCTGTTGGCTTAAAATTGTTCAAATCTGAAGAGATAACTTTGTCATCACAAATTTTAAGTGTTATTGAGTGTTCTTTTTATTTCTACTAGCAATACAAAAGACAGTGAAGGTAAATCAGGAAAAAAGAAAATAATGTTGTATCTCATTTCAAGATAAACTTTTTGCTATCTTAATGTGAATCAAATTTCTAATCACTAAAGATACACAGGTCAAAGAATACTTTTTAAAGCCAGTTGTTACAAATCTTATAAGCACAGTAATTTATTTTAATATAAAATCAAGCAATTCATCCTAAAATACATCCTGCAATTGCTTTAAAGTGACTGAACATCTTCAGTTTGAGTTCAGAGATCAGACGAACAACATAAAAAAGGAGTCCTGCTTTTTCAAACTCTGGGAAAGTTCCAAATATAGTTCAACACTAAGAAATTAGGAAATACAAATCAGAGAACAGGTTTTATTACTTCAGCTGTTTCTTTATGTACTCCTTGACAGAACAGGGAGTTTCAGTGGTTCTGCTAGCTCCAGGTATGAATGCCTAACTGAACTCCCAGCAAATGAAAATGCTGCCTCTCAATTTAAAAATAAAATAAAATAAAATAAACTCATAAATCAACACTGACCAAAAAGAATGGGTTTGAGAAGGATACCTACGACAAAATATACAGCATGAGATAGGCTAATAGTAAATATACATACTTGGAGGTATATGGGTGCAACAGTGTTAATTCACTAAAAGTATCTTTACAGAATAGATACAAATGATGCCTTCACCACCAATAATGTAAAGTGGTAGGCTTTCACAGAATCACAGAATCATTGGGGTTGGAAGTGACCTCTGGAGATCATCTAGTCCACCATGCTTTAGAACTCTGGCAAATATATAGCAGGGGGAAAAAAGAATCCCCTCTTTTAATTAAAAAAAATAAAAATGTAGAAAATGATAAAAATACTCCTCTTGGATATGGAAAAAAAAAAACTCAGCTACTCTTTCTCCTTCTATCTCAAAAGTTTTCTCATTATTTTCTAATTTCTTACTTTATAAGCTTCTCCTGATTTCTCAAAGCAGCAACACAGTATTCTATTTAGTGATTCATGTTTTTAACAGAGAGGAGTTTCTATGCATACTTTTTTTATTAAAGAAAACATGTCTGCATAAGTCTGTACTTAATTGTACTAGGGGCATCAATGGAGAAGTTTGTTTCTTGAGATCCATGTTTGGGCTCCTCCAAAACAACACAGAAATTATTATTTCAGCTGTACCATACCTCCTTTGTTCTATGCAGTGCCCTCTGTGCTGCTTAGAGACACAGCAGAACCTTACTCTGCTACTCTTCCCTCACTCTCTAGATGGACCAAAATATAGACATCAAAAACAAAATGCATTTCAACTTCCTAATGAAAAAAATTATCTACTAGAACTGATGTTGTAACACTGGTGGATGAAGAATAAGTAATGAATACACTACTGTGTATAAACAGGCTCCTGTTTACATAAGCATGTGATTATACACAGAAGAATCAACATAAATACAGCAAAGCTAGCAAACCATAAAGAAAAATATATTGCTCATAAAAATAAAAGAATACATTACATTTTAGCTTTGAAGAAGATACTTTATTGTTAATTGAACTTTAATTATGAAAGTTAATTCTTCTATTCACAAACCAACCCACATCTATAGTACTCTATAATACTAAAAACTGTTAAGCACTTGAGCTTTTATGTAAACCTCTCACACACAGGCACCAGATGCCTCACTCCTCAGGCCATTTCAGATTTCATAATAAGAATGACGAAGAGAAACTATACAGTGGCTAAAACACTGGCATGAGTGTCAGACCATTCACTTTTCTTTTCTTGGGTCTGAATGTAATTTCATTTGTGAAGAAATTCATTTGACTTCTGAGTAACTGAAGAAATGAAGAGATGGCTGCAAGTGGAAGTTTCTTCCCTCTTGGAGTTCTAGTCCTTTGAGATTCATTTCATCTCAAACAAGCAAAAATTGCTTTACCAGAAATTGAAAGCACGAAGTCATCTAGTTTAGGTGACACTGAATAAACTGAAAGTCGATAAAAGCAAAATGTGAAATAGAATTTAAAAGTAATGAAAAGGTTAAAGAATACTAAAATGATTTGTATTAACACATTTTTCCCAGATATGTGATCGAAATCTTTACATTCCCTTGGTGTTGTTTTTTTTTTAATTTGATCTATGAACTGAAGATGTTCCATACTACTTACATGAGATGACAGACTTCAGTTATGCATTACTTGTATCCTATATTTCAGTTTGAATGTGACAAGTAACACACACTTTTTTACACAGCATTGATAATTTCAAATTGTTTCTACAGGTTATGGTATATCACGTATTTTACATATTCCTATGTAAATCTGATTTTCATGGTCTTGTCACTCACATTTAAATTGTTTGAAATATGTATTTTTAATGTTTACATTACCTTCCACATTCCTCTCGATTCCATAAATGGACATACTACAACTAGCCATTTGTTGTGAAACCTCTTGCCTAGCAAAAATATTAGGAGACAAACTGTACAGCAAGAACTAGAACATACTATCAGTTTGTTCATATAAGGGCAAGATTTTTAATGCCTATTTACAGGCATTCACCTAGGTTATCACATTTTTTCCTAAATCAGATTTCTCTTGGCTCCATAAATGACAAAAGTCAAGAATTACAAATAATGCAATTTTTAGGGACATTACTATCATTTTTTTAGGAATGTTATCAAAATTCTCAACATGACAAACAGAAGTTTCATAATTAATCTCTCTCATCCATACTAGCATGTCCTTCCAATGGAAAAAACAATACTTTTCCCAAATAAATGTAAACAAAACCACGTCACAACACTATAGACCATTAGTTATTTTGGGACTTACAACTATGCTAGCAAAATAATACTGTGTAATAATAACACACCTGAGCTATATTTATGCATGGTTACACTCCATTTCTAAAGAAAAGAACTCATTATAGACTCCTGTTTGTTAATATGTTGAGCTATCAACTTTCAGTTATTCAGGACCAAAGTACTCTGCAGGCACAAACTTGCATTTTATAGAACAGCACACACTGCTCTATAAATTCTATTTATTCTGTTTATTTCATTCTTAAAAACAGTAGTAACAATCTAGCAGTATTTTACTCTGTTTACTCACCTACACATGCAGAGAGTTTATTTAACATTTATCATCAAGCTGACCTGCATCATAATGGCATATAGTATTGCAGGAAATGAAAGAACCTTATTCCCTGCTTCTTTGTGTGTGAAAGCAGAAATTTATGCTCAAAGATTGTACTTTTCTCTACTTGTTAGATGTAAATATGTCAGAGATATACTAAAATGGCATTCAATATAAACTTCTTTTTTAAAAACAAAGTTGTCACTCTATTCCTACTGAATTGCTCATAAATTCAAGTTTGAATAAAGAGATCAGATTACATTAAATGCATTTTGGTGTGTATAACTTTCCACAATGAATTAAAACTAGCTGATCATGTCTCAAGTGCATTTCATTTTGTGTTGATTCATGTACTGCAATATAACCTTCAAAATTCCCTTATGCCAACAAGCTCACTCAGACATGTTGAGCACAGAAGCAGATTAAAGTGGCTGTGAGCCTGAAAACTGTATCAAGACATCAGATAATACAGTAGAGTTGTAATGAAAGTGTAAACAAAACCTGCAAAAGTAGGAATTGCCGCTCATATAATCTATTGCTGAATTCAATTGAGAGTTTTGCTGCAAGAAGGCTTTATATTAATACAGAACAAAATGGTAAGGTCACTGTATTGAGATTTTTTCATTCTGTTCCATTCTAGAATTTTCTCTTCAGGAGTTAGAATAATGAATATACTCCTGTTTTCTGGAAATAATGTTTACACCAAAATCAAGTTTAAAGTTGAGATATAAAGGCAGGACTAAGAAAGCACTGCATTTCTTTCTCTTGCAGGCTTATTTTTTAAGTTACTTTCAGAAATAACCTCCCAGATTTTCCTTGTATACCAGCTTTTTGTTCCGGTGTCATGAAATCCAATCTTTTAAAGGCTATTTAAACTGGGAAAAAAAAGAAAAAAGAAAAAAGGAAAAAAAAAAAAAAGTGTTATAACTGATCTAGTAGCTTCTCTTGTTTCAGTGCTCGCTATGGTTATGGATGAATGCTTTCAACAGAAGTTAAAAGAGATAATGAGTCCTTAATGATACAAAATCAGAGCCTTGTGTGCTTTGTGAAGCCTGACATAAGCTTAAGCTTTCATTTAGCAAGGAGAGCTTACACAGTATCTTATTTTTTCCATGACAAAAATATCCACAGAAGTGTTTTCTTGCACAGCTTTCTATTTTCCAAGATGAAATCAGCAAAAGTCGAAACTATTAAATGGCACAATTCAGATGGGAGTTGGGTGACAAGAAAAAAAGAAAGACAACAATGATGAACATAAAATGGTGTTGGTATCCTGGTATCTTTCTTTATGGATCTTTAGTTGTCATCCTTGTGATTTTCCTATAGATCTCTCCTCCCTAGAGATATGAAAGTATTACACTCATCCAACACTCCAGCACAGCAATACTTGTACTAAAGATGCCTTTTTGGCATACATGGCAAAGGATGTGTTTAAGGAAAGGGATGCTAATTTGAGCACTGAGTGTAAACTGTGATAAAATGTGTGCATCTTAGTCTTCTATCTGTGTGGGTCCATTGATTTTGAACCACTGCTTTTTTTCATGCTTTTACAATGCACTGTATGTGATTTACAAGTAGAATATTATTAATCCAGAAAAAAAAAAAAAACAATAGGTGAAGAACTGATCATCATTTGCACTAAATGTGGCATCTGGGAAAACCTGATAACTGTGCATTTGACCAATTTCATGCCACTGTACTTTCACATTGCTATAGTAATTTGTTGAATCAAATCCACCACAAAAAGCACAAAAGAAAGAGCTATTTGTGCAATCTACCTGAGTGTCAGCCCTTTAATTAGCTTCATACAGAATACCTCTTGCACCAAGCAGAAGATTAGCAATGGTAAACAGATTGACTGCAATTTTAGTCACAACCTGCTTGATAAACATCTTGCATTCAGGGGCTAATCCAGACTTCTAACCTTCTCTGCTAGATCACAAGCCTTTCATCATAAACTTCATTTGTTTTATACTGGCACTAAGAGGTAGCCCTTATTGAAAACATCTACAAATGTTTCATTGGTAGCACGCATTTTAGATGCTGGTGTTATGTGACAGCATACTGTGTTTCAGCTGCAGATGATTATTAACTGGGAAATAAGTAAAAATGTAACAGAGACACCCTAAGAATGAGGCAGTTCAATATTAACTATGTTTACTGTATACACATATTAACTGTTTTAAAGGGAAATCTGCTGCTCTTTTGACTTATTCTTGTTTCCCACAGCACAAATATACATGCCTCCAGACAGCTACAGGCTGACCATCCTTTCAGAACAGTCATTTTTAGTAATATTTGAGCCTTTTAACTAAAGGAAGAAATATGCTGTTTCCACGTTGTCAGTGTGCCATGGGGGGCTGGTACTGGTGGGGCCATCCTATGGGAGCAGCAGGGTTGGGCAGTAGGAGTGGTGCAGCCCCAGACTCCAGCATCTGGCACTTCCATAGGCTAACAGAGCAGCATTTCCACAGGAACTGTCAATTTATTAGCTCTGGGAAATAGTCATCTTCTCAGTCATAGTAGTAAATTATCCTTCCTCCATATAACTTTTGTTTTTCTTCTGTATTTCAGATGCAATTCAGAAGGTAGAATAAAAGACAACCATTTTAAATTTACTAATTAAAAACTATGAATGAATATCACATATTGCATATGTTACAATAAGAAAGACAGATACAAGCTGCTGAATAGCTGGAATCTGAAGTAACCTTGTGGGACATAGCAGAGAATCAAATTACCATGTTCAGACCCAGAGCTACATTGAGGTATGGAACAGGGAAGCCAATAGATAAGAAATCAAAGAATAAAGAACAGCACTTTGTTTCACTTAACACTTGTAGACTTCAAGATTAGCCACTAAAAATTTTTGGCCTTTCACAATTCGCAAAAACAGAAAACATTTCCATTTATCTGATATGCTTATAATAGAGAGCTTATGTTTTCACTCACTTACAGTATAGTTAAACACTCAGCTAATTTCAACCATATTGCAAGTCCAAAGAACTTCCATTAATAAAAGAGCTATTTAAAATTAGATTTAATCTTGTTAGAAGGTGTGTCCTGTAAGCTGTGAAGACATGTAAGAATGTGGCAGAACAAATTGATTCACAAAATTATGTCAGAAATTTAACACTTTTCCTTAGGTTAAAAAGTGTTTAAGCTGTTGCTACCAACAATAGCTTCTGATTATTTCACAGAAATGTAACAGGAAGCTATACTTTCTATTTAAAACATACATATTTAGTTCTTCAAGTACAATTTTGTAAAATATATGTGACAGGATTAGTTTAAGGGGAAAAGCAACAGGAACAGTCAATGAAATAAACAATCAGTGTGCATTTCAATTAGCTTTTCATTAAGAGAACAGAATGCAGCCCTGATTATTACATTTGAATGCTTCAAATTCAACAGCCCCACTCCAAATTAAATGCAGTTGATGATAGCTTTTTTTTTAATCAATTACCTTTACACTTCAAATCAAATGCATGAATACTGTAAGCAAACTGAATAGCATTTCTGCCTCTGAATTAACCTCAGAAATGAGATAAGCTGAACAGAATTCAAAAATTATGTTGTGAGTCCTAACAGAATTTAGTTCCTTATTCTCCTTTTCAACATCATTCATGAATTTATATCTGTTTGTGGTACTCACATTTCAACCATTTTCAAATCAAGAATACTAAGATATAGCTTTACTTCCTTCTCTGTAGTTTTTCTATTACACAATTCCTGATATGGGCTATTCAATTAGTTGAATCTTCTTAGAGCAGTCTAGCAGAGTGCTGTCTGACATAGAAATGTGTAAGAAGCAAAGTTGTAGAACTGAATTTCTCCATGCAGAAGAATTTGCCCCCATTGACATTCACTGATGCTTGCTGAACATTGATGGAAACCAATCAGTGGATGTGAGCACACTTAATCAGTGGGTGGTGTATTTCAGTGGTGGCAACAGCGACATGAAAGAAGAGCCATGTTTTGCATGGACACACACAGCTGTCACTCTATGAAATGAAGAGAGTCTTGATCAGCTCTAATTTGTGAATCACATGAATCAGAGGATGACGAACAGCAAACTGAGCATGGTTGAAAAATGTATGACGATGCTGAACCACATTCTTCCTAAAGACAAAGAATGCCAGATTCTTCAGACTGTATGTGAATCCATAACTTGGGCTTTCCTGGAAGATCAAAGGCTCTACTCTTCTAATGCTCTCCTAATTGTGGAAACTTCACACGGGTATGATATTTCTGCAGTTGATTCCTATGGAAACCATTTGAAAATATAAATTCAGTACCATCAGAGGGGAGAGCACAGGACCATTTGCTTACCAAGCATTTCTGGGGAAGGTCAAAACTATACGGACAGCAGGGTGGTGAGGACAATAGCCTTCTACATTTTAAGTGGAATTAGGATACTAATTTTCCTAAACAAGGATCTGCCCAAAACTTTTACTTTTCTCAGCTGACGCTCTGGATATACCCAGAAATCCAGGCAAATTTCAGACTAAAAATATCTCAAAATTTAAGTTCTTTTAGGAAATATAATAATTCCTGGAACGTATCTGTATCTACAGAGCTGAGTTGGACCTTAAGTATGCATTCCAGTTTTGGCTGCATTTGCTCATGCTGAATCATTTAGTATATAGATAGTTATGCTGGTGTACAAATTGCTAAAAGACTGCATTTGTGACCGCTTTGGTTTCCATATTCATTATTATCACAACAGATTGAAGCATTAGACAATTGAAATTATTGTTAAGAATAGAAAAAAAATTCACACTACTGTGGTAAGTATGTTGAAGGAATCTACATATTATTCTACTCTGCATATTGGTTAAATACCCACCCTTGTGGTGGCTGACAATTCTTAGAGGAAAATTTTCAGTGGACTTGACTGTGCTGTCAGCCCTAACCTGGATAAATCACTTTCAAAGAAGATTCAACTAATTATATATTGCTACATATCAGGTAGTTAAATCAGCCAATTTGGAAAAGAATAATAAATGGAATTCTATATAACTCATATAATAAATAAAATCAGCATCGTCCACAATAATCATGCAATTTGATCACAGTAGGATGGTATCAATGATTTTCTCAAAAGACAAATCATTTAACTTCTTCTCCTTCATGATGTCTGCATTCTATGTCCATAATTACGATTTTTACTACTACCTAAGAACTGCACTGTACTACCTAAGAACTGCTTCACACTTTTTGTGTAAAAAAAGTCTCATGTTTTGCAGTATTTCTTCTGCAAATCATTTAGAAGAAATACAGATATGAGACCAGAAATAACAACTCTCAATGATACTTGTTTTTTTTTTTTTTTTTTTTTTTTTTTTTTTTTTTTTTTTTTTTTTTCTGTTCATGGAGATCATTCTTTTCTCTGTTGTTGATTTTTTTTTTTTTTTTTTTTTTTAATAGAGTAGATGGTATCTGCACTACTCCAAGAAAATTTTGTCACCCACTCTCCAGTTCAGACTGTTCTCCATACTGGTATTTTGAATTTGTGATTAATTCTGCTTTAGGATAATTTATAATAGACTGAATGAAGTTTTAATTCAAGACTTAGCATGTTTATTGCTTTTATCTAGATGCTTTCAGTAAGGGTTCAGATTGTGCTTTAAGAGATTGACATTTGAACTGAAAATGTTTGATTTTTTTTATGTTACATATTTATGTGACCTGCTTATCCAGAACTCTTTGTATAATTATTAGCACATCAGAAATTCTTTCCTTCCAGGTTCATGTTTCTCCATGTGTAGCAGCTGTAAACCACAAGTGAAGTTTCTAATGTTAGACAAGGTGTAGCCATTAGTTCCGCTAAAAAGCTCTAAATACCAGTGCTCATTGATTTCTAGTTTCATATATCTTTAATGAGGAGATTAAATACTTGTTTAGGAAGCAGAGCCTGGCTTAAGTGGTGTTTGCTCATTTAGCACATACAGCCAAAGATCTACCTAATATTTCCCCTTGGTAACAGAAGGGGGAAAAAAAAACCCTTTATTGTCCCAAATATTGGTTCTGCAGCAGCATGGGATATTTTATTATGGAAAAAAAAATCATTACAGATGAAAAGCCGAAGAAAAAAAAGAAGCCCTTTCTAACAGATAATAGACATTCTTATCCTGTTCTCTTAATTCTTTATGAATACCCAGGTGTATACCAGATTCCCATTTCAACTAAATGCATTTCCCTAACACGAAAAAAAATCCAAGTTTCCTTTTCTGTTCACATACTAAAAAGAGCAGGTGAATGAAGTTTACCGTAGTCAAAAGTAGTTGAAATTTGGGGACTCATATACTGATTATCACTGAGAATTTAGCCTTAAGAGAATAGACAAACAAAACAGATACTGCAGCAGCAAATACTACTGGAATGAGTGTCAAATGACAAGACGAAGAAATAAAAAATCTCACTGCATAAGTAAAAAGCAAAGACAACAGCCTGAACATATTATAATGCACGGAGAAAAGAGGAAGCACAGGCCTCATTATTGATTTTCCCAGGGTAACAAAAAGCTTTGATAGGACATATTCTGACAGTGAGATGGAAAATCTGATGTTAGAGAGGAAACAGGTGTGGGGGGTACACGTACTTCCCTTCCTGGTTGAATTACCTTTCCTACACTTTGCAATTGCAAAGAAACAGAATAAAGTGTACAATGGAAACAATATATTGATTTGGATAGGTAGTCCAAAGAGTTTGCAGAAGCCCTGGGCTTTGAAGGGAATCTTGATATTGCTGCGGATTTCCAGAAATCACCTGCTAATTGATCTGTGTCTATTACTTCTTCTGTGATAAGATGAAGTTACTGTATTTCCAATTTCCATGGAAGTATGTAAAAATCTGTACAAAAAAAAAAAAAAAAAAAAAAAAAAAAAAAAAAAAAAAAAAAACAAAAAAAAAAAAGCAATAAAGAAACCAAAACCACAACTACTTAAAAATTGACATTTTGCCACTAGGCTTCATTTTATAGAAAGAAATCCATAGAATAAAATCCCCACAAAAATTTGAAACATGAATATACTATCATCCTAGTATTCTTATCGGCATCAGTTGCTCTGTATCATAACAGTTTTCAAATAGGAACAAGAGGTAGAAAACTGATAGGGGAGGAGATGAATCCTGGAAATCAGCATGCCACTAAATTGATACAATGTAAACACCATATAGTATTGGAAAACCACTGCTGGGGGTAAATGAAATGAATTCACTGGGGCATCTAATCCTATTTCTGGAACACTTAAAGTGTTTAAATGCACTGGAAAGCAAACAAACTTCAAAGTGATCATTATACCCCTGACACTAGTACTTGCGTGGCTGAAATCTTTATGAGATTAACCTCCTACAGGGAAAGGAGTTGAACACGGTCAAAACCACTTTGGACTTGTCAGGAAGAAACCAGTCTGAAAGCTCCATTTGAGTCAAAAAATGCAGCTAAATGCTCACCATTAAAAGGAGTTCAATATCTTGAATAGAACTCACTAATAAACCTACAGTGAGAGTCACAGACAAAGTCAGTTAGTTCTATGTCCAAATTTTGTTCCTTACTTAATTTGTAAATTTCAATTTCATATCAACAATTTCTTCCTAAGGAAGAAAACTGTGTGACTTAATCACAGTTCAGACAAAACTCATTTAGGAGTTATCTCCAGCACAGTTCATCTCTTTCTCTGACAGAAATATTCAAAAACACACAGCCATCCCAGCTGAGAAGAAACCATAAAACACTTTAAAATATTTCCACAACATTGCAGTTGCAATTCTAACAACACTTCCACTGAAGGCATAATATAACTAAAATATTGAGTGCATGGAGGGAATGTTTGAAGCTTATGTATATATGCAGAAACATACTCCAAAAATCTACAAAGACTGTGAATAAAAGATTTGTTGGCACTTTACTAAACAACTACAAACTAGTTTATGTTGCAGATCTTGCCTAACATGTTTTTCATCCTCTTAATTAACTACTCTAGAGAGATATTTCTTTCCTTTTGAAGAGAGTGCTTATTTTGATTAGTAGTCTGAAATCTTATTAATATTTTTTATTCTAGTCAAAAGTTCTACACAAATGAAGTGCTGTAATGGAACATTAGCCTGTAAGAGTTTGTCACACTGTAGGAGATCTACCATTAATTTTTCAGTGAATATGGCAAACGGTAAAAAATAAAGCACACATTCCTCAGCAGTAAATATCTTAGTGACCGTTTCTCTTTCCTGCAGTTTTCTGTTCTATTGTCCTCTGGCAATACTCAGTACAACATTGTTTCTTTAAATATAACTTCCACAATGTGACAATCAGTTGAGAGCTGTATGGGAAGAATTTAACTACTAAGGCACTCTTACTGCAGAGGTATGTTTGATTCATAGAAAGACAAAAATGACAGATTGTCAGTGATGTAGACTGAATGTAAAAACAGAAATGTCTTTTTAAATATTTGAATTTACCTTGACTCAAACAATGGACAAATAGTTATATATATGTTCTTTTTCCTTTCCTGTTGTACTGATTGCTTGAAGTTTGGAATTCTTATCCCACGTTCATTGAATCAATGAAAGATTCATGTGTATTTTATCAGGACTCGAGGATTCTGCTGTTATCAAGGATACTCACTGGACTGAGATGCTCAGTTGCCTCACTGGGTTGCAGCTGCTGCTGCAGGCAGTCCCCAGTCCAGCCCTCACTGCTTGGCTCCATAGGGTGTTTGACTGCCCCTGGCCTCTCAATGCTTCACGCAGCTTTGAAGAGCTCTGGAGCTCCAGGGGGTTTCTCCCCTCCCTGAAACTCTTGTTGTCAGTGGAAATCCAGTTTCTTAGGCTGCCCCTGGCCCTAATTATTTCAAGGCATAAGTGCTTGTGTAGACAAAATGCATGGTGTGACCTCAGTAAAACTATTTTAAAGCAAGAACTCCATCCCTGCAGCTTCTATTTTATATAACTCTATATACTTACATAAGCACCTGTGTACACACTACTGCTTGCACACACTACTACTATAGATTCTTAGTAATCATAGGGTTGAAGCTTGTCTGAGGGCCATCAAAAGAGGACAGAAAAGCAATTCTTCTAAACCATATGATTCTGCAATTAGTGTACATTATTAAAGGTCCCAGTGTATGCAATGGTGTAATACTTCTTGCTGTACAAAAAATCTTGTTAGGTCATTTCCCTTAACAAGCAACACTTATTTAAAATACCCTTTAAATACACATGAAGTTTCAGTACAAGCATTCATTTTACTAGACTTGTTTTTCTGTATGAAGAGGAAATATATTCTTTTAACAAGTTTGCTCCTCTGTAGCCTAGTTGTTTAAGAGTTGTCCCATGGCATTCATTTAGCTACAATGCTTCATCATAAAAACACATGAAAATGGAGCCTCTTACTTACAGTGAGGCCCAGGAGAAAGAAAACAAAACACAAGGGAGCTACCACTAAGAACACTTCTTATCATCATGGCACAAATAAACACTAAAGGTTGGCATCTCTTGGCAGAATTTGAAAATTAGAAGATGATTGATCAGAAGCATTCTGTGCTGTTTGCAAATTCATTTTCTTAATGTTCTCTGCATGCCCCATTTGAATTGTGCTTCATTTGTTTATAATGATTAATTAAGTTGACTAGTGGAAATGAGTGACTGTTACAGAAACCAAATGAATGAAATTAAGATGATCAGTTCTTCCAAATCTTGTGTAGTTACTTTTTCTTGGAAAACAATTGAAATGCTTAGGACATCATTTTCTCCTTCTAATACAGTGTCTTCAGTGAATGCTTTATCGCTTTAATCAATTTAGTCTACAGATAAAACCAAGTACTGATTTGTTAGTTTTCTGGGGGTTTTTTTGTTTGTTTTTTTAAACTACAAGCACTCTTAGATTGCTTTAAAGATGCATTATTTCGTGGCATACCTTGTAGCATAACTTATTTTGGAAAAAGTCTAAATTGATATAATCAGTTTTAAAGTGATCTGGCTGAAGGGACTATTTGCCAAAGGTTAACCTCAGTCTAGAAAGGACAATCTCTCCCAGATCACTCTAGCGTAAATTAGGAGAGACTTTTCCCTTGAAAGAAAGAGTACAGGAGCTTAAATTTTACATCATCTTGTAGAATAACCTATCTTTGACTACTGACTGGAGACTGAGTCAAGGGAGACTAGTGACAGTATGCTTGTGTTAGTATGATCATTTTAGCCCATTTGAATATTGTCTCCTTTTCCTAACTCCAAAAACATAATAAATAATAAAACCTCCATCTTTGTGTAAACTAAAAAAGATCTACACACACTTGTAGGCTTCACAGGATGAGAACTTGGTGCTGACAACAAGCTTCACAGTTCAAAATTTAGCCTGCTCTGTCATAGTGTGAATGAGGCTGGTATGATAAAAGACACTCTGAAAGATCGCACATTTCAGCTGAAAAAAAGTTTTCTTACATAACTTCAGCACTTTGAGCTCTCCCAAATTCCAATGTTATCTTCTCTAACAATCTTTTAAAATCAACAAACCCTACCATTATTGACATAGTACATAAATAATACTTTAAAGACTATTCCAAATTTTGGTATCGAGATTTGCTTAAACTCATTCCCAACACCTACAGCAGGATATGCAGCTAAGTTTCAAAAACTAGAAAGAATGATGGTAGAATGTAAAAAAAAAAAAAAAAGAAAAAGAAAAAAAAAAGCTGCGGTGAAAAAAAAAAATCTTTTTCCACATCTTCATCCTCACTGTCCTAAAATAAAAAGAAACATATAAAGAAAGAGGATAAAGGAAACAAACAAAATCCTGAACTTTTTTGTAAACAACAAAAATGATATAAAATAATTCTTTGTCTAGAGAAAGTATTTATTTAAAAAACTCCATTGTTCTAAATCTGAATTATGAAAGAACACAAAATAAGATTGTATTTAAATATTTTGGCATGAAGTCAAAACAGGTTTTTTTTTTGTTTTTTTTTTTTGTTTTGTTTTTTGTTTTTTTAAGAATTGGTGTTATGTTTATTCTAGCCTGGATAGAACAGAATTGGAAGCAGGCTTCAGTGCTGGGTGATCACTCAATGCATCGTCTTATTAGGAGCTCACTATCTAATTACAGAAGATTTTAATTGAAAAAAAATGTGTTGCAATCCAGATTTGTATCACTGGTTTGAAATAGTGGCTACCAAATGAGAGCAGATGCTTTTTCTCCTTTGGTTGTCCACCACAGTTGTCTGAGACCCATAAGGACTGTCGCAAATCAACATGAGGCTACCAACACCACTTTGTGGACAATTTTACATTTGAAAGCATTTCTTTGGAGCTGTTTGCCTTCAAAAGGGAGTGCTCAGGAGTGTTAATTGGCTGAAGACTTGGCCTGCGAGCAAATAACTCCAGCTTGATACGGGTTTTGCTTTGCGAGATGATACCGTTGTACCCTGTGAAGACAGAATACAAGTTGGTGTCTCCCTGCTTCCTCTGACTGGCTGACTTAAATTTGCAAGGCCTGGAAGATGGGAACAAAGGAGTTCCTGCTGAAATCCCAAAGCCAGAAGCTGTCACTCCAAAAAGAGCTGACTATACCACTTTGGACTTACAAATAAGTTTGTACTGTCATTTTTAGGCGTCCTCAACTGAACACCCCCACCTCCGACGACTCATCACTACTAAGATCAGCATACAACACCAAGACATTGCTGGATCTAGGACTGGTGAACTGGTTCGCTTTGTTATCTGCCTGTCTCTCTTTCCCTGTTTTCTATCTTTTCTCTTTATCTTCTTTCATTCTTTTAATCTTTGAAGTAGATGTTGCCTAAAATTCTCTTATCTGTAGCGCTCATTAATTGTAATTAGCCAATTTTACCTCCAAGTAGTTGTTGCTAGTTGTTAAGAAAGCTCTCAATAAATTAATGTGTATTATTCTTGTGAGTCTTGGATAACTCCATCGTAGTAGCGGCTCTTTGCTGACTAGGGGAAGTGCGGCTCAGCAGATAGAAAAAGGCTCACCTCCCCCAAAACCTACTGAGTGGGACGAGACAACAGTGCTCAAGTAGACTGCTCAAACACCCTATCAGGCAACCTGGTAATTGGCTTCCACAACTGTCATGCTTCACATGGTTCAGAAGTCATTTGCTCTACTGTGCTGCCGAGCTACTTACAGGATTAGTATGCGCGTTCTAATGCTGCAGAGTCATTCCTAGAAGGTATGCCCCAAACTCAGGATATTATGGTTGAATCACAAGGCATTTATCAGATGAACAATACAGCTAGTCTGCTGTTCTGCTTCTACAGTAGCCACAGTAAGCTACTAATTTTGTAAAATGACTTTTAAAGAATGACCTGTCAGACATCTCTTTCTCAAAATTTGCAATTATGTAGAATTGATTCTGTGAACTCATTCTGAAAACCTTCCTTTTTTTTTAATATTATCTACTGTGTATAGAAATTATGAATGCTAGCAAATTATTAAATTTGACAGTTCCTTGTGAAAAAGAGTTTCACAGAGCCCTATTTTCAGAAAAAAAATCTTTTACAAAAAATTGCTACACATTAGAGTATAAGAAAAAAACTCAAAAGTAGTATTTTAAAGTGTTTTCAAGTCTTGTTACTAAGTGATGTTTGGCATAACTTTTCCAGTCTGTTCATTTCTGTACGTCTTTCTGTATCCAAGAGTATTTTTGTAATTTAACAAAAAAACCTGAAAAATTGCCAATATTAAATTAATTTTTTTAAAATTTAATTTAATTTTTAATTTAAATTAAATTTCCAAAATTAAATTAAAATTTCAGCTTTTAATATGGTCGTTCTCAAGGAATGGGTATGCAGCATGAAGCTGTGGCACAAATTTATTTAATGGTGTATTTCCATAACTAATTTTTATCAGTTTTTAAAATGGTTCTTCATGCATTGTTTGCTTTTTAAAATTTTGCTTTTTAAAATTACACATGGAATGCTTCCAATAAACTATTCACAATGATTAGCATTAACTGCTAATTCACCAAGTACAGTGCTTCTTCTGCTTATCAGTATGCCTTGCATTTATGTTAATGGCATTGATCCATGCCTACCATCAAATTGCCTTTTGAAGGACTTCTCGTGTAGTCCATATTTTTTCCTCACTTTGATCCATCTAAACACTGAGTGTCAAATGAAAAATCTACTGCTTCACTGACCAGTCCTTTCATCCACTTAAAGAGAACACAGTTCTAATGCTTAGAATATTTAAACAGTTCATTACTACTTTTAATACTTTTAATTTGTAACAACTAATAACTCTACTAAACCAGTTACTCTTTCGATTAGTTTATGCTGTGGGATTTTAGTGTAAGAAATTCAAATCTCCAAAAACTCCTTCTTAATGCATCCTCTTTTGAGGAACAGTTTTTGTTTGCTTTTGTCATGCAATTCTGCTTGTTTATATTCTAACAAGTAGGTCACTGTTCTAAAATCTGGCATTTAATTATTATTTTTTTTCTACTTTCCCAGATATGAAAAAAAGGTACTGAAAAATTATTAAACTCTATCCCCCTGGGTAATTCTTTTCTCAGTTTTAGAGGAAAAAAACAAAGTAAAACAAACAAACAAACAAGAAACAGCAACACAAATAGAAAAAGGTCAACCAAACAAGAAAGCACAACATCTGCTATTATCTACTCCTCCAGCATAGTGGCTAATTTAAATTAAAGACTATATATTTATGCTTGCAGTTCAACCACTCAGTCTTAAATTACTTTGGAATTCCTTCATGTACATTATCTACTTCTGATTACTTTTATTTCTCTAATTTATCAGCTTGTTTCATTACATTCACATTGACAAATGTAAATCTCTGATGGGCCTTAATGTTTTAAAATAGAAAGGATTTTCCTAATACATTCTGTCAAAAAAAGTAATTTAGAATTCTCAGTATACTTTGACTCTCCTTAAATGAGCCTGCTCCTCACCTGGCAGTTCACAAATAGTTTTGGGGTTGTTGTTTGTAAAGTAGATATTCTTTAGTAAATAAAGAATCCACACATACACACACACACACACACACACACAAAAAAACAAATTACCCTCTAATTTACATCTATATTAAATCTTTATTGATACAACTACGTTACTGCTATTAGGAAACTTCTGTTTCTAGGGAAAGATTTATTTTTAAAGTTTTTATCTCAGGAAGTGAAATAAACAATGTTTTGGAAGGTTGTGTTTCCAAAAGAAATTTATTTT
Source organism: Tragopan temminckii (assembly GCA_028571105.1). Taxonomy (NCBI): domain Eukaryota; kingdom Metazoa; phylum Chordata; class Aves; order Galliformes; family Phasianidae; genus Tragopan; species Tragopan temminckii. The sequence continues at coordinate 25,639,812 of JAOWBP010002559.1, read as the reverse complement.
GGGTCTTGCAATACATAAGGCTGGGATCCTTTTTAATTTTCCAGCTGCAATTAATTACATTTTTCCTTAACCATGAAAATATTGCTCTGGCAGGCATATCTTTTTTAGGTATGCCTCCTTGGACAAAAACTAAACCAACCTATAGGTTTTTGTAGATACAGTGTGGTTTTCTTTTGCCCTAAGGGATTTCAAAAGCTGTTTACACTTGTGCTTTGAGGTGAAAGGGAGAAAAGTCAGCATGAAAACAGTATAAGTTATGTTCAAAACCATTGCTCACAGCAGGTTAAAAACAATTGCTTCTTTTCCAGTTTCTGACGACAGATCATATGTGCAGATCTTAGTACCATGGTGAAAATTCAAAACTGTACATTCAACTTGGCTTCCTTATGTTATTCTGGGTTTCCAAAACCCAGGTCAAATTACAGATATCATCAGGAACCAGAGTCCTCTATGCTAGCTTGACACTGAAATGCAGCTTATAGTAGATGACATTGAAACTATCCCATTGATATCCTCTACACATCAGTCTAGTACTATTCTCCCAGTAGATTCGGCAGAACTTAGTTTTAAAGAAGTCATACATGAGAATACCATAAAGTTCTTCTACCTTCACATTTTTGTTATTGTGTCTTTGGATACAGCAATTTTGCTCTCTTTGCTTTTCATCTCCATTGTTTGCTAACAATCATAGACTAGACAACTCACCATTTACAGGACAGGTGATAAGAAAGAGCCAAGACTGAAACAAGTTTATTAATATTTGTTTGTCAAGATATTATTGGGATTAACTTCTATCTTCCAATTTAAATAGGATTAAAAGGATTAGCTTGAATAATAGAAGCATATAGCATATTATAAATACTTATGCTTCATTTAACTAATAGGTTTGGATATGAACATAAGATACATTAAATTATTCCAGAACAGCCTATAATTACATTAGTTTTAAATAATAAAAAAGAAACTCATGAGTCATTAATAAGGAGATGACTTTGGAAAAAGGCAAACTCATTCAGCAAATATAATGTTGTACAAGACATTTTCTATTTTTATATACAGTTAATAGCAACTATTATGCAGTCTTCAACTTAGAAGGTTGTGTTTCTTGAGAAATGTACTTTTAAAACAGGTTTAATTACACAGTATGAGAGTTCTTTTGGCAACGTAAAGAGGGAGAAAGTCATTTGCACTTTAATGAATATTTTGAAGGAGAAAACCAACTTCTTTACTGAAGTGCTCCACAAATTTCTAGCAGTAGGAAGAGAATGCAGATTACAGTCTATTTTCCTTACCATATGTCATCACCAAAGTGACTGAAAAATATTCTATATTTACCTTGTTACATAAGATTTTTAAACACAATTCTGATTTTTTTATTTTTTTTTTATTTTTGCACAACAAAGAGAATAACAGCATCCTGAAAGTGAGCTGAAGGGAGTAAAAAGCTCATTTTGGATAATGTCTACAGTGCACTTAACAGCTTTTGTTAATGTAGGAGGAATACACACAACATGAGAAAGGAACATTAGAGACAGGTATCTACTTGTCTTTTCTATTTTTGTCAAAAATAACAGATCTCCCCATTTTGCTCAGCAAGGCAGGACTTTCTTTGATTGACTCATCAAAACCATTTTTTACCTTATATTACCTTTAGTTATCAGAAGAGATACTGGAACAATAGGCCTGCTGCAACTTACACAGGACTTGGAGCAATGTAACTCTTTTTATACTATCCAAACAATCTGCTTCAGTGCCATTCAGGTGGCACCAGGCAGGTGAGGGAAGAATTGTGTTGTTGTTTGTTTTTTATAGATGTCACTATTTCAAAATTGCAAAGTTGCCACTTAGTTTCAACTCTGGAGGAAGCTTCCACAATATGGTGAGCTGTGCAGTAGTAATTAAACTATGATCATCAGAAGATTTCATGAAACAGCCAGAGCAGATGGAAATCATTTTCAGGCACTATTTAGCTTTGCTGGCTTTGAACCACTGAACTAAAAATAGAAGGGTCCTACTTAAACTATATAGCCCCCCCTTACCCTGAGTCTTGTTTTCCCATTTTTGTTTTTATTGCTAATATAAATAGTATTTCAGTTTAAAATTTAAATCTGATGACTGCAGTTGTCAATTAAATTAGTTATAAAGTCAGGGATACCTTCTTTGTCTTCTTCCACCATTACCTCCTTCTTGACTTCTCACAGAGTGTACCTTTTCTCTGCTTACCAGATGTTTTTTTGCCTAACTGATTTTCTTTCTCTTCAGCCCACTTCATTTCCTGAGTTGTTTCAAGGTCTTTTCTCAACTCTCACTCCTCGGAGTAATTTTTTTTTTAATTTTTATTTATTTATTTTTACAGGTTTAGTGGGTGTGTCCCATTCCAGAAGGTGTTTTAGAATGTGTTTGAATACCTGCCTTGTAAGTATGATTTGGTTCTCCTGCCATATTACACATTAAATAAGTCAGCAGCTGACCATTTATTGAGTGTTTTAGCATATTAAAAAAGTCTTAGCATAGAGAGGTAAATCGTTTCAATTATTTATCCCACTTTCTTCATTCTCCACATGTTAGGTTCATTTTGGACTTGAAGTTCTGCACTGGAACTTGAGAGAGACTTACAGCAAAGCAATCTGTGTAACTTCAGTTTTAAATGCTTTAATATTTAGAGATTTTAAACTATTTTAAAACTACAAAATCCCACCTTAAATGTGCAGATCACTAAATGCAGTCAAAACAAACTTCTATGCAATAGTTGTTGAATTTGAGATGTCTGTGCAGTTGAGTCCTACTAATTTCACTAAAAGCTCATTAGTTTTTCACTCTTCATTTCAACATGGTAATTTTCATAAAATTCTATAGAAAAATGCTGGACTGTGTGCTTGCACAGACTTACTCATGCAGACACATGCAGTCACAGATATATTCACTGCACACCCATTTTGCATTTCCAGTATCACATTGATTCTAAAATCCCCCCAGCACACGTTCTTGAAGTAAGAACTGAGTATAGTTTGAAATTCCTCGGATTTAAGCATAAGAAATACAGTTTAAAGTGTAAGTAAACAGTTGTGGAATTTCCATCTATTTCAAATACAGACTGAAAAATGGAGAGTGGATGGTAAAGAACTTTTCCACTGGAAAAAAAAACCTACTATGCTGTTCCCAAGTTTCAACCTATAGGGAATTTCTAGCCCTAACTTATAAATTTCAGAAAATAGGGGGTCTATAACAGAAACAATGGCAGAACCTTAACTATAGCATTGCTAAAGGCAGTGCTGCAATAAATTGAATGACCTGTAAGATAAAGCGTTTAATCTTTTGAGTGAGATGCGGCCTAATAACTCAGAAGCAGAGATAGGGGATTATTCAGGCTCTTCCTTGTAGCCTCTTACATGCCCTTTATGAAATACACCATCATTCCCAGCTGCTTTTCCCTTTCAGGCTGAATCTTGTTTCACAGCATAGCCAAATAGATTAGAAGAGTCATAAAGAACCAATTTATAGCCACAAACTTTTCAGCAAAAAGCTACTTTTCAAAATGTAAATTAATGGCAACAGAAGCAGAAGGATTACAGGAGAAAATACATTTGCTCACGAAAATATTAGAAACAGAAATAGGTGGTACAGATGTATTTGAGTTTCTTTTCTATTTCTTACTTCTCTGCAAAAAAGTATAATATATCATTTGAAACTTTATTTCACTAAAATAGTTTGGTAAAACTCTTTAATTGCAAA